>WOXC01004134.1:0-600000 GCA_011680675.1 Gymnobelideus leadbeateri
AAGTAACTTGCCCAAGGTCACACGACTAGGTTTTTTTGTTTGTGTGGATTAAGTGTCTGAGGCCAGATCCGAACTCAGGTCCTTCTGACTCCAGGGCCGGCGCTTTATTCACTGCGCCACCTAGCCGCCCCTAAGATAATAAATTTTAATGGCCAAAATCATAATCCACAGCATATATCCTACCTACCCTTTCCCACCTCTGTCTGCCCATAATATTTCCTACAAATCTGAAATGTACTTTTAGCATCTCTGCCTATTAAAATCCTACCCATCCTTCAAAGTTGAACTTAAATGCTAACTATATTCTCCACGAAATTTTACATGATTCTCCCAGTTAAACGTGTTATAGTGAAAAGAGTCCTGGCACTAGAGGTAGGAAGACCCAAGTTCACATTCTGCCTGACCTGCCTTCAGACAAGTCACTCAGTCTCCTCATCTACAAAATGGGGATGGCAATAGCTATAGGAGACACTACAGGGCTGTTATAAAGATCAAGTGATATCATGTAGGTTAAGCGTTTTGTGCTCCTTAAAGTGCCATAGAAATTATCACCCATATGAACTCAAAGTACTTCTGTTCTCTTCTGCACTCACTTAAACCCCACGATGCTTTAATGGAGCCATGATTTCAGTATTGTGGGCACTCCTCTCACCAGTGCAGGTCACACTCCTCCATGTATGCCTCTTCTTGACATAGCTCCACAATTCTCCTACTGGAAGTCCACCTAACATGCTAAAGGCCTTACCCTGGGTACAGTATAAGGATTGGTCTTGTGATTTCACTGGTATTGAGAATACCCTGGTAAGGAAGCTTCACTACCAATACAGGGCAACACCTACTCTGCAACATAGAGCCTTAGGGAGCTGCATATTGACTTTAAAAGCCACAAGCTAACATTAGGTAGCTAGGTTGT
Organism: Gymnobelideus leadbeateri; assembly: GCA_011680675.1. Classification (NCBI taxonomy): domain Eukaryota; kingdom Metazoa; phylum Chordata; class Mammalia; order Diprotodontia; family Petauridae; genus Gymnobelideus; species Gymnobelideus leadbeateri. Next base: position 914 of record WOXC01004134.1, read on the forward strand.
ATGGTATTTTTATTTATTCTGTTAAACATTCTCCAATTATATTTTAATCTGGTACTGGCCATGGCTACAGCACTCAGAAGTCTGGCTGCCACCTCTGCACTATACTGAGAGAGAGAGAGAGAGAGAGAGAGAGAGAGAGAGATCTCATATGTGTGTTAGTGCAGCACAAGTGAGATCCACTTGCTGGTATACCCTGATCTCAGAAATGGTCAGCCCTCCTTTTCCAATCATACATTCCAGTCTTAGATACCTCCACTGACCTTTGGGGCAGCCATAACTGTGATGTAAAGAACATGTCTTAGGCATTTAATCATATACTAATTTGAACATAAAAAATTATTTCTGTATATCTTTTATCTCCCGCTAGATTATAAACTCCCCAAGGGCAGAAACGATATCTTATTTATTTTTGTAACTTGTGACATAGTCCTGAACTATGACCCTGGCACTACGCAACAAGACGAGATTGATAAAGAACTCAGAAGATGCCAGGATCCCAAAGTCTCTTCTCTAGAGAAGTACCTCTTTCAATGCTGAAGAAGAAACTAGGTGACCAAGGGACAGCAAGAAGGTAAGGTAGCTGTCAGAATTAGCTAGAGGAAGGTGAGGAAATGATACCCCCAAGTATCCTCAGGGACAGGAAAAGATTCTCCAGTCATTTTACGACTAATCTCCTAGAGCTAAGCTTGCCAAGTAACTTGCACCTGAAACCAGAAGCTCAAGACTCTATTTCAAGCTGCTAGGTCACTGAAGCTGAGCTGGAAGGGGGATCACACCATCTTTCAACCCCCTGGTTTCCTCCTCTCTAAAACAGGGAGAATATGATCCCAGAACACAGAGAAGGCTGGCTAAAGTAGTCACCCTATCTGCTAAATATTACAGGGTGGCCTATTTTAAAGCAGGTCCCACTTAGTGCAACTAGGCCTTAAATGGAGTCCATTTGCAGTGGGCCACCTGGTGTTTTTCTGTTTCTCTTGGGTGATGGAATAGAGAGTAGACTCATTAAGTTCACAGATGACATCAAGCTGGTGACTATAAATCAGCAAGGTAGCAAGCATGACACTGGGATATATTAAAAAGGAATAGAATATGCTCACTTCAAGAAGGCCCTGCTAATTGTGCTTATGGATAGCCTGAAAACACATCAGCCCCTGCCATGAGGCGGGGAGGGGAGCCTGTGGCTGGAAGGCACACAGGAATAATTAAATACTCTTCAGTATGCCACCATGGTCACCTAGTACAGCTCCTGGATCACAATTCAATGTCTAATTCACAAATATGGACAAGGCATCACAGCAATCTGTCCAGTTACCCTGGACATAATTACCTAGCGCAACCACTTTGACATGAAATTAGCTGCCTGTGTGACATCTGTATTAGCCATATAAGCATAAAAGACAATTGTACCAAACTTGAGTTATGGTTTTAAGGAGACAGAGTCCCTGTGACTAATATCTTTTAAAATTAATCACCAGTCACAATATGGAGTGCTCTATCCTGTCCCACACTTGGAGACAACAAACTACAGAGTACAAAGACTCAACTTTTCTGGATTCCTTAAAATCTTTTCTTTTAGAATATTCAAGAGCCCCATTAATTCATCTGTGCCTACTATGTGCCAAGTACTATACTAGAGCTACTAGGAGAAATTAAAAGTTTAAATAAGACATAATGTCTTATATATATATATATATATATATATATATATATATATATAAAACTTACAGACTAGTATTACATTATGACATATACACAAATAACTATAATACAAAATAAAAGGGTAAGTATATAAGAGCGAGTAAAATGTGGTGTGAGGTCCAGAGGGGAAGAGGTCTTTACCAACTGAGAGGGACTCAGGGAAGTTTTCAAGAAGGCAGAAGCATTTGAGTAGAGCTCATAGGATAGGTACTACTGCTCAACAGGTGGCCTGTATAGTGAACAAAATAAGCAAAGGTATGGAAATAAGTAATGAGGGTCAAGTATGAGCTACAGTGCTTAGTCTAGTTTCTCTGAATCTTACAGTAAATAGAGAGAATGTAGCATGATAAGGTAAGAAAAGCAAGGTGATATATTGTGGAGTCACAGACACTAAGTAAAGGAATTTTAATTTTACTCAACAGGTGACGATAGATATTGAAGGGTTCTGAGCAGGGAAGCAACAAAAGCAGACCTAGGCATAAAAAAAGTAAGTAAATGTGCCAGCATGTGAAAGACAAATTAAGGAGGAGAAGAAAGCAGAGGCAGGAAACTGCAGGAAAGAACTTACAGGATTTGGTAAATGATTATATACAAAGGGTTGAAGAGTCAAGAGTGAAGAGTCAAATAAAACCTTAAGGTTTCAAATATTGGAGACTATGTAAATGGCTTAGCCACTGGCATAAATAAGAAAGTCAGAAGGCAAAGCAATTTGTTTTGGGGGGGAGGGGAAGGTAGCAATAATAAGTATACCCATGGCTCAACTTATAGGCCTGAACCCTCAACTCCAACCAGTCCTTCACCATATATCCAAAGTCAAGTCATTTACCTACTTGAACATCAATTTCCTCCTCTGAAAATTAAAATGGCTGGAAATCTTGTGTCATGGACCCCTCTGACAGTCTAATGAAACCCATGAACCCCTTCTCAGAATGTCTGTTGCCTATATTCACAATTGAAGGAAATCCAAATTTTAGTTAGAGGTTGGTGAAAGTAAAGATACAATTTGTTTGTTCTCCTGAGATCTATCCATGGACCCTTCAGGTTAAGAAACCTTGTATTAGATAATCTCTAAAGTTTCACACAGCTCAGATTCTAAGTCCCTGCCTCAACTTACCCTCAATTAACCCACATATGGTATGGAAATAAAAGTGATCTCCCCCTTCTTGAACTAGGAAGAAAATACCTAATATTAGACCTACCTTCAGCTGACTTTTCAACCCTCATTCTACATTCTTCTAACTTGACAGTGTAACCAAATTGACTATCTTACTGTTCCTCATGTATGATATACCATCTATTTATCTATCTTTGGCTGTTCCCTTACCTGCAATGCACTCCATCCTCACCTCTGCCTTTTAGAATCCCTTGTTTTCTCCAAAACTCCGTTCAGGTAGTATTTTCTACATGAAACTTTTCCTCATCACTTCCTACTCTCAGCTGTCAGTGCCCATCCTTCCAGAGCTTCTTTTTACTAATTTTATGTACATACATATACATGTTATATATAGATATTTGTATATACAAATATATTCTGTATATAACACATTCTCTTTCCCAATTGAGTAGCACCTCATCGAAGACAAGGATTATTTTGCTTTGTCTTTGTGTACCCAGAATCTGGAACATTAGTAGGTTCTTAATAAATGCTTGCTGATGGGTCTTACAAGTACAGTTTTATATGTCCCTTATCATTTCCCTATTCACCCTAAACAGTAGTTTTAACCTTCCTGTGATCTTTCACTTGTTTGCAATGTATACTTTTAAATGGTTATTATCCTTAGAATCAAAAAGGTTCATTTTCTTCTAGGTGTCAACATTCCTCACATTCTTATAAGACAATGAATGACACTTTTATATTCTTCCTTTGTTAGCTCTTCTTGATTCCATCTTCAATCCCATCTTTGTCAGTGGTTCTTCCACATCTCTTTAGGAAGATCCTCCTTTTAGTCTTCATTGTAATCTTTTTTTTTTTTTTTGGCTTTTTGGAGGAAGGAGGGCAGAGCAACTGGGGTTAAGTGACTTGCCCAAGGTCACACAACTAGTAAGTGTGAAGTGTCTGAGACCAGATTTGAACTCAGGTCCTCCTGACTCCAGGACTGGTGCTCTATTCACTGAATAACCTAGCCACCCCTTCACTGGAATCTTTATTGATTGTGTCATCAGAATTTTAATCTTGAGAATAGTTCCTCTTTCTCTCTCTGTTATTGACTTTCCCTGTAGGCTTTTGGGTCAGTTAGCCTTTCTATTATCTCACTGAAATCTGGTTTCCCAAAATCTAGCTGCTGTTCTGCATCTGGTGGAAAGAGAACTATAGAAATTATGTGATCATTTGAAATCTTTCATTGTTACTATTCCATGAGTCCCTTTGAATCCCCTTGAAAATTCATATGCTATTAAAACACCTCTGAGGGCGGCTAGGTGGCGCAGTGAGTAAGAGCGCCGGCCTCGGAGTTGGGATGACCCGAGATCAGATCTGGCCTCAGAAAATGAGCACCCACGCATAAATAATGACTAGGCGTGTAACCTTGAGCAAGTTACTTAACCCCAACTGCTTTAAAAAACAAAAAAAAACACCTCTGAAATACCACCTCACACCTATCAGATTGGCTAATATGATAGAAAAGGAAAACAATAAATGTTGGAAAAGATGTAGAAAAACTGGAACACTAATACACTGTTGGTGGAGTTGTGAACTGATCCAATCATTCTGGAAAGCAATTTGGAACTATCCACAAAGGGCTATGCATACCCTTTGATCCAGCAATACCACTACTAGGTCTGTATCTCAGGGAGATCGTAAAAAATGGAAAGGGGCCCACATGGACAAAAATATTTATAGCAGCTCTTTTGGTGATGGCAAAGAATTGGAAATTGAGGGGATGACCATCAGGTGGGGGAATGGCTGAACAACTTATGGTATATGAATGTAATGGAATACTACTGTTCTATAAGAAATGATGAACAGGCATATTTCAGAAAAACCTTGAAAGATTTACATGAACTGATGCTGAGTGAAGTGAGCAAAACCAGGAGAACACTGTACACAGTAACAGCAACATTGTGCCATGATCAACTATGACAATCCAAGATAGTTCCAAAAGAATTGTGATGGATAATGTGAACCAATCCAGAGAAAGAACTACAGAGACTGAATGTAGATCAAAGTATACTATTTTCACTTTTTTGTTGTTTTTTCTTTCTCATGATTTCCCCCTCTTGTTCTGACTCTTTTTTCACAACAGGACTAATGTGGAGATATGTTTAACATGAGATGGTACATGTATGACCTATATCAGACTGCTTGCTGTATTGGGGAACGGGTAGGGAAGGATGGGAAGGAGAAAAATTTGGAACTCAAAATCTTAGAAAAATGATTGTTGAAAACTATCTTTCCACGTAAAAGGAAAAAATACTATTAAGTAAAAATAAATTAAACAAGAAGGAAAAAAAGAAGAAAAATCACATGCTGAAAAATTGTCTTCACCAACAGATGTGATATGCTAATGACCAAGTCATATTTAATCTTGGGTTTATCATAAAGAACATGTAAGCAGGGCCCTACCTTCTCTAATACATTATTTCAGGAGGCAGGGCACCACCCACAGAGCTGCTGTTCAGGGAATGATAGAGTCCATTAGAAAAACCACACGAGCAAACATGCTGCCACGTGAGGACCCACTCACACGCCAACTTTCGTGGAATAATTAATTAGCACAGCCACTACAAGACGTAAAATCTGAGGCTTCTGAGTCGCTTGATAATTTATGCAAGATTAAAGTATCGCTGTGGTTGCCTTTTTCAGTGCCTAATTCAGCATTTTCTTTTTTCCTTATGAAAGCAGGACTCCAGATTTAACTGCTCTAATGCCCTTTTACGGTGTTTGGTACAGTAAAATCTAACAGCCCAACTGCACAACAGCCAAGGAATGATGGATCACAGAGACCTGAAGGCAGGAGAACAGAAAACATCCTAGTTCAGCTTTAGCTACTCCTATCAATTCTCCATTTCTTAAATAACAACAGCCTACAATGTCATCAAAACATGAACAAACAAGTTATTTCACAGTTTAGGTTTCAAATGATTTCAAAGAATTTAGAGCTGGACAAGAACTAAGAAAATCTGTAATACAAGCCCTTCATTTTAAAGACTAAGAGAATGAAACAACTTGCCCAGGGTCATATAGGAAGCAAGTAATGGAATCATTACTGAATTCCATAACTGAAAAGGATCTCAGAGAATGCTAAGTCTAACCTGTACATAATTAAGAAATCCACTCTGCATCTCCAAAGATCATTCAGCCTCTGTTAAAAGAAATCCTGTGAGGGGAAACTTACTCTTGGAAAGTCCTAAATATTAGGAAAATTTTCCTTTCAACATGACAAAATTTGCCTCCATTGCTCCTAATTGTGTTCTATTAAGCAAAGAATAAGTCAAATTCTTTTTCAACATGAAAGCCCTTCAAATACCTGAAGACAATTACCATGTTCCCTTTCTAAGGCTTCTTTCCTCCAAGCTGAACATCCCCAAGTTCCTTCAAATAATACTCATTCAACAAGGTTTCAGAAGCCCTTACCTTCTTGGCCACTCTCCTCTGAATACTCTTCACTTTATCAACACCCTTCCTAAACTGGGGCTCTCAAAAATGAAAACAATATGCTGTGATCTGAAGTGGCCTGAATATGGTGAAGACTATCACCTCTCATGTTCTGGACACTATGCCTCTCAATGCAGCCAGTTTTCATTGCTTTTTTGGCTGCCATATTGTACTACTGACTCCAATTAAGCTTGTGGGCCACTAAAACCCCCAGGTCTTTTTTCAGACAAACTGGCATCTATCCATGTCTCTTCCCACCCTTGTAGCTGTAAAACTAACTTTTGTTTTTGCTTGTAAAATGTTTAAGACTTTAGGAGCGGCTAGGTGGCGCAGTGAGTAAGAGTGCTGGCCCCGAGTCAGGAGGACCTGGGATCAGTTCCGGCCTCAGAAAATGAGCACCCATAGCTAAATAAATAAATAACCGTGTAACCTTGGGCAAGTTACTTAACCCCAATTGCTTTTAAAAAATTTTTTTTTTAATGTAAGACTTTACATTCAACCTATTAAACTTCATCTAGATCTGGTCCAATATTCTAGCCTGCTGAGAACTTTTGTGGTCAAACTTTTTCATCCAACATGGTAGCTCTCTCTCCCAGATTTGTGTCATTTGCTAATGACAAGCAGCAGAGCTAAGATTTAAATCCAAATATAATAACCTTTTCATTTTACCAGACATCTGGGAATCTTCTTAATAAAACTGGGCTTCTAGCTCAAGTATCAGGGGCTAAATGAAGTACTACTCAAAGGGTTCAATTCAATCTCACAAACATTTCTTAAACATCCACTGAATATACAGCACTATACTAGGCACTATATGATACAAAGCTTAGACATGACACAGTCCTTGCCTTCATAGAGCATACAGCCAAGTAACAAATCATCTCTCTCAGACACATACAGTATAAAATACATAGTTTGTATATAATAAATGCATATAATATACAAGTAAACATACTACTCACAAACATATACAAAAAAATACATGCTAAGTGTATTAGAAAACTACAAAATAAAGTGCTTTGTGAAGTTCAAAGACAGCGAGATATTACTTACTGGAAGTCTCACAGAAAATTTTCCTGAAGGAGATACTAATTGAGTTGAACTTTAATGTACAGATTAAGAATTCAACAGGCAGAGATTAGGAAAAGGACATTCCAAGAAAAGGCAGCAGAGTGAGTAGGAATATTGCAGAGCAAGAAAGTAGGGATAGGGAGTAGTTTAATATGGCCAGAAGGTGGAGTGGACTGAGAGGGGTGATAGAGATAAAAGTAAGGCTGGAAGAGCAGGACGGTGCTATATTGCAAAGAGTTTGAACTTACCTGGGTAGGCAATAAGGAACAGAAGAGTGACAGGATCAGATCTATATATAAAGAAGATAAATTTGTGAAGGATGATTAAGAGCAGAAAGAGAATGAGCAGACATCCCATATCCTTAAGATACAAGAGACACAGGTATTTGCTGCCCTGATGGAACTTAGTCTAATGTCAACAACAGATGAATGGAAATGAATGTAGTCAAAGCAGATCCAGACATAAGGTGAACATCTCTAGCGCCTATTCTTCAAAGAACATATTAGATAGATGCCAGGGGCTGCAGCTGAAGTGAGAGGTCAGGGTTCTCATACCAGCACCATCACTGATTCTCTTTGTGACCTTTCGCAATTCACTTCACATTCATTATCTAAAGAGAAGCTATTTATTGTTTCTGAGAATAGTGAAAGAAATGAAATTTGCTAATCAGCCTACAATTCCACCTGTGACAATGTTATTATTTCTAATACGCCTTTTCTCACAAAAATAACTAGGAGTTGTTGACGGCAGCTAGTAAAAAGCCAACATAGAAGTCCTGCAGCATAATCTGGGGATGAGTTGTGTTATTGAGCTAAGTTTTTTCCTAGTGGCATCAAACTCAGTAAATAATACTTCTCAAGATCCAGTCTCCTACTTTCACGGATTTCAGTTTCTCTGGATATTGGGTCACTAAATAGATTAAGTATATTTCATGGATATTTGACTCCTTAGGATGGAGTTGCTGAAGCAGCCAAAGGGTTAACTCAGATCAAGCTTATCTCAGACCTTTAAAAGAGCTGGGAGGATAAGAGAAGAGGCTGCAGGAAGCAGGAAAGAGAAAAGGGGGAAGGGAAAAAAGGATTTTATCAGATTCCAGAAGACAACTGGAAATAATATATGAATCTGTAGTACCTCAACTCTAGATAAAAGAGAGACAGAATGTACTGAATACATTCTAGTTAATAACGTTTTAATGTTTCTATCTAGAAAAAAAGAGGATATGCAACTGAATACCAAAAATTCTCTAAATTCTAACTGAAATCATACACAGACGCCCAGCAAGAGAAAAGTGGGGCCACTGCTGACAGAATGCTAGATATGTCTAACAGAATCAGACACCAGCACCGTCTCATTCGTTGTACTATGCAACTCTCGATGGAATAGTGGCTAAGTATTCTAGACAGAGGGCGCCAGGACTGCACCTCTTGGTGCCACTTCTCTCCACCTCTGGAAGGCTGATAACATATCATGCTCCTCCCCTGCTCATAAACTTTCACTGGCTCCCAACTGCCTATAGAGCGTAAGTTCTAAAAGACACACACAGAGGAACAGTACCCCCTCTCCTTTATTCCTCTAAATACTGGTTCCTTTATGAAATCTTCCCAGGGATAGCTAACATTTCAGAAAACATACAGTACAGGCCACTCACATTTAAACACATAATCCTCTAACTCATCACACCCTTAGTATACAATGCCTGGTCCCATTAAGTATCTTTTCCTGCATATCTTCCAAAATCAAAAGACTTAATAGCACTTTTTCATATTCCTGAACTCTAGTTCTAGAGCCAGTATACAATCACTCCCACCAACATCAATAACCAGTGTACTTAGCACCCTTCAGAAGATTTATATGATTAAGTTCTGCTAAATTTATGCTATATTTTGGGGGGATTAGAGTACATGTTCAACTCTTAACACAGATTGTTTATTTGTAGATCAGTTTCAAAGCTAACTCACTGTATAACTAATAAGCCATTATTAGTGACCTAGAGAAGGAATGAGAGGTGGTAAGAACAGAGAGAGGAAAATGTCCAGATTTTCAGAAAAAAAGTAGATGTAATCTCCAAATCATGGGGTAGTGGAAAGGAAAAATCTTTTCCCTATATCAAAAGAGGGAAAAGGGGGAAAATCTATAAACTAAGTCAGTGAGACTCCTGGGAAAATTCTAGAAAGTATCATTAGAGGGACAGTTCATGAATATCTAGAAATAGAAGCAACAATCACTAAGAAAAAGCATAAGATAAGCCTTTTTTTCCCCACAAGGTTAGTAGACTGGTAAACTGAGAAATGCTATAACCAAACAAGTGATCCTTCTCAAAATCTCAGCAAAGTATTAGATAGTGTCCCCTACTATCATTTTGGAAAAAATGTAAAACTCTGAGTTAAATAATAGTAAAGTATGAAGGATATAGAACTGAATGAATGACTAGAAACAAAGAATAGTTATGGTCTGTGTTAATGGGGAAGGAGTTTATAGTGGAGAACCTTATGGTCTGTCTTTGACCTTATTCTGTTAACAATTTTACCAAACACTCAGATCCACACACAGAGTCTATGTGTACCAAATTTACAGATGACACAAAGCTAAGAGGGAAGGAGGGCTAAAATATAGAGTAAGATAGTCAAAGGATCCAAAAATTGAAAATCTAATAGATAGAATATAATGTCCAGCCCTTGAGTTTTAAAAAAAAATTTCCCAAGTTCACAAAAGGAAAGGTCTATTGAAATAATTCAATTCAACAAACTTTTATTACCAAAGCATTGTGCTAGGCACTAGGGATACAAAGACTATAAAATGATAACAGTGAAAAAAGGAATGGCTCTAGAGTCAGAAGATCTGGATTCAAAGCCCATCTGTGACCATAACTATCTATGTGACTCTGGGCAAGTAAAAAACTTCCCTGGGGCTCCAGTTCCTCATCTATAAAATAAGAGGATTAGACAAGATGCTTCTGAATCAGTCCCTCTGAAATCCAGATCTAGGAGTGGTGGAATCAAGATGTCAGAGTAGCAGAAAGAAGTACACCTCACTTCCCACCACAATTCCTCCACAAGATCTAGAAAGCACATGAGACCCCGTCCTGATCAAGAAATCCAAGAAAAGTGCATCACTTTTCTAGCACAGGTCATCAAGAAGCCAGAGAGGTCTACAGGGCTAGAGGAGAGCCAGAAGCAGGGCATGGGGAGCACTACAAAATAGCAACTGAAAGAGCATCTGGATAGTGTACCAGGGAAAGAAGAAGTCCCAAATCTACACAGAGGTACCTAACCTTGTGCAAGATGAATAAACAATTGCCAACTCCTGCTCTCATACTAGAAGACTTCGACATACATATTGACTCTCTTTCAAACACTACTTGTTCTGTTCCCCAATCTATCCATTTCCTACTGAACTACTTTTCCATCCCACCCCAGTCTCACACAAAATGGTCATACCCTTGATCTTGGACCACCTCCATGTTATAGAGTTATGAAATTCTCTTATAGGACCACAATCTACTGGCCTTCCACCTTCCCTTACCACATCCTACTCTTTGTCTACTCCATCAACCATCCTTACAGTAAAAACTCTCTCTTCTTTTTCCCATCTTGATCCCTTGGCAAACCCATTTTAACTCTATACTATCTTCTCTCGAATCCCAAGCCCCTTTTCATACTGCCAATTGTGTCCTGACAAACTAGAGCCTTAGACCATTCCCACCACCCGCTGCCTTCACTCCTACACGTGTGTGACTGAATAAAGGTGAAGAAAATTCCATAACTGTTCAGACCATGTCACCCCTCTACTTAATAAATTCCAGTGACTTCCCATCACTTTGAAGATCAAATACAAAGCCTAATGTTTAGTATTCAAACCCCTTCATAGTCCCCCGCCACCTCCAAACTCCAGTTTCTTACACCTTACTCCCTATCACATATTCTTCAATTCAGTGACACAACTGAAACTAAACAAGAAGTCTAGAGCCCCTAAACATTTGTGTGAAAAAGATGGAGGTTTTAGTGGACTACAAGCTCAATGTTACTTAAGAATGAAATGTGGCTAAAGCCCACTCCTCAGAGGAGAGCAATTGCCTTGGGGAAAGAAAAGATCTGATTCCGGCTCTAACACCGGTTGTTTGCATGACCTGGAGCAAGTCGATTTACCTCCCATGGCCTCAGCTATAAAGATGAGATTGACTAGATCAGATGTCAAACAAGCAATCTACAAGAGTCCTAAGTGTAACCTAAACCAGATGAAAATGTAATTGTGAAATACTTAACAAAGTAAGTAAAAACACAATAAAACATGGATAATATTAATGTGTAGTTTTCTAAGTTAATATGGGATCCGTGTATGATTTATGTTTATTTAAATCTGACACCAGTGAACTAGCAATCTCCTAGGTTCCTTCTAGCTCAAAAATCTTGAAATGCTGTAATTCTAAGTGATTGTGGAAAGAGTTCAACTCTATTCCTGCAACAAACCCAAGCTTCATATGAGGTACCTGATCTCAAACTGTCAAGTAGGGGAACAATGGCTAAAAAAGGAAAACCACTGGGCAGAACCATCCTATACATTCATCTAACTACCTGGCTGTCTTGCCAAGATTCTACCAAGAAAATGATGAGTCTGTCAGCTGGGAAAGAATCAAAGTCAAACATACAGAAGGTCCACGACTTCCCCTCCATCTCTCAGCCCTGTCACTGGGTCATTGTAAAATATGTGATTAGTCTGAGAGGATCAGCTCTTTACAGAACCACACTGGTTATTACCCAGTACCCTGCTTCTGCTGAGGTGTTTGCAAATTGAATTGGTAATGATTTTCCCCCTGATCTGTCCAGGTAGAGTTCAGTCTGTAATTTCCAAGGTCAGCAGTAATATATACAATGGTCCCCTTATAGCTTCAAAAGGGTAAAATGCCTCTCTAAGCATCTCACTTCCTACCAGGGAAGGCCTTGGGCACTTAGGAAGGGAGAAAAAGGGTTATCAACATCACTATCAACCTAGGTAAAAGACCATCCAGAGCTCCTTAGCTTATGCCAATGAATAAGGCCAAAGGCTAAAGAGTAATCTCATGAAGTCAGCAACTAAGGACCAAAGTAGGGAGCTCTCATAATGAAGAGACTGCATTAGGAGAAGAGGAGACACACAAATGGAACAAGGAAGGTGGAGGAAACAGTAATGAACTGGGATTCTATAAGACAGTTTCTGGACCTAGTTCTGTCACCTAAAGCAAATCAATTGGCCTCTTGGAATCTCAGTTTCCTCCACTGTAAAATGGTACCAATAATCCTTTCCCTGACTCTCTCCCACAGGAATTTATCAAGTTGTCTACACCTAAGGCCTTCACTAAGTTCCTCATTAACTGCAGCCTCTTCAACCCCTCATAGATAAGTTTCCAAATGCAACTCTACTAAAACTGCTCTTTCAAACATCTCTAATGACCCCTTAATCATGTTCCTTGACCTCTGTGTTGACTGTTTAAAATGCCCTCCTACTCTCTTCCTTAGCTTCCAAGGATGGCACACTTTCCTGGTTCTCCTCCTCCTACCTCTCTGATTGGTCCTTTCAGCTTTGACTGCTTCGTCTTCTTTTTCTTTTCATTCTGACTTCACCTTGATGTTTTAAAGGGGTCTGTCCCTCTTGTTCTTCTCTTCTATCCCTACATTCTCTTTCTTAGTAATCTCATTTGCTTCCAAAGCTTCAATCACTAGCTCTATGCAAATGCCTTTCCAGTCTCGCCCTCTCTTCTGCCATCTGGACCTGCACCTCAAAAGAATCTCCTCCCCAAAATGCCTCACTAGCACTTCAAATTCCCTATGTCCAACATCAGGCTTATTTTCTTTCCAAAACTGTTCCTCCTGATTTATTATTACCATCTACGGCACAACTATTCACTGTCTACTATCTTTATAACCTTTACTAAGACTTCCCTCTCCCCTTGTCTCCAACCAATAAAATCCTGCTGATGCTTTTCCTTCAACATCCCTCACATCTGTCCTCTCCTCCCTCTCCCACTGCTACCAGTAGTGATCCTTAGTACACACGAAGGATTACTACACTAGTAATGTACCAAAGTACACACCTAGATTACTATAATTAGCTATATAACACATCTTCATGCCTCCATTCTCTACTATGCTCCAAGCTATCACCACCAGACAGAGATGATCATGTTGCTCCTCTGTTAAAAAAAAATCTTCAGTGGTTCCTCTTGCTTAACCAAGAAGTACACACTTCTACCTTTATCTTTCCAGGATTACCCATTACAATACTGTAATACAATCTGACCTTCATACCTCTGAGCACGCTGCTCCACAGTCCTAGAATATCTTTTCTGCCCCTCACTCTCCTTTGCCACTCTTGAGTTCCTCTCTTTTTTCCTGCTCTCTAGGAATGAACAGTTTTCCCTGTTGAACTCTGCATAATCATTTTCTTGCAACTCTCTAAATGAACTTATGTGATTATGGGTCTGTCATTTGTGTATGTTATCTTTGAATTTACTAACCCATGATTCCCATGAGTTCAGGGACTGAATTCTATATAAACTTTAGATCTACCCCAGTGCTAAGCACAATATACTGCACACAGCAGGTATTTATTCATTTGAAAAGAAACAGCACACACCATGCAAAATAATACATCTGAAGAAACTGTAACAAAAACTAATACATAAAAGGAATAAGTCAACTGACTAGTGAAGAAGCATTAGATCCAGAATTTTAAGAGGCTCTAAAGAAGCTACTGGGAATTTAAAAAACAAAATCCAAAACAGGTAGATTTGTAAATCAAGTCCTCTGAACACAATCAATCCTCTGTGGAATGAAGGAGGAGCAACCTGTACATCATTATTCTCTATCTCCAAATCCTTCAAAAGGGCAGAGAAAGGATGATCTCAGGAATTAAACTGAGAAACACTGGCCTAACCCTAAAGGAAGCAAACATCAGTCCTTTCACTACTACTCCAGTCTTCCTCTTTAGGTGAACCAGCATAGGGATTTAGGTTAGAGAGAAACAAGAATTCTACTACATTCCCTACTTCCCTACTGCATGACCATACCTAGGCCCCAAACTACAAAAGCTCCTCCAAGGTAAAAATTATGTCACTTTCATCCCCAGCACTAAGCACAGAGCATTGCACATAACAGATACTTTAATAAATATCTGCTTAATTGAACTGAATGAGATACCAGGAAAATTATAAACAATAAGGCTGGCAAGCTAGTTACTAGCTAAAGCAGTTAGGCACTCTGAGGAAGAAAAAGGAGACAGTCTGTTCCAGGCAAATCAAGCTACCACTACCACCTAGATAACTTATCTCTTCTGAGATCCAGATGGAGACACTTCAGGACCACGGGCCCAAAAGTGCTGAGAGTTAATAATGCCTTCCAAACTAACTAATACTGCCAGCCCAGCAACACAACCTACCTCACCCAGCCATCACTAAGGGGAGAAACCACCATGGAGAAGGGGCCCACATTTCTCACCAACATCAAGTGCTGATCAACTGTCACTGACCTACAGGTAAGCACAAGAGCCCTGGGAAGACTGGCACTCCTAAGACACAGGTCCTATGTCCAACTCAGCCATCTTCCCAGGAAGTAACTGTTGCAGATATGAAGCCTGGAGACTGTTTTGGTGGGTACTGAAACCACAAGGACTAAAAATGCAGAAAAGAAATTTCTCACCACCAAAGTCTATTGTCAAATGGTTCAACATCAGATATTTATAAGATTTTATCAACAGAAATACGATGATGATAGTAATATTAATAAATTTATATAGCACATTAAGGTTGACAAAGCTTTTTACAAATATCTCATTTTATCCTTAGAACCCTAAAAGGCTGGTGCCATTATTCCCATTTCACATACAGAAACTGAGGCAGGCAGGAGTAAGTGATTTGTCCAGTCACACAGTCCACAGTCACACTGTCTTAGGCTGGCTTTGAACTCAGACTTTCCTGACTCCAGAGTCCAGTCCTTTATCCAGGAAGCTACCTAGAAATTACATTAAAGATAATACTACCATCGAATTTGCCATTGCACCTTAGGGATCATAAGAAGCTTCTAACTGACCTGCAGCTGAAATCTCTATGTATAGTCTCCTAGATTAGGATGTGAGCTCCCTAAGAGCACACAGGGGCTGTCTTACTTTCCTACATGCATTTCCAAAGCTTAACAGAGTGCTTTGCAGATAGTAAAATACATAATGCTTTTTTATGCATTCATTCATACAGAACAACTTAATGACATGCCTATCTAGGGGCAGGGAAATAGATCCAGATCTTTGCATCTCCAAGAAATCCAGGCACAAAAGTCAGGTTCCTTCTAAAAATCAAAGAAACAAGAGAACCCCCAAGAAGAGCTTTAGGAGGAGAGGTGCCATAGCAGCCTAACTCTGAATGACTGAAAAGTTCTCAAGAATGAAAATTCTAACTACCAAACATAATCCAGAATGGAGAGTACTCTAAAGAGAAAGATGTGGCTACACAAAGAATTCATGGCTTCAGTAAGTCACTGTCACCTTGAGCAAGTCACAAGCTTTCATGGCTTCAGTTTTTCATTATCAGTAAAAACTAGGGGTTTGTACTGGACAATATCAAAGGTCCCGTTTCCTCTCCTGACTCTGCTTCTGATCCTCTGCACTTTACCACCATTCCTCACCCTGCAAGTTTCCTCAATGCTTGATCCTTTCACCGCCACAATCCCTTTTTCCCAGTGGTAAGCTCTTCTAGAAACTTCCATTGGTAAGGGCCCAAGTCAGCCATCATTCCCTCTCTCAATTCTGCTTCTGCTTCTCCAGATATTCTCTGCCATACACTGCCTTCTCAGATACCTTCCTTCTCCTTATTTTCCACCCCACCCCCTCTCTTTTTCAGTTAAGTTTTATGTTTTGTCTTCACCTATTAAAATGTAAGTTCCTTAGGGCCAGGAACTGGGGGCGGGGGGCGGTTATCTTATATTTGCATCCTGTGCTAGAATATAGCATGCATTTAATAAATTCTGGTTGACTTTTTCAATTCCCTTCCAGCTCTAATATTCTGTGACTGAAGATTTTGTCACTGTATTTTGGCATTACAAAATAAGATGACCAAGTGTCCCAAGGAATGATGCTGCTTGCTGCCTTCTTCCTTCCATATTAGGATCATTTGGTGAATAAACTTTACTAAGGTACAGTTCCAGTCATATCAGAAGAAGGGCACCAAGAAAAACTAGAGTTATGAATTCAAGATGCCTAGAAAGCATCCTCCCCTTCCCCTTCCCTCCACCCCCCCAGACCCACAATCACCAAGGCTTCTGTCTACTACATCAGGGCCAGGTTAAATAAACATCCTCATTATGCCCAAAGGGATACAAAACTCTGCATACCCTTTCATCCAGCAATACCACTTTTAGGTCTGTATCCCAAAAAGATAATAAAAATGGGAAAAGGACCCACAGGTACAAAAATATTTACAGCAGCTCTTTTTGTGGTATCCAAGAATGGAAATTGAGGGTTTGCCCAACAACCGGAAAATGGCTAAACATGTTGTGGTATATGAATGCAAAGGAATAGTACTGTGCTCTAAGAAATAATGAGTAGGCAGACTTCAGAAAAACCTAAAAAGAGGTATATGAACTGATGCTGAGTGAAGTGAGCAGAACCAGGAGAACACTGTACACAGTTAACAGCCACAGAGTGCAATGGCTGACTGATCGACTTGGCTCTTCTCCGCAATGCAAGGATCTAAGACAACTCCACAGGGCTCATGATGGAAAATGCTGTCCACATCCAGAGAAAGAACTCTGGAGTCTGAATGCAGATGGAATAGTATTTGCTCTCTTATTGTTGTTGTTTTCTCTTGTTTCTTCTTTGCTGTGGTTTTTCCCATTGGTTCTAATTCTTCTTTACAACATGACTAATGTGAAAATGTTTATTATGATTATCTATGTAGAGCCTATATCAGATTGCATGACATGTTGGGGAGAGGGAGAAAATTTAAAACTCAAAAAATTATGTAAGTGAAGGTTGAAAATTAAAAACAAATAAATTAATCGAAAATAAACATCCCCAACATTTGATCTTGATCCCAGATTTGTGTGAAAAGCCTGAATTCAGTCAAAAGGCCACACTTGATGACCTAGAGGGCCACATGTGGCCTCAAGGCTGCAAGTTCCCCACCCCTGCAAACTGTACAACAAAACAATGAATCATGCCCTGATTACAGCATGATTCCCAAAATGTAAATATTCACAGAAAATTTAACAATCAGCTCTTGCTAATCTGAACCCCAGATGTCAGACACAGTTGCTGTATCGTTTTGCTTTGCTTAAATATTTTTTTCATACTGAGAGGGATCTATAGGGAAAAGAAGGGGAAGTAGAAAGGCAGGTAACTTGGAAGTAGTGGCAGTGGTGATGGTGGTAGTGACATAAAAAAACAGAAGACACCAAAAAAAACTTTTAAAAAACAGTAAGGTGCTTTGTGTTAACAAAGATAAAAAGTTTAGTTAAGACATGATCTTAGGCTTCAAGGAAAATCACATCTACCAGAGTTCACACAGACACACACACATAGTAATAACAACAGTATACAATAAACATCAGAGCATCATTCCCTTTATATAAGGATATAAGGGATAAAAATTCTATCTTATGCCCCAAAAGGGAGGCTAAAGTCCAGAGTCAGAATTACAAGCTCTAAGATTAGAGCTGAACCCAACAGATAACCTCAATTTCACTCGATGATCAAGTCATTCCTTTCCCTCCAGTCCCCAAGGTCTGAGACCATGTGCTCTAGAGAGATTCCCAGGTCCTGGGGCACTATTATTTCCCCTCAACTAGCAATGTTATATATTTTCCCAGTCCCAACTTTAGCCTACAGAAATGCAGAGAGATTCTCCCCTTCCCTAAGGCACATAATTACTCACTCTTTGTCATCAGAAGTATAGAGATCCTGGTTACAGACCTTCCTGTCCTTCCTGCTCCAAGAGGACCAAAACAACATCACTACATTGCAGTCAAGGTACAGTGTATACAACTATGGTTGATCAAACCCATACAGGCAGAAGGCTCAACCACAGGCTGGGTACAAATAGTCCAAATGAACATTTGAAGTGGAGATAGCTCTAATTTTGTGCATCTCACATTTCTTTTGAGCTACTGCAATCCTGCTTTGCTAACAGAACAAACTTTAATGGAACCATCTTCACCAAAAGTTTTTGTATGTGTTTTTGCATTTAGGTCTTAAGGTAGGATCCATGCCTGCTATTGTAAGCAGGCCACGGATATGTTAGGTGAAACAAACAATTTTTATGGCATCCTTTCTAGCCCCATCCTCATGCCAGGAGGTGAGCAGTGTGGTCCTTAAAAAAGGTTGCTCAGACACCCAGGGGGCTGCTGAATTCCAAGGCTGCTTCAGTTCAGTGAGAAGACAACCCTATGGCCTGCGCTGACTATATGCTGGATTGTGACTACAGCTCCCAGGTACCTGCACCTGCTGCTTCAACACCTGCCATAGCACTTGGAGGTAGGTTAAAGATGGTAAAATGATGTGGGTTAAGTTTTTTGTCTCAGGCATAAATTGGATTTAAATGAGGCAGAGCTGCTTGAAGTCATCAGCCTCACTCTCTGTTCAAGTCACTCAAGTCCAGTGGCAAGACAAAAGCCAATATGATGGCGCTGGCATCTTTGATGTATAACAAAGCTCTAAGCGCTCCACAGCACCTGCTTCAGCAGCCTTCATGGCTGTTGGAACAAATTGTTTTTCTCTGCCCATTCCACCAGTGAAGTCTTCCCATGCTTGAGGTAGACACCCACCTAACTCAGAGATGTGTTTGAGGATCCTTGGTGACCCCCAACCTGGTTTAGCCCATCTGCCAAGACAGTTTGCTAGGGTGTGGCCACTATGTATTCAACAGTTTCTTGGAGGTAAGAGTTGGGTAGCAGGTGTACAGCAAAGGTGGAAAGCAACCCTGAAAAGGGCTCAGCAGTCTTCACACCTGAGGTACTAGTCTCCTTGAACAGTCAGACACAACCATAGTTAAAGAGGGTCTCAAGTCAATAAGCAGTAATCACACCTGTTTTAACACTTGAAGACAGATTTTATCGTGTTTGGAACTTAGAGGTACTATTACTTGCATTATGCTTAGATGACAAAATACAGGAGTTCAAAGGGACCTAAGAAGCCATCAAATTGAACCCAGATCTAAGTAAGAATGCCCTCTACAAAGGGAGGGCAGCCAATGTGAATGCAGTCCCCTCAGCTAGATTGTAAACTTAAGCCAGTAGGGTTGAGTGGGCATGACAAGAGATTTGGAATCTGAGGAAGTGGATTCCACTGCTAGCTTATTCACTCTTGATCTTTGTGAATTTGGGCAAGGCACTTTCCCAACCTGGAAAGAAACTTCTTCTATAAAATGAGAGAACTTGTTTCAAGGACCTCAAAGAGCTCTTCCAACTTGAAATTCTATGATCGTTGGCCAATGCCAGAATTTTTTCTGTTAGACTATATATCTTTGTAACCAGTTTCATTTTTCTTCTTTCTCAATGCAGGGAGGAATGATGAGAGGGAATGAATTCTAAACTGAAACTAAAATTCAATTAACACAAATAAATCCTCTGATATCTGAGTGTGGGGATCTCTCATACCTGTTTATAGACCCCTCTGCTGCCAGTGCTATGCTCTGCACACTAAGTGAGTATAATCACACCAAACCCTCCCAAGTGTGATTTGGCTGGGAAGATTTGTTCTAATGCACATGACAGAGGTGCACTGGGACATCCTAGCCTTACCCTAGGTTCCACAGATACCCAAGACCTACCAGTCTTGGCTCAGAGGTCTCCTTTTCCTTCTTTCTCCCAGTCTATTTCAGGATTTTTCTGAAAAGTCTCTGCATGATTGAAAAATCTTTGCAAAGCCTCCTCATTTCCCTCCCCCCACTTCAAAATATCAAAGGTCAAAGTCAATGATAGGGATGTCCTGAATCACTGAAGCCAAATAGCTTTCCTATTAGGTTATGACATATTTGCCAAAGCCTGTTTGCTACTAATAGACTATTAGTATCCAGTTTAGGGGGCAGGAATGTGGCTGAAAAAGCTGGCAGGAGTGTGAGCCAGTGAGACTTTCGGGACCAGTGCCAGGTTCAAGAGGCATGTGACCCAGATCGCCCAGATGCCTGGCACAGGAGGGGCTCCACCAAGGAAGCCAGCAAGGTGCCCAAAGCAGAAGAATCCATAGGGAGAAAAGGCCAGAAGCCATATTCAGAAAGAAGAGGGAGTGGGGTGGCTAGGTGGCACAGTAAGTAGAGCACAGGCCCTGGAGTCAGGAGGACCTGAGTTCAAATCCGGCCTCAGACACTTAACACTTACTAGCCATGTGACCTTGGGCAAGTCACTTAACCCCAAATGCCCTCCAAAAAAAAAGGCAAAAAAAAAAAAAAACAAAGAAGAGGGAGTAGGGAAGGGTAGGGTATTAGAGTAAGCTTCACTAAATGGATCTTCTGAGAAGGAAAAGCAGGACTGAGATAGGGATACTCCCATGGTTCTGATATTCCTAAAGCAAAAGTCAGGGACCATAAGGTCATAGGATTAAGAACTGAAAGGAACCTTAAAGAAATATACTCCAAGCCTCTCATTTCATAGCCAAAGAAACTGAGGAGGCTCAGAAGAAGTTGTCATCTTCCCCAAGGTCACACAGTTAAGAGCTAGCAGAGACAAAATTCAAACCTAGGTCCTCTAATTCCAAATTCATTGTCCTTTCCACTAGACCACACTGGGGAACTCTGAGATACTATACGGGACAAAAGATGGGAAGATACCTGGACAATTAACATGCAGCCCTACACAGATCACTGGAGTGGGGACTTGAAGAAAGGGAATGAATAATAGCTCAACATTTGGTTTAAGAAGTCTTTTCCTCATAACACTGTGAAGCAGTTACTGAAAGTATTATTAACCCCATTTTACATAAAGAGAAACTGAGGCTCAGATAAGTGAAGAGACTTGCCCTAGGTCACACATGTAATGGAAATATCAGGTCTACTGATCCAAAAAGTTCTATGCTTTAACCATCCTTGGAAAAACTTAGGAAAAGGTTTCTTTCTCTATTCTCTATCTTTGTCTAGTTATGCCCCCATATACCAACCCCACCCTCATACCACAGGCAACATGACAATGTGAAGTACCACTATTCTATGTTTCACTTGGGTTTGGAAACTGGAGAGCAAAAGAGAACTGTGGCATACTGGAAATAACATTGGACTGTGAATCAGAAGGTCAGAAAATCACTATAAAACGGTCAGCTATTATTATCTATTTTATAACTTTACCTCTTTGTACCTCTGTGTCCTCATCTATAAAATGGGAATAATAATACCCACATTATCTACTTTGCAGGGTTATGAAAATATATCATAAAAGTACTACAAAAATGTTAGTTGTCGTCATCACCATCATCGTCGTTAAAAGGAATTCCTGCCCAGGACATGTACTGCTTGAAGGTATTTTTGGACTGGAGCTAACAAGAGCCACTGAAAAACTAAACTTACGTAACCAAGGGACACAGCTAGAAAGCTCCGTCCATATTCTCTCTGGGTCAGATCAAGAAGCTATGAAAAATCGGTGTCATGCAGCCAAGCTGAACATTAGTTTTCAAAATGCTTAGAAAAGAGCATCCCTGCAGCAGCATTCTTTCCTCTGGCATGTAAGGGCCTCTGGCACCTGGACATGACTGCCTGAGCCCCTGAAACTTGACACCATCACTTACGACGCCTTTGACGGAACTAGTGTCAGGGAAGGGGCCAAGTATGTGAACTTTCACCACTTCTCTGGAGGTCTGAGGTGACAGTGACAGGAGAGCTTCAGACTGGGCATCAAAGACAAGTTGGAGAAAAGGGAAAGGAATGGCTAGGCTGACGCACAGAGCTGTCATAATGACAAGGAAAGACCAATTAAAGACACAGACTCATGGGATATCAGAAGGACTTGGGAGATCATTTAGTCAAACGCTTTGCAAATATGGAAACTGAGGCCAAGGCAAGGGGATTGTCTTGCCTGTGATCACACATTTTATTAGCAAAAGACCTGGAACTGATATCCAAAGTTCTCTGCAGATGCAATGCTCTTTCCACTGTATTATACTGCATTGCCTCTCAAGACCAATGCAACTCTTACAGTGCAAAACAAACTCAACTCTTTTTGGTTTCCTCATCTTTCTCTCTAAATGGTTTCTGCATGGAAGGGAGTGGGTGGCAGGGGAGTAAAGGAAGAATAGTGGGGAAGCATCCATGAAGTTCAACAGGGATTGGCCCCAATAAACAAACACCAGTCACCCTCTCCACCCCTCCAAAGCTTTTACTGAATGGGGGAGAGTTTAAACTTCTGTTCTGGAAGACAACAGAAGAGTTTCTCAAGTAGCTAATAAAGAGGTTTTCATTCATCACCACTAAAAGGTAATGAGGATTTTTTGTTTGCCAGCTCAGGACATAGTTTCAATTGTTTCTCAGTTGGACCAGGAAAGCTGGTCCTCTTGACCTCAGCTATAAATAAGCCAAACCAGAAAGCCATAGGCAACCAGGCCATAAGATTCCTGTATTCATCCTACAGAAAATACAAAGATCAAAACTAGAAATGTTTTTCCCCTAAGGACCCAGTGGGAATCCCCTCCTATACCAAACCCTGGCATCTTAGAAAACAGTTAAGGAAATCCCTGCATGAAGAACAATTTTAATGCTCTATCACACAATAAACTTATGAAGTTGTCTGGGAGAAGACTGGCTCTTCGCTACAGAAGGCATCCCTGGGACTCTCAGACCCTCCAGTTCATGAGGGTATGAGTTCACGGGGAGGCACTCTCCAAAGAGGCTCCCCTGAATAGCTCTCTTGGAATCACAGAATTTGGAGGGTACCACAAAGAACACCAAATTCAACCTGTACCTGAACAAGAATCTCCCTCTTACAATATCCCCAACAAATGGTCATCCCACTTTCACTTGAAGACTTCTACTGATGAGAAACTAAGTACTATTTTTGTAAGAACTACCATTCTACTTTTGGACAACCATTTGGAAGTTTTTCTATACTTCAAGCCAAAACCTCTGTTAAGTTCTACCCAGTGGTCCTAACTTTGTCCTCTGGGGTCAATTAGATCAAGCCCGAAAATTATTGCAACAGACAACCTTTCAAATACTTGAAGACAACTATCATTACTCCCATTAGGGTTTCTCTCTTCTAGATCAGACAATCCTAATTCCTTCAGGCTCTGGTCCTTTTACCACCTCAGTCCCCATCCTCTGTGTAATACTACAGTTTGTCAGTGCCTTCCTAACACTGGCTCTGATACTTACTGTCTTTTGTGACATAGGGCAAATCACTTAACCTCCCCAAGTCTCAGTTTAAGGGTTAGATTAAATGACTTCTGAAGTCCCTTTCAGCTCTAGATCTAAATATATTCCCCCATAACCTTCTTCTTTCAGTCTCTCCTTGTCCCACAATCTCAACCTTGGAAGTCAAGGCTTATCCAGACTAACAAGGGCCCTAGAACTCTGTTTTAAGACTCAGGCCTGCCTGGAATACTCTACTAAAACCCAAATGACCCCAGCAGGAAAGAAGCAGTAGAACACTACAACCAACCCAAAGATCGGATCCCCCAGAACCTACAATCACCCCCTCAGGCCAGGCAGACACATCGAGCCCAAATTTAACCACAGGCCCTAGTGTGACCTGATCAGCTTGGCTGCCTCTGCTGGATGTACTGTAAACACCGCATGCTATTATTACTAATTGCCATAATTACATGGGTGGTAAATTGGAAACTATTTCTGAGGTCTATAAAAAGGTTTTTGTCTCTTCTGCTGAAATGCCTCCTTGAGTGCCTGTCAAATGTGGAGAGATCAATCAGGGAGCTTTTGGGGGCCAACTGTTCAGCAGTAATCCTCAACATTCCTTTGAATTTCAATATAATACCAATGCTGCATACCCAGAAACCAAGACAGAGTGCCTAGTGGATTCTGCCCCATGTTTTCTTCAGTCTCCTTCATGACAACTAACTATGGGAGAACCTGAGGAAGAAGAAACAATCACCTTGAAAAAGAGGGGCATCAAAGACAGAAAGGGGCCCACTACCTGTGTGACCTTGGACAAGTGACTTTACCTACCCAGAGATGCTAAGTGCCTACAAAAGTGCAAACAAAGGGGAATGAGGAGGTTGGACCAGCTGACTGCTAAAGTCTCTTCCAGTTCTAAATCATCTGAACTAAGAAAGCCAAAGTGGCCTGGCCAGACACCATGCCAGCTCTCTCACCATAGGTCCCGGCAGAAATACAGACAGACTAGGGGTCTGAGAGAGATTAGAGAGCAGGCCGCAGGCATGGAGTAGGGAGGGGGAGCTGATAGGAGGGAGAGATGGACAAGAAAGAAAACAAAGCCTTAGGAAGTCTCTGGCTGGAGTAGAGTCTTAGTAACATTCTGTAATCCCCACAGGCTAACACAGCCAGCACTGCTGCTGAACAATGCAGTTTTGAATTCAATTAAAGCGATTATCTGTTGTGCCAAATAAATTGTGTACAGCATATATCCTGCAGCACTTTACACCTTCAGGCTCATTATTTTCTAACTGTTTCCTCCTGTTTATGCGCTTTCAAATTAAATTGCTGATAATATGCGCCAAAATAAAAAATGAGCGCACCTTGTCCGAAGAAAATTGATTCTCCCTTTTCCTGAACCAGGCGATTGCCAGGTTTTATATACTCGGTTCCTGGTGATCATTAGTAATTCAATTTTCTTTTTATTAGCCCCCTTATCTGCTGAGCAATATAGTGGCAGAGCTGACCTCTTTCGCACGGGTAAATGTTTAAAATCTTTTCCCTGATTAATTTTGCCAGTTAAGAAAAAGAGGAGAAATGGGCCAGCTCTTAGCCATCACAATGAATAAAGCTTAATGTTGATTGTGATGGAATTTCTAATGCCAGGGAAATTGATTGAACGCAGCAATTATGCTGCAATAGTAACTCAAGGGAAATAGGCTCACTTTCTCCCGGCCACAGCCTTTTGGTTATTTAAAACAATCCAATTTGCAAGGATAATTATATATTAGTGTTTTATCTGCCACTTGAAATGAACAGGGGAGTTTTGATACTGGCCGAGCATTAGCAGGTTATTGCTGCAAATTACTTGATATCTGCTTTCTTTCACATAAAGAGGAAATTAGGCAATCCATTACCCAGAAAAGGTGGCTAGGCCTAGATAAGAGGGGCAAGAGTGCCCTCTGCTGGTCCAGGGGTACAAAAGCTCATGGTGAGGGGATCAAAAAAAGAGGGGGGCCTCTACCATCACGTCAAGGCATGCCTCCTCCAGCCAATAAATATATATTAACCATTTACAAAATGCACGGCATTGTGGTTGGCTCTAAAGAGCAACAACATGGTCTTGAGCTTCAAGAAAGTCAAAATCTGGTAGGGGATGAAACTTAAGCTACATATCACTATCATAATACAAATTTACATGTGCCTATGAGATCAAACAGAGAGCAGTAAGGTATCTGAATGGAGAGTAATCACATATAGTAATCGTGTCCCCCTCTCAGGGGAGATAGGGGCAGGCTTCGAGGAAGATGTGCCACTTGGGCAGGGCCTTGAAGTAAAAGGATTTTAAGAGGTAGAAATATGAAGAAAGCTCATTCTAGGCAAATAAGTACAGTCTGAGCAAATGAGGAGGCAAAGGAGGTTAGCATGAGCTCAGGAAAGTGTCCCTGGAAAGTAGTATGAGCAAAGGGAAAGTGAGCCTGAAAAGGGAGTCTGGAGTCAAACTGTAATTTCCCTGAATGCAAGATTGAAATTTGTATTTTATCTTTTTGGCAACAGTTAGCCGTAGCAGATTTCTGACAAAAAATGTTTGCTCATGGTCAGACCCATGCACTAAGATGACTGAAGTGTAGCAGAGAAAAACACAGAGTGGGAGAGATCAGGGGTGACTGCTGTCAGCTATTACAGGTGAGCATGCTCTGTGTATAGGCAAACTAACACTCTCACTCACCCCCCCCCCACTATCTCCTCCTTCACCTTGTGTCACATGAGAGGAGTAGCCCACCTTCTTGCCAAGGCAATTTATCATTGTTATTCAGTTGTTTTCCAGTGGCATCCAATTCTCCATGACCCCATTTGAGGTTTTCTTGGCAAAGACACTAGTTTGCTATGTCCTTCTCCAGCTCATTTTACAGATGAGGAAACTGAGGCAAACATGGTTAAGTGACTGGCCCAGGGTCACACAACTACTAAGTGTCTGACACCAAATTTGAACTCATGAAGATGAGTCTTCCTGACTCCAGGCCCAGCACTCTATCCACTGTGCCACTCAGATGTCCTTCTACATATACAAGTGATCCCACTGTGGTCTTGTCTTCTCCAGTAGACTCCCCCCTTTCTCATCCCCACACTCATCTTTAGTTTTTCCCTTCCTACTGGCTGCTGTACTACTGCCTACAAATATGTCCCTCTTTCCTCCATTCTCAAAAAATTCGCTTTTGCTCCACCCATCCGTCCCTAGTAGCTATCATCTCTCTCCCTTCTGTGGCTAAACTCCGAGAGAAGGCTGTCTACAATCGGTGCCTCTACCTCCTTTACTCTTTCTCTCCTCCTAACTCTCTACAGTCTGGCTTCCGACCTCATCATTCAACCAAAATTGCTCTCTCCAAAGTTACAAATGATCTCTTAATTAATTGCCAAAATCTAATGGCCTTTTCTCAAGCCTCAACCTTCTTGTCTTCTGCAACCTTTAATACTTCTGCTTGATACTCCCTTCTCTCTAGTTTTTCAGGAGTAAGTCCTCTCTCCTAGAGTTCCTTTTCAGTCTTTGCTGTATCTTCACCATTATGTAAAGCCCACTAACTATGGGTGTTGCACAAAGAGGTCAAATAGACAGCAATAAGGTATCTGAATGGAGAGGAATCACATATAAACAGGGGAACTGGGGAAGGCTTCATGGAAGGTGTAGCACTTGAGCTGGGCCTTTAACTAAGGTTTTAAGAGGCAGAAATGTGAAGAAGGAGCATTTTGGGCTAGTAGAACAGCCTGGGCAAATGAGGAGGCAAAAGAGGTGAGGGTAAGATCAGCAAAGTGGGGTTGGAAAGCATTATTTTCTCTCTCAATACTATTTCACTTGGTGATGTCATAAGTTCCCAGGAATTCCATTATCTCTATACTGATGATACTTAATCCACTTATCCAGTCCTAACCTCTCCTTAGACCTCCCAGTGTACATCTTCAACTACCTATTAGACATCTCAAACTGGAAGTCCCACAGACACCTTAAATTCAACATGTCCAAAACTGAACTCATTATATTTCCCCCAAAACCCCACTTCCCTCTTCCTAACTTCCCTTTTACTTTCAAGTGAGGATACCACCATCCTACCAGCCACCCAAGCTCAGAACCTAGATGGCAGCCTCAATTCCTTGCCCTCTCATACTCCATGTTGCCAAGGCCTATTGTTTTTACCTTTGTACAATCTTACCCATATACCCCTCTCTCTTCTGACATTGCCACCACCCTGGTATCCTTCATCATCACACCCAGATTATTGAAAGAGGACACTGGTCACCCTGACACAAGTTTCTCCCCACTTCAGTCCATCCTCCACTCAGCTGACAAAGTTATCTTTCTATAGCACAGGTCTAACCATGTACCTCCACATTCAGTAACTCCAGTGGTTCCCTATAATTTTCAGGATCAAATACAAAATCATGTTTGTCATTCAGAATCCTTTATACCCTATCTCCTACCACCCTTCTAGTCTTCTTATACCTTACACCTCACCACATACTCTGTAATCCAGTGACACTGCCCTGGCACATACAGGCACTTAATAAATATTTAATGACTGACTAGCAGACTGCTCTTGGACACAGAAATAAATGGTATTGTTATGCAAAACTAAGGCCTGTTGCCTTGAAGAGATCCCTAATTTCTGTCTCTCAGAATCTTTATCTACCTGCAAAAGGCTCAAAGGTTACCTCCTCTACCCATCCTTTCACAATTGGTCATTTTCTTTCCCTCATTAAATTATAATTACCTGATATTTTATATCCCGCACCCAAAAAATGTAAGCTCTTCAAAGAGAGTTTCTGTCTCTAAATACCTACTGCCCAGCACAGTGCCTGGCATATAAGAGATGCTCATTAAAATAGCTGTTGAATTGAACACATGAAACTGTGAGGGATTACCAATATACTAGATGATAACGAGATCCAAATAGATCATGAGAGGTTAAAACTATAGGACAAATCCAATAAGGTAAAAATTAACAGAGATAAATATGAGATCTGGTGCACTAGATCATCTATACTAGAACAGGGAGTGGGCTTTGGAGGAACACAGAAGGGCAATGGAAGCCTTACTACTATGTGCCAAGCACTGTGCTAAGTGCTTTACAAACATTATCTTATGAGCTAGATGACAGCTCATGTGAAAAAGACTTGGTTTAGTGGGTGGTTTAGTGAATTGCCAAGTTCAACATACATCAACAATGAGGCTTGTAGTAATAAAAACAAACACATAATCTATTCAAAGTGAGGGTCATGACAACCCCACAGTACTCTACTCTGCTTAAACCACATCTAGAATACAGTGCTTACTTCAGAGCACCACATCTTAGGAAATACACTGACAAGTGAGATACTGAAGTCTATGTTACATGAAAGAAACTAGAGTTGTTTAACATGAAGAAAAGTTGGTTTTAATATGAAAGCTGTCTTCATGTACCTGAAGTCTACGTATATACAGAAAGGGGACTAGATTTTTTTCCACTTGGTTCTGGGAATAGAATTAGAACCAATTTAAGAAAAATAACACAGAGAGAGGTCAACTTCAGCTAAAACAAAAAAAAAATTTTAATTTAAAAAATACTTCTGAACAATTAAGTTATTAAAAAAACAGTACATTTCCCATCACTAGAGGTGTTCAGTTGGAAGCTAGATAAAAATTTCTCAGTAATGCTGTAAAGGATGATTCCTGCCCAGGTGGGAGTTGAAATAAATAACTTCCAGGGCAGCTAGGTGGCGCAGTGAGTAGAGCGTCAGCCCTGGAGTCAGAAGGACCTGAGTTCGGATCTGGCCTCAGACATTTAACACACACAAACAAAAACCTGGCCGTGTGACCTTGGGCAAGTTACTTAACCTCAACTGCCCTCCAAAAAGCAAACAAACAAACAAATAAATAACTTCCAAGATCCCTTTCAACTCTGGGATCCTATGATTCTATAACCATACACAGACACCTGACATGTCAAAGAAAGTATTATTTCCTGACCTAAAAGCAGAAGTAATTCATTTGCAGAGAGAGGTCCCTAGGACAGTTCCTCCTATGAGTTAATTCCTCAGGTTCTAACAGTTATCCCTAGGCTTGTTGGAACTAAGACACCATTAATCTGATTCTTTCCCACTACAGTGAGTAGCCAACAAAGGGAAAACATGTCACTTGAACTGAAAACAGGCTGAAATCTGACTAAAGACAATCAGCCAGGGATCAGATGTTCAGGGCTGATACATCTCCAAAATCATTAGCTCTCTAGTGAAATACAATTTTCCCTAAGGACCACAATGTGATTTTTTTTTTTTGTCTTTTTGGAGAGCAATTGGGGTTAAGTAACTTGCCCAAGGTTACACACGGCTAGTTTGTGTGTGTGTGTGTGTGTGTAAGTGTCTGTGGCCGGATCCAAACTCAAGTCCTCCTGACTCTGGGGCCGGTGCTTTACTCATTGCACCACCTAGCTGCCCCCCACAATGTGATTTTAAGAGTCCGTGTCTGCTCCTAGCATTTCAAAGTCAACCTGTCCAAGGCAAAGCCCTCTTGTACCACCTAAAATTGACCCTGCACCAAATCTCCCTATTTCTATTGAGAGCACCACCTTCCAATTACTTAGGTCCACAACCTCAAAGACATCTTCTACTTTTCCTTCTCCTTCACCAATTAGGTGCTGTGTCTTGTCAATTCTGCCTCTACATTACTAACAGTCATTTCTTTATTTACATGGTAAACATCCTCGTCAAGGTTCTCACCTAGTTGTACTGTACTGTACTGCTAGAAGTACTGTACTACTGCAGCCCCTTCCTCTGATTGGCTGGTTCTCCCCAGAACCACTATTTTAAAGAAAATGCCCAGGCCAGATGTCTTTCTTCTCCATTCCTTACTCTCTAGATTCCCTGCATCAGATCCCTACACAGGACACCTTCTCAGCTTCCTTTTATGTGTTGTCTACCCCAGTTGGAAGGTAAGCTCTTTCAGGGCAGGAACTGTCTTTCTGCTTGTTTTTGTATTCCCAATGCTTAGCAGAGTAACTCCCAAAGAAAAAGAGGTTAAGAAAAAGTGCATTCCAGGTGTTGGGGGCAACCTGTGCAAGAGCTTGGGGGCAGGAGATGAAATTATAAAGTTTGGAGAACAATAGTAGGTTAGTTTGAATTGAAAGGGACCAAGTGAAGTAAGTCTAGAAGGGGAGTCTAAAGCCAGACTGCAAAAGGCTTTAAAAGTTTGTTTTTTATCCTAGACATAATGGGGAAACACTAAAAAATCTTAAGCAAGGGAGGATCATTATTAGACCCCTACCTTAGGAAAATTATTTCAGCAATTTTGTAGAGGATGAGTTGAATGGGAGACAGAGAATGAAGGAAATCAGCTGGGAGACTATTATAAATGTCCAGGTGAGAGATACATCAAGTCAAGAAGCCTTTATAAAGTCTTACTATTTGGCTTAGAAAGGTTAAGTGACTTGTCCAGAGTCCATAGCTAAGAAGTATCCGAGGCAAGATTTAAACCAAGGACTTTCTTACTCTAAGTCCAAAGCTCTAATTCACTATACACACTACCTCATATAAGAAGCCACAGAATATAATACAAAAGCATGAAGCTAGAAGACCTGGGTTCCAATCCTGTTGCTTTCCTTTACAAGTTGAATGATTTCAGGAAAGTGATTTCACCTCTCTGGCCTCGGTTTCCTGATGAGTAAAATGAAGGGCTTGTACTACAAAAGATCACAGCCAGAAAGGAATTCAGCTTCCATCAAGGTCCAACCGTCTTGTTTTACAGAGAAGGGCACTGAGGAACAGAGAGGTTAAGGGACCTACCCCAGGCCACTCAGCTAGTGTCAGAGGCAGCATTTGAGTCCAGGTTACAACTCCAAGTCCAGCCCCTTAACCAGTATGCCATTCTGCAGAAGTCTCTTTCATTTTTAACATTCTGAGGCTCTAATTTAGGAGGTAAAGTACGGATTCCAGAAAGTCACTGGGAAAGCACTGTAAGAAATAATCCCCCTGCTTTTTCCCCAAACAACACTGGAAAAGCAGCTTTCCAAGAGTCACTGGATCTACTCCAATGGAGTGTTCAAGCTGACCTCAAAGGCCCAGGCTATCTTCTAGTTTAACTGGTCCTTAGGCCCCAAAGTTGGCTCTGCTGTATTAACAGCCATAATTTTCCACCAAGTGTGAATAACATCCTGGTGCCAAATTGAGTTCTTCATCAGTCCAAGGGTGATTTTATACAGACAGACAAAAGGGAACCTTAATTCTTCCTTTAAGCCAGTCAGACACACTGCTACCCTACTTCTCGCCTATGACTTGGCCCAAAGTGGACCATCGTCCTATACAGGGTCTATCTCTGATGCATGAAGCCAACAGGTAAGTTAAATTCAAAACACAAAACTTATTGTATTCAGAAGACTATGCCAGGCACTAAGGAAAATAAAGTTGAGATAGTCCATTATCCCTGCCAACATGAGACTTACGGTTCACAAGGGTTCTATGATCTACACAGCTAACAAAATTACAAGATTAACACATCAAACTGTTGAGAACCCTGAGGGACAAAAGTCAAAGGCTGTGGGGGACCCAGAAAAGGTTCTTCCTGGCACTTGAGCTGGACTCCCTCCATGAGTAGAAATACCAAAGAGGAAAAAAAAAAGAAAAGAGATTCCAGGGAACACTATCAACAAAAGCACAGAGGTTAGAGGGTGCAGGGAACATTCAGGGAAGGAAAAAGAAAGTAAATAAGCATTCATATAGTGCCCACCATGTGCCAGGTACTGTGCTAAGGACTTTACAAATATTCTCATTTGATTCAAGACACAAGAAATAGTTCAATTCAGCTTGAGCATACAGCACACAGAGACAGCTAGATGGAACAGTGGATAGAAAGATGAACTTGAGAGCCAAGAGGACCCAAGTTCAAATCCTACTTCACTTACTAGCAGTATGACCCATAACAAGTTACTTCTCAGCCTTAGTTTCCTCATCAGTAATATGCTGGTCTCTAAGGTCTCTTCCAGCTAAATCTATGAATCTATGAATATGACATAAGTCAGGAAAAATAAGATGGTGCCAGAGCGTGAATGGCCTTGAGTGCCAGATAAGGAACTTTATTTTGCAGAGAACAAGAAGCAATGATGATTTTAAATAGGAGTAATATAACCAAAACTATACATAAAAAAGGATTAACCTCACATAAGTATAAAGCATTAACTGAAGGAGAAAAAAGCAGAAGCAGGACAATCTGTTAAAAGAATATTGCAACAATCTGGGCAAGCTGCAACATCTTTGGGTAATGGCAGTGAGATAGGGAAAGAAGAAAGAATGGATGCAAAAGTTGTTCCAGAGACCAATACCCGGTTACTGGTGGTTAAAAGAGAGGAAAAGCAACAAGGTGAGTTTACTGGGTAATTAGCCTTAGTCCTAGAGAGGTTTGGGAATATAGAAGTTCTGGGAGGGCAGGCCCATGTCTAATCTATTCTCTGTATCTTCTCTCCACAGACACACTTAACACAATGCTCTATACACAACTGGCACCTAATAAAATGTTCACAGTTGTGGTGATAGTACTCTTTTAATACCAGTAGCTCACATTTCAATACCTGTTTTTTGTTTTTTTTTTCTCTGCTTTTCTTTTTTTTTTAAACAAATGCTTTATTAACTTCTGTTTTACATCATTCATTTCCGCCAGATTTTGAGTTACAATCATTTTCCCCCATTATTCCCCTACCCAACCTCCCAGAATAGCAGTCCCACAAGATATCGCTTCCTTCAATCTGCTCTCTCCCATACCTTCTCCCATACCCCCTTCGACTTTTCCATTAGAGGAAGGTGAATCTTTGTGTCCCAATGCCTGCACATCTTATCTCCCTATTACAAGCAAAAGAGTAATAATAATAGTATTTGTATATATTTGAAACATTTAATGTTAAGACCTCGACTTTCAGATCCATTTCCTTCCTCCCTTTGTCACCCATTCCCTCTTGGGAGATAAGTAATTCAGTATATGTTGTACATGTCTAGCTATGCAAAACATTATCATAGTAGATATATTGTACAAGGCTGCTTATAATTCCCTCCCACTCATCCCACCCCCCACCTGGTCCATTCCCTACATGATCCTGTCCCTCTTCTATAGTGGGTACTTCCAACCTCCCCTCACCCCAAGGATGCCCTCCCATCCATCATCCCTCCTCTCATCCCCCTTCCCCCTATACTGCTGCAGGTTGAGATATCCCATTTAGTATGTATGTCATTTTCTCCCTGAACCAAATTCAATGTGAATGTGGTTTTGCCTTTTAGCCTTCCTTATTCTCCCCCTCCTTTGCAACCACTTCCCCTTGCTTCTTCTACATGGGATAGTTTACCCTACCCTGTCTCTCCCCATCTCCTCTTGCCACTTTCCTCTCTCACCTCATAATTTCATCCCTTGAGTATTCTCCCTTCCCAACAAATTCAACCTATGCCCTCTATCCATATATAACTGTAACCATATACACACATTCACATATGTATTCATATGACCACACACCCTTCTTCCATTATTTTCATAGTGAGAAAGATATCATCAGTCACAGTTACTGCTTTTCCATATAGGAATGTAAATAGTTCAACTTTGATAAGTTCCTTTTGATTTCTTTTCCCTGATTACCTTCTCAGGCATCTCTTCCTTCTTGTGTCTGGATGTCAAATTTTCTATTCAACTCTGGTTTTTTCCTCAAGAATGCTTGAAAGTCCTCTATTCCACTGAATGACCATATTTTCCCCTGAAACAAAATACTCAGTTTTGCTGGGTAGGTGACCCTTGGGTTCATTCCCAGTTCTTTTGCCCTCTGGAATATCATATTCCATGCCCTTCGATCCCTCAGTGTAGAAGCTGCCAGGTCCTGGGCTATTCTGATTGTGTTTCCACAATATTGAAATTGTTTCTTCCTGGCTGCTTGTAGTATTTTCTCCTTGATCTGGGGATTCTGGAACCTCGCTATAATATTCCTGGGAGTTTTCTTTTTGGGATCTTTTTCAGGAGGTGATCAGTGGATTCTTTCAACCTCTATTTTGCCCTCTGGATCTAAAACATCAGGGCAGTTTTCCTTGAGAATTTCTTGAAGGGTGATTTCTAGGTTCTTTCTTTGATCATGGCTTTCAGGTAGTCCAATAATTTTAAATTGTCTCTCCTGGATCTATTTTCCAGGTCAGTGGTTTTTCCCATGAGATATTTCACATTGCCTTCTAATCTTTCATTTATTTGGATCTGCTTAATAGCATCTTGATTTCTCATAAAGTCATTAGCTTCCATTTGCTCCAGTCTAACTCTGAAGGAATGCATCTCCTCAGTGAACTTTTGAGATTCTTTTTCCATCTGACAAATTTGACTTTTTAAGGCATTCTTCTCCTCATTGCCCTTTTGGGCCTCCTTTGCCATTTGAGTTAGTCTATTTTTTAAAGTGTTGTTTTCCTCAGTCAGGCTGTTGACTCTCATTTCATACTTTTCCTGCATCCTTCTCATTTCTCTTTCCAATTTTTCCTCCACTTCTCTTATTTGATTTTTAAAGTCCTTCTTAAGGTCCTCTATGGCCTGCAACCCGCTCATGTTTTCCCCTGGGGCTTTTGGAGCAGGACTTCTGACCTCACAGTCCTTTTCCCGCTCTATGCCCCCAAAATAGGAGTCTAGGGTTGCATTTTTCTGTTTCCTTTGCCTTGGCATGTTGCCACTTAATTGCCTGACTTTTGGGCTTGTTGCCACACTATGGCTTTAAGGCCAGATAGAGGAATTTTCGTCCCGAACGTGTGGGGGGCAACTTCCGTTTCTGGCAAGATGGAAACCCACCCACGACTTCCACCCTAGATCACAATCCAGATCCAGGGAGGTTAAAGCAAGAGTGATTACCCCCCCAAGACTGATCGCTGGATCTCGCTACAATTTGCAGGCTGGGAGCTGGAGCTGCCTCTGAAAACTACAAAATGGCATGTCTCCTCAGCGGCTTCTAGCCCCCAGGGGAGGGAGCCAACGCATTCCCCAAATACTGGTCCCAAAGTCCATAGGACACTAACCTCTTACTTTGTCCTAGGCATGTCTATGTTGATAATTCTAGAGTCGCCACAGCTCCTGGTGTTCTGGGGTTCCTCCAGCCGGCTGCTGGCCCGGCCGCCCTGGGGCTAAAACCTCGGCTCACGCGGACCTGGGCTCAGCTCGGCTCCCCGCGCTGCACGCTGCCAGGTCCCAAACCGCTGCGCTGGTCCTTCCTGCAGGGCTGCTGGGCTGTCCTCAGCGGGAGGTTAGCTTCTCTGTGTCGTTCTGTGGGTGCTGGGGCTCCACAAGTTGTTCAGAGTCCCCTTTTACATAGTTTGGGGGGAATCTGGGGGCAGAGTGGCTTGGACGAGCTGTTTCTACTCCGCCATCTTGGCTCCGCCCCTCAATACCTGTTTTTTCTTCAAATCACAAGTATTTCTATTTCATGGATGAAGAAAATGAGGCTCAGAAGGGTTACATGACTTGACCAGGGTCAAACAACTCAGCAATGACAGGCAACAGATTTGAATCTAGGTCTTCTAAGTCCCAAGCTCTCTCTACTATACCAAACTAGTCTCTAACTAGCTGCTCAGTAAATATTTATTTACTGGTGACAATAATGAGGAATGCCTGAGAACCAAGCTAAAAACACAACGTCCTTCTAGTTAGAGAATAATAATAGCACATACTTCTACAGGTTTTAAGGTTTTCAAAGCATTTTATCTCATTAGAACTTCACAACAACCCTATATGGTAGATACTATTATTATACCCATCTTACAGATAAGCAAAGTCCCACCAAGAAGCCTAACTCTGACAGCCCAGAATGGCATTGAAATCAAAAATCCTGGGGCACAGAGTTAACAGACAATTCTATAAAGAATCCCTGGAGTTCACTATACATACTTTTGGTTAATATCAGAATTGGGAACCAGTTTTCCTCAAGCTCTGAGAAGCCAATTCCAAGAGAAGCTGACCTTTATCAGCCTCTTGAGAGCAATGAAGGACTAAGGAATAGGAAAGAATTCTTTCCATTTCAACCAGCCAAGTTAGGGCCTTGGAGTATTATTACTGGATCAAACAAATGTGATAGATGAGGAAGTTTCTTACTGGAATGTAAACTAAGATCTCAACTCTCTGGGCTCTAGCCCAGTCATGTCAAACAGCCCAGAACAGTACAAGTCTAGGAGAGAGAAAATAGGCAGAATGGAAAAGGGAGGAGGGAGAGAGAGACAGAATATAGGGAAATACATAAAAAAAAATTTTTAAATATTACCCACCAGGGGCTTACTACCAGGAAGAGAGTATGATATAATGGAAAATACACTGGACTTGAGTCAAAAGACCTAGGTTCAAATTTGGACTCTAAAACTTACTTTTTTTTCTAGCCATAGACAAAGGACATCCCCCTCAGTGAGCCTCAATTTTACCAAGTATAAAATGAGAGAAATAATACTTGCGCTCTCTACTTCACAGAGTTGCTGAGAGAAAAACAGTATGTAAAATTTAATTACCTATAGGCTATTTTCTGAAAGCAACTTTCTTTCTGGTTTACAGCTTCCCATTTCCCTGTTTCTGTTACAAAGGGCCTAACGAACGGTTTAGGAAAATTATAGATATAGGTCACAACCCACCTCAGTAATTTTCTCCTCATCATGCCTACTAATTCTTACAAATAATGACAGGCTGATAAAACTTCCCCAAGACCACCTAAAATCACAAGAATGAGAACAGAAAGGGGCCTAAAAGATTACCTAGTTATTTCTGCAACCTACAGTTATGTGAAATACTTACCAACAAGTTACGTAACTAGGATGGAGGGGAGTCAGATCTTTTTGCTTCAAATCAAGTACTTTTTTTCATAGTACCACAAACTTGTTACACAGTACTAGCAGTCTCAGTGTCTTGATTCTCAATCCAGTCTGCCCGCTGGAGCATTTTTTAGGCCAGACAAGGAATCTGTTATCCACACAAGGCAACAAGAATTCAATGAAAACCCCAGCATAATGGGTCACTCCCTTACATGTATCACAAAACAGAGAAGCACAAATGACCTGAAGTCAGCATGACTGGAGAGAGATAAACACATAAGATCACACATCTACTGAAATACTAGAGCAGGGGAACAAATGCAAAATTCAAACAGATATTTTAAAAAAATCTCACCTTTAGCCAAGAAATTCCATTCTAATTACAAATATTTCCCAATAACAGGGCCAAAGGCATATCAATATGGAGGATTTCTAGAAAACCCTTCACTTAAATAACGAAGTGTCCAAGAAAAGGTAAACTCCTTAAGTTCTAAGGATTATTTGAGGGTTTTCCTAGTATGCCTGGCCCCTAGCATGGTTCCTGACATACAACATGTGATTAATATTTGCTAAATTAAAAGATCTTTACAACTTTGCAGCTGAGGATGAAGAACTAGATTCCAAGGAACAAAAATTAAGCAATAAAATGAGGTGATGCAGAGACTCTTACAAACGCACTCCAAAAGCAAGACACCCCATCATTAACACAACTCTCGGTGAGTTCAAGCCTTCCAATTTAACACAACTCTAACTAGGAAGTGGGTGGTGGCTTGACCACAATCAAACACATTATATTTCCTCACTCATTTTGAGCTGCACTTGGACGCATCTCAAGATACACACTATATCTATAGTGTAAACACACTATTAGACACGTCACTCACAATGAACCAAAGTCCCTCCCCAATCAATAAAGACAGCATGGCATATATAGTGAAAAGAATCTGGGCTCAAATTCTATCTCTGTTACTTACAAGTTGTGTGAACTTGGACAATAAAAACAATTCCCCCCCTTCCCATCCTCCCTCATCTCTTCCTCCAGCCCCAGGGAAGACTCCACCCCACTGGCTTCGATGCTCACATGGCAGAGATTAGATGAATGTCAACAATTCTATTATTTCACAGGAAATGAAAGACCAACTAGTCTTACCATATGGGTGCTGGTGAAAGAAAAGAAATACACATTTATTAAGCACTCACTATGTGTAAGACACTATGCTAAGCATTTTACAAATTGTATTTCATTTGACCTTCACAATAACCCTGGAAGGTGCTATTATGATGTCCATTTTACAGCTGAGAAAACTGAGGTGAAGTATCTTGCCCATGTCACAGGCAGCAAGTGTATGAGGCAGATCTGAACTGAGAGCTTCCTGATTCCAGATCCAGTGCTCTATCTCCTGGGCCACCCTGCCAGTGCCACCCAATGTCCTGTAGAACTTGCCAGTTTCCCTGCCTTTAGGTCCTGCTAGTCCCCCAACATTGCCATCTGATTGCCTTTGGCACCACCTATAACTACACCCTTAGGACTTCTGGCCTTTCCATCCACCATACAGCTGGACTTTGATGTACTGTCTCCACACCCAAAGAGCAGGAACTCTTGCCTTCCCTCTGTACAGACCCAGCATTCACTAGGTAATAACTGCTTTTTCATTCATTCTTATTGTTTTACTTTAAGGTATGCAGAGCACTTGCTTTACAACAAATGTGTGAAGCAGGCAGTCAAACTTAACTATTACCTCTACCTTACAGGGGAAAAAGCTGAGGCTCTGGGAAGCAAGGTGACTAGTCCCCAGTCACAAAGCTAGTAATTGCACAAGGCAGGATTTGATCCAGGGCATCCTGACTGCAAGTCCACACTCTTCCCCCTGAGCTCATAGCCTCTTAGTCACCATTCTACTGGGTGAAGACTTAGCAGAGATCTATCTCTGGTCAACTTTGGCTGCCTTCCACTTCCTGCTAGCAAAATTCACCTTCTCTTCATCATCCTGGACTCTCTGACAACCAAGAGGAGAACCAGAAACAAAGCAGAGAGGTGAAAAACAAAAAAAATTGCAAATCAGTCCTACCTACCCACAATGAACACTAATATCTGTTTAAATGTCTTCCACATCAGCCCTAAATCACTCCCCATCTCAAACTTCTTCTACTCTTGGTCAATTAAAGCTCAGCCCT
Source organism: Gymnobelideus leadbeateri (assembly GCA_011680675.1). Lineage (NCBI taxonomy): Eukaryota > Metazoa > Chordata > Mammalia > Diprotodontia > Petauridae > Gymnobelideus > Gymnobelideus leadbeateri. The sequence continues at coordinate 40,525 of WOXC01004134.1, forward strand.
ATTGAACAAGAAAAATGCTTCAAGGTTATAATGGACACTCACCATCCCAAGACCCAGACTTAACACTCAACCGAACATAATATGAACTGTCTTCCACTTAGAAAACTGCACAGCCTCTCATTCCCACTGCCATTGTCCCAGCAAGCTTCAACAACCCCATGGCAAGTACACCAAGGCTTCCGTGGGGAGTCCAGCTCCCTGGTTAAAATCCTTATCAAACTAATGATTGGTCAGCTCAGAACTGACAAGGTGCTGCTCCTTAGGGTCAATTTGACAATGGCTTTGAAAATAATCCATCCTGTCATTTGAAGGCACAATCTGCCCATAAATCCCTGGCTACTTGAAAGAGAGTCAATAGTGGATGCAGCACTACCTTGGGCAGTCAAATAAATCCTTGATCCTCCCCAACAGAGTCTGACGGTACTGCCCAGGCAATCATCTCCCTCCCACGAAAGGGTCATTCACAATACCAGCTGATCTGCACTTTCAGAACCTTGGCTTTCTTTCTAACCACCCAAATAGAATTATATGACTCATGGCACCAGAAACACACTTCTCCAAATTTCATTATCAGTTCTGATGGACCTCACCATGAAAACCTACCCTGCCCCAAACATAAGCCCTGAAAATAGCACAAATATTGAGATTCAGTAAGTCTTCACATATTGATTTTTTTTTTCAAATCTCATCCTGAAAATGGCAACCAATTTTCCATCTCAAATAGGAACTTTGCAGCACAAAGGATTAAGGCTGATACTAAGAATCAAATACCTGAAGTTACTGGGGGGCAGGAGGGGCAAGAGAGCATTTATTAAGTGCCTAGAACTATGCTAAATGCTTTACAAATATTATCTCATTTCATCTTCACAACAACCCTGAAAGGTGGATGCTGTTATTAACACCATTTTAAGTTGAAGAACTGAGGCAAACAGGTTAAGTGTCTTGCCCAAGGTCAAAACAAGTCGTTCGTGTATGAGGCTAGATTTGAACTCAGATCTTCCTGACCCCAGGTCCAGTGTGCTGTCCATCGTCCAACATGATTTTGGGGGGTGGGAGGCGGGACAGGGAGGAGGCTTACTGTATATAAGGAGCTACTGCTCTGCACACATGTCTACTTCTCTGGCAGGGAGGAAAGATCTCAGTTGGGACCACAATATTCTGCTAGAATTTTGGACAGTAACTACAAGAGTCCTCCACTAAAGTCCTACTCCAATGTCTTGGTATAATCTGAAAGTGAGTTTGAATTCGTAGTAGACAGAGGGTCTGACTTGGAAGTAGGAAACCAGAACGGAAATCCTGCCTCAGACTTCACCGGCTGTATGAGCCCAGGGTGAGTCACTGAACTTCTGTCAGTCTCAGTGTCCTCTTCTGAAAAATGGGAATAACAGCACCTACTTCACAGGGCTGTTTTGAAGAACAAATGAGATAAGAAATGTAAATCAATCTGCAATACCTAAAGTACTAGATATTAGCTTCTTTTACTACTGTTATTGTTGTTCTCAAAGGCTATGTCAGCTAAGCACAAGCCCTGACCAGGTCCCACCAAGCTGTAACTGTACATCTGCCATCTGAGTGTCTGCCCAGCTAAATCTAAAAAAGCTCACCACCAGGTTGTATAAAGGGGAAAGCTCTAAACATGGGAGTCAGGAGCACGTGGGTTTGAATTCTGCTTATACCAAGTGGTTGTGTGACCCTGGATAAATCAATGAACCTCTCTCAGACTCAGTTTACTTATCAGTAAAAGAGAAATAATGATACCTGTAGTATTTATCTCAGAGAACTAGTAGGCTCAAATAAGATAATGGATTTAAAGAGCTTTGCAAACCTTAAAGTGCTACATAAGGGTCATTACTATTGCTATTATCAACTGCAGGGCAATTCATGTTTAGCCACAGAAACTTTCAAATATGACCTACCTGCTACGTGACAGTGGGCTTTTAACTTACATCAGAGGAAGAAATATACACATCAATGAAATAGATCATGCTTAAAATAACGCCATATCAGAGAAATTCCAAAGACATAGCATATGTAGATTTCAGCACAGCATTCAATGAAGTCTCTCATGATGTGCTCACGGAGAAGACGAAGATGTAGTCTCAGCGGTGAAGTATCTGTGAAGTTAGCTGAACAATTACACCCAGAGAGCACTCACTGATGAGTCCCAACCTAGAGAGCTATCTCAGAGCCATGTTCCAAAGGGTCTGTCCTCAGTTTTGTGCTGCATCTCCTTTTTCATCAAGGACTTGGATGAAGGTAGGAAAGAAGGATACTCCCACAGCCATGCTTCCTAGTTTAAGTGCTCATCATCTCCTGCCTGGACTATTTGCACTATCCTACTTGTTGGGTTCTCTGCCTCAAATCTTACCACACTTACCATTACGAGCACATTAATCAAAATAATTTTTCTAAAATTACAAGTCTGAATATTTCATTTCCCTACTAAATAAATTCCAGTGACTCCCTGTTACATCTAGGATTAAGTAAAATGAACAAACACTTTTTAAGCACCTACCATGTACTAGGCATTATACTAAGCTCTGGGGATACAAAGAAAGTTAAAAAAAAAAGTCCCCGCTCTCAACGAGCTCACAGACTAATAGGAGAGACAACATATAACTACATATAAACCAGAAATATACCAAACAAATTGGAACTAATCTGAGAGGGAAGGCACTAGCATTAAGGAGTACCAAGAGTGATTTCTTACAGGAAGTAAGATTTTAGCCAAGACTTGAAGGAAGCTGTACAAATTAGGAGGTAGAGATGAAAAAAGGAGGTTATTCCAGACATGAAGGATAGCAAATGAAAATATACTGAATTTGGAGATGAAATGTTGTATTCCAAAAAGATCAAAGAAAAAAGATAAAAAATCTATATATAAACAATTATTTTATAGCAGTTCTTTTTATATGGCAAAGAACTGGAAATGGAGGGGATGCCTACCAACTGAGCAATAGCTAAACAAGTTCTCATATATGATTGTGATGGAATACTATTATACTAGAAGAAATGATGAAGGGGATGGTTTCAGAAAAACTTGGGAAGACCTAGATAAACGGAATGGAGAGTAAAGTAAGCAGAACCAGGAGATCACTGTACATATTAATAGCACTATAATGATAATCAACTGTGAAAGTTTTAGCTACTCTGATTAATATAGCAATAGAAGACAATTCCTAAGGACTCATGATGAAAAATTCGATTCCTTCCAGAGAGAAAAATGATGAACTCTGAGTATAAAATGAAGTATAACTTTTTCACTTTACTTTTCTTGCTTTTGTTTGTTGACATGGCTAATAGGGAAATGTGTTTTACATAATTTCACATGTATAACTGATATATTGCTTGCCTTCTCAATGGGTGGAGGAGGGACTGGAGGGAGAAGATTTGGAACTAAAATTATCTTTAAGAATGCTAAAAAATATATATAATGTGTTATTTTTTTAAAGGATTAGCACTCAAGATAAAGAGCTAAATAAAAATAAAGATTTGAAAGTCATCAGCAAAGAGATGATAATAAAACTCATCAAAGCTGATGAGTTTTTCACCCAGAGACAGTACAGAAAAGAGAAGTCTCAAGATAGAGCCTTGGAAGATGACTACAATTTTAAGAACAAAGGGTTCTCAAAAGACATGCAAACCATTAACAATCATGTGCAAGATGGCTCCAAATAACTAATAAGAAAAATATAAATAAAAAAATCTAATGTTTCACCTCAGTCAACTGGCAGAAGACAAAAGATGGGAATGAAATAATAATACTCTGTTGGTGGAGTTTTGAATTTGATTTAACCATTCTGGAAACCAATTTGAAATTATGTTTTGAAAAATCACTAAAATGGGCGCACCCTTTGATACAAAAATTCCATTATACCCCGTGGTATGGACCACGGGGTATATATAATATAAATTCCATTATATTCCGTGGGCTTATACCCCACAGAAGTGAAAGACATAAAGAAAAGTCCTATCTACGTCAAAATGTCCATAGGAGTACTTTTTTGGTAGCAAAAAACTAAAAAGAAAGTAGATGTCTTTCAACTGGGGCAAAGTTAAATGAAATGTAGCTCTTTTGGCAAAGAACTGGAGATTTAAGGGGGTGCCCATCGATTGGGGAATGGCTGAACAAGTTGTGGTATATGCATGTAATGGAATACTACTGTGCTATAAGAAACAAGGAGAAGATGGACTTCATATTTACCTGGAGAGGCTTATACGAACTGATGCTGAGTGAGAAGAGTAAAGCCAGAAGAAATTTCTACACAATTATAGACACAACGTATGTGCGACGACCACTTTGATAGACTGGACTCTTCTCAGCAATTCATGGTTATAAGTCAACCCTAAAAGTCTCATGATGGAGAGAGATGTCTACATCCAGAGAAAGAACTGAGTTTGAATCCAGATCGAAGCAAACTACCTGCTCTTTTTCTTTTTCTTGTTTGGTTTTGTTTCCTCTTTCCCATTGTTCATTCTATCTGATACAGTCCTTCTTTATAACCTGACTAATGTCTAATGTGAAAGTATTTGCAGATACTATACTTGATTGTATGCTGTCGGTGGGGGGGGGGGGGAAGGGGGATTTGAAACTCAGGGAATTGTGGAAATGAATCTTGTAAACTAAAAGTAAACAAATTAATAAAGAAATGTAGCTCTTTAACTTAATTGAGAACTATCCTGCTGCAAGAAACAATGAAAATAAATAATTCATAAAAGCATGGTGGAATACTGGTATGAGCTGATGCAAAGAAAAGTAAGCAAAAGAAAAAAAGGTATATGCTATACCACATTTCTTTTAATATAATTCATTATATGCAGTGGGGTTGCTCTGAATTAAAACTCAATCACCAAATCAAACCGTCAAGGAAGAATAATGAAAATAGTGTCCCTTCCCTTTGAACCAGAGACTCTATCACAGGACTTTTGCCCTAAGAAAATCATCAACAAAGTCTGCATATATTCCAAAAAATGTATAGCAGCACTTCTTGAAATTGGAAACAGAATAGATTGCCCAAAAACTGGGGAATGGCTAAACAAATTGTAGTCCAGGGACATAATGGAATATCAATGTGCTGTTAGAAACAATTTGTATGACAAATACTGAGAAGCATGGGAAGAATTACATGAACTAATATACAGTGAAGTAAGCAGAGTCAAGAAAACAACATATACAATGACTACAATAATGTAAATGTAAAGAACACCACCATATCAAAACATCAAAAGGGAATGTAATCAATAGATGCAGAAAAAGATTTTGATAAAGAACAGCAATTCCTATTTAAAAAAAACACTTGAAAGTGTTGGTATAAAAGGATTTTTCCTTAAATTGATAAGAAGCATTTATCTAAAATCATCAGCAAGCATTATTTGTAATAAGGATAGGCTACAAGCCTTCCCAGTAAGATCAGGAGTGAAACAAGGATGCCCATCATCAACATACTATTCAATATCATATTGGAAATCCTGGCAATTAACAATGAGAAGAAAAAGAATAGAGTAGACCACGTTATAAAACTATCTTTTTTGTAGACAATATGATAACATACTTGGAAAATCCTAAAAACGAAACTAAAAAGTTAGCTGAAGTAATTGATAATTTTAGCAAAAAAGCAGAACACAAAGTAAATCCACATAAATCATTAGCATTCCTACATATCACCCACAAAACCCTGCAAGAAGAGATAGTAAGAAAAATCTCATTTAAAAACAACTATAGGTTGGGTGGTAGTTATAAGGTTGGGGAAAGAAACAGTATTGCCAAAAACAAAGAAAGAAAAGAGGGTCTTTGAAGCATTTTTTTTTTTAATGCACAGAAAAAAACAGAAGTACAAAAGGAAACAGACAAGCATGATGGCTTTGAAAATTATATTTTGAATTTAATGTGCATTTAAGAAGAATTGCAAGCTATATTTAAGAGATAATTCATATTTTTATTTAAAATCTTTTTTTCCATGTTACTTTAGCATATGGAAATTTTCATTTTATTTGTAAGTTCAGAATTTTTTAAAAATTCAAAATAAAGCCCTAGATCTTTTTTCAGAAAAAAAAAATACACTGCATAATCCTGCCATTAAAAAAATCTTCCAATACAATGATTTACTAGACTAAGAGCACTATTGATGTTGTTATTATTAGGAATGAATTAGGAGTATTTAGTGTAAAATATTATGTGAAAGGTGAATAGGACTTAACGAGGATACTACTTGTATTTTTAAATCATTGTATTACTAATTTATAGTGTCTGTGTAATAAAATAACACTTCAAAAAATAAAAAAATATAAACTCTTTTTTTAGAGTGAATTAAGCAGAAAATGACCACAACAAAGTAAATGGAAAGAAGGACAATAACAAAAATCAAAACTAATTACAATGGCCAAGCTTAGCACCAAGGAAGAGATAAGAATGTATGTTCCCTTCCTTTTTATAGAAGTTAGGGACTATGGATACAAAACACTATCTATTTTGTAGGAATAAAACTATATGATTAACTTTGCTCAAATGCCTTTTTTAACTCTTTCATTTTTATTCTTTGTTATAAAGGATGGCTCAGGAAGTGACAGCGAAGAGGAAGGAAGAAATTATTAGGAAATAAAGGCAGTGTAAAAACAAAAGATAAAGAAAAAAATTTTGAGAGGAAAAAATAATTAATTATAGACTGGGGGAAAAAAACAACTGCACTAGTATAAGACAGAGGAAATATAGCTTGCTAGTAGCTTATGTGGAAAAGGTCAGGGAGTTTTAGTGGACTAAAAGCTCAATTTGAGTCAACAAGGCAACCCCTTGTAGTCAGAAAACCTAATTCAATCTTGAACTGCGAGAACAAAAGCATAGTGTCCCAAACTAGGAAGCGATCATTTCACTGTCCTCTGAACTAGTCAGACACATGTGGAATTGTAGGTCTCCATATCTAGGCTGTCACAGAAAAGGCAGTTTGATGTTGAGAATATGGCACTGGACTTGGGGATGAGGAAAACCTGAGTTTAAAAGAGTTTTTAAATATTTACAAGCTATGTGACTTGAAAAAGTTACTTGATCTCTTGGTTCCTCAGTTTTCCACATCTACAAAAGTAGGGATCTGGACTCACTGGCCTCTGAAGTCCCTTCTAGTTCTAAATCTTTAAGCTCATAATTTTAAATGGAATGTGAAGAACTCCCTTAACAAAGCACTATACCAATGTCTCCCCAGAGCACAGAGGTAACCCCCAGCTTCTCAAAAACCAGACCAACAATTTGTTTTGCATGTCTATACATATTTGCAATGGTTTGATTTTTCTTACCTTTTCAATAGGTGTGAAAGGAGGGGAGAAAAGAGAGAATTTGGAACTAAAAATAAAATTGAATTTCAAAAGCAAAAACAAAAATCAGAGTAGTAATTCATACTTTTAAAATGAAGTAAATGAAAAATGTCTCTCATCCAGACTACAATATATAGCTGAAAAGACTACCCACTGAGACAATATATTATCTGAAACAGGCATTGCAGTTGGACCCAGAACTGAAGAGGAAGAAGACAGCAGCTCAGACTCCCTTTGGGAAATAGCACAGTTAATGATCTCAAGCTGCTTCCCAACACAAAAATCTATCTTTTTAAAGCAAACATTTGCCAAGCAATGTGGTATAGCTCTAAATCTTAGAACACCACAAACTAAGAATCAAAGCTGACCCTAAGGGAAATGCAGAGGCATAGTGAGTATAAGCAATCTGGAGCATTATTTCCAATGAAGATCGACATGCAGCACAAGGGCTTGATATATGTATGTATGAATGTACGTATGTAAGGAAATGATGTATAATCAGAAAGGAAGTTAAGTCAGTCATACGGGAAGAATGAATGATAACATATGGACAAGCAAGGAGCTACAATGGTACCCTCAAAACATAAAAAGACCTAGATTAAGACTCTAGCACACTGAGGGATTTCTCTGTGAAAGAACCATAGAAGACCACAAATAAGAATTACACAGGATAAGAATACTCAGATGGATTGCAATCTATAACAAGGCAAACAATATTTCCAAACCAATGAGATCATTAGATTCACTGAAGCACTGCAGTAGTTAATCCATGTAGAAGAGGGACTGGCCTTGTTCTGGCTGGCTGTGAAGGGGAGAAGAAGCAAAGGGAAGAAGCTACAGAGAAGCAAATTTCAGCTCTATATAAGTAAAAACTTCCTAATAATCAAAGCTATCCCAAAGTGAAATGGGATGACTCAGAGGGTAAATAGGTAGAAGTTGCAAATAAGGAAATTTCACAATGTCCTACCACTTAGAGCTGTCTACAAAAGGAATGGGAAGCCAAGAAAGGCAGAGTGTGTGCCTTTCCTTAAAGCCAAATGACCAAGCCATTAAGAATATTTTGCAGGGGCGGCTAGGTGGCGCAGTGAGTAAGAGCGCCGGCCTCAGAGTTGGGATGACCCGAGATCGAATCTGGCCTCAGAAAATGAGCACCCACACACAAATAATGACTAGCCGTGTAACCTTGAGCAAGTTACTTAACCCCAATTGCTTAAAAAATAAAAAAATAAAAAATAAAAAAAAAGAATATTTTGCAGTGAACACACACTACGAGTGTCACTAGAGGTTATCTAAAGTGCCTTCTAAGAATAAGGCCCTCAATCTCCCTGTCCCGAGTCTGACTCACTGCCCCCAGCCTGGGTATAGGCAGTAACGAGTCACAGGCCAGACCATAACAACATTCCTAAGAAAAATCCTTAGTGGAACAATAGCTGAAGTATCTCAATAAACCCTAAGCATCTTTCTTTTCTAGGTGACAATATTAAAAGCCCCAATTTTTCACTTCCAGTTCCCAAACTACTGTTTGTATCATTTTTTACACTGGTATCTCCATGACAACACCATCCTCACTCTGTAAAGTTGCTACTGCTCCCTGAGCTATCTGGCCTGGGAAGTTAGGTAAAGGAGGCATGAATGGAGAAAAGGTTACTGTTGGAAAAACTATTATATTTTCCTTATGGCTCACATGTAAAGAACATATTTACCTTGGTATCCTCCTAATTTTAAGTCTCAGCCAAACTACAGGCTCTCCTAACCTCCAGATCGACTTCACATTTACTTTTCTGCCCCCAAATTAATATCAGACAGAGAGTGGGGAAATGTAAGACCCCCCTTCACCCAACAGTACTTGATCCTATTGACTTAGTCATGATGTTTGGCTCAGTACAGCACTAAAAACTTTTTAATTTTGTGTTTGCCAGCGAGGGTAGGATTGTTTACTTTCTCTTACCTTCCTTAGCAGGCAAGGGACCCCGGGATGGCTGGAGCCGGCACAACCGGTGCTTGGTAATCTGCACAAGTCCTTTGTTTGGAGTCCTCTTCAGAACAGGAGTCATCTTCCCCTTCACGCTATGTCTCCGACGGAGGCTATAATGGTTCTTTGGTGTATTGGATGGGGAAGGAGAGTTCTTCTTATCACCAGGAAGGCTAGGGATCAAATATGGAAAGCTCACAGGAGGTTCAAAATGACAGTATTCAGTTGATTTGACTTTTCCCAAAAGCCATTCCCAGAGTTCACAGAAAAATAGAAGTAACATCAAGAAATTGGAAACGATTTCACTGAGATACATTTAAGGAGACTCAGGACCCTAGCTGATATCTTGGGCTCCATCTCCCTACGTGTCAGAAATCACAGTATCCTAAGCTTTAGAGCTAGAACGGACTTTAGAGATGATCTAATCCATGCCCTTTATTCTACAGGCGAGGAAACTGAGACCCATAGACATGAAATGATCTACCCAATGTCACACAGGTACACTATACAGCAGCAGAACCAGAAAGATTGTGTGCTTTGGCTAAGACCTATACCAGATGATGTTTGAGACCCATTCACATTCTGCGACACAAAGATTTTGAAATGCCAGGCATCTCAATCAATGTCCTTCCCTTTCCATTCCCAATTCTGTATCACTAACCAGTGATCTCTTTCACCTAAGATATGAGGAATCTGATCAATAATATGGATTTATCCCAAAATACAATACTGGGTTAAGATAGTCTCTATAGAAAGCAAAAGAAAAAGATAATGTAATAAAGGGGTTTTTCCATAGCACTCCGGCCCTGGAGTCAGGAAGACCTGAGTTCAAATCTGGCCTCAGACACTTAACACAAAAACTAGCTATGTGAAACTGCCCTCCGAAAAGCAAAATAAAATAAAATAAAATAGTGTTTATACTAATCACTTCATAACAGGATAAGGATAACATGTACTCCCTTCAATTGCTAAATTTGGAATCAGAAGACATATTCGAATGCTGTCGCCACCATTAACTACTTATATGAGATTGCACAAGCACAATGAAAAGACCACTGGCTCTGGAACCAAAAGCCCTGGGTTCAAATATTGCCTCTGATTATTTATTCCCTTTGTTACTCTTGGCCTCCCTGGCCCTCAGTTTCACCCTCTGTATGAATGATTTGGACTAGATGAGTTCTAAGATTCCTTCAAGGTCTAGTTCCTTCATAGTTCCCATGACCTATTTGTGTCTCCATCTCCTGCTCTGTAAAAATCAGTTGGACTAAAAGGTCTTAAGGTCCCTGCCAGCTGCTTACACACCCATTACCTATTACATCAGTAAAACCTTGTTACAGTACACAAGCTTCCACGCTAACTGTAAGTTACAAAAGTATAACATAACCTGCACATAAATGCTTTTGTGTTATTTTGCTTAATGGTTTTCAGAAACCATACTTCATGGTTTGATTGTTTCTTTTAAAATAAAATGTCTAGGATAAAGGAGGTTCTGAAAGGGTTTTCTGAACTTTTGGAGGTCCTCACAGATTGAAAAGGGCTTCACCATGATAGCTAATCACCTCTAACAGGCAGGGCACTCCCTTTCCGTATGTCTGTCAGACTGCTCTGGGCTTCAAGGTATGAGAAGAAAGCAACCCAAATGAATAAAGGCTGAGAACCCTGCACAACAGAGTGGTGGAAAGAGAAATAAGAAGATATGGGCAAAGAGAAAGGGAAGAGGCATTTCATTAAGTACCTACTATGTGCCAGGGACCCTGCTAAGTACTTTACAAAAATCATCTTTCTTCATCCTCAAAACAACCTTGTGAGGTAGGTGAACATGGGTTTAAATCCTTGTTCTACTAACTTAGGGGGCAACCTGACAGATTTCTCACTTCTAACTAGAGACGACAGGAGTAGCAAAAGGGAGGCAGAAAGTCTCACTAGTAAAAACACTGAATTTGGAAGCGGAGGGACTCCAGAATGTTCCCTTCTCTCCACTCATGAGACCACAACCTTCATTCAGGTCCTCCCATTCTCTGACTTAAACTTTTGTAATAGCTTCCTCACTGTCTCCCAGTCTCCATACTCCTGCTCCTCAATTAGTTGGTCAAATGAATATATCAAAAGCATTTCACTTCCTGCTCAACAAGCTTCAGTGATTCTTCATTGCCTCTGGAAGAAAATGCAAATACCTCTGCGGACCTGGAAAGCTCTTCACAATCTGGCTTTAGACTGTCTTGCCAGACAGACTTAACATCGTACTCACTCATACACTCTATTATCCCCAAACAACATCCCACTCATGACATTTATCTTTGGATTCTGCAGCTTTGCTCAGACCCTCAGACCTGAAATACTTTCTTTCCACTCCTTAGAATCCCTGGCTTCCTTTAAAGTTCTGTTCACATACTACCTTCCACAAAAGGCTTTTCCTAAGATCCCTAATGGTCAATGCTTACCACCTCAACATTACTTTGTACTTACTTTGTACAGATTCTCTATTTATTTATCTAGGTACATGTTGTTTCCCCTCAGTCGAATGCAGGTTCCTTGAGGGCAAGGACATTTCAGTTTTGTCTTTGTATGCATTACAAGCACAAATGCTTGTACATAGTAGGCACTTAATAAATGCTCACTGAGTTGAACTGATCTGCATTGACAGCCAATGCTCATTAACTGTTCCACCTTAGGAAAGTCATTCATCATGCTAAGCCTCTGCTACCTCACCTATAAAATGGGGATCAAACCCTAAAGCTACAGAAATGTGATTTTTAAAAAATGTATTTACCTTGTACTACCCCTCCTCCGAATGATCTTGGTTCGGCTCTTTACTTTGTAAGGAGAAAGGGGTGTTTCTCCATAGGCAGTCTTTAATCCACTAACTCCCACTCCTGCTCTATTAAGGATGGGAGATCTTGAGTCAACTGAGGAGGGGTGGGGGGGCCTATCCCTGTTGGCAGGATCAGATTGCCAAAGGAAAGAAGATGAAGATGAAGATGACAAGCTAGAAGCTTTCCATTTGTACTTGCTGGTTGAGGTTCCAGGCTTGGATGTCATTGATGCTTTCTTTGACTTGGTATCTAGGTCAGTCCTGAGCTGTGACTTCCCAGTTCTTTCAAATGTACCAAAGGATACCTTTCGAGTGGTCTCAGGAGCTGTTCTTGGGCTACAATATTTTCTAATGGCCCTTGGGTTCTTCACTGAACTGTTAACCCATCTATAGTTGTTTCTCCGAAATTTATTAGTCCTGCAAGGCACCAGCAAAGAGCTTTCTCTGACTTGTTTAGGAGAGTGACTGTGTTTCCTTGTAACAATGACAGATGCCTCTGCCTGGACAGGGCTGCTTGGCTGACTAAAGAGAGAGTCTCTCTCTGACCCAGTGTGCTGTAAGCCTATGCTGGATGGAACCGAGGATCCTCCTTTCCTCCCAACCCCTGACCCACTACGTAGAGGCAAGACAGAAGGAGACCGAGACTTTAATATAATGGCACTTTCACTAAGAGTCCTTCGGGGTTCATGAGAGCCCCCAGAAGTAGTGCCCACAGACCTCACAACCCGAGGTTTGCCAGGTTCTTTGAGACAGACCAAGAGGGGGTCATCATTACAGCTACTATCATCAAGTTTTGTTGGCTGAGAGCCCTGCAACTTCCCCCCTGGGGGATCTCCCTCACCTTCCTGGGGCCTTTGATCACTCCTGTGAGTCGCTTCATTATCATCAATTGAGCCCCTATAGGCATCAGAGTCAGCAGCTGAGTCAGACTTTGGTGGTGGTTTAATTTTGATTACCATGTTCTGATCTGGACTGAGCTGCACCTGCCTCTCAAGGACATACTGCTGAGATGGGTCCTGACTGTCCTCTGAACTGAGAGAAGGCTGAGCTATGCTGGTGCTTCCATTATCCCCAGGCTGGTCCATGGATCCCGAATGTCGATTCACAAGCGAGTACTTTTTCCGCCATGAGGGCCCTTGATGTGGTGGGAAACCCCTCCGACTGGGACGAGGATATCGGGTGCTGAAAGCCCTGCCACTGCTATATGTGGACTGATGCCACTGTGTAGTTGATGAGGCTGGGGCATTGCCATGAAGGTTTTTGTAGTCATCTATGAGGCCTGGAAAAAGCAAAACATTAGGTTTGGTTAACTGGTCAGTTCTACCAATTCACAACTCAGTTCTAACCTACTCCAGAGTAAAAGATATACCAAAACTTCTTGAAAATTCAAATCAACCATCCGTCATTCAGATTGCATAAATGAATCTTTTTGTCAGCTAATTAAGCTTAGAATGCAACTATCAAGCGCCTGGCTACTTATCTTGGTAGTACACAGATCTTCTAACTACACTCTCAATTCACTGGACCCATGATTTCTTCACTGATAAAATGGTAATAATTCCCATACTATTTAAATCACAGGGTTGTACAGCTCAAATGATATAACGTATGTAAAATACTTTGGAAACTTAAAGTACTACAGAAATGCCAAGTACTATTTCTGAACGGGAAAGTCAAATGAAGAAAAAAATATTAAACTCCTACTTCATTTCATGCAGTTATGCTCCTATTATCATTGTATCTATAGTTTGTTTATAAGTCCACACTTCTACATGAGGTGAAAGGCCCATATCTTATCTAAACTCTACAACTCTCCCAGCATAAACATGGCATATAGGAATGCACTGAATAATTTACCAAAAGTTTTTTAAGTGAACCTGTGCAAAACTAAAAGGAGGGAAGTTATGAGAGAAAATAACTTACATTTATGTAGTATTTTAAGATTTCCAAAGAACTTTCCTCCAAAGAACCCTTTGATTTAAAGGGTCAAAATACTAGTTATACTTTAAGAAGTTGTGATCTTTGGAGGAAGTAGTGACTACTCCCTCCTCACTTAAGTGTTCATCAAGAGTTAATTTATCACACTGAAGCCAATTTGCAGAAAATCCTGTCCAAGCTTAGCCAGATCTGTCCTCACACATGCAGTATCAATTTTTACATTCTAGATGGCCCTTACAAAATGGATTCAACCTCAAAGAATTCAGTCATTTACAGAATGCTTTAGTGGTGGAGAAAATGCTATTCCCAAATGGGAATGACAAAACTGAGGCTCAGAGAGTGAGCTGCTCAAAGTCAAGCAGCCAATTAGATGTCAGGACTGGGGGGTTTAACCCCATCTTCTGAATGACTCCCAGCACTCTGCCCTAATGTCCACCATATAGGAAACCTATGAGAGAGGACTAAATGAGCTTCTGTCCTGCGAGTTTGAATGTATATGGAAACCGTCCAAAAGTCAATTTCTAACCACCCAAGACTTTTACTGTTAATTCATTACTGAGCTCTATAAAATAAAATGTTAGAAAACCCTACCTGGGTATCAGCTTGTACTGCTGACCTAGTGTCAGTGCAGACCTACAGATACCAAGAATGAGAGGCAGAAAAATGCGCCTAACACAAGGATTCAGAGTCCCACAACTCACGAATCTCAGACTTTTATGAACTAGGAGAGCCTTGGACCAGACATTGAATCCCGGGCCCAGAAGGCTTTCACCCACCACTCTCCTCCAGTGGGTCTCCAGTGGTTTGTGTGCAGGTCCGGGTTTGCTTGTCTATGTTCCCTTGAGGTGTAGATGCATGGGTCTGGGCCCCAGACTCTGGGTGCCCATGTGAGCTGGGAGGGTCCTGTGTGTATGCATGTATGCACAGGGGGAGGAAGCATAAGTCCGCTGCTACAGCTCCAGTCTGGGAGAAAGGAAAGCCTCTCTCTGCGCCCCCCATCGCGTTACCAGGCAACAAGTGTGTGTGCGTGTGTGTGCCGAAAGGTGTGTGGGGGGGTGAGTAGTGTGTCCCCCATGTTTTGGGTGAGCGGGTTGAGGCGGAGCCACCCGGGGAGGCCGACCCACCCCGCACCCGCTGGGGCCTCTCCCTCCCCACGAAATGAGGACGGGGAGGGGCCGCAGGAGGGGTCTTGGAGGAGGTGGTGGGACACGGCCCCGGGGAGGAAGAGGAGTCAGGAGAAAAAAGGGGGGCAGGGACCCCGCCCAGGTGGCCATAGGTTACCCTGCAGGAGGCGGATCTGCCGCCGCAGCTGCTCCTTCTCCTCCATCTCCCGCGGTCGCGGCGGCGACAGCGGCGGCGGCGACAGCAGCCGGGACAGCAGCAGAAGCTAAGCGCCGGTCCACGGCCCAGCCCCCGAAACGTCATCGGCCCGCGACCGTTTCCCCTCCAGCGCGAGTTGCCCAATCGGAGGCCTGGGTTGGAGTAAGGGGACGAGGCCGGGAGTGGGCGGGGCGAAGAGGGGAGGGGCGGGAGGAAGAGGCCGACGGGAGGACGTTGCGCGGTTGGGGAGGGGCGTTGGCCGAAGGCGGTGCTTGGTCGCTTTGGCAACACTGGCTTAGCCTAGCCCGTCCAGGAGGTGGTGCTGGAAGCTCGCGCAGGCGCACACGGAAGGGCAACTGGCCAGTTGATTCCCAGGAGGAATGGCTCCCAAAGGTTAGTCCCGCTGAGGGTGTGTTGCCATGGGGGCCCCGGACTGTGGAGTTGGGGAATCTCTGGGCTTCACTCGGCATTGGCAGGGCCAGAAGCTTGCTCTCCGGGCTCGCGACGTGAAAAGGGTCGGCGCCCCCTCGAGCCCTGTCAGAAGCCAAGGTCGCGATGGTTCAGGGTAGGAGAAAGAGCCCTGGACAGGCGGACTGGGGAGTCAGGACACCGGAGCTCCCATCCCACCTCGCCCCTCCCCGTGTGTGACTTCGGTCTAGGCACTGGGCTTCTCGGGACTTCAGTCTCCTCCTCTGTGCCCCAAGGTTTCTCCTAGCTCTGACGTCCTGTGACGTCCTTGGAGGGGAGGCACAGCATCCCACTGAGGGTCTGGGAGGACCTCGGAGCCCTCCTGGAAGCGGAACATCGATTCATCCCGGGAACGAACACTTAGAAAGTACTTGCTTTAGGTAGGACGTGGAACACAGCTCCCTGATGGCCAATACTAAATAGTGTCTGAGACCTCAGGACTGAGCTCTTGAGAGAGGGTGTCCCCAAAGGGGAGACGGGTCTGAAGGAGATGGCACCGGACTCCACTGAGGTAGAGGGGCAGAGGGCATTCAGTGATGGGAGAGGTTGTGTCCTGCGGCCGAAAGGGAGTCTTAGATTGTCAAGGATCTAACAGCCAAAAGGGCCCCGGAGATCATCCAGGCCAACATCCTCATTTTACAGGTGAAGAGACTCCAGAAAACTAGAGTTTCATTTCCTGAATCATATAAGTACTAAGAGAGTCAGAATTCAAAGCCAGCTTAGGTCCTCTGCTGCCCAATCCAGCCCCAGAAGGTGGCACCAGATTGAGGACCAGACAAAGGAATTAGAACTTTAGTCACTACATAATAGGGGAACTCTGAAGATTTAATATTAATCGTGAAAGGGACCAAGCATTTATGCGTAAGGCACCTGCTGTGTGTACCAGGCACTGTGCTAAGCCCTGTGCAATTGTTGTCACATTTGGTCCTCACAACATACTCTGGGAGGTAGGTGCCATTATTATCCCCATTTTACAGTTATGGAAACTGAGTCAGGCAGGGGTTTAGTGATTTGCCTAGGATCACACAGCAAGGAAGTATATAAGGCTGGATTTGAACTCAAGTCTTCCTGACTCCAAACCCAGTGCTCTATTTACTGTGTCACCTAACAACCTCTGAGAGTCGACCAAATCAAAACCTAAGAAAGATTAACCTGGCATCATGACAAAGGATTTTAGAGAGTAGAGAACAGAAACAGGAGGAACTATTGGGTAGCTATTCTACCTTCCAGACAGAAAGTAGTAAGAGAAGGGGAGATAAAGCATTTATATAACAACTACTGTGTGCCAGATACTTTGTGAAGCAGTTTACAATGAAAGTTGCATGCTGGATTTATTATATTTTTTATTAATTTAAAGTTAAATACATAATGAGAAAAGGAAACATGGCATAAACTTAAATACTAAAACTTAAACACAAAATAAGAAAGGGAAAAAAAGCATTGCCATGTGCACAGCAGATGGTAAGAGAGGATTCAAAATATATAACAGTAAATTTCCATTTCAAAAAAGCCTATATAAAAAATACTCCACATTGTGTTCTGAGGTGTCCATCTTTTCTTTGCTTTCTTGTAAGTCTTCTTTTGTTCTCTGCTGTGCACTTTTTCCTTTGTTCTTTTTTCCCTATTCCTCCCCCCAGGCTAGGAGACACACACACACACACACACACACACACACACACACACATACACACATATACTTACATACACATTGTAAGAAAGATAACACTAGCACATAAGAAGGCTGCTAGCACAGGTTCACTCTTAATCTGCTCAGACAGGAAAGACACTAAGACAGTTTCAAAGGGGTTAATAATCTTATTTTATTCAAATCTAGTCTCCTCACAAGAGGGTTGTTGATAATGGGAGAACAACTCCTACAGCATGCCTTAATCACTCTTCTGACAGGGGTCTACAAGTATCCCTATGACTCAGTGGGGTCAATTGAGACAGGCATAACTTGTGTACTCACCTAAATCCCCTCAAGCCTTGATGGGGGCCAGAAAAGGCACACACAGTATTCCAGCTTGTGCATTTAACCCTAAGGTTTTTCAACCCCTTGTCCAGTGCCCAGCTACTTTATAGGGCAACAGACAAAGAAGGCATATTGCCAACAATAGCCTCACAAATTTACATCACCTCATCCCTGTATCTCACTGTGCAGTTGCAGTGGATGTTCACAATTTAAGCACAAATGTTTATATTATTTATCATTATATAATGTAGTATAAGTGTGATGGAGATATTTTGAACCATAATCATAAGAACTCATATCTAGTACCTGGGAACAGGAGATTTGTTATAGCTATGGATCCTGGGAAACTGAACTCTAAGAAATAACAAAAATCCACTTCACACACACTAAAATCCACTTTACTCACACACATACATATACTTAGATATCTATAATCATACTCATCTAGACATATACATTAATATGCATCTATGTAAGGCCATACTTGTTAGGGCCCGCCTTACAGGGCTGACGTCAAACTCACCTCTCCAGCTGCCTCTAAGGCACTCCAATTGCCTTCCACGATTCCTGTCGCCCCTATGACCCAGGTTGCCTCTACAGCCCCCTCTCCAGCTGCCTCCACAGCTCTAGTCACTCCAGTCGCCCCTACGACCATTTGCCCCCATGAACCCTTCGGGGGAGCCTGCTCCTTCTGAATTGACAAACGAGTCCTGACGCCAAGATATGATATATCTTGCTGTTTAATCTCTTTCTTATTCACAATCCCCTCATCTCTCCTTCCTCCTCCTTTCACCTTGCCTCCCTCCTTTTAGCTCCTTTTCCCTCCCCCGACTCTGTTCTCCCACTTGCCTCAGCAGTAACAGGCTTCTCATGGCAGGGGAGTGCTCCCCTGTTAGCAGCGCATACTCAGTACCCCAAAATCACGGGGCAGAACACACGTTCAGGTGCCTCTAACCCTAGCCTGAGTTGCTCTATCATTTGCCTGAGTTTTCCATGGATTCTCAGAGTTTGGGTACAGTCTTAAAGGGCCCCAACACATACTATACTTTTGTCCTCTGTTTCTCTCAAGGTGGATAATGTCTATTAGACATTTTAAAAGAAAAGCAAGCTGTACATAACAGAAAAATATAACAGATTCACGTAAATAAATTCACATTTTCATGTACGACCCTCTTTTTTCTTCCACTTTATATATGGAAATATAAATTTCATTTCATGTTTATTAAGCTTAGCATTTTCCAAAACTATAACAAGCTTCCAAAAAACATTAAGAATCTCCTGCCAAGGGGCGGCTAGGTGGCGCAGTAAGTAGAGCGCCAGCCCTGGAGTCAGAAGAACCTGAGTTCAGATCCAGCCTCAGACACTTAACCCACACAAACAAAAACCTAGCCGTGTGACCTTGGGCAAGTTACTTAACCCCAATTGCCCTAAAAGGGGTGGCTAGGCAGCACAGTGAGTAAGAGCGCCGGCCTCGGAGTTGGGATGACCTGAGATAAAATCCAGCCTCAGAAAAATGAGCACCCACACACAAATAATGACTAGCCGTGTAACCTTGAGCAAGTTACTTAACCCCAATTGCTTAAAAAAAAAAAAAAAATTAAAAAAAAAAAAAGAATCTCCTGCCAAGAAATAATCATTAGGATCACAATGAACTTTTTTTTTTTTGCCTATTTGGAGGGCAATTGGGGTCAAGTAACTTGCCCAAGGTCACAGGGCTAAGTTTTTGTTTGTGTGTGCGTTAAGTGTCTGAGGCCAGATCCGAACTCGGGTCCTTCTGATTCCAAGACTGGTGCTCTATTCACTGTGCCACCTAGCTGCCCCTGGTGAAGGGCTTTTTGCCTTTACTGTGACAGTTTGGGTGGTGGGTGCTCAAGGTACACTCAGTACTGCCTATTCCTTGACTTACTGATATAATAAGAGTAACATGCTTTCACAGTGTGTATTTGAGGGGACATAGTTTGAACACCAGATGGCACTCAACTATATAAGAATAATTAACCCTTTTCCCCTACCTGCCTCATCTTCCTGGCCTTAGCTTCTTCAGTAGAAGCTGGAAGCTGAATTCTAGAGACAGGATTTGGACTATGCCAGCCAAATTACAAAAATAGGTAGTCCCTCTCATCTCTGCTCTTCTAAAACCCTTCCCATATACAGATTCTTATCTCCTCATTCATGACTCCATATTCATAAGATTTTACCTTTTTTCCCTTCATGTCCATTTCCTAAAAGTCTTAGAAAAGCCTGGTTACCTGATAATCAGCTGTAGGATCTTGGGAATATTTAGCCTGGAAAAAACAAGATTTTAATAACTGTCCTTAAATATTTGAAGAGATAACATAAAAAATGGAGATTTGACCTGCCTTGCTTGGCCCTAGAGGGCAGAGCTAGAAACAATGAACAGAAGTTACAACAAGACAAATATAACATTATTGGAAGAAAAAAATTTTCATTAGGGGTGGCTAGGTGGCGCAGTGAGTAGAGCGCCGGCCCTGGAGTCAGAAGGACCTGAGTTCGGATCCGGCCTCAGACACTTAACCCACACAAACAAAAACCTAGCCGTGTGACCTTGGGCAAGTTATTTAACCCCAATTGCCCTAAAAGGGGCGGCTAGGTGGCGCAGTGAGTAAGAGCGCCAGCCTCGGAGTTGGGATGACCGGAGATCAAATCTGGCCTCAGAAAATGAGCACCCACGCGTGATCTAGGTGTAAAGGATGATACTGTAAGCAATTTGGGAAAGCAAGGAATAGTTTACCTGACAGATCTGTGGAGAGGGGAAGACTTTAGGACCAAACAAGAATTAGAGAGCATTATAAAATGCAAAATGGATAATTTTGATTACATTAAATTGAAAAGCTTCTGTATAAACAAAGCCAATGTAACCAAGATCAAGAGGGAGGTGGGAAACTGGGAAAGAATTTTTACAACTTGTGTCTCTGATAAAGGACTCATTTCTAAAATTTATAGAGAATTGAGCCAAACCTATATGAATACAAGTCATTCCCCAATTGAGAAATGGTCAAAGGATATGAATAGGAAGTTTTCAGAGAAAGAAATTAAAGATATCTATAAGCATATGAAGAAATGCTCTAAATCACTATTAATTAGAAAAATGCAAATCAAAACAACTCTGAGATACCACATCCCTCCAGTCAGATTGGCTAAGATGACAAAACAAGAAAGTGACAAATGCTGGAGAGGATGTGGGCAAATTGGAACGCTAATACATTGCTGGTGGAGTTATGAACTTATCCAGCCATTCTGGAGAGCAATCTGGAATTATGCCCAAAGGATTATAAATAATTTCATACCCTTTGACCCAGCCATACCACTTCTAGGGTTATATCCCAAAGAGATCATAGAAGTGGGAGGAAGACCCATATGTACAAAAATATTTTTAGCAGCCCTTTTTGTGGTTGCAAAGAATTGGAAACTAAAGGGGTGCCCATCAATTGGGGAATGGCTAAACAAGTTGTGGTATATGAATGTAATGGAATTTTATTGTGCTATAAGAAACGAGGAGGTGACGGATTTCATAATTACCTGGAGAGACTTATACAAACTGATGCTGAGCGAGAAGAGTAGAATCAGAAGAAATTTGTATACAATCACAGACATACCATATCTGTGACGACCAACTATGACAGACTGGACTCTTTTCAGCAATGTAGTGATATAAGTTAATCCCGAATGACTCAAGAAAGTGAGAAATGCGCCATCCAGAGATATAACTAGAAAGAACTGAGCCTGAATCCTGATGGAAGCAAACTAAATGATCTTGTTCTTCTCATTGTTTGGTTTTACTTCTTCCTTACCATCTTTCATCCCACCTAGTACAATATGCCTTTGTAATTGGAATAATGTTTAATATGAATGCATTTGCAGACCCTATACTGTACTATATGCTGTCATGAGGGGAGGGGGGAGGGAAGTAAAGGAAATTTGAAAATCAAGGAACTATGGAATTGAATCTTGTTAACTGAAACTAAACTAATAAATTAATAAAAAAAAAGAAACGAGGAAGTGACGGATTTCATAATTACCTGGAGAGACTTATACAAACTGATGCTGAGCGAGAAGAGCAGAATCAGAAGAAATTTGTATACAATCACAGACATACCATATCTGTGATGATGCCAACTATGACAGACTGGACTCTTTTCAGCAATGCAGTGATATAAGTTAATCCCGAATGACTCAAGAAAGTGAGAAATGCGCCATCCAGAGATATAACTAGAAAGAACTGAGCCTGAATCTTGATGGAAGCAAACTAAATGATCTTGTTCTTTTCATTGTTTGGTTTTATTTCTTTCTCACCATCTTTCATCCCACCTAGTATAATACGCCTTTGTAATTGGAATAATGTTTAATATGAATGCATTTGCAGACCCTATACTGTACTATATGCTGTCATGAGGGGAAGGGGGAGGGAAGTAAAGGAAATTTGAAAATCAAGGAACTATGGAATTGAATCTTGTTAACTGAAACTAAACTAATAAATTAATAAAAAAAAAAAAAAGAAACGAGGAAGTGACGGATTTCATAATTACCTGGAGAGACTTATACAAACTGATGCTGAGCGAGAAGAGTAGAATCAGAAGAAATTTGTATACAATCACAGACATACCATATCTGTGATGACCAACTATGACAGACTGGACTCTTTTCAGCAATGCAGTGATATAAGTTAATCCCGAAAGACTCAAGAAAGTGAGAAATGCGCCATCCAGAGATATAACTAGAAAGAACTGAGCCTGAATCTTGATGGAAGCAAACTAAATGATCTTGTTCTTTTCATTGTTTGGTTTTATTTCTTTCTCACCATCTTTCATCCCACCTAGTATAATACGCCTTTGTAATTGGAATAATGTCTAATATGAATGTATTTGCAGATCCTATACTGGACTATATGCTGTCGTGGGGGGAGGGGGGAGGGAAGTAAAGGAAATTTGAAAATCAAGGAACTATGGAATTGAATCTTGTTAACTGAAACTAAACTAATAAATTAATTTTAAAAAAAGAAAGAAAAAAGAAAATGAGCACCCACACATAAATAATGACTAGCCGTGTAACCTTGAGCAAGTTACTTAACCCCAATTGCTTAAAAAATTTTTTTCTTTAAAAAGTCATCTAAAAATGGAATTAGGTAGTGAATACCCTCTGACTTTAGGTCTTCAAGCAAAGCAAGTAGACAACTTTTTGGGCATGTTGTAGAGGAAATTTTGGATAAGATATGAATTGGCTTCAAACTCAGATTATGTAATTTCCAGCTTTTTCTAGATAACTCCACTTATATGTAATACTAGCATCTCAAAAACAGTATGCTCAAAATAACTCACCAACTTCCTCTAAAATATGCCCCTTCCCTGATTTCTCTGCTTATAATATCCTCCCTGTCAGGTCTAGTCATCTGGCTTTTCTTTCCCTATGTCAAATTATTGTGGAGGCACCCTGTTTCTCAGAGCTAAGGCAGCAATCAGACGGTGCCCTGAGCTTGACATAACAACAATCCTCTGTGCTCTGGATGATCTCACCTTTTGGCAAAGTGTATTACTCTGACCAAGCACCAGGTGTTCACTGCTCCCTCTTTCCCAGGGACCTGAGAGCTGTCCATCACTTGGCTTGACTTGCTCACAATCCCTGTTGCTTGTAATAGCTAAGTGAACCAAACCAGGTACTGTACCCCTCTATGTGACATTCAGCCTGGAGATTATTCCCATAGGAACCAGGAATGCCTGTATTGTCCACACCTGAGCCTTCACTGGGAAACTGCTGCTCAAGACCTAAGAATGACTGTGTTATCATCCATCCCAATCATGTATATATAAGTATTGTTTATACCCCAACCTATTAAGCCCTCCTCAGGAGTGGTGGTGGTGGGGTTCCTTGTTTGCAAATTGTTTTCCTCACTCTGAAATAAATTCTACCTCTTTTTTGTGTCCTGACACACCTGCCTCTAGCCTCCTCTGTTTGTTTCCAGCCTTTCCCAGGTCATACTGATCCCATCTGAGCTGCATTCAAAATTCTGTTGACACTTAATACACACCATACATCCAGTTAGTTTCCTAATCCTAGTAATTCTGCCTCTGAAGTGTCTCTCATTTTTGTCCTTTCATCTTGATTCCCACTGAAACCATCCTGGTTTAGGTTCTCACCTCACCTGATGGCTTCTTAACTGGTCTTCCTGTCTCTGTTTCATCCCTTTGCCAATCCATCTTCCACATGGCCAAATTATCTTCCTAATGTATTCATTTTTTTCCATTTATGTGGCCAGTGCCTCTACATCCCCTGTTTTATCACACTGGAGTTCCCATGAAGGGAGACAAGATAGCAGAGTAAAGGTAGAGACTCACCTGAGCTCTGCAAAATTCCCTCCATGCAGTGTTAAAATTCTGCCTCAGAACGAATTCTGCAGTGTCTGAATCAACAAAAGGTCAGAGTGAAACAATTTTCCAGTCCAAGACAACTTTAAGAAGTTTAACAAGAAAGGTGTGTCTCACTGAGGTGAGAGAGAAGCACAACAATCCAGCGACAGCTATAACCCTTGGCAAACCAGGAGCAGGCCTTTGGACTGGGAAAGGGGGAAAGGGGCAACTGAATCAGCCTGCAGTGGCTTCTAGAGCTCTCAGGCTACAGATGGTAAGGAGATCAGAGAGGTGGTCAGAAGGAGATTATGTAGCATTGCCATTATAAGGATCCAGAATGCAGCCAAATCAGTACTTAGGGAAAAATTTATAACTCTAAACACTTACATCAAACAGAGAAAGAACAAATCAATGAATTGGGCATGCAACTAAAAAAACTAGAAAAAGAACAAACTAAAAATCCCCAATTGTGGCTAGGTGGGGCAGTAAATAGAGCACCAGCCCTGGAGTCGGGAGGACTTGAGTTCAAATCCGGTCTCAGACACTTAACACACACAAAAAACCTAGCCATGTGACAATAGGCAAGTCACTTAACTCCAATTGCCTTACCTTCCCCCCTCTAAAAAGCAAAAACAAAAAAAAAAAACAAAAAAAAAAAACAAAAAACAAACTCCAATTGAACATCAAATTGTAAATCCTGAAAATCAAAGGAGAGATTAATAAAATTAAAAGGAAGAAAAAATAGAACTAATCAATAAAACTGGGAGCTCATTTTATGGCAGGAAAACAACAAAAATCATTGGTTAATTTGATTAAAAAGAAAGAAAACCAAATTACCAGTACTGAAAATTAAATAGGTGAATATACCACCAATGAAGAGGAAATTAAAGTAATTATTAGGAATTACTTTGCCCAATTATGTGCCAATAAATCTGACAACCTAAGTGAAATGGATGAATGTTTATGAAAATATAAATTACTCAGATTAACAGAAGAGAAAATAGAATACTTAAATAATCCCATCTCAGAAAAATAAATTGAGCATCAAGGAGCTCCCTAAGGAAAAAAAAATAATCCCCAGGAGCAGATGGATTCACAAGTGAATTCTACCAGATATTTAAAGAAAAACTAATTCCAGTACTATATAAACAAATTGGAAAAATAGATAAAAGAGTCTTACCAAATTCCTTATGTAACACACTAACAGTGCATCATTTTCAGTGACAACTGATATCTAAACCAGGAAGAGCAAAAACAGAAAGAAAACTATAGACCAATTTCCCTAATTAATACTGTTGCAAAAAAATTTAAGTAAAATACTAGCAAAGAGATTATAGCAACATATCACAAAGGTCATACAATATGAACAGGTGGATTTATGCTGGGAATGCAAGACTGGTTCAATATTAGGAAAAATATCAGCATAATTGACCATATCAGTAACAAAACCAAATGATTATCTCAATAGATGCAGAAAAAGCTTTTGGCAAAATATAATACTTTTTAAAACACTAGAAGGCAAAAAATAAATGGAGCTTTCTTTAAAATGATAAGTAGTATTTATCTAAAGACATCAGCAAGCATTATCTGTAAGCCTTCCCAAAAAGATGAGGGGTGAAGCAAGCATACCCATTATCACCACTATTATTCATTATTGTACTAGAAATATAGCTATAGCAATAAGAGTGGGGGAAAGAACTTTGAAGCAATTACAATAGGTAATGAGGAAATAAAACTATCACTCTTTACAAATAATTTGATGGTGTACTTGGAGAATTCTATGGCATCCATTTTTTTAAAAGCCAGTTGAAATAATTAACAACTTTATCAAACTTGCAGGATGTTACCAACAAAGTCCAGCAGCAAGAGAAAGAAAGAGAAATTATGTTTAAAATAACTGTACATGTGGGGGGGGGGGGTAGAATCAAGATGGTGAAGTACAAACAGGACTTCCCAACAGCTCAAGCTCCCACCACTTCCAGTTTATGTAAAAGGGGACTCTGAACAAATTTTGGAGCTACAGAATCCACAAAATGACACAGAGAAGCTAACCTCCCACTGAGGACAGCTCAGCAGCCCATCAGGGAGTGGCCAGCGCAGCACTCTGGGAGCCGACCCCAGTTCCCCCATGAGCCAGAGGTTTTAGCCCCAGGGTGGCCTGACCAGCAGCCTACTGGAGGGATTCCAGAATACCAGCAGCTGTGGTTGTTCCAGAATTACCAACACATAAACACCAAGGACAAAGTGAGAGGTCAGTGCAGTATGGACTTTGGGACCAGTAGTTGGGAGTGCATGGCTTTTGCACTCAGGGCGAGAAGCCGCTGAGACACCGTGGATGCAGCTTCAGCTCCTGGCCTGCAGACTGGGGGAGGACCAGGTGATGAGTCTGGGGGGTAAGTGTTCTTGCTTTAACCTGCTTGGATCTGGATTACAGTCTGGGGTGGAGGTCTTGGGGTGTGTGACCAGTTTGCCAGAGCGTGTGGAGGCTTCAGAGAGGGCACCCAACTAATATCTCCGGCAGCTGAGAAAACCCCAGTGTTTGAGATGGTAGCTCCCCTGTCTGGTGGCAGAGTCCTACCGTGTCAAAAAGCCCAAAAGTCAAGTGACTGAGTGGTGACATGAATAGGCAAAAGAAGCAAAATAAACAGAGTACCCCAACTTTACACTCCTACTTTGGCGGCAAAAAGGATCAAAGCAAGGAACAGGAGGAAGACAGTGAAGTCAGAAATCCTGCATGAAAAGCTTCCAAGAAAAATAGGAGCTGGTTATAAGCCATAGAGGACCTTAAGAAGCAGATAAGAGAAGTGGAGGAAAAACTGGGGAGAGAAATGAGAACGATGCAAGAAAATTATGAAAGGAGGGTCAATAGCCTGAGGAAAATAACACCTTAAAAAATAGACTAACTCAAATGGCAAAAGAGGCTCAAAAAGGCAATGAGGAAAAGAATGCCTTAAAAAGCCAAATTTGCTAGGTGGAAAAAGAATCTCAAAAGCTCACTGAGGAGAATCCGTCCTTCAGAATTAGACTGGAGCAAATGGAAGCTAGTGACTTTATGAGAAATCAAGAGGCTGTTAAACAGATCCAAACAAATGGAAGAATAGAAGGTAATGTGAAATACTTCATGGGAAAAACCACTGACCTGGAAAACAGATCCAGGAGAGATCATTTATAAATTATTGGACTACCTGAAAGCCATAATCAAAGAAAGAACCTAGAAATCATCCTTCAAGAAATTCTCAAGAAAAATTGCCCTGATGTTTTAGACCCAGAGGGCGAAATAGAGGTTGAAAGAATCTATCGATCACCTCCTGAAAAAGATCCTGAAAAGAAAACTCCTAGAAATATTATAGCCAGGTTCTGGAATTCCCAGATCAAAGAGAGAATATTACAAGCAGCCAGGAAGAAACAATTTGAATATTATGGAAACACAATCAGGATAGCACAGGATCTGGCAGCTTCTACACTGAGGGATCAAAGGGCTTGGAATATGATATTCTGGAGGGCAAAGGAGCTAGGATTAAAATCAAGAATCACCTACCCAGCAAAACTGAGTATCATGTTTCGGGGAAAACATGGTCATTCAGTGGAATAGAGGACTTTCAAGCATTCTTGAGGAAAAAACCAGAGTTGAATAGAAAATTTGACATTCAGATACAAGAAGCAAGAGAAACTTGAGAAGGTAAACAGGGAAAAGTAATCATAAGGAACTTATCAAAGTTGAATTATTTACATTCCTACATGGAAAAACGATAATTGTAACTGATAAAACTTTTCTTAGTATGAAAATAGTTGAAGAAGTGTATATGGGCATATGAATGCATATGTGAGTATGTGTATATATGTTTACAAGTATACATAGATAGAGGGCACAGGTCGAATTTAATAGGAAGGGATGATACTTAAAAGGTAAAATTAAGAGGTGAGAGAGGAATATAACGAGAGGAGATGGGGAGAGAGAGAATGGGGGTAAACTATCCCATAAAGAAGAGGCATGGGAAAATGGTTACAATGGAGGGGAAGAACAGGAAGGCAAAAAGGCAAACCCTTATTCTCATTGAATTTGGCTCAGGGAGAGAATAACATACATACTAAATAGGATATCTCACCCTACAGGAGAGTAGCGGGGAAGGGGAAAGAGGGGGGGATGATAGAAGGGAGAGCAGGCTTGGGGGAAGGGAAGTTGGAAGCACCCACTTTTGAAAAGGGGCAGGACCAAAGTAGAGAATAGAACAAGTGGGAGGTGGGATAGGAGGGAGGGAAATATAGTCAAACTTTTACAATATATCTACTATGGCAATGTTTTGCATAGCTACACATGTACAACATATACTGAATTGCTTATCTTCCCAGTAAGGGTGGGTGACAAGCGAGGAAGGGAATGAATCTGGAATTTGAAGTTTTAAAATCAAATGTCTAGGGGGCGGAGCCAAGATGGCGGAGTAGAAACAGCTCGTCCAAGCCTCTCTGCCCCCAGATTCTCCACAAACTATGTAAAAAAGGACTCTGAAAATCTTCTGGAGTCCCAGCACCCACAGAATGACACAGAGAAGCTAACCTCCCGCTGAGGACAGCCCAGCACCCTGCAGGAAGGACCAGCGCAGTGGTCTGGGGGCCGGCAGCGTGCAGAGCGCAGGAGCCGAGCTGAGCCCAGGTCCACGTGAGCCGAGGTTTTAGCCCCAGGGCGGCAGGGCCAGCAGCCGGCTGGAGGAACCCCAGAACACCAGGAGCTGTGGCTACTCCAGAATTATCAACATAGACATGCCTAGGACAAAGTAAGAGGTTAGTGTCCTATGGACTTTGGGACCTGTATTTGGGGAATGCGTCAGCTCCCTCCCCTGGGGGCTAGAAGCTGCTGAGGAGACACGCCACTGTGTAGTTTTCAGAGGCATTTCCGGCTCCCAGCCTACAAATCGTGGGGAGATCCAGCGATCAGTCTTGGGGGGTAATCGCTCTTGTTTTAACCTCCCTGGATCTGGATTGTGATCTAGGGTGGAAGTTGTGGGTGGGTTTACAGCTTGCCAGAAACGGAAGCTGCCCCCCACACGTTTGGGACGAAAATTCCTCTATCTGGCCTTAAAGCCATAGTGTGGCAACAAGCCCAAAAGTCAAGCAATTAAGTGGCAACATGCCAAGGCAAAAGAAACAGAAAAATGCAACCCTAGACTCCTATTTTGGGGGCGTAGAGCGGGAAAAGGACTGTGAGGTCAGAAGTCCTGTTCCAAAAGCCCCAGGGGAAAACATGAGTGGGTTGCAGGCCATAGAGGACCTTAAGAAGGACTTTAAAAATCAAATAAGAGAAGTGGAGGAAAATTAGAAAGAGAAATGAGAAGGATGCAGGAAAAGTATGAAATGAGGGTCAACAGCCTGACTGAGGAAAACAACACCTTAAAAAATAGACTAGCTCAAATGGCAAAGGAGGCCCAAAAGGGCATTGAGGAGAAGAATGCCTTTAAAAGTCGAATTTGCCAGATGGAAAAAGAATCTCAAAAGTTCACTGAGGAGATTCATTCCTTCAGAGTTAGACTGGAGCAAATGGAAGCTAATGACTTTATGAGAAATCAAGATGCTGTTAAGCAGATCCAAACAAATGAAAGATTAGAAGGCAATGTGAAATATCTCATGGGAAAAACCACTGACCTGGAGAATAGACCCAGGAGAGACAATTTAAAAATTATTGGACTACCTGAAAGCCATGATCAAGGGAAGAACCTAGAAATCACCCTTCAAGAAATTCTCAAGGAAAACTGCCCTGATGTTTTAGATCCAGAGGGCAAAATAGAGGTTGAAAGAATCCACAGATCACCTCCTGAAAAAGATCCCAAAAGAAAACTCCCAGGAATATTATAGCCAGGTTCCAGAATCCCCAGATCAAGGAGAAAATACTACAAGCAGCCAGGAAGAAACAATTTCAATATTGTGGAAACACAATCAGAATAGCCCAGGACCTGGCAGCTTCTACACTGAGGGATCGAAGGGCATGGAATATGATATTCCAGAGGGCAAAAGAACTGGGAATGAACCCAAGGGTCACCTACCCAGCAAACTGAGTATTTTGTTTCAGGGGAAAATATGGTCATTCAGTGGAATAGAGGACTTTCAAGCATTCTTGAGGAAAAAAAACCAGAATTGAATAGAAAATTTGACATCCAGACACAAGAAGCAAGAGATGCCTGAGAAGGTAATCAGGGAAAAGAAATCAAAAGGAACTTATCAAAGTTGAACTATTTACATTCCTATATGGAAAGCAATAACTGTGACTGATGATATCTTTCTCACTATGAAAATAATGGAAGAAGGGGGTGTGGTCATATGAATACATATGTGAATGTGTGTGTATATGGTTACAGCTATATATGGATAGAGGGCATAGGTTGAATTTGTTGGGAAGGGAGAATACTCAAGGGATGAAATTATGAGGTGAGAGAGGAAAGTGGCAAGAGGAGATGGGGAGAGACATGGTAGGGTAAACTATCTCATGTAGGGGAAGTGGTTGCAAAGGAGGGGGAGAATAAGGAAGGCTAAAAAGGCAAAAACCACATTCACATTGAATTTGGTTCAGGGAGAAAATGACATACATACTAAATGGGATATCTCAACCTGCAGCAGGATAGGGGGAAGGGGGATGAGAGGAGGGATGATGGAAGGGAGGGCATCCTTGGGTGAGGGGAGGTTGGAAGTACCCACTATAGAAGAGGGACAGGATCATGTAGGGAATGGACCAGGTGGGGGGTGGGATGAGTGGGAGGGAATTATAAGCAGCCTTGAACAATATATCTACTATGATAATGTTTTGCAGAGCTAGACATGTACAACATATACTGAATTACTTATATCCCAAGAAGGAATGGGTGACAATGGAGGAAGGAAATGGATCTGAAATTCGAGGTCGTAACATTAAATGTTTCAAATATATATATATAAATACTATTATTAATACTCTTTTGCCTATAATTGGGAGATAAGATGTGCAGGCATTGGGACACAAAGATTCATCTTCCTCTAATGGAAAAGTCAATGGGGGCATGGGAGAAGGTATGGGAGAGAGCAGATTGGAGGAAGCGATATCTTGTGGGATTACTATTCTGGGAGGTTGGGTAGGGGAATAATGGGGGGAAAATGATTGTAACTCAAAATCTGGCGGAAATGAATGATGTAAAACAGAAGTTAATAAAGTATTTGTTTAAAGAAAAAAAAATCAAATGTCTAAAAATATATAAACACTATTATTAATACTATTTTACATATAATTGGGAAATAAGATATACACGCATTGGGGCACAGAGATTCACCATGCCCTACTGCAAAAGTCGAAGGGAGTATAGGAGAAGATATGGGAGAGAGCAGATGGGATGAGGGGATATCCTGTGGATATCCTATAGCTAGGGTGCCTCTTTTGGTCATTTCTGGATAGGCAAATAGCAAACACAGGAGGATGCCACTCCAGGGCATAGTGGAGGCTGTTGCCAGAATCTGAAACTCACTTGAGTCAATTTCTTTGTAATCCTAATGATGAAACAGGGTGCTGATAAAATGCTAAAACCACCTGGTGAAGACCGTCACAAATCTAATGCTCACAATGGCATATACATGGTCCCAAATATTAATAACCTATCTTTCATTTCCTCTCATCTTCAAAGACTTACATGCTCTTTGATCACACATTTCTGCTCTCTACTGCAATCGTTCCAGGTGTTTGCCTGGTAGGTAAACCAGGCTAATACGTTATTTCAGAATATTAGTATAATAATAAGGGTCAGGAAGGCTAGAATGACTCCCTTCAGGGATCAGGCCCACAGTATTCACCTCCCAAGGTTGTTGTGAGGCTCATGGAATCATAAGCTTAGGGCTAGAAATCTCTCAGTCTAACCCCCATCATTTTATAGATGAGGAAACCTAGAAATTAAGTAACTGGTCTGGCTTGCCAGAAGACATAGACTTTGGTTTTGTTTTTATTTTTGTTTTGTTTTTGATGAGGCATTTGGGGTTAAGTGACTTACCTAGGACCAGATAGCTAGTAAGTGTCAAGTGTGTGAGGCCATATTTGAACTCAGGTCCTCATGACTCCAGAGCTGGTGCCCTATCCACTATGCTACCTAGCTGCCCCAGAAGATATAGACTTTGAAATAGCTGGACAATGCAGAGTCCAAGTGAAAGTAAAGTGCCCATTTAGCCATCTATCCAAGTCATTCACCTCTTCATGTTTTCAGGATCAATTTCTCACAATAGTACAATAGCATTTATAAGTTAATGCTTCATACTGAAGTCTTTGCCAATACTTGCTTAGTCTTTTGTGCTTTAACTATTTCTTTTGTATGGAAGAAAGAAATAGCTGCCCTATACCTGATCTATATTGTATTTGAGTACCTGTCTACTCATCTTTTTTGGAGAGAAATGAACCAAAGATGAGCTTTACCTGACATAGGGACTGGGTTTAGTGATATAAAGAGCCAAAGAGCTCAAGAAAAATCAAGGGTGCATATGTGTCCAAAACACAGGGCCCTTTTAGTGGGAGAGGTTGAGTACCTCAGACTTTGCTTCCCTTTTTTGGCTAAGACAACTCCATTAGACTCCTAGATAACTGAAGTCCTTCATCACTGTGATCTGTTTCCAGAATGCCTTGTCTGCTTCTTCATTCTGTCCAGATGGTCTGTAGTATAATGTGATGACAAAATCATTTCAGTTTGTCTCTCCATTGATTTTTTTTTTTGCTTTTTGGAGGACAATTGGGGTTAAGTAACTTGCCCAAGGTCAGACAGCTAGGTTTTGTTTGTGTGTGCGTTAAGTGTCTGAGGTCGGATCGGAACTCAGGTCCTTCTGACTCCAGGGCCGACGCTCTACTCACTGCGCCACCTAGCCGCCCCTCTCCACTGATTTTCAATCAAATGCTCTTCATGTTTCTTCCCCGCTCTGGTTCCTCAATTTCCACACATGAATATAACTTCCTAATATATAACATCCCCCTCTCCCTTTTTTAAGTCTATCTTCTTTCTTTTGACTAAGATCTATCCTTAATAAGAGCTTCATTCCACCCATTCCAGAGATGAGTAGGTCTCATCCCAGAAAGTCTCAACAATACCCATGAGGTCAAATTGTCCTTGTGTTAGGCTTTCTGGAACTTATTAATTAATTTGAATGATTTATTGTCAATCAATTATTTGTTAACTATCTACTATATGCCAAGCACTATGCCAGGCACTGGAAATACAAATATAATGAATGAAAAGATCCCTACTCAATGGGAACTAACACCATAATAGGGAAGACAAGAAGCACACATTGAAATTTATGCAGAATAAATATAACTTGAATAAATACAAATAAATGAAAACAAATTAATTATAAGGTAGTTTATAAGGGAGAGAATTAGCAGTTTGGGACAACAGAAAAGGCTTCGAGATAGTACATATTCTGTATCTTGAAGGAAGAAAGGGACTCTAGAAGGTGGAGGTGAAAAGAAACTTCAAACTTATGCTTAACTTTGTTCCAGGCACTGTTTTAAGTGTTGGTAATACTAATATGAAAATTAGTCCCCACCCCCAAGGAACTTCCATTCTAATGGAAGAAAATAACACATATAAGAGGAGCAGTGGCTAGGGAAGGGAGCCAGATGTGGTGCAATGGATAAAGTACCCAGCCTAGAGTTAAGTCAGGAAGACTCATCTTCCTGGGTTCAAATCTGGCCTCTGCCGCTTATTAGGTGTGTGACCTTAGGCAAGTCACTTAAGCCTGTATACCTCAATTCCTCATCTGTAAAATGAGCTGGAGAAGGAAATGGCAAACCACTGTAGTATCTTTAGAAAAAAAATCCCAAATGGACTTACAAAAAATGACTAAAAAACAACTGAAACAATAATTGGTTAGAAAGAGGTGTTTTGGAATGAGAAGTCATAGGAGTGTTGAGTGAAACAGTAGGGCAATTCATTGATGTAAGTTTCCCAGAAGAAATAGTAGTGTTAATGTGATTACTCTGTTGGAAATTGGGGACAGGAACATGGAGGTACATGTGACTTGTATGTGGCAGAGCAAAGATATGACAGGAGTGAAGAAGCATAGTTCCAGGGGGTACACAGCTAAATAGAAAAAGAAATAAGCATTTATTAAATACCTGCTTTGTGTCCGGCACTGTACTAAGAACTTCACAAATATTATTTCATTTGATCCTTATAGCAACCTTCTAAGATAGGTGCTATTATTATCCCCATTCTACAGTTGAGGAGACTGAGGCCCATAGAAGCTAAGTGACTTGCCCAGGGTCACACAGCTAATAAGAGAATGAGGTTGGATTTGAACTTGGGTCTTCCCGTTTCCAGGTCTACTATCTACTGTGACACCTAACGATCTCTAAATGGCTTCTTCTATACTTTTTGTGAATTTATGTTTGGACTTGTTAAAGATCAACTTTATCACTGCTGCACTTCTTCCTACACTGTTGCCTACTTTCTTCTCTAGTCAGGGAAACCAGAAGCTTTGACCTTTAAAACTCAGAAAATCAAGATGCCACAAAAATGTAATACATGTACTTCTTTAGAAGTGTAAAAATATCTAGTTATTAACTAGAGATCAGCATCTAATTAACAGCAATAATGAGCTAAAATACGAAGCAACCAGCTAACCTGTGTTATTAATAGCAACCATCTATGTATGTATGAATCATGATATAAAGTATTTCCCCTTCCCTCTCAGCTGAATTGTCTTGTTGCTTCTTTATTATTTTCACATCATACATGACAAAGTTGATTTGAGGACACCTTTGTTGTCTAAAGACAGCAGAACTGCTAATCATGGATCTGACTGTAGCCCATCTATAGCATGTCTAATTATGTAGATACACGTGTGTTTTCTCCCTCTGACTTTCTATTCAGTTTAAAGCATTTTGATAAGACTTACAGCACCCTCGTACATTCTTGCTGGTCCAATGTTCTAAGCACTCCATTCCTAGCCAGGTATCTCTCATTCTCACAGTTCATGCCATTTTCCAGAAATCTAAATCTCATTCTCAGATACCATCTACTTAATCACTTTCCACATCTCCCTATCTCTTCAATCTCTAACCTTCAATGGGCAATAATTATATAAACATATAGGCTCCTAAAATCTTCACTCTTTTGCCAAGGACCTCATAATCTTGAGCAATATATCTAGCAATATCATTTGTGGCTACATGAATCCCCAGAAGTTTTCAAGAGTCATTTGATAAATCTTGGGAGGTTCTCTATTATGTCTTAGATATATGCAGTAGGAAGACAGCAGACCTCTCTATTGATATTTTCTGGTTGGCAAACAGCTGCCTCATTACCTGGCACAATTGGAGATGTTTTAGCCTACATAGTTGTTTCTTTTTTTTCACCTCTTAAGCACCTGAACTAGTGTGGGTACACTCCAGGCATATTCATCCAATTGATTGGTTGAAAGCAAATAAACCAAGTTCTCCTCCCCAGCCTAGAAGTTTATTTCACTCCTTTTCATAACTAAATTTCAAAATCTTTAAGGTCTTTGAAACTATCAGGCTTCCTAGGTCCTTTAAAATTAATGGACATTCCATTTAGGAATGCTGGAGCCTAGAAACAAGCCTAGAGCTTAGTCAGATAAAGTAGGAGGAATCTGCCTTCCAAGTTACCCTCTGTGGGGCTTGACAAATTTCCTTCAGAGCTGAGTTCCAGAAGAATTTTTCAGCCTACAAAGAAAAAAACAACAAAAGGAAAATGAAGGTAACATGTTGCCAAAGGACATTGGTTGTTAACCTCCTGTGTAGAATTTTAGAACTTAAAGGGACCTAAAAAGTCCCTGCTGGGAAAAAGAACAAGAAAAAAAAAAACATGAATTGCAAGTTACTTCACTCTGGGAAGGGCAGAAATAATCAAAATACATTTGAGTTGTGCATGTGTAACAGTGAACTGGCCAAGGAGGACTCAGCCCTGGGCAATTTGATAAGTCTGCTTCTAGAAGTGCCAGATGACTCACAATAGAGGGACTTGACTCTTCACTTCCTAGCTGGATGACCTTGGGCAAATCACTTCACCTCTTGATTGTCTCTGTTTCCACTATAAAATGGGGAATATAATAGAACCTACCTCTCAGGTTTGTTGTAAGGATAAAATGAGATAGTATTTGTACAATGCTTAGCATAGGGGGGCATGGGATATGTTCTAAACTGAAGGTGAAACCTGGACAGTATACCAGCACCATGCCAGGAAACTGAATCGCTTCCATTTGAATCATATTAGGAAGATTCTGAAGATCATCTGGAAAGATAAGGTACCAGACACTGAGATCCTTACTTGAGTTAAACTGCTAAGCATTCCAACTCTGCTTCAGAGAGCACAACTCTGATGGGCAGACCATGTTGTTTCAATGCAAAATGTATGTTTGCTAAAAAGACTATTTTATGGAGGACTCACATAGGGCAGGCCCTCACATGGTGTCAGATGAAGTGATACAAGGACACTCTCAAGGTCTCTCTTAACTTTGGAATGGATTGTGAGATATGGGGGACACTGGCACAGTGCCCTTATCAGAGAAGGTGCTGTGCTCTATGAACAAAGCAGAATTAAAACAGCTCAAAGGAAACATGGAATGCACAAATTTAGAGAATCCACCCCAAATGTTCACACAGACTATTTGTACCCGACCTGTGGTAGAGCATTGAAAGGTCACGTTGGTCTGATCAGCCACAGTTAGACACATTGAAACCTGACTCTAGCATAGTGATGTCATCTTGGTGCTCTTTGAGAATGAAGGACAACAACCAACCAACCAAGCCATGCCTGGCACATAGTCGGCACTATGTAAATGCTATTATTATTTTAGAGGCAACTCAATGATACAGTGGAGAGTTGGGCCTGGGAACAGGAAGACCTAAGTTCAAATCCAGTCTCAGACATTTACTAATACCTACCTCACAGGGTTGTGGTGAGGGTCAAATGAGATATTATTTATAAAGCACTTAGCATAGTGCCAGGCACAAAGTAGGTGCCATATAGATGCTTATTCCTTTTCCCCTCCCTTCCACTTCAGAGAATGTACAGGTATTCAATAACTGTTTCCTGTGTGCTTAAGACAATGAAGAAAAGCCTTTTGATTGGTTCCAGAATTGGTACTGAGTGTATGTTAAACAGTACTAAAGGGCCAAATCAATCTCTCTCCCTATGTTCATTCAAGTGAGTAGGATGCTTCACTGTGAGCCTCTGGGTGGGGGAAGGGCCCAGTGCCCTCTCTCACCCAGGAGCCATGAAGCCATGAGCACGGTGTGTCTATTATTTCTTTCTCTTATGTAAAGGAGAAGGCTATAACCTTATGAACATCTTAAGACAGAAAAGGCACCAGAGGTCCAGGAATTAAGAGTACATACTAAAATTTACCAACAGTCAAATCCAGAGCACCCTCACATTCTGCTTTATCCATCCCACCAGTAAATAGGTGCCAAAACACTGGTTCTTGCAAGCAAGAGACAGATCACGTCCATTGGCTGCAGTATATTCAAAAGAACACTTGGTGAAGTAAATATATAGCAACCACTTTCTTTGGACCCAGTCTTCTTGGGATGAAAGTTAGTAGAGGGGAAAGTGTGCCCCTGGTGTTGGGAGAATAAATATCTTATGGCCTCTGTCCTTCCTATATCTTCGTGGTAAATATCTCTTTGTAAAAGTTAATGGATGCTAATAGGTTAAATGATAATGGAACACTAATCATCAATGATATTAAGGAGATATTAACTACACTGAATGATTAATATTAAAGCCAACATGCTGGGTATTGGTGGGGGCTCAAAATGACACCATTAGTACTACTCCACTGCACTTAGGAGTGTCCATAGGATCTTGAAAACAAGTGTAGCCACCTCATGGGGACTCAACTTGACAGGATGAGTAGGAAATGGGATATTTTGATACACAGCTGCTAAATCTGATGGTCATTAGAGAGGAGTATCTATAAATACCCAATGAGAGTAAGATCCAGGGAGAGAGACTAATCTAGGGAAAGAGATTCAAAACTCTGAATGGTGACTTTGGGGACAGAATAATGAAGAAAAAGAATACGGAAGCTATTTTCAGTATGTCTAGGATCAGAAAAATATTTAGTAAAGAAGTATCAAGGGGGCCAGTCTTCTCAGATTCCTCTCAATAACAAATAACTCTAGAAATACCAAGAAGAAAAACTCCCCCCGCCAAAAAAAAATCCACAAATGGTGATTTAAGTTTAACCAAATGAAAATGAGCCCAGTAAAAAAAAGAGTAGTAATAAGTAAATATTATAGAGCAAATGAAATAGCCATAGTATCAGAATAGGAGTGGGGAATGCAGAGTATCCTGAGAAATGTTAAATACATTACCTACTAAGATAATTTATAAGAAAATGAATTAATAAATTTCAGCAAGAAAATATCAAAGAGAAATTGTGTGTGCTGAATTGTTTAGTCTGTGGTGAGGAAAACAGTAGAATGGGGTCAGAGGAGAAAGGCTGGAATACAGAGTTTGTGGTCCAAAGAAGGTCACCTTTTAAAAAAATTATTATTATTTTAATTGAGTTGGTGGTAGCATTGATCTGAGGAAACCCAAATATAGAGATATAACTGAAGGTCCACAAAATTAGTCTTCTTACTTTTATGAAGAAAGACACTATAAGAGAGCTTTATGGGAAGAGCTGTGACCCTGAGGGAAGAGATAGGAAAGACCTGCGCCATCAACAGAAAACAAGATCTGGATTTGAAGACTAGATCTGACACTCACTTGACCTTGGGCAAGTCACTTAACTACACTGACCTGGAACTTCCTCTTCTATAAAATGGGGCCATAATATTCATACTACCAGTTTCACAGGACTGTCTTAGCCCCAGATGAGATCATGCAAATGCTTTGTAATTCTAAAATTATTATATTAATATAATCTATTGTTGTTTGTAGAAAACAACAAACCATAATCCCTTGGTGAAGGCAGGCTTATCAAATGATGAAACCAGCTTGATAGCTGCCCTAGGGCATATTTCATAACATTCTCCTCTCCCACACAGATCACTTCTCCTCCCCTGAAGACTGACCTTGCATCAGGTTTTAGTTCCGTAAAATGTTGAAAGTGAATGCTAAAATTCTTGCACTAGAACCAAAATCAGAAGCATTATCCAGAATCTCAGAGTTGTGAGGAAACCTAGAAGCCACATGGGCCCAAAAAACTTGAATAGGACTCTCTTTTCCAACATTAGTTAGACCAAGAGAGATGCCATTGAGTAGTAATCCTTACTTTTGTACAGGATATTAGTATTTGAACATACCTCTAGAGGCACAGAGCAGTATTTTCTGCTTTTTTTTTTTTTTTGGAGGGCAATTGGGGTTAAGTAAGTTGCCCAAGGTCACACGGCTAGGTTTTTGTTTGCATTAAGTGTCTGAGGCCAGATCCAAACTCAGGTTCTTCTGACTCCAGGGCCGGTGCTCTACTCACTGCACCACCTAGCCGCCCCAGAGCAGTATTTTCTAGTAGTTCTGCCTTTGCACAAGTCACACTCTGATGTTTCATTGTGGTATGGTGTGGTGTGGTGAGGTGACCCAAGGTTCTTGAAGGCCCAACTCAGTGGAACACAGAAACTGGCAGATTCTATCAAACTGGAAAGGACTGAGGAAAATTTCTGGTGACAAGAGCTTGAGACTGTCTGATGAGGATCACTCCGTCCAGGTTGGTATGGGAAAGGCTTCTTACAAGTAGGTTGGTTCTTGGGAGATGGTTTCTTTGTCCATGAGAGAGTGTGAAACAAAGAAAAAAGCATTAAAGTTATACAACACCTCGTTGTATCACCCTACTTTCTCAGTCATATCAGCTAAGCATTTAAGGAACTCCACCGTCTGGCTCCCACCTAACTGTCTAGCTTTATCTCTCTCATATTATACCCCTTTGTAGACCATAGAATCAGAATCACAGAATTTTTCTAAGTTAGAAAAACCCTGATGGTCATCTAGTCCAACCTCTCTCCTCCACCAGTGGTCATCCAACTATGGCTTGGAGAGCTCCCATGAGAGAACAACAAGTGCTTCCTGAGGCAGCCTAGTTCATTTCTGGAGAGTTCTGTCATAAGGAGTGGAGAAGGAAATGGCAAACCACTGTAGTATCGTTTTTCATGAAAAACCCCAAATGGGGTTCCTAAGAGTCAAACCAACTGAAGAACAAATCATAAGGAGATTTTTCCAGACATCACCCTAAATTTTTCCCTTTGTAACTTCTACCCATTGTTCTTAGTTCTACTTTTTGGCACCAACCAGAATAAATTTTGTGTAGGGTATGGGGATCCCAAAAATCCCCTACCCAGAAAAATGAACAGTCAGAGGTATCTTGAGGAAGGAACAGGAAGTTTTTATTCTCTCCTCCCCACAGGAAGAGAGCAATCCTCTCCATGGAGGATGAGGGAGAGGAGGTTTGTTACAAAAGACAGGACCAGAATTTATAGCCTAAGGCAGTCAAGCCCCTGTGGATACACCCCCCCCCCCCCACTATCCCTTCTCTCATTGGCTGGGAGGTGGGCTCTAAGTCTTGGCTTGAAATCTAACCCAAGGGCAGATAACAAAGAAGCCTGCCACTATCTTTTATTGGCTGGGAGGTGGGACAGGGCATTATGTCCTTATTTGGTAAAGGCCAAAGCAAGGAAGGGAAAAAGGTCACAATCAAGGGTGGATGTTGAAAACCTCCTGAAGGGGCCTAATGTTGATGAGGGTGTGGTATACCAGGGTAGAGGCTGAAACTACTGAAGGGGCCTAATGCTGATGAGGCAGTAGTAAAGGGGGAGTGGAGGAGGGAATGGTGAAACCTAAACTCTGGCTTTCCCCCACAAAACTTATGGGCTGAGAAGTTTTTCATCTTTCTCATTCAATTTCACCTCTTTCCCATGACTGCCTTTAAAGTAGTAAAGATAGCAATCATATCACACTTAGTCTTCAGACTAAATTTCCCCAGTTCCTTAAACCAATCTTATACAGCAGAAGCTCAAGGCAATTCACCATCCAAATTGCCCTCCTCTAGATACTCTCCAAATTATCAATATCCACCCTAAAATGTGGTCCCTAGAACTGAGCATACTACTTTACATGTGTGCTGACCAGGGCTGAAGACAGCTGGAATATAACCTCTTTGTTCTTGCCTCTCAGTATAACCCAAGATAACAGTATTAGCTTTCATGGCCTCTAGGCAAAACTGAGGCAGATACATAGCCTGGGGCAGGGAAGGGAGAAGGGTAGATCTTTGGGTCTGGAGTCAGGAAGATTCAATATGACATCTCAAAGTGAGAGGTCAGTGCAGTGTGGACTTTGGGATCCAGTAGTTGGGAGTGTGGTCGACCTTTGCCCCCAGGGGCGAGAAGCTGCTGAGGCACTACTCTGCTGCCACATGGCAGCTTTAGCTCTTGGCCTGAAAATTGTAGGGGGACCATGCAACCAGTGTGAGGGGCAATTGATCTTGCTTTAACCTGCTTGGATCTGGATTATGGTCCAGGGTGGAGGTCCTGGGGTCGTGGCCAGCTTGCCAGAGCGTGTGGAGGCTTCAGAGAGGGCACCCAACTAATACCTTTGGTAGCTGAGAAAACCCCAGTGTTTGGGACGAAGCTCCCCTGTCTGGTGGCAGGGTCCTACTGTGGCAAAAAAGCCCAAAAGTCAAGGAATTGAGGGGCAACATGAACAAGCAAAGGAAGCAAACCAAGCAGAGAAATCCAACTTTACACTCCTATTTTGGGGACAGAAAGGAATAAAGCATGGGACAGGAGGAAGACAGTAAAGTCAGAACTCCTGCTCCAAAAGCTTCCAAGAAAAATAGGAGCTGGTTACAGGCTACAGAGGACCTTAAAAAGGATTTTGAAAACCAAATAAGAGAAGTGGAGGAAAAATTGGGAAGAAAAATGAGAATGATGCAAGAAAATTATGAAATGAGAGTCAACAACCTGACTGAAGAAAATAACCCATAGGGGACAGAGTCAAGATGGCGGAGTAGAAACAGGACTTCTGCAAGGCTCCGGCTCTCATCTCCTCCAATTCATGTAAAAGGTGATCCTTCACAAACTTTGGAGCTACAGAACCCACAAAATGACACAGAGAAGTTAACCTTCCACTGAGGACAGCCTGGCAGGCCAGCAGGAATAAGCCAGCATAGTGCTCTGGGAGCTGAGCCCAGCCCTGTGCAAGCCAGAGGTTTTAGCCCCAGGGTGGCCTGACCAGCAGCCAGCTGGAGGGACTCCAGAGCACCAGCACCTGTGGTGGTCCAGAATTATCAACACATAGATGCTAAGGACAAAGTGAGAGGTCAGTGCAGTGTGGACTTTGGGATCCAGTAGTTGGGAGTGACCACTGTGAGCCAGAAATATTGTTAGATAAAGTAGTTTTCAATCTGAATTTTGTTGAAACTAAAAGATGGAGAAAAAGTTGTGTAAGACCAGCTATGTGTAGCAGTAAGCACCCCAATATCCCCAGGGTGACTGCCAACACAGGTTCTTAGATCTGCTTTTCAAAAGGAAAGCAACTCAAAATGGGTTAACAAGCTCACTTTAATCAAACAAACATACATTACCTAGTTCAGGGGGAAAAGGTCAGCAACCCGAACTTCAGAGTTACAGAACTTACAGATCAAACAGACAGGCTTCCAAACTGTCCAACCATTATATCAATACCAAATCACAGTTACCAGAGAGGGAAGCATCAATATCTGGGTTTTCAAAGCCGGGGGGCTCTCAACAATGGCTTCCCAGAGTCTCATCTGGTCAAATCACACAACACTTCTCAAAGTGAGCCCCAAAGCAAAGCCTCAAATCAGGGATTATATAGTCTTCTCCTGGCTCAGAGAATGTAACCACCCTCTTGACCCACTGCCCAATCACACAGCATCAAGGTGTGGTCATTCCTGAAAACCAAGCCTCCTACCTCCATGTGACCACATTCAGCCTATTAGGAGGCAGAGCATATTTTCAAATCAAGGAAGGTTTTCAGAGTCTCTTAAAGCCAATCAAAGTCTCTTAAGCCAATCAAAGGGCCTAGGGGGCAGGGAAGATCTTCAAATCTGCATTTCCATTACACTATGTTACTTTATCAGTTCTGCTAATCCTATCTTATAATGTTATAATTTCATGTTATAAGATCTGATAATTTAAAGCTGTTGTATTTGGAATACAAACAGGTGATAATGCTACTGATATTTACTATGATAGCTGATTGTTCATTTAACTTTTTGGCTATTCTGGAAATATACAGTGATATAGTTTCCCCATTAGTAATGATAAAATGAATGATTCTCTGTGCACAATGAATAGTAAAGGTATTTTGTAGAATTCTTATTGAGCAAATGAGAGACCTGGGGGAAAAAAGGAAAGAAAAATAGGGATGTGGTTTTCAACTAACTTTCTTCATAAAAGTTTAGTGATCAATTATAAATCTTGAAACTGTTTTGAAAGAAGGGGAAAATACTTTTAGAAGAAATCTTTTAAATCTCTAGTATAATTTTAAGAGGCCTACTAAAACCTTCATTTGCAAGATAAAATTATTGCTAAATTAATGTAATGAGTTATAAATCAGAAGATCTTGCTGTTTTGATATGAATTTGTAGTTATTCCATTATCTGAGCAAAAGATAACATTTGTAACTGAATGTACATGTAAAAGATTCAGTTTCTGAAGTGTCTCTTTCTTCCAGGGTGAATATAATCAGAGGATAAACAAGCTTTGTGAAACAAGACTATATGTCTACTATTTAGCTGTGAGGTTCAAATCAGGAACCTCTTTTGTTTAAGGTAATACAGTTATGTTGGTAAAAGAATAAAAACTTATGAGGTATCTTGAATATGTGGTATGCTGAAATATAAAGGAAAGTGAAATAGTCTTAAGTAATGGATTATACTAGCCCATACTCACACCACTTCTGGA
Source organism: Gymnobelideus leadbeateri (assembly GCA_011680675.1). Taxonomy (NCBI): domain Eukaryota; kingdom Metazoa; phylum Chordata; class Mammalia; order Diprotodontia; family Petauridae; genus Gymnobelideus; species Gymnobelideus leadbeateri. The sequence goes on from WOXC01004134.1 coordinate 84,547, forward strand.
CGATTTTCTCTTACTCCTTTTTGGCCCTTGTTTGTTTAATCTCTTTGCTAGATTTGTGTCATCTAGTTTCAGCACCCTTCACTTGCAGATGACATCTTAGGCTGAGTATCACCCACTCACTGAGACCATGACCCATCACCCCCTGGACCTAACATCAGACAGGTTCTGGACATTGGCTAAGGACCCCCACCCCTTGAATGATGGGACCCTGTGAGGCAGGGACAGCTCTACACCCCTTCCCAGTAAGAAGCAGTTTGGGAAGCTGAGACCATTGCCCCCTGTCTCCAAATGATTTTGGATGCCATCTGTTTAAGGGGGTAATGATGGGGTGCTTAGGATCTATGTTTGTAATGTCAGTTTGTAGCATCAGTTTGTAAAATTAATTTGTAAAACCAGTCTGTAAAATCACATTTCCCCCTCCCTAGCCTCAGAGCACTAACTCTGCCCCTTCCCTCTGCCAGCACTCTGCCCAGCAACAACTCATGAACTGTTTATCTCTGCTTGGAACAATAACAAGCTACACCTATGAATCCTTTACTAAACCTTCTATAAACATTTTAGCTTAGGAAAATGTTATCTCCCCTATTAGAGTGGCCAGATGCACCCATGAATCCTTCAATGCCCTATCTATAGGTTAACTCCTTAGCCAATTACACTCATACTGAGTCTCTGTTAGCCTTGGTCCCTAACATCCATCTTGTCAAACTTGACACTGATGGGTGGAAGATTAGACCCACTTTTGAAAAGGGACAGGATCAAAGTAGAGAATAGAAGAGGTTTGAGGTGGGATAGGAGGGAGGGAAATATAGTCCATTTTTCACAATATATCTACTAAGGAAATGTTTTGCATAGCTACACATGTACAACCTATTGCTTATCTTCCCAGTAAGGTAGGTGACAAGGAAGGAAGGAAATGAATCTGGAATTCAAAGTTTTAAAATCAAATGTTATATATAGTTATCAATATTATTTTACATGTAACTGGGAAATAAGATATATAGTCACTGGGGCATAGAGATTCACTGTGCCCTACTAGAAGGTCAGAGGGTGTATGGGAGAAGATATGGGAGAAAGCATATTGGAGGAGGGGATATCCAGTAGGATCGCTATTTTGGGGTGGTGGGTAGGGGAAAAACGGGGAGAAAATTTGTAACTCAAAATCTTGCGGAAATGACTGATATAAACTAGAAGCTAATAAAGCATTTGATTAAAAAAAAGAAAAGAAAATACTTGATAGAACATTCTTCCATAAACCTAAGGCAGAGTCTCCCATAAATACACACTGACAATAGGGAGAGTGAACATGCATAAGGATTATACAAAAGGGGACATTGAAATTAGAAGCATATGCGGTCACAGCACTCATACCTCTGATGCTACAAGACCCCTACAGAACCCCTCATACCTTCTGGTGATATCACTGAACTTTCTTTTTTTTTTTTTTTGCCCTTTTTTTTTTTGGAAGGCAATTGGGGTTAAGTAACTTGCCCACAGTCACACGGCTAGGTATTGTGTGTGTGTGTGTGTGTGTGTGTGTGTGTGTGTGTGTGTGTGTGTGTGTGTGTGTGCGCGCGCATTAAGTGTCTGAGGTCGGATCCAAACTCAGGTCCTTCTGACTCCAGGGTCGATGCTCTACTCACTGCGCCACCTAGCTGCCCCTATCACTGAACTTTCTTACCTCATCCACTGGTCCTTGCTACTCCCATAGTTTCTGCTCTCCACCTAATCTCCATTGGGACATTGCTTATTTATTCTCTTGGCAGGTTGATCTCATGGCATTTCTTTTAGGCATTAATCCCTATTACACTCTTCTGAGCTCATCTCACAGGGGCAGCCAACCCAACTAATTTTCAGCCTGCTAGGGCTTAACCCTAATATAATCCAACCCTAAACCCAACCATAAATTCACCAACTCTATCCAAACATAAACATCCACAGCTCTCAAAGGACTGAGGATGAAGCATTTACTTTACCCAGTCCCAAGCCCACCAGACTCATGAATTAAAGAAAAGTTAGGAAAACAAAGAAAGTTTCCCTACCTTACCAGTTTGCTGGCAAATAGGAATTATTGTAGTTGAAAGACCTTAGCTGATTTTGGACAATGCTGATCCTGCTTTAGTTCTGCTGCTTGAGATGGCCCTGGCTGCTCCAGCAACTAGCTACTAATGCTGCTGTTGCCTCTGTGTCAGCCTCCAGCTCAGCTGTCAACCATCTGAAAAATGGTATATCCAGATACATACATACATGCATACAAGGGAGTACAAGGTAATTTCTTTTTTTTTTTTTTGCTTTTTGGAGGGCAATTGGGATTAAGTAACTTGCCCAAGGTCACAGGGCTAGGTTTTTTTGTTTGTGTTTGTTAAGTGTCTGAGGCCAGATCCGAATTCAGGTCCTTCTGACTCCAGGGCCGGCGCTCTGCTCACTGCACCACCTAGCCACCCCTAGTACAAGGTAATTTCAAGAAGAGAGCCACGAGGGGAGGAGAGCATTAGAAATTACCTCCTACAGGAGATGCCATCTGAACACCTTGGACTTCCACCAGGTGGAAGCAAATAAAAAATCACAAAAAAGCAACCTGCAGCCTTGAGGCTACATGTGACCCTCTAGGTCCTCAAGTGTGAATCTTTGACTGAATCCAGACTTCACAGAACAAATCCCCTTGATAAAAGGGTATGTTCTGCAAAACTTGGACTCAGTCAAAAGACCATACCCAAAGACCTAGAAGGCCACATGTGACCTCAAGACTGCCACCCCTGTATTTAGACACTGTGTATGTGCACTACAGGATTCAACAGGCTGGCCAGCAGTCGATAAGCTTTTACTCAATGTGTGCCAAGCACTGAGCTAAACTCTGGGAAAACAGAAAGAAGTAGAAAGTAAGTACTTGCTTTCTTAAGGATCTTAAGAAGGGAAGACAGCACATAAAAGGGGGCAGAGCTAGAGGGGAGCAGGGGACAGAGAGAAGAAACAGGCCTTTGGGCAGCCTGGAGAGGACTGAGATGGGAACCTGGGTTATCCAATAAGAGGGAAAGGCCCCTGGGGACACAAATTTTCAAGCCAGAGGAAGCTTCCCAGATACAGAGATTTCTGGGATATTTCTGGGTAGAGAAAGTCCAGCTTGCAACCTGGTGAGGAATAGCCAGAGTGCAATGTCTGAGCCTTACCTTAGGAAGACTCCCTTCCTGAAGCCACATAAGTGTAATAAACAGAGCACTGAAGAATCTTAACCCACACCAGCTATCCTTTGTCTGTGTGTAGTCTCTGCACAACTTTATTCCCCTATACTATCCATCCCTCTCAAAGTTACTTAAATGGATAATCACACCACAAGTCTACATCATCCTGGCATCCATCCCACTAATCAAGGAAGTAAACTATGTAAATGATCATTCCACTGAATTCTCCTTTATTCCAAGGGACCCCAGTGTTTGGGTAGCACAATGGCTCTGCCTTTCCTGCAGATATTTAGCATGGCCCCAGCTGGAAGAGCTCCATGAACGTTGCATATTTTCTTCTTTTTCTTTTTTTCCCAGCAGAACTCAGGTAACAGCAGCTCCCAAGTACTGAATTACATTGTCCTCACTTCTCAGCTGCTCAGTGTAGAGCAAAGGGTTGCCATATCTTTAGAATAAAAAAGGAAAACAGAAAAGCCTTGCTGCTCTGCCCTCATTACAATTTAACTCTGCACACATTAGTCAATGACCCATTAGAGGCTGGTTAGATAAAAGTTTGTTGGAACTGATGAAACCAGCAGGGGGTCTTGGAAGATCTCTATGCAGCTGAGAACTTTTACTGCTTGGAAGTCTGGTTTGGGCCTCTGCAAAAAGGCACCTGGGACTCAGGGCTTAAATACTCAAACTTAAATTCAAATCACTGTTCCAGGAAGGATCTGTGTGAGAATATACAGATTATATTATGATGCTGATTGTTATTATTATTGCTGGTTTTAGTTATTCCCTGGCACCAAGGGGGTGGCACTGAGTTGGGTTTAAGGGCTCGTCTTATTCATTCTATGTTATACAGACATTAGAGGATTCACCAGGGACCTGGGAGCTGGCATTAGTAGGCACATGCGACCCTGCTTTAAGCAAAACTAATACTAAAATAATCCAACTTTATGTCCCCAAAAAATAAATTTGAGAAGGGGCAAGAAGGGATTAAACATTTATATGGTTTCTACTCTATGCCAGGCACTGTGCTTAATGTTGTTGTTTTTCAGACATTACCTCATTTAATCCTTACAACCCTGAGATGTAGGCACTGTCACTATCCCCATTTTATAGCTGAGGAAATTAAGGCAAATAGAGGGGAAGTTACTTAGCCAGGGTCAAACAGCTATTAAGAGTTTGAGTTCACACTTGAACTAAGATCTGAGTCTTAAGTCTAGCACCCTCTCCACTGCACCACTAGCTGCCTCAATTTTGAGGATGACTGTTCATTTTGCAAAGATGTAGATCATCTGATTGCTTTAAATACCGAGGCACTCTGCAGATTTAAAACATGCTTCAAATTATTAGAATTTTATTCAACACTAACCCTAATAACAAGGCACACTGTAGATTTAAAACGTTCTTCAAATTATTAGAATTTTATCTTCAAAAACTTTCCAAGAAGGTATCATATAAAGAAAGGCATACCTGTTGTTAATAACCAGATATAATAGTGGTCTCCAAGATGGGGTACGCTACCCCAGAGGGTTCATAAGACAATCCAGAGGAGTGCAAGAAGAAAATATTAGATCTTTTTTAAAATTTATTTTTGTCTTTAAAAATGAGAAAGAAATTATACTTTGCTAGTATTTGATACACAAATGATACTGTCACCCTTATTCAGCCCATCTGGAAAATGTTCAAGTCACTGTACACAAAGTAACCTAAGAGCAGAGTAGAAGTTCTGCAATGTATAGCAATGAACAGTGCTGCCTCACTTTTGGAATCTTGCAATATCTGTCCCTCCCCAATCTCTCTGCTGACCTCCAACCTCACATCTCTCAAACTGGATATGCAATAGACATGTTAAACTCAACATGTCCAAAACAGAACTTGCTACCTTTGCTTAAACCTTCACACACACACACACACACACACACACACACACACACACACACACACACGGAATCAATATCTTCCTGTTGCTCAAACTCATGATTTAGGAGTCATCCTGGATTCCTCACTATATCTCATCCCCCACATCCAAGCTGTTGCCAAGGCTTGTTGATTTAACCTTTGCAAAATTCTCAAATTCACCTCCTTCTTTCCTCTGAAACTGTCAACATTCTAGTAAAGTTCCTCATCACCTCATGCCTGGATTATTAATATAGACTGTTGGTGGGTCTGCCTGCCTCAAGTCTCTCCTCACTCCAATCCACCCTCTATTTAACCATTAAAATTATTTTCCTAAATCTTAGGTCTGATCATGTCACCTTCTTCCCTCAATAAACTCCAATGGCTCCCTATTGCATTCCAGGAGGAAATAAAAATGCTCTGTTTGGCATTTATAACCCTTTACAACCTAGCACTCTTGAAAGAAAAAAAAAAACTTTACCTCATTTCCATAATGCCAAGCAACACAGCACACTCGAGGGCTGCTGCTGATACATATTAAGGGTTGAATCACACCATATAATAAGTGCTCTATTTAGTCAAAACTAAACCTTATTTAAGAAACTAAAGATTCATAATCCATAACAATACAACAATTTATTTACAGGGTGGCCACGTGGCCTTAAATAGACACGAGTATCTAACATAACACAGCATACCCCCGCCACCCCATACATTCTTTGGGGGGCCAAAATCTATACTTTGCTCCCTTCACTTCCTGCCTGTATCTTCATGAAGCTGTTGACAGGTAGCAACTGTACTAGGAAGCAACACCTTCATATTCCCTTTCTCCTAAAAGCTAATTCTATGGTTGCGGCCACCCAGCGACTAATAAAAGGAAATTGAGTAAGAAGGGAGAACACTGAGAAGCTGCTACACATCTGGGTTAGGGAGCATTGTTTAAAAATTCCATCTGGCTGCAATAGGGAATTTCCAAAGATGTCAGCATGATGACCTAATCTGGACAGCAAAGGCTTGGATAGGAAATGCAATGGAAATAATAGCAAGTCAGGTGAAGAACAGAATTGCAACATGTCTGCTAGAAGGGACATTAATCATTTCAACCACATACCAAATAAATGATCATTCAGTCTTTGCTTAAAGACCTCCAGGGAGGAGGAGCCCCCCCCTCCTAAAACAGCCCCAAGCTCATGTGAGCTTTTTGTTGTTGTTGTTTCTATATCACACTGTTGGGGGGGTATATTGAGCTTTCAGTCCACTAAAATCCCAAGATCTTTTTCAAGTGAAATTCCTTCTAGCCTCAGCTTCCTCCTCAGGTAGTTGTCAAACTGATTTTCAGACTCCAAGGGCAATACTACTTTACATTTGTCCCCTTTCAATGCCATTTTTCTAAATTCCACCACTCAATCAGCATTTATTAAGTGCTTACTGTGTACTAGGCACTAGTAGGATAGTGCTAACCCTCTGAAAACACAAATTAAGACTGTTGCAGCCCTCCAGGAGCTCACCACCTAAAGAAGACAAATATTCTAATCTGTCAAGATCTTTTTGGAACCTGACTGTCACCCCATATGTTTGCTATTTCCCCATCCCATCCCCAGCTTTCTGTCAATTACTCTGGATAAAGATGCCACCTACCCTTGAAATAAGTCATGGATCAAAATTGTTAAAAACAGCACAGGACCAAACCCAAATCCCTGGCACTTTCCACTAGAGATGCTTTCACCAAATACTGTTTGCATCCAGCATTGAGACCAGTTCTTAATCCCCCTAATTGTTCTCTTACTAGCATACCTTGGGGCAGCTAGGTGGTGCAGTGGATGGGGTGGGTGCCAGACTTGAAGTCAAGAAGACTTATCTCCTATCTGGCCTCAGATTCTTACTAGCTGTGTGACCCTATGCAATTTGCAAATGACCCAGTATTTTTTGCTAAGTCCCCAAATAGGGGCATGAAGAATCAGATACAACTGAAACGACTGAACATCAAGAAACAACGGCTAGAATATATCATTCCGTATGGTCCGTAGAAAACAGAAGCGGGACTTTGTCAAATGAATTCTGCTTGGCACAATGTGTAGGTGAAGTTTCCCTACACCAGTCTCTGCTCTACCAGCCTAGTAACCCTGTTCAAAAAGAAAATGTAGCAAGTCTGGCATGACCTGTTCCTCAGGTGGACATGCTGGCTCTGTGCTTGTCACTTCCTTTCCTAGATATTCACTAACCACCCCTTTAATGATCTGCTCTAGGATTTTCCAGATAGAAAGTAACAGAGTCAGGGGTCAAAACTAAGTCTTCTAACTCCTCCCAACCCCAAGCAATACCCATGTGATGAAATGACCCTTGCCTTAGTGTACTTGAGAGTTGTGACATTGCTGTATATATAAAATGCTGGAACATTCTGAAATTCTAAGATGGGAGAGAGTCTAGGCAAGGACCACTTCCTAAGCATGGTGAGAGTAAAAAGGAGCTCCCAGAGAAGGTGGAGAATAGATGGAGTGTGTGGTTGGCCTGGCCAAGGCGTGAAATGTTTACTGGACTCAGGGGGTCTCACTCTACAGACGGTTGAGAACTAGTGCCCACTGACCCTCCTTTAAGCCAGAATCCTGAACACCAATGCTCAGCACAGTGCCTGGTATACAGTAGACACTTAATACATGCTTTTTGACTGAATGACTGACTCATAGCAAAAAAAAAAAAAATGTTGAAATGGTAAAACTCCTATTGTCTCAGAGTTAGTAGGGCTGTGAGAGCAGCTAAGCCAAAAGGCCATCCAGGCTCCTGAGGCAGTCATCTGTGTGGCATGTTGTAAAGGGGCTCCTAGCTGGCAGTAGATCTAGGTCCCTTCCCAATTCTGAGATTCTATGACTGTGATATATTCTTTGACAAAGTTTCTCTTCTCTTTTCTTTCCACAACTTCCTAAAAAACAGGACCCATTCATGCTTCTGTGCCTTCTTCCTGCTGCATCCCATATCCTCTCTCCATTTTTGTAGAGTGAACTCACATTTAAAGTCCAACTCAGATACCATCTCCTCAGTGCCTTGATCTCAGTATCGACCTGTCCCTGGCTACAGACCTTCCCTAGCTTTCTTTTGTCCTTCTCATATAATCCTGTGTACTATAGCACCTGGACTTCTAGCTTCCCCACCCCAGCTCTAGGAGAGGACAAGTCTCCTGTACCTCCCCCAGAACCTGGCTCAGTGTTCCACATCCAACAGTGTTTGGGTAGGCACCAAACTGTGGAATTCTTTAGGGAAACCATAAGGCTGTATTTGGAGGACAGAAGGTAGTTTGGTTTGGCTAGGGTCTAGAACAGGGGTGGGGAACCTGTGACCTTAAGGCTACATGTGGCCTTCTAGGTCCTGTAGTAAGACTGGATTTTTCTGTAAAATTTGAAATTCTAATTTTCAATTTTTTCAAATTTTTGTCAATTCAACAATTTTTCAGATTTTAAATTTCAAATTTTATAGAACAAATGTATCTGCACATAAGGACCTAGAAGGCCACATATGACCTGAAGGCCATAGGTTCCCCACCCTCGATCTAGTGGAAGCAGAATGAATAACAGCAGGAAGAAAGTCAGCTTTGATTCAGACACTGACAAGGCTGGAAAGCTTTGGTCCAGCCACATGTACTTCTATCCATACTGTTTGTGGGGATTTCCTCACCTTGTCTTGCTGGAGGAAAGGTACCCAGCACAAACCTTTTCTGTGCAGCAGGTGATAAAGAAATAAATAACAAATGAAAGAGTCTCTCCTTGCTATCTCCCTACTTAGCCAAATGTAGAATTCAGTGGGGGAGGAGTGAGGGAGGAGAAATAAGAGGAAAGAGAGGGGGTGGAGCAGAGGAAGTGGGTGGTTTTCACTGCCTGCCAGTTGACTTTACCCATTGACCCTCTCTTGTCTCCCGAACTAGTATCAGCAGTCAGGCTGGGCAAGTCTGTACCGAAGACAGAAAACAGCAGTTCTCACATTGACATCTGATTTCCCCCTTTCCTGGAAATGGGGCAAGAAAAAGGAACATCATCCAAGTAGTTTCAGTTTTGGCGGAGGTGGAAAGCAGTTAACAAAAATCTCTCTTTGAAACAAAGTTCAGCCTTTAGGAAGGGACAGAAGCCTGCCCCACCCTGTATGTACACAGCAATCCCCAGACAAGACAAGACTGCCAAGGTAAGCTGCTTCAGGGAGCAAAGGGGGGAGGAGAGGAGGTCTGGAGGGAAGGCACCCTAGAAAAAAGCCTGGGATAGAGCCAGCTAGGTGCCTGGTTGCTCCCAGAGCATTGAAACATCAGCTAGAGCCTGGGGCTGACATATCCCTTCTTATATGTGCCAAGAGATCTAAAAAGGCTGGAGGGGTACACTGCTGGGATTCCCTAGCACAGTGTATTCTGAGAGAAGACAAGCAGCGTTATTAGTTTCCCCAACTCTAATCTAATCTTGACCCTAGGACTTTTGAGAACTGTTTCCTGAGATTCTCCCATATCCTGTTTCTTCTCCACCCCTTCACCCATTCTAACAGTGGGACGGGACTCCCTTTCTTCCCTTTCCCAGAAAGAGAAAGAAGATGGTGGGTTGCTTGTTGGAGGCAGCCAGAATTCTACTGCTTGCACATGCCTGGCAGTAACATCCAAGGAGGCCAGAACCCAGGCTACTGGCCTAGAGATCCCAGGTTTTTAAGAATTAGGGACTCTAAAACAGAGTCCAAGACGAAACCTCCCTAAACTAAAAAAACTTGCTGTAAAACTTGGGTTAGGGCACAGATATTTGATTTGTACTAGTTCTGGATACCCCAAACATGTCATTCATTTAGTTTTCTGAGTGAATAATGACCAAGAAATTTTAGTTTCTCTTCTGAGCCTCAGCTATCATAGTACAGGGATCTCAGTTCCTCAGGGATTTGCCCCAATCTCTTCACATGTTTCTTTTCCTTGCCAAGGGCATTCACTTCCTTCCTTTCTCCCCCTAGAGCTTGTCCCTTGCTTACCCTCTCTCATCATCATTTTCCCTTCAGCTGGCTCCTCAGCTATCTACAAACATATTTGGGTCTTGTTGCTCCTCATTACTCTACTTGACTCTGAAATACCCTTTTAAAGCAAAGGTTCTTCATTCAATATGTGTATATAGATTTCAGGGGAGAAATCAGATAGGGGAAAACATGTTGTTATTTTTTATTAATTTGGTTTCCTCCATAATCTTAAGTATTTTATTTTATGCATTTAAACATATTATTCTGATAAAGGCCCAAAAGTTTCATGAGACTGACAAGTGTCCATGACACACAAAAAAGTTAAGAACTTTTACCTTGAACCTTTTACCTCTACAGGCAGGGAGGACGCAGAGTGGATAGAATGTTGGACATGAAATTAGGAAGTCCTGAGTTCAAATCAAACCTCAGATTTTTATTGGCTATGTGACCTTGGGAAAGTCACCTTACCTCTGCCTTCTTTAATTTTCTCAGCTGTCAAATGCATATAATAAGAACACCTGCCTCCCAGAGATGGCATGAGGATCAAATGAGAGTCATTTTAAAGCACTTGGCACAGTGCCTGACACATGGTAAGAGCTACTAAATGTTAGCTACTCCTCATTCCTCTGCAGTGCCATAAAATCTGAAGGAGCAGAGAACACTCAGGAGGGGGAGGGTGGTTACTGTGGAGAGGTCAAGAAGCATGAGAACTGAGAGTCATCAGAGTCAGCAAACTAAATGACTGCTGGTAACCTGAAAGGGGGAAGTTTCACATTAGGATGGGGAAAAATGGCAGATGGCGAGGAGCTGAGGAGAGCGAGGTGAAGAAGTGGAGGCAGCAGCTACAGAAAGCTTTTTGCAGACTTGCTGAGGAAGAAGCCACAAAGAATGATGATGGTGGTGATGATGATGCAGTTAGCTAACATGTATAGGTGAGGATCTGACCACATCGCCCTTCTACTCAGTAAACTCCAGTGGCTGCCTAACCCATCTGGAATCAAATAGGAAATGCTCTGCTTGGCGTCTAAAGCCCCTTATAACCTAGGCCTCTTCTTTCTCACTTTCTTATACTTTACTCCCTGCCCTGTACTCTTTGATGGCTCATGATGTTTTCCCTGGCTGGCCTCCATGCCTGGACTGTTCTCCCTCCTTAGCTCCTGTAGCAGCAAGCACCCCAATATCCTCAGGGTGACTGCCAACACAGGTTCTTAGATCTGCTTTTCAAAAGGAAAGCAACTCAAAATGGGTTAATAAGCTTACTTTAATCAAACAAACATATATTACCTAGTTCAGGGGAAAAAGGTCAGCATCCCGAACTTCAGAGTTACAGAACTTACAGATCAAACAGGCTTCCAAACTGTCCAACCATTATATCAATACCAAATCACAGTTACCAGAGAGGGAAGCATCAACATCTGGGTTTTCAAAGCCGGGCGTCTCTCAACAACGGCTTCCCAAAGCCTCATCTTGTCAAATGACACAACACTTCTCAAAGTGAGCCCCAAAGCAAAGCCTCTCCTCAGGGTTTATATAGCCTTCTCCTGGCTCAGAGAATGTAACAACCTTCTGGACCCACTGCCCAATCACAAAGTATCAAGGTGTGGGCTTTCCTGAAAAACAAGCCTCCCACCACAGGCTCCAGGTGCACTTAAGCTAGGGGCAGGGAAGATCTTTAAATTTGCATTTCCATTACAGCTCCCCATCTTGGTTTCTCAGGTTTCAGGTCCCAGAGAAAATTCACTTTTTCCAGAAAGATTTTCCCTAAATCCCTTTTCTTCCTAGTACCTTCTCTCTGTTGAGTATTTCCAATTTTTCATGCATATTTGTATATGTATTTGTGTGTGTGTGTGTATATATATATATATGCATATGCATCTCTCCCATTACATTGTGAACTCTTTGAGGACAGAGGCTGCATTTTTGTCCTTTTTTTTTTTGTATGCATAGTGCTTAGCACAGAGCCTGGCACAAAGTAGGTACAAAATACATGTTTTTTTGACTGACTGTCTGTCTGATGGCTTATGTTCAAAGTATTAAACTGATTACTCCATTCTTTTAGGAGCAAGAAATCAGAAAGACTAACTACCTTCTGTCCCCTCTCCTCCTTGTCCTTCCTAAGAACCATGTCTTCTGTATTTGTTTCGGCTGCCAAGAGTGTGATTCGAGAGCTGAGCAAAGATGGGGAGCTGATCCCTGTAGACAGCCTCAAGAGCTCCACCCACTTCAGTCCCTACTGCCTGGTCAGGAAGAAGATCAGGAGCTCCTTGTTTTGGAGATCACAATACGTTTGGCTCAACTTAACTCTCAAAGACATTCTGGATCCGAGTTCCCCAGAACCAGGTACAATCCACTGGGGGCGGGGGTGGTGAAAGGTGAGAGAAGGAACTGGGGAAGCCTACTGAGCTGGACTATGAAGGGGAAATGGGCCCAGCAGGCTTGGCCAGAACACACAGCATTCCTAGGACTGGCTGCATGGCCACATGCCATCCTGTATCAGTGATGTACAGAATGTTCTGTCCAGCCCCCCTACATAGAAGGTGACTTGGAAGGCAATACAGAGCCCAGGAACAAGCCAGAGACTTGAGTCTGAGCCCTAGTCCTTCCACTAACTAGATGTGTGGTTGAGGATAAGTCACTTACCTTCTTAGACCCTCTGTTTCCTCATCTGTAAAATGTGAATGATGATATTTGTACTCCCCATTTAACAAACTGGCTCTGCAGAAAGCATTTTGTACATCATAAAGTGCTATAGAACTGTGTTATTGTGACTTGGGAAATAAGCATAAATTGGTGTCCCAGATGCCTTCACCTTGTCCCCTGGAGGCCCCAGCTGCTCTATCAGGTTCTGTGCTCACTTTAGCTAAGGATTGGTCTCTCTCCCCACAGAAGTGACTCAACTTGGACCATTCCACTTTAATGATGAGGTGGATGGGAAGGTGTCTGGCAGTGTGGAGGTGACAGACTCTGTGCAGGTGAAGATTTCAGGACAGATCTCAAAGTCAAACAGAACTGTCCTCGAGGTCAAGACTCTTATGGTGTCCCCTACTACCTGGGACTGCTTACAAAAGGAAAGGTGAGAGGAATGGACAAGACAAGAGCTGAGAGCTCTAGTGACTTCTCTTTAGGTTTTGAGTCAAGGTGGAAGAAGGAAAATGGGAGCAAAGGGAAGTGTCCCTGGGGCAACCAGAGAAAAATAGAGAATTAGAGTTTTCCATGGGGAAGGTCTGAGTTTACTTCATATCAACTTCCACAAAAGTTCTGTGTTATCTGAGCCCTGGATAAGACCCTATCCCCAACCTCTTGGGGCTCACAGTATAATGATGTTTGAGAATAATTCATTAAAACAATAATCCACAATATTACATAAATGTATAAGGAGGATACACAGTGAGAAAGGAAGAAGTTTATTCCCAACAGGGGAAGATCTGGAAAGGTTTACTGGAGGAAGGGGCATTTGAGTTTAACTTTAATTGATGGGTAGAAATTTAATAGGTTTAGATAGTAAGGGAAGACATTTCAGGAATAGGGAACAACACTAGCAAAGAAGGCATGTTCAAGGGGCAGTGTTTTTTTTAATGTATTAATATCTTTTAGTTTTATTCCACTTCCACACCTAAATGTCTCTCCCCATCTTGCAATCTATTCCTTATGACAAAGAGTACAAAATAAAGGGAGAAAATAGGTCAGCAAAACTAGCCAACATGGCTGCTGAATCTGTGTATATAATATTCCACATCCATAGTCCCCCACCTCTGCAATAAAGGGAGAAAGGATCATTTTCTTTCTGTCATTATAATAACTCATTATTACGATTTGTTTTTGGTCTTCCCATTTACACCATTATAGCCATTGCATATATTCTTTACTTTCTTGTGCTTACTTTATTTTGCATCAGTTCATAGAAGCCTTCCCATGTTTCTCTGAATTCTTCCACTTCTTTATTTCTCACTCTCATACATTCAGGTGCCACAATTTGTTTAGGCTTCTACTTTGTTCCCAGTTCTTGGCTACCATAAAAAGTGCTGGTATGAATATGACCTTGTGCCTTTAACCTCCATGGGGCATACATGCCTAGCAGTGGCACCTCCAGGTCAAAGATGTGAACATTTTACCCTCATTCCAAATTGTTCTCCAGAAAGACTGAACCAATTCATGGCACCATCTCCAGTTTCTTAGCATGTCTGTCTTTCCATAACCACTCTAATATTGCTCATGTCTATTTTTGGTAATCTTTGCCAATTTTCTGGATGGAAGGTGAAACATCTGGGTTGTTTTGATTTGCCCTTTTGAGGGCAGTTTCAAATAGTCCTGTTTGAATGGAATGGAAAGATCTTGAAGTGGAATCATATGAAGTAAGATAGAAAAGGTAGATGGGCCTCAGATCAATGGCAGGTCTTGAATGTCAGACAGAGCAGTTTGAACTGTATTTAATAGGCTGTAGGGAGTCATTGAAGACTTTTGAGCAGAGGAATGACATGACCAGATTAACAGATGAGAAAGATGAAGCTGGCAGCAATATGAAGAACAGAATAAAGGGGGGAGAGGATGCAGGAGGCAGGATGGCCTATTTGAAAGCAGTTGGGTTAGTTCATGAAGGTGGTAATTAGAGCCTATAAGAGAGGAGGGGACAGATGTTAAAGGTGATGGAATCAACAGGTTCTACTCACTGATTAGATGGGAGATGTGAGAGAGAGTGGAGAGCTAGGAATAACTCCTGGATTCTCAGCACAGAAGACTGTGTGAACAGAGCTGGTACAGACAGAAAGAGTAAAATCAGAAAAAAGATCTGGTTTACAGTTGAATGAGCTCAGTTTGTGACTGGATGAGCTTGACGTGTCAGCTGGACATCTGGGGGGAGATGTCCTGTAAGCATCAGAGATACAATCCAGCACAAAGGGCATTGGATTTAGAGAAGGGGTACATAGCTTATCTTTGATCCTCAGTATTTAAATCTGGAAAACCAGGGGGGCAGAACAAAGATGGCAGAGTAAAGGCAGGGATTCACCTGAGCTCACCCCAAAACCCCTTCAAATACCTTTAAAATGACTCTAAACGAGTTCTGTAGCAACAGAACCCACAAACAGACTGAGTGAAACAAATTTCCATCCTAAGATAGCCTAGAAGTAAAAAACTAGCTGTGTAACCTTGGGCAAGTTACTTAACCCCAATTGCCCTCCAAAAAAAAAAACAAAAAAAAAAAAAAAAAGATAGCCTAGAAGTTAGAAAGGAAAGGTCTATTGTACCAGGGTGAGACAGGAGTACAGTCTAGTAGGCCTGGGGGAAACTGAATCACTATTTCTGAATTTCTCATCCCATAGACTCCAAAGACAATTTGAAAGGTCTGCAGGAAAGGTCTAACAGACTTGGGTGAGAAAGGAACACAGTCCAGTTCAGGCTGTGCTGGCACAGTCCCAGCCCCAGTAAATCTAGAGCAGGCCTTGAGAGTAATTGAATCAGTGGCAGCAGCTTCTTTTGGAGCTCTCAGCCCACAAACAGTAAGGAGGTTGAACAATTGGTCAGAAGAAGATTACATGGGTCTCTTTGCTAGCACTGAGCCAGGACTCATGTTTTGCTCCTACTTGGATCCAGGTCATAGTCTTGGGTGGCAGTCCCAGGGTGAGGAGGAACACTAGCATAGCAGAGCTTGCTGCAGCAGTGGAGGGGGCACTCTTTTCATAGTTCCAGGGCAGAAAGCAGTGCTTGTGGTTGCTCACAGCCCAGAGCATAGGCCAGGAAAGGATAAACACCTCTCCTTAAATTACACCAATTTGGAAGAACTGAAAACTTACAGATCCCTAGAAGTATCTCTGAAAATAACTGCACAAAACTCCTGAAGCTTGGGGCAGTTTACTCTCCATCTTGGAAGTAAAGCCCTAAGTTAAAAAACACTTAAAAAGACAAGTAATGGGCTGGGAAAATGAGCAACAGAAAAAAAAAATCTGACTATGGAAACTTACTATGGTGACAAGGAAAATCAAAACACATACTCAGAAGAAGACAACAAAGTCAAAGTTCCTACATCAAAAGCCTTCAAGAAGAATATGAATTGGTCTCAGGCCATGTAAATGGTAAAAAAATGATTTTGAAAATCAAGTAAGAGAAGTAGAGGAAAAATTGGGAAGAGAAATGAGAATTATACAAGAAAATTGTGAAAAATGAGTCAGCAGCTTGCTAAAGGAAATCCAAAAAAATACTGAAGAAAATAATACCTTAAAAATAGACTAATCCAAATGTCAAAAGAGGTCCAAAAAGTCAATGAGAAGAAGAATGCTTAAAAAGCAAAATTGGTCAAATGGAAAAGCAGTTCCAAAAGCTCACTGAAAAAAAGAATTTCTTAATAATTAGAATGGAACAAATGGAAGCTAATGACTTTATGAGAAATAAAGAAATCAGGGTGCAGAACCAAGATGGTGTAGTAAGAGCAGGAACTTGCTTGAACTTGACCCCCAACCACCTCCAATACCTGTAAAAATGACTCTTAACAAATTTTAGTACTTCACAGAACCCACAAAATGACACAGTGAAAAAAATCTCCTGCTGAAAGCATCCTGGCAAGCCAAAAGGAAGGTTAGGATCTCCTGCAATGGGCTGGGAGTAGATTATAGTAGTGTCTGGGCTGTGCCAGCACAGGTTTGCAGCATAGACCTGGCCAGAACATACCCCCAGGGACTGAATCACTGGCAGGTGTAGCAGTTTCCAGACTTCTCAACCCACAAACACCAAAGGGAAAGTAAAAGGTCAGTGGGGAAACTCTGTTGAACCTGGGTGAGAGAAGAGTGAGGTCTAATCCCTGCCCCTGGAGTGGCCGTGGCAGTGGGGTGGCTGCTTCCAGAGCTCCAGGCCCACCAATGGTGGGGGGACCAAGCAGTTGAGTGGAGGGTAATTGCAGGAATCTCTTTGGTGGCACTGAAGCAGGATTCTCTTGCTTTGCCTTGCTTGGATCTGGGTCTGCTGTCTTGGGTGGTGGTCCTGGGGTGAGGAGGAGGGCTGGCATGGCAAAGCTTGTGGCAGCTATGAAGAGGGAGTCCTCTTCACAGTTTTGATATAGGGGCCTAGAAGTAACTCTGACAGCATCTGTGCAAAACTGCAGGGGGAGGTTTGGGGACATAGCACTTTCCATTCTGGAAGCAGAGTTCTACCATGGCATAGATCTCAAAAGTCAAGTAATTGACTGACAAAATGAGCAAAGAGAAAGAGAAATCAGACTATAGAATTGTTCTTTGGTGGAAAAGAAGATCAAAACATAGAATCAGAAGAAGACAACAAAGTTATACTCCTGCATCAAAAGCCTCCAAGAAAAATATGAATCAATCACAAGCCATGGAGGAATTCAAGAAGGATTTTGAAAATCAAAAGAGAAGTAGAGGAAAAATTGGGAAGAAAAATGAGAATGATGCAAGAAAATCATGAAAAACAATTCAACAGCTTGCTAAAGGAGAACCCCCCCTGCAAAAAAAAAAAAAATACTGAAGAAAATAGTACCTTAAAAAATAGATGAACTCAAATGGCAAAAGAGGTCCAAAAAGTCAATGAGGAAAAGAACGCCTTAAAAAGCCGAATTTGGCCAAATGGAAAAGAAAGTCCAAAAGTTCACTAAAGAAAATAATTCCTTCAGAATTAGAATAAAGCAAATTGAAGCTAATGACTTTATGAGAAATCAAGATATTATAAAACAGATCCAAAAGAATTAAAAAATAGAAAACAATGTAAAATATTTCAATGGAAAAGCAACTATCCTGGAAAATAGATACAGGAGAGATAATTTTAAAATTATTAGACTACCTGAAAGTCATGATTAAAAAAAGAGCCTAGACAACATCTTTCAAGAAATTATCGAGAAATCAAGGAATCATAAAACAAAACCAAAACGAATTTTTAAAAAATAGAAGACAATGTGAAATATCTCTCTGGAAAAACAACTGACCTAGAAAATAAATCCAGGAGAGATAATTTTAAAATTATTGGACTACTTGAAAGCCATGATCAAAAAATGAGCCTAGATATTACTTTTCAAGAAATTATCAAAGAAAACCACCCTGATATTCTAGAACCAGCAGGTAAAATAGAAATTGAAAAAACCCACCAATCACCTTCTGAAAGAGATCTCAAAATGAAAACTGCTAGGAATGTTATAGCCAAATTCCAGCATTCCCAGGTCAAGGAGAAAATATTGCAAACAGCCAGAAAGAAACAATCCAAGTGTCATGGAGCCACAGTCAGCATAACACAGCATTTAACAGTTTCTACATTAAAGGTTCAGAGGGCTTAGAATATGATATTCTGGAGGGCAAAGACACTAAATAGAAAATTTGATTGTCAAATACAAGACTCAAAAGACAAATGAAAAGGTAAACAGGAAAGAGAAATAATAACTTAAAACTATTTATATTCCTACATGGAAAGATTATATTTGTAACTCTTAAGACCTTTCTCATTATTAGGGTATTGGAAATAGTATATATAGATAGAGGGTAGAGGTGTGAGTTGAATATGAAGGGATGATATCTAAAAAATAAAATTAAAGGGTGAGAGAGAAATGTACTGGGAGAAAGAGAAAGGGAGAGATAGAATAAGGTAAATTATCTCACATAAAAGGGGAACAAAAAGCTTTTACAGTGAAGGGAGAGGGGATAGATGAGGTAGAGTGAGTGAACCTTACTTTCATCAGAATTGACTCAAAGATGGAATAAACATACACACCCAAGTGGGTATGGAAATCTTATCTTACCCTACTAGAAAGCATGTGTGTGTAGGGGTGGGGGGAGAATACTAGAAGAGGGGTGATAAAAGGGAAGGCAGATTGGGGGAGGGGTAGTCAGAATCAAAATACTTTTGAGGAGGAACAGGGTGAAAGTAGAGAGAGAATAGAATAAATATGAGGGGGAATAGGATGGAGGAAGATACAGTTAGTCTTTCACAACATGACAATTACGGAAGTATTTTGCATGACAACATATGTATAACCTATATTGAATTGCTTGACTTCTCATAAGGGGTATTTAGGACAAGAGAATTTGGAACTCGAAGTTTAAAACAATGAATTTTAAAATAGTTTTTACATGGAACTGGGAAAAAACTAAATACTAAATAAAAAAGAGTTGGAAAAAATTTAATATATATTTATATTTATATGTGTGTGTGTGTGTGTGTGTGTGTGTGTGTGTGTGTGTGTGTGTGTATAAAATGAATCTAGCAAAGAAGCTGAAAACCTAGAAGTGGCCGCCCAGTATAGGTTAATTTTAAAAGTATTGCTACCTTTAGGCAGGTAAACATTTAAACCAGGGGATTGAGTCAAAAAGCCACACTTAAGGACCTAGGAGGTCATATGTGACCTTAAGGCTGAAGGGCTCTCGTCACCTTTACCCCCCTCCCAAAGTTTAAAATATTTTTCCACAGTGGAGAAAAGTGTTCTCTCTTTGTTATCTTTGGGATTGATTATAGGACCAAAGATTTAGAGTAGGATGGGAATTGAGGTATAGTCTAGTCTCATCCCTTCGTTGTACAGATGAGTAAACTGAGGCTCAGAGAAGTTGTCTCTGAAGCTAGAATATTGTTCACTGCCACAGGTGTTTGATAGACTTCTTCTGTTTTGAGTGTAGGGGGAAAGCTTTTGATCATACTTTTGATCCCCTCTCCCCTTTATATGAAAGAAGTGGAGAGAAAGATCTCATTAGCTAATCTATAGGATTCTATAGGAAGGGGAACAGTTTCAAAATCTAAGCAGCAATCAGACATATCCTTATGTACTGAGGGTGAGCCTGGCATAGCAGAAAGGCAGTTTCCCCACTGAAACATCCTTATTATACTCATTTGTGACTGGCCCACCAGGTATTCTGGCCAGAGCTCAGTCATTTATTTTGAAATTCCAAACCCATTCTCAGCCAATCAGGAAGCTTCCTGATGATTGCTGGTGGGTTCCTGGTGATGCTCCTACTTTTGTGGATAAACTATTTAGCTAATAAGCTGTCTATACTTCCTTCCTGTTCAGTGTAGCCTAGAGTAGGAGCCCCATCACTTAACTAGTTAGGAGTAAATCATTAAGCACAGCACCTAGCATAGCAAAAGATCTCATGATGAAAGGGAACTTTGTTGTCATTCAGTTGTTTCAGTCACCTCCAACCCTTCCCCACCACATCTGGGTTTTTCTTGACAGAGATACTAGATTTCCTTCTCCAACTCATTTTACAGATGAGGAAATTGAGATAAACAGGGTTAGGTGACATGCAGGTGTTTGAGGACAGATTTGAACTCCAGGCCAGATTTGAACTTTGTGACTCCAGCCTAGCACCCTACCCACTGTGCCACCTGACTGCCATGAAAGGAACATCTATTCCAATTTTCATGTGACAGATGAGGAAACTGAGCCTCATGGGACTGAAGGGACTTGCCCAAGGTCAAGTATCACTAGCTGAGCCTCACTTTCTCCGTTCATAAAATGGGGGTTGTTATGAAGAAAGCCTTTTGAAATCCTTAAGTGTTAGAGAAATGGTGGCTCTAATTATTGCTGGCTAATAGAAAGATTTGCATTGACTGCCAGTGACAGTCTGCTGAGAGCAGCTTTGGGTTTTGGGACAGGTGGTTAGTGGGTGAGAATGGGGCTGACTAGGGAGGCAGGAGGTCCACCAAAGGCCATGTGATCATTTCTTTGGGACCAGAGGCAGAAATATCCAAGAGCCACTTCTAAGTTTCCCTATGTACAATGCTCAGTAAAGACATTGATGATGCGGGGCGGCTAGATGGCGCAGTGAGTAGAGCGCTGGCCCTGATCCGGCCTCAGACACTTAACCCACACAAACAAAAACCTAGCCGTGTGACCTTGGGCAAGTTACTTAACCCCAATTGCCCTAAAAGGGGCGGCTAGGCGGCGCAGTGAGTAAGAGCGCCGGCCTCGGAGTTGGGTTGACCCGAGATCAAATCCGGCCTCAGAAAATGAGCACCCACGCATAAATAATGACTAGCCGTGTAACCTTGAGCAAGTTACTTAACCCCAATTGCTTAAAAAAAAAAAAAAAAAGATATTGATGGTGAAGAAGAAGCTGAGTGTCCCAGGCTGTCTTTGCTGGGGGTCCATAGACTCCCTCAGTAATGTTTTATAGTATTCCCTTGTCCTCATAGCCATAGTCGCCATCTCTGACTCTTCTCCATGCCCCTCCCCCCATTATACACTTTCTCTTCCATTTGCTCTTTTTTCCCCCTATTTGCTTTTTGGAGGGCAATGGGGGTTAAGTAACTTGCCCAAAGTCACAAGGCTAGCTTTTTTTGTGGTAAGTGTCTGATCTGAATTCAGGTCCTCCGGACTCCAGGGCCAGCACTCTACTCACTGAGCCACCTAGCCACCCCTCCATTTACTCTTGTTTGCATTACAATCAATGTGGATTCTTTCACTGGGTTTATAAAGCCCTTCTTTGCTAGATCTACCAGAGTTATCAAGTCCTGATAAAGGATTAGAGAAGGACCCTGGTGGAGGAAAACCTTTCATGTGCCTATTCCTAATAAACCCAGAGACCTTAATTAAGTTATCCCTTATTATCCTCTTCTTTAGGCTATGTTGTGAGGTGCTGTTCTAAGCCTGATGTCTTCCACACTGCCTTCTAGTTGTCCCAACAGTTTTTAATAACTCAGTATATCTTTAAGAAACTTATGGGGGTGGCTAGGTGGCACAGTGAGTAGAGGGCTGGCCCTGGAGTCAGAAGGACCTGAGTTCGGATCTGGCCTCAGACACTTAACCCACACAAACAAAAACCTAGCCGTGTGACCTTGGGCAAGTTACTTAACCGCAATTGCCCTCCAAAAAGAAAAAAAAGAAAAGAAACTTATACAAGTGGTTTTAGTTGACAAGGAATCTGACCTGTATAGTTTTGCCTAATTGAGTAAAAATATTATCAAAAAGTAATCATGCAGAAGAATACACACCTCAATTATGTGACTATGAAAATTATTGTTAAAAACTCTCCTATGAAAGCCTGCCTATTTCTTTCTCATATTTTCTTTTTTTTCTTTTTCCTTTTATTTTTCTTTTTGGAGGGCAATTGGGGTTAAGTAACTTGCCCGAGTTCACACGGCCAGGTTTTTGTTTGTGTGTGCGTTAAGTGTCTGAGGCCAGATCCGAACTCAGGTCTTTCTGACTCCAGGGCCGGCGCTCTACTCACTACGACACCTACTGCCCCCCCTTTTTCTCATCTTTTCAAGTAAGCTCTCAAAGCACCATGTAACCATAAGTTGTTATTACTAACAATATAAATGTCAGCCATTGTTACAATTCTACCTTAGTCAAAAGGAACAAAATAGATGAAAGGGGCAAAGGAACTGCATGTTCCCTTGAGAGAATCCAGAAACCAAAGGGAAAAAGAGCAATAAAGCTGAAGATGAATAGAGGGGGAAATGGAAGCCATCTTGTCCTGAGTACAGTACAGATCACCTGGATGGACAGGGTAATAGGTGAGGGCTTCTGAGTCTTGCATGAGATAGTATCAACAGGAAACTTCCTTTATTCAGATATCTGCTGGAACTGTCTTCCTACGAAAAGCAGAAAGCACATCAACTCTTCCTAAAACTTCTCCCCTTCTTGATCTTCCACCCAGAGGCTGGTGCATAATCTGTACTGATCTTCATGGCGTTCTGTTTGTTGATGCCCTGCATCAGCATTGGAAAGCAAAATGACCCGGTGACCAGGAAATTCTATTTCTTGTCATTTTCCAAACTAACTCTAGTTTTGATTTGCTTTTCCAAGGAGAACTTGTCAACTGCCATTCAGTTAGGTACAACTTGTTTTATGTCTTCTGGTTTTCTTAACATGGAGAGAAAACCATTGTTTATTTCCTAATTTGTTGGTATGGTAA
The DNA here is from genome assembly GCA_011680675.1 of Gymnobelideus leadbeateri. Lineage (NCBI taxonomy): Eukaryota > Metazoa > Chordata > Mammalia > Diprotodontia > Petauridae > Gymnobelideus > Gymnobelideus leadbeateri. The sequence goes on from WOXC01004134.1 coordinate 107,411, forward strand.
TTCATTTGCTGCACTTAGTTAAACTAAGACTTGAGGACAGCTTCTCCTTATGTGCTGTTCTAAAGCTTGTTTTCATCTGATTTGTATCTTCCCTTTATTAAATACCTTGAATATGATTCTCCTGCAATCACTTCTATTCACTTTGAGATCTTTCACTAATGAACCCATATTACCAAGAAGACAAACACAAGAAGGCATTTCCCTTAGTTGACCTCTCTACTTTTTGCATTAGGAAATCACAGCCCCCAAATCAACTTGTAGCTCCTTATCTGACTCTTCCATTTCAAGTCTAGGTGGTCAAAGTCTCCCATCATCCCACACCTGACAATGCTGCTTTGCTGTCTTAAAGAAGGTCTTGTTTGACGGGGGGGAAATGGTTAAAACAAAATCTTATGGATAAATGGATACCTCCTGCTTATAACCTATCATTCCCACATTGGATTACAAATATTTCAGGAAACACTGAATTGCTTATAACTTCTGTTTTCCATGTTATTCTGTCACTCATATTATAGAACTATGCAAGCCACCCAACCTCATTTAATAGAACTCTAGAATTTCAGACCCAGAAGAACCCTGAGAGGACAATTAATCCAACTTCCATGTGAAGAGGAATCCCTTGTACACCTCCTTGAAAGTGATCCTCCAGCCTCAGCTTTGCTAGGAAGATATGCTTTTTTTTCATTTATTTTTAAAACAAATCTTTTTATTGAATTAAAAATTCATTTTCACTTTCTCCCACTCCATCCCCCTACCACTACAAAAAAGAAAAACAAAGCCATTATATCACATATGCAGCCAAGAAGAACTAATTCCCAAATTGGTCATGTCCAAAAGCCATGTCTTATTACATAGCTTGAGTCCATCATCCTTCTGTCAGGAAATGTCCAGTATGCTTCATTATCAGTGTTCTGAAATTACTCATTGTATTGACCACAGTCCTTAATTCTCTCAAAAGTTGCTTGTTTATACAGAATTGCTGTTATTGTATAAATTGCTCCTTTTCTTGCTCTGTATAAATTCATACAAGTCTTCCCAGCTCTCATTAAAACTATCCCATTCATTTCTTGGGGCCCAATAGTATTCCACAACATTCATATACTGTCATCTGTCCGGCCATCCCTCAAGTGATGGGCATTCCCCTCCCCTTAGTTTCTAGCTCTTTGCCGCTACAAGAAAAGAGGTGCTCTAAATGATTTTGGACAAATAGGTTCTTTCTCTCTTTTAAAATCTCTTTGGGGAATTATAGACCAAGAAGTGGGGAGGCTGGGTCAAAGGGTATGCACAGATGAATGACTTTGGGGGCATACTTCCAAACCACTTTCCAGAAGGGCCATAGCAATTGACAGTTCCTCCCACTGGGCATTAAGGTGCCTGTTTTCCTGCAGTCCCTCCAATATTTGTAATTTTCCCTTTTCTGTACAATTTGCCAATCTGATGAGTATGAAGTGGGACCTCAGAATTGCTTTAATTTGTGTTTCTCTAGTTATTTCTGATTTGAAGCACTTTTGCATACTGCTATTGGTAGCTTGGACTTAGAACATATTCTTTTCTTCGTTATTAGTTATTCCCTTCGTTATTATTATTCCCTTTGTTATTATTATTATTAGTTATTCCCTTCGTTATTAGTTATTCCCTTCGTTATTATTATTCCCTCTTCTTTGTCAAGGAGTCTGAAACCTCCCCTGATGGGGGGATTTAGGACCACTGAGTGGAAAATTCTGGAATGTCCAGAGCTAGCAGAAGGCAGCAAAGATGAATACATGAGTTTTCAGAGTTTTTACACAAACAAAATGAGCATATCTAAGAAAAGAAGGGAAGCAGTGGACTGAGGGAAAAAAATCTTTGTATCAAATACATCTGATAAAGGTCTTATACTTAAGAAATATCAACAGCTTACAGAAATATGTAAGACCAAAGAATAAAAGACCATTCTTCCCAATAGAGTAGTCCAAAATTTGAACAACTTGTTCTAAAAAAAATTGCTAAGTATTAACAACCATGTGAAAGAATGCTCCAAGTCTCTAGTAATGAGAAAAAATCATTATCCAAACAACCTTGAGGCTTTTATTTCACATCCAGCAAAGTAGTATAATGACAAATGACAGGAATAGTCAATATTTGAAAGGTTGTGGGAAGAGAGGCACCCTAATGCATCCTGGATCTGTGAATTAATTAGAAACTGGTTTGGAATTATTCATTCATTTATTTATTTTAGCAGTTTGGAATTATGCAAAGAAAATGGCTCAAATGTCTATACCTTTGACCCACAGATTCCTCTGGTAGAATATACACCCATGGAGGTTCTTTTCATGAAGAAAAGCTCTGTGCAGGCCAAAATGTTTATAGCAACAGCTATTGGGGTAGCAAAGAACTGGAAACAAAGTAGACCCTTATTGAAAACGGAAACAGGTAAACAAACTACAGCACAATTATGTAGGGGGAAATTACTACTCTGTAAGAAAAAAGGCCAACATGCATTTAATAAAGCATGGAAAGACTTAAACCAACTGGTTTGAAGGGAAGCAAAGAGAGACAGGAAAACAATATAAACAACAGCTTGTTGTTCAGTTGTGACTCTTCATGACCCTGCCGTGGGCTGCTCAGTGTCCAGTACTTAGCATGATCCTTAGACGTGAATAAGAAATGACCAGGCCATGTGGGTAGTTCAAGGAAGAGCTATGAACTCCATTTATTGATTCTCAGGACAAGGTTTTTATAGAGCAATGGAGACAAAGGAAGGGGACTCAAGTTTTCTAATCATTACCTTAGCCTGTTGTATCCTGGAGGTAACACAGATTAGATAATTTGATAAGGATTTGTTATTTAGGAGCCGAAAGTCTTAGGGTAAGACCTTTGATCTAGGCCTCAGGTACCTGCTAATGCAGCCACAGTCATAAATGGACACAATTAAGAGCAAACTTAGGGGCGGCTAGGTGGTGCAGTAAGTAGAGCGTCGGCCCTGGAGTCAGAAGGACCTGAGTTTGGATTCGACCTCAGACACTTAACACACACACAAACAAAAACCTAGCCGTGTGACCTTGGGCAAGTTACTTAACACCAATTGCCCTCCAAAAAGGCAAAAAAAAAAGAGCAAACTTCAAAGCTAAAGTGGCAATCCTCAAAAGACATCAGATTTAGAGCTGACCACCCAAAGATACATGAGTGCAGAATCAAATATTTTGGCTCTCAATAACTAAAATCTTGGGGAATAGCCTATTGATCTCAGAACTCAAGTAACATCCTTATAAGTGTAACCCATAACAAAGAACTCAGGAGCTAACTTGACGAAAAGTCCCATCTCAGAGATTCTTGTTTAAAGTGCAGTATTAGGATTTAATATCTGAGTTCTGAACCAGACTTCTTTGGCTCCCCACATTTCCCCCTTTTTAAAGGAGATTAAAGGAATGTAATTCAGTGCCTAAAGTTTTAATATTGCATGTTATAATTCATATAGTGCAAGGTCTAAATATACAACAGACTATTATAATGATCAATATGGGAAGTAGGTACATAGAGATTTTTTCAACGTATCAATAATTTTTTTGGTAACTCCTACTGGGTCAATCCCAGGAATCTCATTATGTTCAATATCTTAATCATTTGACTGAAAGCTTTTTATTTCCAAGGAGATGTTGAAATTATGCCATGTTCCCAGTAAGCAGGCTCTGATCCTGTCCCATGTGTTATTGGGATGAAAGGAATTATATAAGCTAGAGGTAACACAAATATATGTGTATTTATAATGATATCTGAGTAACAGTTGAGTTTTTAATGCTTTTAACTCATATCTAAGCATAATATTAATTGTAATAAATTGATCTTATACAAAAGATACTTATCTATATCATGTATCTTAAAGGCTACAGAAACATTTTTTGATAATTCATTAACCTATTGTGCAATTTGGATTGCAAACACAGCAGTTGAAACCATTAATAAATATTAGGACAGTGAGTTTAGTAACAAAAAATCTGACAAACCCTTTTTAAAAACATGAGATATGTATATACCCTTGATGTTTGATACCAAGCATAAGTGAAATTTGTTGGAAAAAAGCAAAATAAAGATTGTTCAACAAGATCTCTACTAGATATACACTGAGCAAAAGTAAAATCATTGCAATTAATTACATTGGAGAAGAGTCTGGTCTTGAGTTTTCAAAGGCAAGATAACATTCCTTGCAAATTCATTCACAAATGGAGCAGTTTGTATCCTACTTAAAATAGAAGACAGTTGTTGACATTAAGAGGGAGGCAATTAGTCCTGTGATTTAAAAAGTCCAAAAGTTAGTTCTTAGAAAATCAGATATTTCTTGAAGTGCAGGCTCCTCTGAAGTCTGTCATTGTGTAATGTTCCATTAGAAGGCTGTATCATTCTGTGAAAAGGTGGGACATCAAGTCATTTCTTCTGGGGTTGTCTTTGTAAGGGATCCTCTGATCCTCTTTTCTGTTTTTGCATCTGCTGGAACATGCCCTGACATTCTGTGTTGGCATCTTCAGAGGATGTTCAGTGTCTAAATACATACATACATATCTATATCTATATCTATATCTATCTATCTATCTATCTATCTATCTATCTATCTATAAGCACAACCTCGCCTCTACATAATTAAGGGGCAGGTTTTTTCCATTACTTTATTTGGGAATATGTACTTTTTCAAATTGTTATTCTGCTAGTGTATACCCATTTTTAATGATGCTTAAAAAAATTTTAGGGTATATAAGTCAGTAGCTAATTGCCCTTGTGACATATAGGTGCAAATCCAAATCACCTTATCATTTTTGTCAATAGATTTCATAGAAGATTGAAATGATTTGCCAGTGTAGGCAAGAGCATCATCAGTTTTTGTTTTTTTAGGAGTATCTAAGTATGAAGAACAATGGAAATGGAGTGAAAAAACAATGTTTCTCCTTACAGAAGTATAGCTACAGGTGTAATCATATAAAATTGAAGGACAATAATTTTGCTCTGTCCATATAATGTAGCCTTATTAAGTTAAATGAATGGGAGGTTCCACAGTTACAGAAAATGATAAAAATGTTTTTTAAGTTTTAAATTTTTTGAATGGAAATATAGTCATTGACTGTTGCCTTTTCATTTCTAAGGGATGTTACAGGGAGAGGACTCTCCATTATTTACACAGTATCTTATATTAAGGAAAAACATCTAAAATATCTAAAAATTCTTTAAAAAGTCAATTCTTGAAGAAATGGTAACAATTAAAATTAAATTAGAGGCTTCTAGTAATACACTGAAAGTTTTCTTTCCCATTTCTCATTCACCTTAAATAGGTATGTAAGTCATAGTTATAAATTGTTAATCTTCAACCTAAAAAGAACTATAATGCTGACATATGACTCAAAAAATTAAAGTTTTAGATTAAAAAAAACTCAACTTTCATGTTCAAATTGTCTAGATCACAAATTTAAACTGTGCTTGATATTATTTGTCTCACTCCAAATATCAGTATGTACAAATTTTTATGAATGTAAATATTTAGCTTTAAACAGCAAAGATTATTCAGCCTTCAAAGTTACCAAGACAAAAGTGTATGAGAAAAAAGTGTTCACTGGTCACATGGATTTATTGTAATATTTTTTTTAAAGCAATTGGGGTTAAGTAACTTGCTCAAGGTTACACGGCCAGTCATTATTTATGTGTGGGTGCTCATTTTCTGAGGCCGGATCCAATCTCGGGTCATCCCAGCTCCAAGGCTGGTGCTCTTACTCACTGCGCCACCTAGCCTCACCTATTGTAACATTTTTAAAAGAAGTGATATCCATTTGCCAAATTAGGTTTTAAACTTGTAGGATTAAATGAGGTGGAAGAGGGAGAAAGTATGTGAAGAAGGCATTTTGTGCATGATTTAACTATTCCCCTGCTGTTCTCAAGTAAATGTGAAATTACTTATTAACATCCTTGCATTTTGAATGCAGAGATAAAGGACAAAGTGTTGGGTAAGTTTGTATTGTTAATTTATCAGCTAAAGCATTGCCTTGTTTGAATGGGCTCAGGCAAAGATGTATGAGAGTAAACATGAGAAATCCAAAAAGGACCCTCTCCACCTCTAACGACTTGTTGCAACTGAAAAAAATATTGATATAACTTTTGATTGTTGAAATCTGTACTATCCTTAAAAATGTTAAGAGGTTGAAATTGTTCCTTAAAAAGACATATAATAAATACTTCATTCTTTTGGGTAAATGAGAAGGAGTAGAAATAACTTCTGTTAGCTATCTGTTAATTTTAGGCCTCAGGAAAAGACCTTATCTGCTCCTAAGAGAGGAGAAAAAGATGTTATTTGGGAATGACTCATTGTTGATTGCAATGTAAAATTGTATTATCCCCAGTTCCTTGTTACATTGTCCATAGGATCTGCCAGGAAGGGCCTTAAATTAGCATTTCAATTTGGCTTCAACATAAGGTTACTGAATATGTACAGGGAGGGAGCCTGTAGGTTGTTACACATTAAGGGTAGGTTACACTGTTTTTTTGGCTTTGATGAGAGAGATAAATACACTCTTGAGATATTTTGTTGCCTATGTATGGCCCCAAAGGGAATTCAGGTATCCTCAGTACACTGATTTCTATAGGGCTATTACTATCTATCTTATAGATTTGGCACTGCTGAATGGCATTCTCAATAATTTTAAGTTGTTCTGCTTATTTTGTTAAGGTTCAAGGAGAATGGAGGTTTGGTTCTCCCCTTAGGGTATTAAGTAAGTGAGTGAGCTGATGTGTACCAATCTTTAAATAAGGTCTGACCCAATTGATGTCTCCAAGTAGTTTTTGAAAGTCATTGAAAAGTTTTTTAATTATCTCTTTTAATTTTTATTTTTTGAGGCGCTATAATTTTATCTCTCATTTTATGTCCTAAATAATTGTATGGGGGTTACAACTAAATTTTATGATACCCATATTAAAATAAACTAACCTGAGTGGCTTGAAGTATTTATTGCTAGCTTTACTATTTGTACATGGAGTCCTGACTGACAAACAAAAGTATGAGAGAGCTTAAGCACATTCTAAGACCATTCCAGTTAAGGGTGGCTGAGTTACACAAATTCACGATCCCTATAATGGTTTAATTGTTGTATGAGAAAGGAATTTACCTAATTGGATAAATGGTAAATACAATAGAACAAGGAAGATGACAAAGTGTCCATTGAAATTATGATCCAGAATATCTGTGTTTTCTTTATCATTAACAATCCATAATATGATATATGCCCAGAAAATCATAAGATAAGAAAAAGTCCCTTTACTCAAGTTAATGCCTCGAATTGAGGGTCTCATCCTTAAGGATCATAAAGTAGGCTTTGTTAACATAAGGAGAGGTATTCTCAGAGACAAAGCTGGGTGTCTTTGGAAATTATGATCTTTGGATGCCTGTTTTAAATCCTACTCCCAGCCTTATCTGGGCTCTGGAGTGGCTGACATAGAAAGAGAGCTTTTTGTGTAAAATGAGGTAGAGCAGCCTGTTTAATTAATTCAGATTTTAGTCAAAATAAGATATTTAATGATAATCAGAGGTCAGTGAGCATCCTCTATTTTCCTGACTTATTACTTAACAAAACTTATTTAGGTATCACAGTGTTTTAGCCAAAGGACAGAAGGAAATATATATATAAATTGAATCTCAAATAATTCAAGGCTGATCACCTTTTTTTTTTTTTTTTTTGCTTTTTGGAGGGCAATTGGGGTTAAGTAACTTGCCCAAGGTCACACGGCTAGGTTTTTTTGTTTGTGTGTGTTAAGTGTCTGAGGCCAGATCCGAACTCAGGTACTTCTGACTCCAGGGCCAGTGCTCTGCTCACTGCGCCACCTAGCCGCCCCCACCGTATTTTTTTTTTTTTTTAAGCAATTGGGGTTAAGTAACTTGCTCAAGGTTACACGGCTAGTTATTATTTATGTGTGGGTGCTCATTTTCTGAGGCCGGATCTGATCTCGGGTCATCCCAACTCCGAGGCCAGCGCTCTTACTCACTGCGCCACCTAGCTACCCCTTTTAGGGCAACTGGGGTTAAGTAACTTGCCCAAGGTCACACGGCTAGGTTTTTGTTTGTGTGGGTTAAGTGTCTGAGGCCGGATCCGAACTCAGGTCCTTCTGACTCCAGGGCTGGTGCTCTACTCACTGCGCCACCTAGCCGCCCCTCACCGTATTTTTTTTAAAAAAAGCTATTAATTCCAAAATTCCTTTAGTCAATGGGAATATCTCCAGGTGATTTTTAAGTGGTTTGTATAAGTTTCTGTACTTTTTCTAATCTTAAGGAAAAAAATATTAAATTTTCCAATAAGCTAACATAAAAAGAGTTTATATCCTTTACTGATTACTTAATCTGATCATAGGAATCAGACCTAAGCAGAAAAAAAAAAGTAGGACCATGTGAATATGGTCTTAAATGCTTTTTATCTGAAACAGCAATTTTTACCAATCACAGCTTAGAGCTAACTACAGTTTATTATAGCTAGATGAGAATAAAATTAACAATAAAGATCTAACAGGTCCTTAACACATAAAGAATATCATTTAGCATTTTTCTTTCTCAAATTTAACTTATCCTGGTGTAATAACCAATCCTTATTAATCTTTTGTAACTTTTTAGCAAGTTAGGTTCAGTATTTAAGAATTGCATTACTAAAACAAGTTCCTATCCTAGTCTGATGATTTTTCCTATAGAGATAGTTTCTGGGGGTCTTGACATTATTAAAAAATAAGAATTACTATAGACCAGTGACTGAAAGTGATGCTCCTGCTTTGCTAAATCTCATACATGCAGGAGGAATGTAATAAAGTTTTTACCTAGTTTCCTCTTTTCACATACAGTAATCAATTATCAATTCTAGGTTTTGGCATTGAGACACTAAAATGATCAATTTTACAAGTTCCTTAAGTGACAGCCAAATTATTTTTAGCTGTAGCAAAAACATTAAACTTCAGATGAAGTCAATTGTATTCCTATATCACATAAAATCATTGATAAAAAGGATGGATTATCTTATATGGTACAGACAACTATAGGTTTCTTATCAGTGGCAGGGCTCAGAAGTTTTAACAGCCAGGCTGCCACCATAACTGAGGTCCCTTTCCCCTTCTTCCTTTGCCCAGTGGGGGAAGGTGAAGTTTGCAATTGTGGGGGAAAGGTGGAACTCTCTTTTCCTAATCTGATCTAGGATAAAAGAAGTTAAGACAATTATATTGAGGTACCCTCTAGATTCGAGGGACTAACCTCCTTTTGTAACTACAGGTAAATTTGTAACCACCTGGTTTTCTTTATGGCAGATATAAACATTATGAGACAGGGTTTAACAGAACTGATAAAGTAACATGACTGTTTCTACACAGATTTCTTTCCTTTGTCTTTTTAGTTTCAACAAAAATCAGATAAAAATTTTGTTTTATCTAACACTATTTCTGGCTAATAATAATCAATCAATCTTTACTATATTATAAACTAAAGAAGACCACAATAACACAATGACATTATGATATTAGTTGAATTTTCAAATCATCACATGCAAAATTTATTGATAGAGAATTTAGGCTTTTTACTCCTCTATTCAGAGTTGCAGAGGTTTTTTTCTCCTCCTTTCAGAGTTGCAAAGTCTGAATTGTGGATTCAGGTTGCCTAATAAGTGTGGGGCAGCACACTCTGCCCCAGGGCTGCTGTTTGTAGCCCTTTATCATGCATCCTCCCTTTATCTAAATTGAGGAGGGCCATTTAAAATCCGTCAGCACTTTCTCCTCTAGTAGCAAGAGACTTTTAAAAAAAAGTTTTCAGCTAATTTAGCCTGTACTGTGAACTTCAGTGATGTCTAAAAAAAATTTTTTTTAATGAAAGCAAAAGGCTTTTAACATCCAGGTACAGTACGGAGAAGCTGTCCAGTGGCGCCAATTTTCCAGACTGTACTAGCTAGAGTCAAAACCTTTTACTCCAGAAGTTTTTCAGATCTTTTTATGTTCTAATTTTGCCTTAGTGCCAAGTGAAATTAACCTTTGGTTGTATCCTAATACACAGCACTTTTCTCTTTAGATGAGGCAGGAGAATGGTTAAATGTTTGCTAGTCTGCCTCTTTAATCTGAGAGGGGAAAATCCCCTTTTTACTTTTTATTATTTTTATTATTTTGATTATTTTTAACAGCCTTTCCCACAATCAAACTTGGCCAGAGTTGGATTGGAGGAAAGGAGGTCCTTAAACCTTAAGACTTCTGCTCACATTTTTCATGCAAATTTATTTTTTCTAATTTTTATCCTGATATTTTTTGTATACTTTTTTGACTTGCTATAAATAGTGTATAAAGACAGCTGCATTACACCTAATTGTTTGTGCCACCTTTGGCCCTTTCATACCTGATGTTAAACATATCTTTTATATATTCCATAGAAAAAAAGGCAGAAATTGGGAAATGCTGGGTTTCCTTCTTTTCCTAGTTTCTCAGTTTTCTGTTTCTTTCTGATTCCCATTCTATTACACCACCCTTTGGAAACCCAGGGCTACACTGTTCCAAACACACTAAATAAAATTCCTCTAACTGTTCCTTCATAATAACAAACCCATTTTCTTTCACTACTTTCTTAAATACTTGAAAATATTGTTGCTGATCTTTGAACTGTACCCTATGCATTTGACCCATGGTCAAGCTTAAAAATTCCTGTATCAGCCTGGTGAAATAGAATGACTGAAAATTGATTGAAAAAAGTTCCCTTGCCCTGTGACTTGTGATTTTTGGAGCTCCTTCTGCTTGTAAGGGCCGTCTCTGCTGTGGTCCTTCCTTTCAGGTTCCTATGTGTCCCACGTGGGTGCCATTTGCTGTGGGCTGCTCAATTGAGAGCAAAACTTCAAAGCCAAAGCTGCAATCCTCAAAAGTCATCACATTTAGAGCTGACTACCCAAAGATACTTGAGTGCTAAATATTTTGGCTCTCAGTAACTAAAATCTTGGGGAATAGCCTATTGATCTCAGAACTCAAGTAATATCCTTATAAGTGTAACCAATAACAAAGAACGGAAAGTCGCATCAAAAAGAGATTCTTGTTTTAAAGTTCTCTGTTAGGATTTAATATCTGAGCTCTGAACCAGACTTCTTTGGCTTCCCACATGACTGCATGTGGGGTTTTCCTGGCAAAGATACTGAAGTGGTTCTGTCATTTGCTTCTTCAGTTTTCAGATGAGGAAAGTGATGCAGACAGGTTCAATGACTTGCCCAGGGTCACAGAGCTAGTAAGTGTCTGAGACAAGATTGAACATCCTTGAGGTTTAATTTTGAAAAGGGGAGCACAGGAGTGGCTAGGTGGTGCAGTGAGTAGGGAACTGACCCTGGAGTCAGGAGGACCTGAATTCAAATATGACCTCAAATACACACACACACACACACAAACCCAAAACTAGCCGTGTGACTTTGGGCAAGTCACTTAACCCCAATTGCCATACCTTCCCCCTCCAAAAAGCAAAAAAAGAAAAAGAAAAGAGGAACAGAAACTTCAGCAGAAGTATATTGGATGAGGGGAGGGGGAGAGATACTCACAAGCCCCCAGGGAACCAGGAGCAAAGCCTGGAGGCAGGAAAAGGTGCAGAAAGACTTGTGGGTGGAGTTAGTTCAGACATAAGAGGACCCAAAAGGGAACTGGACACAGGCTAGAGCCACCCTTGTGGAGGGGGTGGGACCAGAGAGGGGGATCTTGACAGGTGCTCTGCTTGCTGTAGGAGAACTCTTTGTATCATCCCCAGCACAGAGGCCTCCAGCAAGAGGGAGCTCGAGACTTCACCCAGCTGCCCATGCCTGTGTTGGAAGGTTCTAATTGTTAGGAAGTTCTTCTTTACTTGAAGTTGAAATAGATTCCCTGGGGATTCCCTCAAACTGGTCCTATTTCTTCCCTCTGGGGCTAGAAGGGAACAAGTTTGTTCCCTCTGCTCCATGACAATCATTCATATATTTTAAGACATGGATCATAATTTCCCCTATAAACTCTCTCATCTCCAGGCTAAACAACCCCAATTCCTTTAGCTGTTTCTATCCCACTTAATTGTTTTGTTTTTACAAATGTTGGCCCTTCTTTGAATGGCTCTGACTTAATGAAATCTCCCCTGAAATATGTTTGACTTTATAGGAGACAGGGATCCTTTTGGCTCCAGTCATAGCTTTAGGTCTTCCAAACACATGCACAAACAACCCTTTGAGTCCAAAGCACCACTTAGGACTATATGAACTCCCCCAAGGCACTAGCAAGGTGAACTCCAAATTTGCTGCACCCAGGAGATGGCTATGAACAAGGTCATAACTGAGAGGAATGGGAGAGGGAATCCCAAAGCCCTCACTTGCTGTATTCCCTCCTCTTCTTCCATAGAAAACTGAAGACTCCAGAGCTCTCCCTCATTCAGGAGCTTCGGCACCGTGGAGAGAACCTGTATGTTGTGACAGAGGCTGTGAAGACCCAGAAAGAGGCCATTCTGAAGAAGTCCAGAAATAGGGAAGGCTTTGGGAAGATCACCATTCCTGTAGTCTCATGTGTCCAGGTTAAAACTCATACTTTGAGGGGCATCTAGGTGGTACAGTCAGCCCTGAAGTCAGAAGGACCTGAGTTCAAATTTGGCGTCAAACACTTGACACTTATCTAGCTTTGTGATCTTGGGCAAGTCACTTAACTCTAATTGCCTTGCCTTCCCCCCTCCAAAAAAAAAACAAAAAACAAAACAAAGAAACAAAACCCTCATACTTTGGAAAGATGAGGGTGGGGAGAGGGAAAGTCCAAGTGCAGCAGTATCTCTTGACCTTTCAGCTTTAACCTCATAACCCCAGAAACTCCCAGTAGGCAGCTAGAGACCTGGGCTAGGGTTGAATACTCTGGAGGTCTGTGGCCCTTTCCTTTGTCCTATTTGATGCATATCCATTAAAAATAACAAGTCCTGGGGCGGCTAGGTGGCGTAGTGAGTAGAGCACCAGCCCTGGAGTCAGAAGGACCTGAGTTCGGATCCGGCCTCAGACACTTAACCCACACAAACAAAAACCTAGCCGTGTGACCTTGGGCAAGTTACTTAACCCCAGTTGCCCTAAAAGGGGTAGCTAGGTGGCGCAGTGAGTAAGAGCGCTGGCCTCGGAGTTGGGATGACCCGAGATCAGATCCGGCCTCAGAAAATGAGCACCCACACATAAATAATGACTAGCCGTGTAACCTTGAGCAAGTTACTTAACCCCAATTGCTTAAAAAAAAAAAATAACAAGTCCTACTGTGGGTAATTGGTGCTTATTCAGCTCTCAGCCATTCTTAAGGGTGTGGATAATCTTCAAACAGCAGATAATCCAATAGTACTTCAATTGGGGTTTGGAATCCAGTAGGGCAAGTGGGGAAACTGCTTCATTCCCTTCCTCAGGGATCTGAGAAATTCCTCTAAATTTGATGAGATTTCCCAGGTCTGTCTGCTGAGGAGATACACACACACACACACACACACACACACACACACACACACACACACACACACACACAGAGGAGAGCCAGCATGGGTTTAAAAGTTCTGGGGAAATGCCTCAGGGAACACCTGCAAATGACTAAGACTGGATTGTTGTCCTCAGTCACACCTATATATGACAAAGACCAACCCAGGCACAAGCCTCTGTGCCTCCCCACTCTTTCTTCTCATTCCATTTCTCCCCATTGCAGAAAAGGGGGGGAGGGGGGGGCTAACTCCTCTCTAGACTCCACCCAGACTTCTGCTCCTCCCTCTCCTCCACTCCCTTATCTTGGGATCCCTACTGTAAGCCTAGCTCTCTCTATGAGCCCTGGTTTTGGAGTCAAAGAACCTAAGTCCAAATTCAAGCTGTGTGACCTTGGGCAAGTCCCTTCATCTCCTGAGATGAGAGTTTCTGAGAATGAAAGGGTTGGGTGAGCTAACCTCTGAGGATCCTTCCAATGCTAGATCTCTGATTCCTGTCCTCTTTCCTTCTCTCCACAGGGTGAGGGTCAGGGTCATTTGAACACAGTGAAGACAGTGACTGTCCCTGAAGGCAGTATACTTGCTTTCCAAGTTGCCAAGTTGATTATCCGGGACCACTGGAGTAAGGATCAAAAGGACTAGGTTGGGGAGAGTGGAGATGTTGGGGAAAATTTCCCATAAACCACCCTCCTCCAACAAAGGCTGTGGGAGGTGGGGAAGGGAAGGGGGCATTACTGTAGTAGATGTCCTGCTGCTTGGGAAACTCAGCTGAACAGCTGGTAGGAAGATGACCTCTGAAGAGACCACCCCATCCCTCTCTGCCCCACTCATATACTCTTAAGTATGAGGGTTCACTTCCAGGCTGGAGCAGAGGGATGGGAAAAGGAGGCTAGTCTTCTCCTCATTGAGTTTTCCAACTACCCTGTAAATGGGGTAGGAGATGCTTTGGGGATCCCAGAGAATAGGTATCCTTTTTCCTATTTCTTTTTCCCCTTCTAGTCATCCTTCTTTTTCCAGATTACCCTAAACTTCATACCAATTACAGAAAATAGAAACTGCAATACTTATAGTACCAGGGGCTCCCATCAACTGAATGTGGCTGTTCCTTCCACAGATGGTGGTCACATCTTAGCACATGGTCTCCAAGACCTGTGCCAAAAATTCATCCCCCTGTGGCCAGCCAGGGGGTGAATCTCTGTTCTGAGCTAGACTGGCCCTTAGACAAAAGACCTGGACCTCTGGTCAAAGCCTTTGCAGCTTACTCTGGCACTTAGCACAGGGTCTGAAACATAGTAGGCCCTTGATGAATGCTTATTGATTGACTGTAGAGGGAGTGTCACTCCCAATGACATCATGGGTCCTTAAAGCACTGAGGTGAGATCAGCCTTAAGACAAAGTCCTCAGCCTCAGGTTCCTTATCAGTAAAGGAAGGCATTGCTTTAGTTGCTCTATAATTTTCTCTTCCAACATTAATCATCATCAGAGAAAGGGGAATCCCTAGGTCAAAGGGTATGATTGGTTTTGTACTTTTGGGGCATAGGGTCAGACTGCTTTCTTAAGGAGGCTATGCAGATTCATAGCCCCTCCAATGGCATCCTGACCTTTTCTATCCATAGCTGCAATTGCATTAAATTTTCTCATTTTTAATCACTTTCTTTACGTAGGAGTTCTTCGCTTTCCAGACAAGAACCAGAAAACCTTCCCACCCAAACGTGAGTGACAAATTTGATTGTCTTTCTAGCCCCAGGGCCCACTGAGTCCTTGACAGCCCATCCATGGGCCCCATGTTCAGGCATTTTCTTAAGATTCTTAGTTTCCTATAGTTAAAAAACTTCCCTCTCCAGTTTTGATTCAGCCTAGGGTGCAGGTTAGGTCAGTAAGAGAGAACTAGGTGTCCTTTCCCCCTTTCTAGGATGGAGGAGGTAGAACATAGGAGGTAATAAGATCCACCAAGGAAATAGAGTGGCTAGAGAGCCGGTCCTCAAATACAGAGGAACTGGGTTCGAATGTGACCCTGGACAAAACACGTCATTTCACAGGGTCCCAGCAAGTCTCTGTGCCTGTGAGCTGCTAAGGACTGTAGATCTGCACTGGCAGAGGGAGTTTCTTCACTTGATATTCGCTATAGTCTCTATGAAATCACTGGAACTAAAATATATATGGGGTGTCCCAAAAGTCTTTTTGCTGTTCATTTGTTTCAGTCACGGCCAACTCTTAGTGACCCTATTTGGGGTTTTCTTGGCAAAGATATAAGAGTTGTTTGCTATTTCCTTCTCCAGCTTATTTTTACAGAAGAGGAAACAGAGGCAAATAGGGTTAAGCAGCTTCCCTCAAAAGTTTTAGTGTAATTTAAAGCTCAATAGTTTTTGAGACACCCACTATCTGTGTGTAGATGTGTGTTTATAAATATGTGTATTCACAGACATATATACATGTAAATATACATCTATACACTTAAGTGGTATAGTGGACAGAATGCTGGGTCTAGAGTCAGGAAGACCTGAATTCAAATCCAGCCTCAGACACTTACTAGGTGTGTGACCCTGGGAAAGTCCCTGCTCTCCTCAGTTCCCTCATCTGTGAAATGAACCTGAGAATGGAATGGGAAACCGCCAAGATGATTTCTAAAAAATAAAGTTAAGGGGTGAGAGAGGAATACATTAGGGGAGGGAGAAAGGGAGAAGTAGAATGGGGTGAGTTATCACTCAAAAGAGGCAAGAAAAAACTTTTATAATCCAGGGAAGGGGGCAAGGTAAGAGGGAATGAGGAAACCTTACTCTCATCTGATTTGGCTTAAGGAGTGAATAACACAATCAATCGGGTATAGAAATCTCTCTTACCATACAGGATAGTAGGGGGAAAGGGAAAAAGAAAGAGGGGGACCTGATAGAAGGGAGGGCAGATTGGGGGAGGGGTAATCAGAAGCGAACCCTGTCGAGGAAGGACAGGGTCTAAAGAGAGAATAGAATAAATGGGGGACAGGATAAGATGGAGGGAAATGTAGTTAGTCTTTACAACATGGCCATTGTGGAAGTGTTTTACATGATTACACATGTAAAATCTATATCTAATTGCTTGTTTTCTCAATGATGGTGGGTAGGGAGAGAGGGAGGGAGAGAATTTGGAACTCAAAGTTTTAAAAACTAATGTTAAAAATTGTTCTTACGTGCAACTGGGAAATAAAATATACAGGCAATGGGGTATAAAAATCTATCTTACCCTACAGGAAACTAGAAGGAGAAGGGGTAATGGAAGGGGGGAGGGTAGTGTGTGTGTGTGGGGGGGGTGGGGGGAAGTAAGGGTGGAATAGAGGAAGGAGCAATCAGAATGGTCTTGGGGTGGGGGAGGGGAGAGATGGGGAGAAAAGTTAAAGCTCAAAATCTTGTCAAGATGAATATTGAAAACTAAAAACAAATACATTAAATTTTAAAAAGAAAAGAAATCCCCAAGTGGGGTCATGAAGAGTCAACCACAACTGAAAACATGACTTAACAAAAAGATGTATATAGAGGCAAGCAAGGCACCAGCCCTGGAGTCAGAAGAAGTTGAGTTCAAATTTGGCCTCAGACACTTAACACTTACTAGCTGTGTGACCTTGGGCAAGTGACTTAACCCCCAACTGCCCTACCTTCCCCCCTTCAAAAAGCAAAATAAAACAAAAAAGATGTATATACACACAAATTACTTTAAGGTTTGAAAAAAAATGTGTGTGTAGATTATCTAATTGAAACATTTCAAATACCCTGTTATAGGGAGTCCAGGTGTTGTTGATGACCTATAATCATAGCTGGGCTCCCTGTCTCCTGTCCAGCATCCCATTCCCTCTGCCCTACTGATGGTGATAGAAAGATGAAAGTCTCAGAGGAACACTGAGTCCTGCTTCTTTGTTAGGTTGTTCTCTGGTACCTTTCCCTCATCTTTCCAAACAAGATGTCAGCCATAACTTACATGTTTTAGAGTACTTTAAATGTGTCTAATAGAACATTTCATAATGCACTTGACTCCTCCTGACTCTTAGGGGTGAGATGGGCAGGTGTTAGCATCCTCCTTTCACAGATGAAGAAGCTCCACTCTTAAACTCATGGTCAGCAGAGACCTTAGTTCAAATCCCACCTCCCCTATACACAGTAGCTGCGTGTTGTGGCCACACTGCTGATGGACCCAGTCTGCTCATCTGTAAAATGGGGATCATAGCCTCTATAGCCCAGACCTCTCAGGGCTCCTCTGAGATAAACTGTGACAAGTGCTTTGCAGACTTTGAAGCCCTGGCTGGTTAGAAGTCAGCTGTTATTGTTAGGTCTGACACTGGCCCAACCAGTCAGCTGCTAGAAGGGATGGTAAGAGTCATAGGGATGGGAAGAGAAGCTGAGTCAGGGACATGTGTGGAATGGATGTGATTCTTTGATGTGAAGTGGGGCAGCCTTGTTGTGTGCTATGATTCCTGAGGAATCCTGGGGAGAAGAGGATGGCCTCTGAAGACTGAATCAGGCATTTTCTCTTTTCATGAACAGGATCTGAAATAATGTTCCAGTCAGGTTTGTGCATTTTTTTATTCTATGTTCCTATCTCCTCTACCTCTCCCAACTGAAACCCAGACACAAAAGCCAACTGAAATATTCAGAGACAGGATCCATGGGCAGGCCAGGGTCCACAGGTCAGGGGGAGTCCAAGAGGGAATGACAAGGCCAAGGCCACACTGTTAAGGCTCTCTCACAGCAGCACCACTGAGGTGGGTCCTGACCCCTTCCTATGAACTGTGCTTATGTGAGGGGTGAAGGCAGAGCACCAGCAACCTGGGGGTGACCTGGCTTGGGTATTTGACCTGAGGTTCAAAGGGAATAAGCCTTGATGGGGCCCCAAGTTCTATGAAGTGCAGTGTTTCCATCACTGTACATGTCTTACATGTCAAATGAGATAATATTTGTTAAGCTCTTCAAAGTGCTATATAAACGCAACCTCTGATGATTAATTAGTGAAATGTGACTACCAATGTACTGAAGTATCTGAGAAATCACTGATGCCTTTATCCAAACCATTGACAGAGATGCTAAACACAATGTCCTTTCTCTGGGAAGTGCTGGGTGACCCTTCATTCCTGATTCCTTTTTTTGTAGGAAGAAAGGAACAGAACATCATTTAACTTATCTATGATGGAGTTTGGGAATAGGGCATCTGACTAGATACCCTTCCTTATTGTGAGGGAATGAGGTCCCAGACCCCTCTCTGCATCCCCATATACTAAGTAAAATTCTGGAGGCCAGGGAACATGGATGTGCCCCTGGGTTGAAGAGGGTACAAAGCAGGGGCCCACTCCAGCGGCCTGCTGAGCCTAAGGCTTCCCAGGCAGGGACCAGGGATGAAGGGCCTGAGAGTTGGAGTGTGATCCTGACCTTAGCTGTCTTGTTTTTTCTAGATTTATGCCAAAGAAAGACAGTCAGCACAGTCACAGAGTTTAAGCAACTACAGACTGAGGTGAAGAATGAACAACGCCTACTGACCATGCTGGATGGGAACTTACAGCAGTCTCTGCTTCAGGCTCTCCTGGGGCTCCTGCTGTGTGAACAGGATATGCTGGACTTAGAAGACATGGTGAGAGAATCTGGGAGTCAGGGCAACAGAGAATCACAGCACTGGGGGCTGGGGGCTGGGGTAGGGGAGGACAGAAGGGAAGAGCAGGGTGGGGACAACACTGGATTTTGAGTTAAAGCATCTGGTTTTATATCAGACTACTTTTTAACCACTTGTGCCACCTTGGGCAAGTCAGCACAGCTCTCTGGGCCTCAGTTTCCTCATCTGTAACATTACGGGACTGGACTAGATGAATGTCAAAGACCCTTCCAGTTCTAGATCCTATGATCCTGAGACTTGAGTTCTCCCTGAGAAGCAGAGTTAGAGGAGGGAGAGTAGTCTAGGGATGGTAGTGAGAAGGAGGTACAGGGACCAGGGAGCAGGTACTTTAGTAGATTGCAATTGCTGGGCTGTTTTAGACAGCTGGGCAGTGAACTGAGTCAAGATTCAATTAATCAAATAAGGTCAAGGCTTGTAATTATGTGAGGGAAAAGAACTCAGTAATGTCTGAGTAGAGCAACTTGTGCCAACAGTAATGCCTTGGAAACTATTTACCAAGTACGCCTTTAAAAATACTAACAATCATTTTTATTCTTAATCTATATATTTCATTATTAAAATGTATAGGGCAGCTAGGTGGTACAGTGGATAGAGTGCCCATCCTGAGTCAGGAAGACTAACCTTCCTGAATTCAATCTGGCCTCAGATACTTAGAAGCTGTGTGACCCTGGGCAAGTCTCCTGACCCTGTTTGCCTCTGTGTCCTCATCTATAAAATGAGCTGGAGAAGAAAACAGCAAGCCACTCCAGTATCTTTGCCAAGAAAACCACAAATGGGGTCTTCATTTTATGAAGTTCTTTGCAGGCCTTGGAGCCCTGTATGAATGTCTGATATTGTTGCTTGTATTTTTAGTCCTGGGATATCATCAGTAGAAGGACCTTTCTGCTGGGGATCTCCCTCTTCCAATACAAACCAGCTCAGCAACTTAGAGTCTTAGAACACTGCATGGGCCACTGAGAGGCCAAGTGATTCACCCAGGGTCACACAGCCAATATTATTCATCTTCACTTGTCCCCAGGTCATCCTACTGAGGCTGGTTCTCCAGCTACTATACCTTGCATCCTCTCATTACTATTGGTGGGAGTGGTATTAATGATTATTTTTGGTAGTAATAATAATAAGGAAAAGGAAAGGGGCCAGCTAGGTGGTGCAGTGCAAAGAATACAGGCCCTGGAGTCAGGAGGACCTGAGTTCAAATTTGGCCTCAGACACTTAACACTTACTAGATGTGTGACCTTGGACAAGTCACTTAACCCCATTTGCCCTGCCTTCCCACCTCCAAAAAAGACCAAAAAAAGAACAAAAGTGATGATAATCCTTGATCTGCCAACCTCACTGGACTGTGGCCAGTAAAGTATTTGGTAAAACCTGGGAACTATGGTTCCTGTACTTTTCTTTTATTAAACCTCATCTATAGATACGGGGGACAAGTTAGATTTCATCCTAATGTAATAGCCCCTCTAAGAGATCTCACTGAGATAGCTGCCCCCCAGGTCTGGGGGTTACCCTGTGAGTCTACACTCCCTCAGTTATAGGCCATTATCCCTCTCCTCCAGCTGAGACTTGAGGCAGCCAGTAGAAACCAGTAGCTCAAAGCAAAGGAATTAAGATAACATGATGAAAACAGTAGCTACAAAGCATCCCCTCCCCCATAAACCCATGGCATCCTCTCCCACAAATAGACCTGGTGTCTGTGGGGAGGACTGGGCAGGAATTTAAAGTCCAATCAGAGTAAGGTACACATGCAGGAAACATGTCACCATTTATAAGAATAACAGCTCCCATTTATAGAGCACTTTGAGATTTCCAAAGCACTTTATAAATAGTTTGATCTCTTTTGATCCTCACAGCATCCCTGGGAGGTAGGTCCTCTTATGAGCTCCATTTTACAGATGGGAATGCAGAGAGGTCCTTCTACTGATGATATGCAGAGTTAGGTGATTCATGGAGTCACACAGCTGATCAGTATCTGAGGCTGGGTTTGAATGAAGCTCTTTCTGACTCATTCTATTCCTAGGAATGACCTATATCACGTTTCCTGAATGTGATTTCTTCAGGGGAACCCAATGCTTCCTATCATTCTTGTTTCTTCTTTTTCTTCCTGGGGGACCTTTGAATATCTGAATTATCTGTGTCTGAGTCCCTTAATGCTATTCTTTGTCTTGAGCTTACTTAGATCTCATTCAATTAAGGAAGCATTATTGAGTAGGTTCTGTGTGCAGAGTCCTGTATTCAATGGTAGCATAGATATAAGAAGTAAATAAGAATTAAGTAATGACTAATAATGAAATAAAAAAAGATCCTCATGGAGTTTACTGTCTACTGACACACAAATACTGGGACTGAGAAAACTTGAATAGTTTAAGAGAAAGGATCCATTAGAATAACCATACATGGATTCTCTCTACTGACACACAGTACAGAATATTCACTCCCCAGTAGACAGTTTCACGAGTTGTTGGGGCCCCCAAAATTTTTCAACTCTTGCCAAACTGATTATGATGCTCTCTGGACTTAGCTAGGCTTGTCCTTGGGCAAAAGGCATCAGTTGGTCACGAAGCCTGTTCTCCAAGTTTTTCCAACCTAAGAATAACAAGACCTCATTCTCTGCTAGCTAACGCTTACAAACCCTCCTCCTCTCTAACCCAGCTAAGTGACATATTAGATAGAGAGATGGACTTGGAGTCAGGAAGATCTGAGTTCAGATTTTATCTCATACACTCCTGGGTGACCTTGGGCAAGTCATTTATCCTTTCTCAGTCTCAGTTTCCTTATCCATAAAGTGGAGATAATAATAATAGCACTGAAGACAGAAGTGAGATAATATTGTAAAGCACTTTGTAAAACTTTAAGTGTCAGCTATCATCAGTATTATTATTACAAGGAGACCTCAGAGCACATCAGTGGAGTATACATGACTAGTGGCACTCTGAAGGGAATTATGATTTTCATAATAATTGATACGATATGTATAATGAATACTAATAATATCCACAGATCCAGATTTTTTGATTTCTTGTTCTTTGTTTTGACTACTTTCCTCATTTGTTTATAATTCCTTTGTTAAGGACACAGTAGAGATTTGTGATAAGAGCAGATACGGGCTTCTTTTTTCCTCACCTCTGGAAACTTCCTTGGATTTCCTGTCCCTTCTGGGATATGATTGAAAACCTGTATCTCTGTTAAATTGTCCTTTGCTTTTAAAGAGGATGGATGCAAACCCTTATTTAGGGTTAGCTGTGGACTAAAGAGGACGGGTGGAAATAGAACCATCTCCCAGACTTCCCAAACACTCTTCTAGTCCAGCTGTTTTATCATTCTTGGAGAACTATCCAGACCCTTTGGCTCCTCATTCAGTGACTGAAACCTCCATACTCTTGTACTTTTGAAACCAACTCTACAATAATTAAACATCTCAGTGCTTGGCCTATTAATTTTCCATCATTGGTCAGTCCTTTCATTGTGTTCAGTGACAGAAAAAGTGATGTGTCAAAGTGACTATATTTACTCTTGGCAAAATCTATCCTTGTGAAGACTGACATCTTCCAAACAGATGTTCAATTGCTTAGCAGTGTCCAAAAGCAACTGTTTGATTCACTTTTTTTTCTGCTGAAATGATCCCTTTTCTATCAAGTTATGTTGATTTCCACTTTAAATTTCCATCTGCAGTTCACTCTTCCATGGACAGGATGTAGAAACTTATGACTTTATTTCATAAGATGGTGCAGTGGAGAATCCTGAACATGGAATCCAAGCACCCAGGGTTAAGCCCTGGCTTTTCCACTAGGTCATGGTGTGCCATCTTTTCTTCTCTGGGCCTCAGTTTCCTCCTTTGTAAAATGAAGTAGTGGGATTAGATGATCTTTGTTCCTTTCCAATTTTAATGGTTTATATTCAGTCTTTGCTTGGCTTGAAGGCTTGAAGGCTCCAGTCTTGAAGGCTCCAGTTCTTGTTGAGGTATTTTGTCATTCTCTTGACTCATGGCTCTCAGCCAGGAAGGATATACATGACAACCCCCCCAAATACTGAGCCTGACATAAACCACTGAAATCAGACAATTCACATTATTACAGAATAAAATTTTATTAAGAAGAGATAAAGAAAGCAAATCCCTTTGTAGCACCCTTTGTGAATTACTTCCCCAGCTCATACTCCTATTGGAGAGTTGGTTGGGTCCCCATAGGGACCTCAAGTTCTAGGGTTAACCTTGTGGGAATAAACTATTTACTCTGTAATTCACAAGCCCCAAGTGGTCTGCTTCCTACTTATAGTCAGCCAGGAGAGCAGAGGTATTTATTCAAATACTCAGTGTAACCTGCAAGGCCCAACAAGAACAGGAGGTACAAAACATTCCCCAGCTAAACCTTTGCTGCAGTCTCCCACAAGTACACAAAGTGTCCGTGACAAAAGTGGGCTCCAGCTTGGAGCATGATGGCAATAAAGCACATGTAGAATACACAAAACCCCAGGTACTGTAGGGCCTGTAAGGCTTTTTTCACTCCACAGCATCATCCCATAGACCTCCTGGGAGTCTGTTTTTTGGTTGCTGAGCTGAGTTTTTAGGATCTGCTCCTCTCCATAATCTGACTCTCTTCTCTGCTGCCAAGGGCCATGTTCCTTGAAGATGCTTCCTCTCTTGGGTGACTGTCTCTCTATGTCTTTGTTTGTCGGAAGTGTTCTAGTAGTTTATATTCAGTGTTATATCACTTAGAGGGGAGGAGAGGAAATACCTTGTTCACACCTGCAGGGGGCTCCTCCACATGCTGTTTCCTATTTATAAAAGCCTCCAACTCAACCTGCTAAAATCATCTGAGACATAGCTACTTAAAACCTCAAAGACATAACTTTGTTCCCTCCTTGACTCAGAGGTCTGTTTGCTCTTTAAAGGGACCAGAGTGTAAAGAGACATCTTTTGCCATTAGTTTAACATCTCATTAATATGAGTGATTGTTCTGGGCCTTCTGTGACAAAATCAACTGAGTTAGGGGCAAGAGGTGGCATAAAACCACATTCCCCTCCCCCCCAATTTCAGAGTTGTACATACATTCCCAGATCTACAGCTTGGAATAGGTAACCTCCTCTGAGATTCCAAAAATCCAGTCTTGGCCCTGCTGCTTGAGAAGTGATGTCTGTATCTGTCTCTGTCTTTCTCTCTCTCTGGTATGAGTAATGTTAACCTGAAAGTTTGGTTAAAGGAGACAAACAGGCTAGGAGATACACAATTATATCATTTATTCCCTTAAAGCTAGCAGATATTTGCTGCACAGAGCTAGAACATAAGTTCTGACTGCCGGATACAAGAATGACAAAGTTTTTATATTATGTTTTGGGACAATCCCAGGATATCTGTGTCCCTCAGATTTATGGTCTCCATATGTTTTTTTCATAGGAAGTTTCTTAGTTGAATAAGTTTGTAAATACAATTAGACAAGACAATTGACAAAGTAGTGTCAGTTGGAGATTACAACCCCAGGATATGTGAACTGTTCCCCCATATGGAGTATGTGCCCAAGATAGGAGAAATTCCACTATTCTGATTGTAGTCATCCTGTCATAAACTGGAAGAATACCCATTGTCGACTTTATGTGGTCTTTCAAGTTACTGACACAGGAAAGGGCATTTTTAGAGCAAAGCAAATCAGTCTGATTGATTAGTCCAGCCTTTGGCTCTTATTGAGGTTAAAAGCTGATATTAAATTATTATCAGTAAATTGACCAGGAATTCTTTGTTCAGTCACCTTTGTGTTTCCTGGTCCCCCAATTTCATAGTTTTTCAGGTCAAGCCAGTTCAAGTCTCTCAAGTTTTTCAGTCTTTAGATGCCTTCCTCTCTACTATAAACTGAAGAAAAAAGTCCCCAAGGCTTCCTCCTCCTGGTTTCTACTATTGTTTCCCTTCTTTAGGCACTTCCCCTGATTTGCTCTCTTTTGTCTCTCAACAACCAGCCCTCCCTGTCACCTTGCATAGTCCTTGGGGTCAATCTCTTTACTTTCCACAGTGAATTCAACAGGGAAAAGGAAGAGGAAGGGCAAATATCCAGACACTGGCTATATATGAATCCATGAGTCTCCTCCTCCCACTTTTCACTTACTGAATGGGCAGATGGAACCAAACCCTTCCAGGGTCTGCCCTGGGGCTCAGGATCTCTCCGAGATGTACTGATCCCAGGTTTCCCCAGGGAACAGTGTCACTGAGAGCAGGGCAAACATGGCTACTAGCACACAGGGCTGGTTTGGGCAGGAACTTGGCACTCTTACCATTCAACTTCCTTCTCATCTCTTCTCCACAGCTAGAACAGAGTCTGTACACTGGGAAACCCCCAAAGATGGTGGAGGGCAAGATAGAGAACATCCTAAGTAACCTACAAGAAGAAAATGGACAACTTGTGGTTGAATTAGCAGGAGCCTTCCTCTATCTTCTTGGAGCTCTGAATGGTAAGAATGATTATAGGACAAGAGAACTGGGGGGAAATAGACCCCGGGACACTAACTCTCAAAAAGCAACATCCTTTCACCGCCTATGTTAGAGGTGCTTGGATTCTAGATTAAACTTTTGTTTTAAAAGCAAATTTAAAAATCTCAAATCTTGTCTGCATTGTTATCCTCACATTATCCCTATAAGGGGGAAAGAGGACAGGTAATTACCTTCCTCTTTTGTTAATAGAGAAACAAATGCCCAGAGGGGGAAGTGACTTGCCCAAAGCCAAACACCTACACACTGCATTGGCACAGCCCATTCCTGTGATTCTCAGTTAGCCATCTCCCCTTCCTGTGGCCCTGACTCCCTTAAGAAAGTCCATCACCAATGGGAAGAAAGTTGCTCTCTCTTTTTAAATCCTCCCCAGGGACAGGAAACATTAGGATTCCATCCTGATGGGTGGGGGATGGGCCACAGTATTTTCCAGTAGTTCTCAGCCTTCCATCATTGATCCTACATGGTTCCTCATCAGCTCCCCTGAATTTAATTAACCTATATGATAGATAATTGTCACATGACAATGAACCTATATGAAGATAATTGTCACATGTGTTTGTCTGGTCCTAGTCTCACCTCTGAACTCCAATCCCCATCACCAACTTCCTATTGGACATTTTGAATCAGATATCCCATAGACATCTCAAACTTAATACATCAAAATTTAACTCCTCTTTCTCCCTAACCGCATGCCCCCATTTCCCTGTTTCTGTCAAGGAAAACTCTACCTTTCCACTCATCTAGTTTGTAACCTTAGGGTCACCCTTGAATATTCCCTCTCCTTCCCCCATATTAAATCCATCCTTATGTATAGCAGTTTCTACCTCTACAATATCTTCTATCGATCCCCTTTTCACAACATCTCACATCCACTCCTTTCTCACCACTGAGTCACTACCTTAGTTAAGTCTTCACCTCTTCTCACCTGAACCTCCTGAATACCAATCTAATTGCCATCCCTGCCTCTGATATCTCAGTTTTCCATTCCATCCTACACACAGCTTCCAAAGTGTTCTTTCTAAAACATATGGCTTTTCATGTCAGTCCCTACTGAGTAAATTCTACTGGCTTCTATAGCTTCTGTGATCAAATATAATGTCCTGTGTTTGACATTCAGAACTCTTCACAGCCTGGTTCCATCTTACCTTTCATCCCTCATTACACATTACTCCCCTTTCACACTCTGCAATCCAGCCAAACTGGCCTTCTTACTGTTCTTCATGCACATCACTCAATGTCTCATCTCTGCATTTTTTTATGTTGGTTCTTCCTCATGCTTGGAAGTCACCCCCTCCACACCCTCATTTCTAAGAGTCCTTAGTGTCTTTCAAGACCAAGTGTAAGGAGCACTTTGTATATGAAGCCATTTTTTAAAAAATAGTTTATTAGTTTAGTCTCAGTTAACAAGATTCAATTCCATAGTTCCTTGATTTTCAAATTTCCTTTACCTCCCTCCCCCCACCCCCATGACAGCATATAGTCTAGTATAGGATCTGCAAATACATTCATATTAGACATTAGTCCAATTACAAAGGCGTATTGTACTAGGTAGGATGAAAAAGGGTAAAGAAGAAATAAAACCAAACAATGAAAATAAAAAGATCAATTAGTTTGCTTCCATCAGGATTCAAGCTCAATTCTTTCTAGTTCTATCTCTGGATGTTGCATTTCTCTCCTTCATGAGTCTTTCGGGATTGACTTATATCACTGCATTGCTGAGAAGAGTCCAGTCTGTCATAGTTGGTCATCACACATATGATGTGTCTGTGATTGTATACAAATTTCTTCTGATTCTACTCTGCTCTCTCAGCATCAGTTTGTATAAGCCTCTCCAGGTAAGTATGAAAACTGTCTCTTCGTTTCTTATAGCACAGTAGTATTCCATTACATTCATATACCACAACTTGTTTAGCCATTCCCCAATTGATGGGCACCCCTTTAATTTCCAATTCTTTGCAACCATGAAAAGAGCTGCTATAAATATTTTTGTACATTTGGGTCTTCCTCCCTCTTCTATGATCTCTTTGGGATATAACCCTAGAAGTGGTATTGCTGGGCCAAAGGGTATGAAATTATTTATAGCCCTTTGGGCATAATTCCAGATTGCTCTCCAGAATGGGCGGATAAATTCACAACTCCACCAGCAAAGCATTAGTGTTCCAATTTGCCATATCCTCTCCAGCATTTGTCATTTTCTTGTTTTGTCATCTTAGCCAATCTGACTGGAGAGATGTGGTATCTCAGAGTTGTTTTGATTTGCATTTCTCTAATTAATAGTGATTTAGAGCATTTCTTATATGAAGCCATTTTTGATCCTCACAGTTGTTAGAGACTTCACCAGAAGCATAAGCACCTATCCCCATCCCAGTCCTTTCCATTCCTTATAGCTTGCACAACACACCTAAAGGTGTGGGTGTTGTCTTCCCACCCACCCCCAACCCCATCAGGATGTGAGTTCCTTTAGGGCAGGTATGCTTTTGTTTTTGTCTTTATATCCCTAGCAGCTAGCAGAGTTCTTGACACAATCATTAGTTAATGCTTGCTTAATGATTGATACCATGGATTCTCCCTTCGAACTGTTGGTTCTATACCTGGTTTGAATCATTCTGCGAGATTTCACACAGCTGTCACACAACTAGGATGAGGGGGCCCACTACAAATATTTTTAACCTTAAATGGGAGACAACTGTGGACAGAGGACTGGACCTGAAGTCAAGAAGACCTGAGTTCAAATCCAGCCCAGACACTTGCTCGCTGTGTGATTCTAGGCAAGTCACTTAGCCTCTGTTTACCTTAATCCACAGGAGAAGAAAATGGCAGACCACTGCAATATCTTTGCCAAGAGCCCCCCTGTGGTATCATGAAAAGTTGGACATGACTAAATGACTAAACAACAATAATCTCAAATGGGCAACGCAATCCTGTTACTTTAACTTTTCCATAGCTTGCTCTTTTGTCTCCCACAATGACTGTTCCAAACCCTCTTCTCTCTTCCAGACTTCCACACTATTTCCTTCCCCCTTCCTCTCCACAAAGGATCTTCCCTTATGCTTCATTATGAAATTAGGGGCAATTTTCCAATATTCTTTTCTCCTCTGTTCTGCATCTCAAGACCACTTGACATCATTCACCATTTCTTCCTGCTGTTCCCCATTCTCTGAGGAAGATCAAGCCCTTCTCCTCAAATGGGCCAACCTCTGTACCTATTTCTGCCTCCTATTCTAGCAGAAGGCAACCCCTCTCTCCTAATTTTCAATCTCTCTTATCTAGATGCCTTCCCTTCTGCCTATAAGCACAATCAGATGTTCTACATTTCTTGACATCCCCACCATCCCCATCTAGCTACAAGCCTGTATCTCTCTTCCATCAAGCCAAACAGCTTGAAAAACCTGTCTTTCAGAATGGCTAGGTGGTGCAGTGAATAAAGCACCAGCCTTAGAGTCAGGAGGACCTCAGTTCAAATTCAGTCTCAGACATTTAATACTTACTAACCATGTGACCTTGGGCAAGTCACTTAACCTCAATTGCCCTACCTTCCCCTCTGCAAAAAAAGAAAGAAAAAAGAAAAAGTTGTCTCTATATATGGCCTTCATTTTCTAATTCCCTTGCAGTTTGGCTTCCATCCTCATCACTCACCTGAAGCAGCTCTATCCAAAGTTACTAGTGATCTCTTAATTGCCTAAATCAGCACCATTTTCTCAGACCTCATCCTTCCAGACCTAGTACCATTTTGCAGTATTGACCATCTCCTCCTACATATACTATCCTCTGAGTTTTCATGAAATTGTCGTCTTGTTTTTCCTCTCCCTATCTAGCCACTCTTTAGTGCCTTTTTCTAGATTTTCACCATGTTCCAAAACTTAACTCCACAGCTCTGACTTTGCCCTCTTCTCTCTCTATATTCTCATTGAGTGGGCTCAGTTCTGTGCCAATGACTCCCATATCCCTAGAGCCAACCCTAGTCTGGAATTTCCCACTGGATAGTCAAGTAGTAAATAAGTGCTTCCTCTGTGCCAGGCAGTGTGCTAAGCCCTGAGGATACAAAAAGAGACAGAAGACAGTCCCTGCCCTCAAGGAACTCACAAGCAACAAGCAAACTGATATGTACAGACAAACTATGATTTCAAAGAGAAAGTATTCAAATTAAGAGGGATTGAAAAGGGGTCCTATAGAAGATGGGAGTTTAGTTTGAACTTCAAGGGAGCCAGGGAAGGTAGTAGGTGGAGATGAGGGAGGACATCACTCCAAGCATGAGGGAAAGGCAGAGAGAATACCCAGAACCAAGAGATAGAGTGAAGCAAGGAGGCCAGTGTCACTGAATCAAGGAGTCCTAAGAGGCAGAGAATAAGGTATAAGAAGACTGGTTATGAAGGGCTTTGAATGTCAGAGAGAGGATTTCATATTTGATCCTGGTGGTGATAGGGAGCCACTGGAGTTTATTGAGCAGAGAGGTGACAGCTGAATGAGGTCACTGCTGAATGGAGGATGGATGGGAGTGGGGAGAGACAGGAGGCAGGCAGACCCACCAGTAGGCTATTGTAGGAGTCCAAGAGGGAGGGGATGAGGGTATGTATCAAAGAAGAGGACAGGAAATATTTGCCAGGTATTGTTAAGGTGATATCATGTGGACATCAGAAATTCTTGATAACCCAAACATAGAATTCAAGGTCTTTCTCTCCAAACCCATCTCTCTTCCTAACTTTGCTGTTTTTTTCAGGGATACCATGATCCTTCTAGAATCCAGGTTCAAACCCTGAAAACCATCCTCCTCTCTTCCCTCACCTTATCTACCATAATCTAAGCAGTTGTCAGGTCTTGTTAATTCTCCCTCTCTGCTTTCTTTCCCCTTCTCCCTGCTCCCACAGCCACCACCCTTCTTTAGGTCCTCATCACTATTTCAGAATCTTCGTAATTGATTTTCCTACAACAAATCTCACCCTTAATACATCCTCCCCATGAATGGCCAAGGAATCTTCCTAAAATGCAGGTCTAACCATGTCATTCCCCTTCTCAAGAATGTCTATTAGCTCCCTCTTTTCTTCTTCTTCTTCTTCTTCTTCTTCATCATCATCATCATCATCACTAGCATTCATAAAGCACCTACTATGCACCAGGCACTTTACAGATATTATCTCATTTGATCATCACAGCAACCCCGAGGGGTAGGTGCTATTGCTGTCCCCTTTTTACAATTGAGGAAGACAAGGCAAAAAAGTCAAGTGACTTACCCAAGGTCACATGGTTAGAAAGTGCCTGAGGTTGGATTTGAACTCAGGTCCGTTTGACTCCAGGGCCAAAGCTCTACTCATTGCACCACCTAGCCACCCCTCCTTTAAGTGTTTTAAAGCCCTTTGACACCTGCCTTCAGTTGACCTTTCCAGGCTCATTATACTTTATTGCCCTCTTTCTCACTCTACATTCTTGCTGTTCCTTGTATACAGCTTTTCTTCTCCTGTTCTGTGCCTTTGCAAAGCCTAGAAAGCACCTACCTCCTCACCTTCTCTCCTTAGACTCCCTAGCTTCCTTCAGAGCTGTGCTCCAGTGCTACCTCCTATGTGAGGCCTTCCCTGATTCCCCACAACTGTTTGTCTTCCTGCCAATGACTTTGTGTTTACCTTCTGTGTCTTCTGTGTACAGCCTTGCCTATATATGTGCCCTCAAGTACATACTCACACAATAGAAGCTACTTGAGAGCAGAGACCATTTCCTTGTCTTTCTGTCTCTAGCACCCAGCAGAGTGTGTGCCTTACTAAGGCATTTAAGAAAGGCTTGAAAGACTGACTGATTGATTTGTCCCCAGCCCTCAGTGACATCCAACATCAGCTCCTGATCCAGTTGCTAGAGAAAAAGGAAAAGATCCTGTCCCAGGAGGTAGATCTGGTAAGAAAAGCTGCTTCCTTTGCAAAAGTCAGCTGGGCAGTCCCAAGTTCCCAGAAGCCTTGGAATGAGCAGCCTAGAGAATGAATGAGAAATGGGGAGAGGGAGCAGTCTAAAAGGGAGAGTTTCTGTTCTGTAGATGACCTGCCCCTTCCTCTGCCCTGCTGCCCAGATCTCAGTGGGGTGACTTCAGACCTCACAGGGTTTCTTACCTGTTATGCAGCTGCCTCAAAGTTACAGTCTAGCAGTTCTCTCAGGACCCTGGTTCCTCAGGGTTCTTTCTCAGAACTACTAGAAAGTATCCCATGCTCTTCCCCAGAGACCCTATTTTCTGTTTCCCATAGGTGAAGGAAATTCTGAAGGAGAACTTCAATCAGATGGAGCAGAGGACTTTCTCCCTTCCTTCAGAGCTGCTGTCCTTTGTCAGGAGCCAGGATGAGAACTTGACCCTCACTTTTGGCCTGTTGGAAGAGTGTGGACTTGGGATCTCAGGAGATGAACCCCAATTTACCTGGAACCCCAGTGCTCTGCAGTCACTTTGTGCCCTGTATGGGAGTCTGCTGATGCTTCAGGCTCTCAGTGAAGTCTGCTGACCTAGACCCCTCTTTCCCCACATATTTCATATTTCCTACCCTTATGTCAGTCCCAGACCCAGTGGATCAGGGGCCAGCCCTATTTCACATCACAGAATCACATTTGTGCATTGGGTCCTACTCTATGTCCAGTGACCCCAAAAAGGAATCCCCGCTGTGACATACTAGACAAGTGGACATCCAGCCTCTACTTGAAGACCCCATTGCAACAAACCCACCACCTCTCAAGGCAACTCATTCCACTATTGGAAAGTTTTATTATTAGGAAGTTTTTTCTTAACATCAAGCCTTCATTTGCCTGTTTGCAGCCTCTGTCCACTGCTCCTAGTTCTGCCTTCTCAGGTCAACAGAACAAGTCCATTCCCTTCTCTGCAGCCCTTTAAATACTTGTACTCAGCTATCAGGTCACATCTATATCTTTTCACAATCATAGTTCCTTCAACTGGTCCTCATGTGATACGGATTCAAGGCCTTTTGCCCTTGTGGTTGCTCTCCTCTGGACATTGTCCAAGTTATCAGTGCTCTTAAACTGTGGTGCTCAGACCAGATGAATTGTGAACAGGGCAGAGGTGGAACTATCACCTGCCTCTTCCTGGAAGCCCTTCCCTGCAGCCCAAGATGGCCTCAGCCTTTGAGACGTCTCCTCATAGTGCTGACTCAATGAGCTTGCAGTCCATTAAAACCTCCAGATCAGTTTTTAGACACACTGCTATATAACCACGTCTTGATAGCTCAAGGTGTCATTAGCTTCCATATGACCAACCCTAATTTTTACATTCTTTCCTTCAGTATGGTTTTGTACCTCTTTTTCTAAGCTATTAATTCTCATTTTATACCTTTCTTTTCCTAAATATTGCTTCTTTTCCCATTTTTTCCCCTATTGCTCCCATTTGGTTTTTAAATTTGTTTTTTAGCTCTTTAAAAAAATTTTTTATGGGCGGTTAGGTGGTGCAGTGAGTAGAGCGCTGGCCCTGGAGTCAGAAGGACCTGAGTTTGGTTCCCGCCTCCGACATTTAACACACACAAACAAAAACCTAGCTGTGACCTTGGGCAAGTTACTTAACCCCAATTGCCCTCCAAAAAGCAAAAAAACAAATTTTTTTAGGAATTCTTATCAGATGTGTTCAAGTTGGATTTTTCTTTTGAGATTTTTTTGTAGATATGTTCAAGTTATTCTTTTTTTGATTTGTGTAGAGCTTCCTTGTCTTCATAATAGCTCTTTATGGTGGGGTTCTTTTTTGTTTGCTCATTCCAATAGAGTATAAATAGCTTGAGAGCAGGTCCTATCTCTTTTTGTATACCCATTGCTTCAAATAGTGCCTATCACATAAGAGGTGCTTAATAAATGTTGATTGTTTAAATGCTAGGTCATTTGCCTTGACTAGTAACAACTACTTCTTTTAATTCCATAATAACTTTAGTCAGCTTTGCATGGATAATAATATGTGCATATTTTCTCTCTTCTTAGAATGCAACCCACAAGGATTTCACTTTTATCTTTGTATCCCAATGCTTAGCACAGGGCCTGGAACATAATAAGTGCATAATAAATGCTGTTGATTGACTATTCACCTCCCTTGGCCTCAGTTTCCTCATCTGTAAAATGAAGGAGTAGACTAGATGACTTCTGAATTTCCTTCCAGCTCCACATCTATGATCCTTATGTTCCAACAAACATAATTTTGATTTTCTCAGCAGCATGGAGGACTTGGAGGAAATACTATCCAGACAAAATATTTCTAGCTTGTTTTTCAAATACAAAGTGGTGAGGTAAACCAGAAAATTCTGCATTTTGTAGAATACTTTGACATCACCAAGGACGTGCATGACTAGAAAAGGAGACAGGAAAATCACACATGACATGGAGAAAAAATGAGCCCTGACATTTCAGTGGCAGCCTGTAAAAAGTGCCATTAGCACCTGGAATGGGTCTGATAGGGAAAATGAACCAAAGAACAGGAATGAGAAACTTAAGGGGGTGAAGAAAACATATTTTCCAGATTATAAACCACTCAGTTAGTCCGTGTGTGTGTGTGTGTGTTGCCCAGACCTGGAATTTCATGTAAGGAGATCATACTGAGGAACTTTCTCTCCCATTGAGGATCAGCACCTTAGACAGTTCCCAGGGACACTGAGGGATAAAATGTCCTTCCCAGGGTCACACAGCAAATACATGGGAGAGGCAGGCCTTGAATCCAGCTCTTCCTGGATCCAAGGTCAGCTCTGAATTCACTATTCCAGGATGCATGCATATAAAAAATTTACATATATATGTATGTATGTATACACATAAGCATATGCATATACACGGCTATATCAATTGGGTGTTTATTTACATATATATGTATATGCACACATACATGCACATGTTTATGTGAATTGGTTGGGCATTGTTCTTTGTTCTGAAGAGGACCAAAATGACTTCATTATGTTAGTGTCCAGGTACGGTGTATCTCACCATTGTTGATCAGACCAACACAAGCTCGGAATGCTCTACCCCAGGTTTTACACAAACAGTCCATGTGAATATTTGGGGTGGATTCTTTAAATTTATGCACATCACCATTCTTTTGAGCTGCTTCAATTCTGCTTTGCTCATAGAGCACAGAACCTTCTGACACCTGCAGACCATGCTGGGCAGTGCTGGTTCAGTTTCTCCCATGTCTCCTGTGGGATATCCTGTATGACTGTCATTCTGGGGTGCTGGGTAGGGGAAAAATAGGGAAAAATTGTAACTCAAAATCTGATGAAAATGAATGATGTAAACCAGAAGTTAATAAAGCATTTAAAAAATTAAGCAGTTTGCATCCCACTTAGCAGAGAAATAAAAGACACTGTTGCTGACATTAAGAGTGAGGCAATTAGTCCTGTGATCTCAAAAGTCCAAAAATCAGTTCTTCTTAGAAAATCAGATATTTCTTGAAGTGTAGGCTCCTCTGAAGTCTGTCACCGTGTAATGTTCCATTAGAATGCTGTATCATCCCGTGAAAAGGTGGGACACCAATCCATTTCCCCTTTGGTTGTCCTTGTGAGGGATCTTCTGATCCTCTTCTCTGTTTCTGCATCTGGGAGGTGATTACATAGAACACGCCTGGACAGCATCTAAAAATATAAGTAAAACCTCACCTCTACATAATCAAGGGGCAGGTCTTTTCCATTACTTTATTTGGGAATATGTTACTTTTACAAATTGTTTTTTTTCTGTTGGTGTATACCCTTTTTTAGTGATGCTTTAAAAATTTAGGGTATATAAGGCAGTACCTAATTGCCCTTGTTATATATAGTTCAAATCCAAATCCCCTTTTCATTTTTGTAAATAGGTTTCACAGAAAAATTGAAATGATCTGCCAGTGTAGGCACGGGCATTATAGGGTTTTATTTCTTTAGGGGTATGTAAGAATGAAGAACAATGGAAATGTAGAGAAAAATATTTTTCCTTACTAAAGTGTAGCTACAGGTGTAATCATATAAAATTGAAGAACAATAATTTTGCTCTGTCCATATGATGTAGTCTTATTAAGTTAAATGAATGGAAGGTTCTACAGTTATAAAGAAACAGAAAATTATTTAGAAATGTTTTTGAATAGAAATATAGTCATTGACTATTGCCTTTTTATTTCTGAGGGATGTTACAGGGAGAGGATTCTCCATTATTTAAATACAAGATTGCATAGTATCTTATATCAGGGAAAAAACATCGTTCTAAAAAAAGTCAATTCTTGCAGAAATGGCAACAATAAAAATTAAATTACAAGGCTTCCAGTAATACGCTGGAAGTTTTCTTTCCCATTTCTTAGTCACCTTAAGTAGGTTTATAAGTCATAGTTATGATAAATTGTTAACCTTCAACCTAAAAAGAACTATAATGTTGACATATGACTCAAAAAAATTAAAGTTTTAGATTCAAGAAAACTAAGCTTTTCTTGTTCAAATTGCTTAGATCACAGATTTAGACTGTGCTTAATATTCCTTATCTCACTCTGAATATCAGTATGTACAAATTCTTATGAATGTAAATATTTGGCAGTTGATATTCTCGATTCTTGTTTAGCTTTAAACAGCAAAGATTATCCAGCCTTCAAAGTTACCAAGACAAAAGTGTATGAGGAAAAAGTGTTCACTTGTCACATGGATCTATTGTAACTTTCTAAAGAAGTGACATCCATTTGCCAGAGAATACTAGGTTTTAAACTTGTAGGATTAATAGAGGTAGAAGAGGGGGAAGGTATATGAGGAAGGCATTTTGTGCATGATTTAACTATTTGCCTGGCCTGTTCTTGAGTAAATGTGAAATTACTTAATTAGTCATCCTTGCATTTTGGATGCAGAGATAAAGGAAGAAATGTTGGTTAAGTTTTGTATTGTTAATTTATCAGCCACAGCACCCCTCTGCTGAATGGGCCTAGGCAGAGATGCATGAGAGCAAATGCAAGAAATCCAGAAAGGATCTTCTCCACCTCTAACCACTTGTTGCAACTGAAAAAAACAATTGATATAACTTTTGATTATTGAAATCTGTTTTAATGTTCCTTACAGTATTAAAAAAATATTTACTATCCATAAAAACGTTAAGAGGTTGAAATCGGTGCTTTAAATGGCATATAATAGGAAACATTTCATTCTTCTGGGTAGATGAGAAGGAGGTGGAAATAACTCTTTTAGCTATCTGTTATTTGAGGCCTTAGTAAAAGCCTTATCTGCCTTTTTTTTTTTTTTACAAGAGAAGGATGGGCCAAAAGGTATGAAATTATTTATAGTCCTTTGGGCATAATTCCAGATTACTCTCCAGAATGTTTGGATAAGTTCACAACTCCACCAGCAATGCATTAGTGTTCCAATTTGCCCACATTCTCTCCAGCATTTGTCATTTTCTTGTTTTGTCATCTTAGCCAATCTGACTGGAGAGATGTGGTATCTCAGAGTTTCGATTTGCATTTCTCTAATCAATAGTTATTCAGAGCATTTCTTCATATGCTTACAGATATCTTTAATTTCTTTCTCTGAAAACTGTCCGTTCACATCCTTTGACCATTTATCAATTGGGGAATAACTTGTGTTCATATAGATTTGACTCAATTCTCTGTAAATTTTAGAAATGAGTCCTTTATCAGAGACATAGGTTGTAAAAATTCTTTCCCAATTTCCCACCTCCCTCTTGATCTTGGTTACATTGGTTTTGTTTGTACAGAAGCTTTTCAATTTAATATAATCAAAATTATTCATTTTGCATTTTATAATGCTCTCTAATTCTTGTTTGGTCCTAAAGTCTTCCCCTTTCCACAAATCTGACAGGTAAACTATTTCTTGCTTTCCCAGATTGCTTACAGTATCATCCTTTATACCTAGATCATGCACCCATTTAGACTTGATTTTGGTATATGGAGTTAGGTAATGATCTATGCCCAGTTTCTTCTATACTGTATTCCAGTTTTCTCAGCAGTTTTGGTCAAATAGTGCATTCTTATCTCCAAAACTGGGTCTTTGGGTTTATCGAACAATAGATTACTATATTCATTTTCATTTGGGGCTTTTGGTGCAGGAGTTCTGACCTCACAGTCCTCCTCCATGCTTTGGTCCTCTTTGCCCCTAAAATAGGAGTCCAATGTTGAATTTTTTCTGTTTATTTTGTTTCTTTTGCCTAGGCATGTCACCACCTAATTACTTGATTATGGGGCTTGTTGCCACAGTAGGACTCTGCCACCAGACAGGAGAGCTTCCATCCCAAACGTGGGGTCTTCACAACTTCCGAAGGTTGGGTGGCCTCTGTAAAGCCTCCACCCACTCTGGCAAATTGGATACCCACCCCAAACCTCCCCCCCAGACCACAATCCAGATCCAGGCAGTTTAAAGCAAGAGCGATTAACCCCCAGACTGATTGCTGGATCTCTCTACAGTTTGCAGACCAGGAGCTAGGGCCGCCACTGATGCTGCAAAATGGCTTCTGTGCACGTTTCTTCAGCAACTTTTCGCCCCCAGGGGAGGAAGCCACGTGTTCCCCAGATACTGGTCCCAAAGTCCATAGGGCACTAACCTCTCACTTTGTCCTAGGCATATCTGTGCTGATAATTCTGGAATTGCCACAGCTGTTGGTGTTCTGGGGTCCCTCCAGCTGTCTGCTGACCCAGCCGCCCTAGGGCTAAAACTGCAACTCATGCGGGCCTGGGCTCAGCTCCCAGAGCGCTGTGCTGCCAGTTCCCAGCGGGCTGTGCTGCCTCTCTCAGAGTGCTGCGCTCGCCACTCCCTGCAGGGCTGCTGGGTTCTCCTCAGCGGGAGGTTAGCTTCTGTGTAGTTCTCTGGGTGCTGGGGCTCCAGAAGTTGTTCAGAGTCCCCTTTTACATTGTTTGGAAGTTGTGTGGGGCAGAGCACCTTGGAAGTGCTGTTTCTACTCCACCATCTTGGCTCTGCCCCCTAGATCACAATATTCATTAACTGCTGGGTCTCCTGCGCCCAATCTATTCCATTGATCTACTACTCTACTCCTCTGCCAGTACCAAGCAGTTTTGATGACTGCTGCTGTATAATACAGATTAAGATCTGGCATAGCTAGTCCACCTTCCCTAGCGTTTCTTTTCATTAATTCCCTTGATATTCTAGACCGTTTGTTTTTCCAAATAAATTTTGTTATTATTTTGTCTAATTCTAAAAAGTAGTTTTTTGGTAAATTGACTGGTATGGCACTAAATATAATGTTTAATTTGGGTAAAATTGTCATTTTTATTATATTAGCTTGACCCAGCCATGAGCAATTGATATTTTTCCAATTAGTTAGATCTGATTTTATTTGTATGAGAAGTGTTTTGTAGTTGTGATCATATACATTCTGGGTTTGTTTTGTCAGGTAGATTCCCAAATATTTTATAATGTCTACAGTTACTTTAAATGGGATTTAAGAGAGAGTGTTTTTGATAGATACTGGGGTGGCTTGGTTATCAGTAACCCAATTGTTTCAGGGAACCAAATTATCACAGGACACTCTTATCATCTCTGGGGTTAAGGGTGAGAACTTCACTGTTCTACTCACAGAAGTTTTAGAATTTGAATGCAAAGGAGCCACTGCCTTAAATCAATTACTCCTAGTCCCAGAGGCAGGCATAAATTTATTAGGAAGAGATTTATTACTAAACTGGCTATTCAGTTGGTAACTAGAGGAACTCAGAGAGTTAATTTTAAAAGAAGATCAATGGATTTACCCTGAAGTATGGGCAAGTCCCACAAAATAACATTTTGCCATTACAAAAAGGAGATGGGACCTACCAATTGGTGTAAGACCTAAGGGAAATTAATAAAATCGTTCTGCCATCTCACCCAGTGGTCCCTGATCCCTAAACCATCTTGGGAAGAATTAATGAAGGAAGCAAATGGTTTAGTGTAATAGACTTAAAAAGGTGCATTTTGGGCCAGTC
Organism: Gymnobelideus leadbeateri; assembly: GCA_011680675.1. Classification (NCBI taxonomy): domain Eukaryota; kingdom Metazoa; phylum Chordata; class Mammalia; order Diprotodontia; family Petauridae; genus Gymnobelideus; species Gymnobelideus leadbeateri. The sequence continues at coordinate 146,822 of WOXC01004134.1, forward strand.
CTTTGGATCCTGGCAGTAGGGACATCTTTGCCTTTGAGTGGGAGGACCCAGAAACAGGGAGAAAACAACAGTACCCATGGTGTGTCCTTCTTCAAGGATTTACAGAAGCCCCAAATCTGTTTGGGCAGATCCTTGAGAAAACAGTGGAGAAATTTAAGATCCCCAGTAGGACTCAAGTGTTGAAATATGTGGATGATTTGCTGGTGACAGGAAGGAAGAGGGAGGAAGTTAGCAAAGCTTCAATTCAGCTACTTAACTACCTTGGCAAAGAGGGGTTAAGACTTAAGGAGACTTGAGAGTCTCTTGAAAATAAGTTGCAGTTTGTGAAAAGGGAAGTCAAGGACCTGGAGCACTTGATTAGTGAGGGACAGAAGAAATTAGACCCTGAATGGGTTGCTGGAATTCTACAGACACCCCTCCCCCAAACAAAAACAAAACTTGAGAAAGTTCCTGGGACTGGTGGGGTATTGTAGGAATTGGATTGACTCTTGGATCAATGGATTTAAAAACCCTTGTAACAATACTTGCTGGATAATGAACCTGATAAAATAAGAAGGGGGAAGGAAGGGGAGGAAGGGGTCTCCAAACTGAAGGAAATGTTAACTTCATCCTCTGTTATGGCACTCCCTCCCTGGAAAAACCTTTTCACATATTTGTGAATGTGGATAAAGGGGTGGCATTAGGAGATCTGGCACAGATAAAAGGGGGGCAAAGAAGACAGGTAGACTTCCTATCAAAGATTCTAGACCTTGTGCCTCAGGAATGGCCAACCTGTATCCAGGCAGTGGCTGCCACTGCCCTACTGATAGAGGAAAGCTGAAAATTGACCTTTAGAGGGACTTTGATTGTGAGTGTTCCCCACCAGGTATGGGCCATTCTAAACCAGAAGGAAGGGAGATGGCTGATCACAGAATCCTAAAGTATAAGGCCATTTTGTTGGAGAAAGATGATTTAATTTTGTCACAGGACAACAACTTGAATCCTGCCTCTTTTCTGCCCTCAGGAGGCAGGGACACATCTGAACTAGAATATAATTGTGTTGACTTCATTGACCTTCAGACTAGGACCCAGTAGGATTTACAGGAGTCTCCAGTTCCAGGAGAACTAAACTTGTTTATTGATAGCTCCACTCAGGAAGTGGAGGGGAAGAGGAAAAATGGATATGCTGTAATTATTGGAGATCAGGAATCCCTGGTTGAAGCAGGGGAATTACCAAAGACTTGGTCAGCCCAGACTTGTGAATTATATGCTCTGAATCAGGGACTGAGATTTTTAAAAGAAAAAGAGAGAAATAAATATACTGACTTAAAGTATGCCTGGGGAGTGGTGCACATGTTTGGGAAAATATGGGAGGAAAGGGGAATAGTTAACAGTAGGAAAAGGGGCAGCCAGTTGGAGCAGTGAATAGAGCACCTGCCCTGGAATCACGAGGACCTCAGTTCAAATCCAGCTTCAGACACCAAATAGAAAAACTAGCTGTGTGACCTTGGGCAAGTCACTTAACCCCAATTGCCCTCCAAAGAACAAAACAAACAACAACAACAACAAAAAAAAAACAGTAAGGAAAAGGAGCTAGCACATACTAATCTAATTATTCAGGTCTTAGAGAATTTGTTGCTGCCCAAAGCTATAGCCACAACGTATGTTAATTGTCATCAAGATGGACAATCTTTTGAGAGTAGAGGGAATCACCTTGCAGACAAGGAAGCAAGGAAGGCTGGGACTGCAGAATCTGAGCTGCCAGGTCACATGTTGGTCTTAATCCCCTCTTTTCTTCCTAATCTCCCTCCTCCCTCCTTTACTGAGGAAGAAATGCAGAAGGTACAGGCCTTGGGGGCTCAAGAGCAAGGTGGGCCCTGGCTCCTCCCTGCTGGAAGAGAGGTACTGACCAAAGCAGGTATTAGACCAGTCCTTCAACACTTACATCAAGGTGTCTTTGGGACACCCAGAACTTGTGTGATGCAGTCTCAACTCAGTATGTGTCTTCCAGTCTTTAGACCCTAGTACAGCAGCTGGTAGATGGATACCTTGTATATCAAAAAACAGACAAGTGTGCCTTGCACCAGGCTCTAGCTGGAGAAAGACCCCCACATCTTAGGCCTTTCCAGAATATAAAGGTGGACTTTACAGAGTTGCCTCCTACAAAACATCTCAAATACTTATTGGTCATAATAGACCACTTAACCTCTTGGGTGGAAGCCTTCCCTGTGCCACATGCTACTGCCCCCTCAGTCAGTAAGGTACTGCTGTAGAAGATCATTCCAAGGTATGGGATTGTGGAATGGAGAGATTCAGATCAGGGGACCCACTTTACCACCAAGATTCTGCAGTTCCTAGCCCAAGCCTTGGACATTACCTGGGAGTTTCATCCTCTCTGGCACCCTCCCTCATCTGGTAAGGTTGAAAGGATGTGCCAAGAAATTAAAAAACAGTCCACTAAATTGGCTTTAGAAACTCAGCTGCCCTGGACAAAGTGCCTGCCCCTCACCCTCCTCAGAGTTATAAAGAAACCCCAAAGTGATATAGGACTATCTGCATAGGAACTCCTCTTTGGACATCCATATCCTGGAAACAGCATGGGGCACAAAAACTGGGATCCTATATTAGGAAGTAAAGATAAGTTTTTGAGAAATTGTGTATATTCCTTGATAAAACATTTGACTGTATTGCAGCAGAAGGAACTGATTGCCCAGGCACTGCCATTCTGATTTCCAGTCCATAAATTCCAGCCTGGTGACTCAGTCCTGATCCAGACTTGGAAAGAGGAAAACCTTACACCTTCTTGGGAAGGGCCTTTCCAGATCCTGTTGACAGCTGACACTTCAGTAGGAAGTGAAGAGAAGGGTTGGACTCACCAGACCAGTGTAAAGCGACCTGTTGGACCTCCTACAACATGGACAATTGAATTAGCTTAGCCTGAGAGCTTGAAACTGCACATCCAACAAGGTCCTGGCCCTCCCACTGGGTGGATACATAAGCCCTGAACTACTCTCCCTCTGAGTGAGAGTACTGATTGTTGCGAGTATATTGGTTCCTTTCTTGCTTGTGATTATCTCAGTATTTGATATCTTTGCTTGTGTCTCTGTTGCCCTACATCACTGCTTTGCTTGTAACCACAGTGTAACACCAGGGGGATTTCCCTAACTCTTTTATTGCTGTATTCTATCATTCCTGCATTTGCATCAATACCTCAGACAAGAGAAAGAAAGAAGTTTGAACAATTGATGGAAACTATAGCCCAGAATTTTAACCTAAATAACTGTTGGGTCTGTGGTGGGCCTCAGAGGTTATCTCAGTGGCCATGGGTCCCTGTCCCTCTAAAACCAGAATGGCTCCTTACTACTAAGGCTGGACTTAACAATAACACTGGTCTCTGGGAGGATGGGGAGGAACACACCTGGCTGCTTACTGAAGAGAGAAAAAGAGTATTCTGTATAAATCCAACTCAAGGTGGGGGGGAGGGGGGGTTGAATTAGGAAAGAGTTGTTGCAAATGAACCTTAACTTAATGTCCAGTTGGAGGAGCTGTCAATCGGTATGGCCCTTCTGGAAAGCAGTTTGGAAATATGCCCCAAAAGTCATTCATCTGTGCATACTCTTTGACCCAGCATCATCACTTCTTGGTCTATAATTCCCCAAGGAGACTTTAAAAATATGGAAAGAACCTATTTGTACAAAATCTTTTAGAGCACGTCTTTTTCATAGTGGTAAAGAACTGGAAACTAAGGCAAAGGGGGTGCCATCACTTGAGGAAAGGATGAATAAGTGATGGCATATGAATGTAATGGAACATCATTGTGCCTAAAAAATGATGACGGAGACAATTTTAATGAAAGCTGGGAAGACTTGTATGGACCCATACTGAGCAAGAACAAGAAAAATTTACACAATAACAACAATTGTGTAAAAACAGCAACTTTTGAGAGTCTTAAGGATCACACAATGACTAATTTCAGAGGTCTGATGATGAAGCATCCTGTACATTTCCTGACAGAAGGATAATAAATTCAAGGTACATTATATGAGCACTAGGTATAGGGAACCTCAGAGTGGCTCTTGGATATTTCTGTCTCTGGTCCCAAAGAAATGATCACATGGAATGAGGCCTTTGGTCCACCTCCTGCCTCCCCAGTCAGCCCCATTCTCACCCACTAACCACCTCTCTCAAGACCCAAAGCTGCTCTCAGCAGACTGTCACTGGAAATTCCCTGCAAATCTTTCACATTAGCCAGCAATAACCAGAGCCACCATTTCTCTAACACTTAAGGATTACAAAAGGCTTTCCTCATAACAACCCCCATTTTATGAATGGAGAAAGTGAGGCTCAGCTAGTGAAACTTGACCTTGGGTAAGTCCCTTCATTCCCATGAGACTCAGTTTCCTCATCTGTCACATGAAGATTGGAATAGATGTCCCTTTCAGGGCAGTCAGGTGGCACAGTGGGCAGGGTGCTGGGCTGGAGTCAGGAAGACCTGAGTTCAAATCTGGCCTCAAACACCTGCATGTCACCTAACACTGTCTCAATTTCATCATCTGTAAGATGAGTTGGAGAAGAACATGGCAAACCATTCTAGTATCTCTGCCAAGAAAAACCCAGATGTGGTGGGGAAGGGTTGGAGGTGACTGAAACAACTGAACAACAACAAAATTCCCTTTAGTCATGAGATCTTTTGCTATGCTAGATGCTGTGCTGAATGATTTACTCCTAACTAGTAAGTGATGGGGCTCCCACTCTAGGCTACACTGAACAGGAAGAAGTATAGACAGCCTAGTAGCTAAATAGTTTGTCCAGGAAAGTAAGTGCATCACCAGGCACCCACCAGCTATCATCAGGAACCTTCCTGATTGGCTGAGAATGGGTTTGGAATTTCAAAATACCAGAATACTTGGCGGGCCAATCACAAATGAGTGTAATGAAGATATTTCATTGGGAAGACTGACTTTCTGCCAACCCAGGCTCACCCTCAATCCATAAGGATATACCTGATTGTTGCCTAGGTTCTAAAACTGTTCCCCTTCCTATAGCATCGTGTAGAATTAGTTAATGAGATCTTTCTCTCTCCCTCTTTCATGCAAAGGGGAGGGGGATCAAAAGTGTTATCAAAAGCTTTCCTCTCACACTCAAAACAGAACAAGTCTACCTAGCACCTGTGGCAGGGGACAATGTGCTAGCTTCAGAGGCAACTTCTCTAAGCCTCAGTTTACTCATCTGTACAATGAAGGTCTGAGACCAAATGGCACCTCAATCAATTCCCTTCCTAAATCCTGGATCTGATGATCAACTCCAGAGGTCACAAAGAGAGAATTCTTTTCTACACAGCAATCCCCCAATGAAAAACATTGCATACCCCCTTTTTAAACATCTACCTGCCTAAAGGGAACACTTTTTAAATGACTCTATACTGGGCAGCCAGGAGAGGGCAGAAGTTTCTAGGTTTTCAGCTCCTTTTCAAGCTTTAACTTAAATGAGGCTCAAAGATAAAACTATTTACCCATTCTCTAAATCCGGGGCCCTTTCCCCTGGATCCTCTCTCCAGTGGCGACAGAACATCTCCCAGGAGTCCCACTGACACCTCAAGCTCAACCAGCCTCAAACTGAGCTCATTCAACTGTAAACTAGATCCTTTTTCTGACTTTTCTCTTTCTGTCTGTACCAGCTCTGTTCACACAGTCTCCTGTGTTGACAAGCCTGGAGTTCTTACTGGCTTTCCACTCTCTCTCAAGTCTCTCATCTAATCAGTTAATAGGTCCTATTGATCCCATCACCCTCTACATCTGTCCCCTCCTCTCTTACAAGCCCTAATTACCACCTGCATGAATTAACCCAACTGTTTCCAAATAGGCCATTCTGCCTCCTGCATCCTCTTCCTCCTTTACTTCATATTGCTGCCAGCTTTATCTTCCTCATCTGTCAGTCTGGTCAGGTCACTCCTCTACTCAAAAGTTTTCAATGACTCCCTACTGCCTACTAAATACTCCTCTGTCTGACATTCAAGATCGGCCATTGATCTGAGACCTGTCTACCTTTCCTTTCTTACTTCACAGGACTCCACTATCTTTCCATTCCATTCAAACAGGACTGTTTGAAACTGCCCTCAAAAATGCAAATCAAAACAACCCAGAGTTTTCACCAGAAAGTTGGCAAAGATTTCTAAAAATGGAAATGAGCAACGTTAGAGTGTCCATGAAAAGACAGGCACAGCAAGATGACTAATGATGGCACCATGTTTTGGTTCAGTATTTCTGGAAAAACAATTTGGAATGAGGATAAAATGTTCACATCTTTGACCTGGAGATCCCACTGCTAGGCATGTGTGCCCCATGGAGATTAAAGGCAGAAGGTCATATTCATACAAGCACTTTTTTATGGTAGCCAAGAACTGAGAACAAAGTAGAAGCCTAAGCAAATTGTGGCACCTGAATGTATGAGTGTGAGAAATAAAGAAGTGGAAGAATTCAGAGAAACATGGGAAGGCTTCTATGAACTGATGCAAAATAAAGTAAGCACAAGCAAGAAAAAAATATACACAATGGATGTAATGGTGTAAATGGGAAGAGCAAAAACAAAATGTAATATTGATTTATATTATATAATGACAGAGCAGAAATGAACCTTTCTCCCTTCTTTGCAGAGGTGGGGGAGTATGGATGTGGAACATTATATACACAGTCAGACTCAGCTGCCACGTTGCCTCGTTTTGCTGACCCATTTTCTCTCTTATTTTGTGTTTTGTCACTAGGAATAGACTGCTACCTGGGGAGAGACATTTAGGAGTGGAGGTAGTATAAAAAAAAGACATAAATACATTTTTTAAAAATACTGCCCCTTGTGTTCTTTGCTCCTGTTGTCCCCTATTCCTGAAATGTCTTTCCTCACTATCTTAACCTGTTAAATTCCTACCCATCAAATAAAGTTAAATTCAAATGCCCCTTCCTCCAGTAAACCTTTCCAGATCTCCTGTTGGGAATAACCTTCCTTTGATTTCACTCTGTACCTTCCTATTCTATTTATATAGTATAGTGAATTGTTTAAATGGATTATTCTCATCTCCCACTAGCCCAAGAGCCTGGTCACAGGGTCTTATCCAGGCCTCAGGCAATACAGGACATTTGTGGAAGTTGATATGAAGTAAACTCAACCCTATCCCATGGAAAACTCTCATTCTCTATTTCTCTCTGGTTGCCCCAGGGACACTCCCCTTTGCTCCCATTTTCCCTCTTCCACCTTGCCCCCAAACCCAAAGAGAAGTCACTAGAGCTCTCAGCTCATATCTTGTCCATTCTTTTCAACTTTCCTTTTGTAAGCAGTCCCAGGTGGTAGGAGACACGGTAAGAATCTTGACCTCGAGGGTGGTTTTGTTTGACTCTGAGATCTGTCCTGAAATCTTCCCCTGAACAGAAGCTGTCACCTGCACAGTGCCAGACACCTTCCCATCCACCTCATCACTAAAGTGGAATGGTCCAAGCTGGGTCACTTCTGGCGGGAGAGAGGCCAATGCTTAGCTAAAGGGGAGAATTAAACCTGGCTGGCAGCAGGGGCCAGCATGGGACAAGGTAAAGGAATCTGGCACCCCAATCTTCCGTGTACTTCCCAAATCACAATAACTCATGGTTCTATAGCACTTTAAGATGTAAAAGGTGCATTCTGCAGAGCCAGTTTGTGAAATGGGGAGTACAAATGTCATCATTCCCATTTTACAGATGAGGAAACAGAGGCTCTAAGAAGATAAGTGACTTACCCTCAACCACACATCTAGTTAGTGGAATGTGAAAAGTGTCTGGGGGAATTAAAATCTTGAGTCCAATAAGAAGGAAGTTGTGTAGGTGTGCTGTATGATACTGGATTAATGAAGTGAAAGACTGAATGTGAGGAAGGCTCCCCCCATTTGTTCTGTTTGCAAAGGTTTATACATAGATGTTTGCGTACTGCTGCTCCACTTAATCTTGGAGTGTTTGAGAGAAGAGATTTTGGTTTGCTTGTTTTTCTTTATTCCCATGTCTAAGCACTGAGCCTGGCCTGGCATGATACATTTAGCTAAGTGGCCAGGTCATCAGAGGCTTTTGACATTTGGTGGCTAACACTGCAGCACTTTGACCTCCCTCCTCATACCCATTTTCTTCCCTCCATGCCTGGCTCCCTTCATTTGTCAATCACACATTTCCTTGATGAGAGCTTTCACACCACTTGTCCACAAGTCCTTGCTGTTGGTCTTGCTGAAGCCTACTCCTGCCCACTATGTGTCTACCCGTTCTTTGGGTTGTCTGTCATTTTGATTCTCCAGAAGAACTTTACCAGATGCATATTGGTATTAAAAAGATGATTTCTACATTAGGGAATGATATAACATTGTTGAATTGAAAACACTATAATTTCCCAGAGACAGTACAGCCTGCTGTCCTGCATTTCAATTTAGGGCACAGCTCAGTGTCTCTTGATTGGACCTGTTTGATATGTATGTGTATGCACACAAAAATCACACACTATACATAGAAACATGAGGGAGAGTTGGTGCACAGACAAATGTGCACTCGATGCAGCCTCTGAAGCTGACATCCAGCACAGCATGGATTGAGTCTCTGCTGCCTGTGCTCACTTTGGCCTAACAATGAACAGCAAGAAAACAGAGGTTCTCCCCCAGGCAGCACGACACCACTCATATGTGGAGCCATCAGTTCAAATGGATAAGTTTTGAATAGTGTGGACAAGTGCATTTACCTTGGCAGTGTGCCTTCCAGGGGTGTACACATCAATCATGGGATTCCCCCTCACACTGGCAAAGCTAGCTCAATGCTTGGGAGGCTCCAAAGGAAAGTGTGGGAAAGAAGAGGCATTAGACTGACTACCAGACTGACAGTCTACAGAGCATTCATAAGTGAATGCCTGTGAAACCTGCACAGGATCCCAGGGCCATGCCAGGAAACTGAGCCACTTCTACTTGAACAGGAAGATTCTGAAGATCACCTGCCAGGCACCGAGGTTCTTTGTCAAAGTAAACTGCCAAGCATTCGAACTCTACTGTAGAGAGCACAATTCCAAAGGCCTGGCCACGTTGTTCAAATACTAAGCCTACACTTGCCTAAGAGACTATTTTAAGGAAAACTAACATGGGGCAAACCTTCACATGGTTGTATGGAGAAGCAACAGAAGGACAGTCTCAAGGTCCCTCTGAAGAAATTGGAATTGAGACATGGGAGACACTGACCCAGGACTGCCCAGCATGGTCTGCAGGTGTCAGAGAAGCTTCTGTGCTCTATGAGCAAAGCAGAATTGAAGCAGCTCAAAAGAATGGTGATGTGCATAAATTTAGAGGAGCCACCCCAAATATTCACATGGACTGTTTGTGCAAAACCTTGGGTAGAGCATTCTGAGCTTGTGTTGGTCTGATCAACAATAGTGAGATACACCATACCTTGACACTAACATAATGAAGTCATTTTGGTCCACTTCAAGACCAAAGAACAATGCCCAACCAACTCACATAAACAGGTGCATGTATGTGTGCATATACATACATATGTAAATAAACACCCAATTGATAAAAACATATATATAATATATAAGTGAAAACCATATAGTCTGCATTCTAAGGAGATAGAAAATATGCACATATTATTATCTCTGCAAAGCTGACTAAATATATATGTGTATATATATTAATATGTATGTGTATGTGAATACATACATGTATAAATGTAAACTTTTTATATGCATACATTCTGGCATAACGAATTCAGAGCTGGCCATGGAGCCAGGAAGAGCTGGATTCAAGGTCTGCCTCTCCCAGGTATTTGCTGTGTGACCCTGGAAAAGTCATGTTATCCCTCAGTGTCCCTGGGAACTGTGTAAGGTACTGATCCTCACTGGGAGAGAAAGTTCCTCACTATGATCTCTTTACACAAAATCCGGGGTCTGGGTAACACACACACACACACACACACACACACACACACACACACACACACGGACTAACTCAGTGATTTATAAACTGGGGAATATGTATCTTTCACCCCCTTAGGTTTCCCTTTCATGTTCTTTGGTTCATCTTCCCTAGTGGACCCATTCCTGGTGCTAATGGCACTTTTTATAGGCTGCCACTGAAATGTCAGGGCTCATTTTTTCTCCATGCCATGTGTGATTTGCCTGTCTCCTTTTCTAGTCATGCACATCCTTGGTGACGTCAAGATATTCTACAACATGCATAATTTTCTACGTCACCCCTTCATATTTGAAAAACAAGCTAGAAATATTTTGTCTGGATAGTATTTCCTCCAAGTCCTCCAGGCTGCTGAGAAAATAAAAATTATGTTTGTTGAAACATACAGGTCGTAGATGTGGAGCTGGAAGGAAATTCAGAAGTCATCTAGTCTACTCCTTCATTTTACAGATGAGGAAACTGAGGACAAGGGAGGTGAGTAATCAATCAACAGCATTTATTATCTACTTTTATGCTCCCAGCCCTGTGCTAAGCATTGGAATACAAAGATAAAAGTGAAACCCTTGTAGTTTGAATTCTAAGAAGAGGGAAAACATGAACATATTATTATCCATGCAAAGCTGACTAAAGTTATTGTGGAATTAAAAGAGGTGGTTGTTACTAGTCAAGGCAAATAATCTAGCATTTATTAAACAATCAACATTTAGTAAGCACTTCTTATGTGATAGGCACTAATCTGAGCAATAGGGATACAAAAAGAGACAGGCCTTGCCCTCAAAGTGTTTATAATCTATTGGAATGAGCAAACAAAAAAGAATCCCACCATAAAGAGCTATTATGAAGACGGGGAAGCTCTACAGAAACCAAGAAAAGAACAACTTGAAAATATCTACAAGAAAATCTCAAAGAAAAATGCATCTTGAACACAAGTCTGATAAGAATTCCTTTAAAAAAATTTAAAGAGGTAAAAAATAATTTTAAAAACCAAATGGGAACAGTAGGGGAGAAAATGGGAAAAGAATCAATATTTAGGGAAAGAAAAGTATAAAATGAGAATTAATAGCTTAGAAAAAGATGTACAAAACCATCCTGAAGGAAAGAATGTAAAAATTAGGGTTGGCCATATGGAAGCTAATGACACCTTGAGCTATCAAGACATGGTTATGTAGCAGTGTGTCTAAAAACTGATCTGGAGGCTTTAATGGACTGCAAACCCATTGAATCAGCACTGTGAAGAAATATCTCAAATGCTAAGGCCATCTTGGGCTTCAGGGAAGGACTCCCAGGAAGAGGCAGGTTATAGCTCCACCTCTACCCTGGCCATATTTCATCTGGTCTGAGCACCACAGTTTAAGAGCACTGATAACCTGGACAATGTCCAGAGAAGAGCAGAGCAACCACAAGGGTCTGTGTCACATGAGGACCAGTTGAAGGAACTATGATTGTGAAAAGATATAGATGTGACCTTATAGCTGAGTACAAGTATTTAAAGGGCTGCAGAGAAGGGAATGGACTTGTTCTGTTGACCTGAGAAGGCAGAACTAGGAGCAGTGGACAGAGGCTGCAAACAGGCAAATGAAGGCTTGATGTTAAGAAAAAACTTCCTAATAATAAAACTTTCCAAAAGTGGAATGAGTTGCCTTGAGAAGTGGTGGGTTTCCCTGCAACGGGGTCTTCAAGTAGAGGTTGGATGTCCACTTGTCTAGTATGTCACAGTGGGGATTCCTTTTGGGCATCACAGGAATAGTTGGTCACTAGGGCTGGCCCCTGATCCACTGGGTCTGGGACTGACATAGGGGTAGGAAATATGAAATATGTGAGGAAAGAGGGGTCTAGGTCAGCAGACTTAAGTGAGAACCTGAAGTATCAGCAGACTCCCATACAGGGCACAAAGTGACTGCAGAGCACTGGGGTTCCAGGTAAATTGGGGTTCATCTCCTGAGATCCACAGTCCACACTCTTCCAACAGGCCAAAAGTGAGGGTCAAGTTCTCATCCTGGCTCCTGATAAAGGACAGCAGCTCTGAAGGAAGGGAGAAAGGCCTCTCCTCCGTCTGATTGAAGTTCTCCTTCAGAATTCCCTTCACCTATGGGAAATAGGATCAGACTGAACCCAGGGTCTCCAGAGAAGAACACAGGATACTTTGTAGTTATTCTGAAAAAGCCCCCAGGAAACTAGGGTCATGAGAGAACTGCTAGACTGTACCTTTGAGGCAGCTGTATAATAGGGAAGAAACCCTGTGAGGTCAGAAGTCACCCCACTGAGTTCTGGGCAGCAGGGCAGAGGAAGGAGCAGGTCATCCATAAAACAATCCTAGATTGCTTCCTCCCCACCCCCACCCCATTTCTGATTCATTCTCTAGACTGCTCATTCCAAGGCTTCTGCGAAGTTGGGACTGCCCGTCTTAATTCTGGGAAGGAAGCAGCTTTTCTTACCAGATCTATCTGCTGGGACAGGATCTTTTCCTTTTTCTGTAGCAACTGGATCAGGAGCTGATGTTGGATGTCACTCAGGGCTGGGGAGAAATTAATCAATTAGTCAAGTGATTCTTTTTTTTTTCTTTTTGGAGGGGAGAAGGTAGGGAAATTGGGGTTAAGTGACTTGCCCAAAGTTACACAGCTAGTTTTTGTGTTCAGTGTCTGAGGCTGCATTTGAATTCAGGTTCTCCTGACTCCAGAGCCCGTACTTTATGCACCTAGTGGCTCTTCTCCCCCTCCCCCTAAGTGATTCTTAAATGCCTTACTAAGGCATAGACTCTGCTGGGTGCTAGAGTTAGGAAGACAAGAAAATGGTCTCTGCTCTCAAATAGCTTCTATTGTGTGAGTATGTACTTGAGGGCACATACATAGGCAAGTCTACACACAGGGCACAGAAGGTAAACACAAAATCATTGGCAGGAAGACAAACAGTTGTGGGGAATCAGGGAAGGCCTCACATAGGAGGTATAACTGGAACACAGCTCTGAAGGAAGCTAGGGAGTCTAAGGAGAGAAGGTGAGGAGGTAGGTGCTTTCTAGGCTTTGCAAAGGCACAGAACAGGAGAAGAAAAGCTGTATACAAGGAACAGCAAGAATGTAGAGTGAGAAAGAGGGCAATAAAGTATAATGAGCCTGGAAAGGTCAACTGAAGGCAGGTGTCAAAGGGCTTCAAAATACTTAAAGGAGGGGTTTAAAGGACAGCTGGGGGTGCAGTGCATAGAACACTAGGAATGGAGTCAGGAAGAGCTGAGTACAAATCCAGCCTCAGGCACTTACTAACCATATGACCTTGGGTAAGTCACTTGACTTTTTGCCTTGTTTTTCTCAATTGTAAAATGGGGACAGCAATAGCACCTACCACTCAGGGTTGCTGTGATGATCAAATGAGATAAAGTGCCTAGTGCACAGTAGGTGCTTTATGAATACTAGTGATGATGATGATGATGATGATGATAATGAGGATGATGATGATGATGATGATGATGATGATGATGATGATGATGATGAAGGAGAAAGAGGGAGCCAAAAGAAATTCTTGAGAAGGGGAATGACATGGTTAGACCTGCATTTTAGGAAAACTCCTTTGCCATTCATGGGGACGATGTATTAGGGGAGAGATCTGATGTAGGAAAATCAATTAAGAGGATACTGAAATAATGATGAGGGCCTAAAGCAGGGTAGTGGCTGTGGGAGCAGGGAGAAGGGGATAGAAAGCAGAGAGGGGGGATTAACAAGACTTGACAACTGCTTAGATACGGTAGATAAGGTGAGGGAAGAGAGGAGGATGGTTTTCAGGGCTTGAACCTGGATTCTAGAAGGATGGTGGTATCCCTGAAGAAATTAGCAAAGTTAGGAAGAGAGATGGGTTTGGAGAGAAAGACCTTGAATTCTCTGTTTGGGTTATCATGAATTTCTGATGTCCATATGATATCACCTTAACAATACCTGTCAAATATTTCCTCTCTGCTCCTTTGATACAGACCATCATCCCTTCACTCTTGGACTCCTACAACATCCTACTGGTGAGTCTGCCTGCCTCCTGTCTCTCCCCACTCCCATCCATCCTCCATTCAGCAGTGACCTCCATTCAGCTGTCACCTCTCTGCTCAATAAACTTCAGTAGCTCCCTATCACCACCAGGATCAAATATGAAATCCTCTCTCTGACATTCAAAGCCCTTTATAACCAGTCTTCTCCCTTGCCTTTCCAGTCTTCTTACACCTTATTCCCTGCCTCTTAAGACTCCTTGATCCAGTGACACTGGCCTCCTTGCTTCACTCCATCTCTTGGCTCTGGGTATTCTTTCTGGCTTTCCCTCATGCTTGGAGTGATGTCCTCCCTCATATCTACCTACTACCTTCCCTGGCAGTCTTGAAGTTCAAGTGAAAACCCCCATCTTCTATAGGACGCCTTTTCAAACCCCTCTTAATTGGAATACTATCTCTTTGAAATCATGGCTTGTCTGAACATATTAGTTTGCTTGTTGCTTGTGAGTTCCTTGAGGGCAGGGACTGTCTTCTGCCTCTTTTTGTATCCTTAGGGCTTAGCACACTGCCTGGCACAGAGGAAGCACTTATTTACTACTTGACTATCCAGTGGGAAATTCCAGACTAGGGTTGGCTCTAGGGATATGGGAGTCATTGGCACAGAGATGACCCCACTCACTGAACTCATCAATGAATGAGAATATAGAGAGAGAACAGGGCAAAGGCAGGGCTGTGGAGTTAAGTTTGGGGACATGTTGAAGATTTAGTAAAGGGCACTGAAGAGTGGCTAGATAGGGAGGGGAAAACAAGATGACAATTTCATGAAAACAGAGTATAGTATATGTAGGAGGAGATGGTCAATACTGCAAAATGGTACTAGGTCTGGAAGGATGAGGTCTGAGAAAATGGTGCTGATTTAGGCAATTAAGAGATCACTAGTAACTTTGGACAGAGCTGCTTCAGGTGAATGACGAGGATGGAAGCCAAAAGGCAAGGGAATGAAAAAATGAAGACTGTATATGGAGACAGGTTTTCCTTTTTTTTTTCAGACAGTAAGGCAGGGCTGTTGGGGTTAAGTGACTTGCCCAAGGTCACATAAGTGTTAAGTGTCTGAGACTGGATGAACTCAGGTCCTCCTGATTCCAGGGCTGGTGCTCTGTTCACTGCACCACCTAGCCATTCTGGAAGACAGGTTTTCAAGCTGTTTGGCTTGATGGAAGAGAGATACAGCTTTATAGATAGATGGGGATGGTGGGGATGTCAAGAAATGTAGAACATCTGATTGTGCTTATAGGCAGAAGGGAAGGCATCTAGATAAAGAGAGACTGAAAATTAGCAGAAAGGGGATGATTACAGTTGCCTTCTGCCAGAGGAAGAGGCAGAAATAGGTACAGAGGTTGGCCCAGTTGAGGAGAAAGGCTTGATCTTCCTCAGAGAATGGGGAACAGCAGGAAGAAATGGTGAATGATGTCAAGTGGTCTTGAGATGCAGAACAGAGGAGAAAAGAATATTGGAAAATTGCCCCTAATTTCATAATGAAGCATAAGGGAAGATCCTTTGTGGAGAGGAAGGGGGAAGGAAATAGTGTGGAAGTCTGGAAGAGAGAAGAGATGGTTTGGAATAGCCATTGTGGGAGACAAAAGAGTAAGTTATGGAAAAGTAACAGGATTGCGTTGCCCATTTGAGATTATTGTTGTTTAGTCATTTAGTCATGTCCAACTTTTCATGATACCACAGGGGGGCTCTTGGCAAAGATATTGCAGTGGTCTGCCATTTTCTTCTCCTGTGGATTAAGGTAAACAGAGGCTAAGTGACTTGCCTAGAATCACACAGCTAGCAAGTGTCTGGAGCTGGATTCGAACTCAGGTCTTCTTGACTTCAGGTCCAGTCGTTTATCCACAGTTGTCTCCCATTTGAGATTAAAAAATATTTGTAGTGGGCTCGCTCATCCTAGTTGTGTGACAGCTATGTGAAATCTTCCAGAATGATTCAAAGCAGGTATTGAACAGACAGTGCTAGGGGAGAATGCACAGTATCAATCAATAAGCAAGCATTAACTAATGATTGTGTCAGGAACTCTGCTAGCTGCTAGGGATATAAAGACAAAACAAAACAATACCTGCCCTAAAGGAACTCACATCCAGATGGGGTTGGGGGAGGGTGCGAAGACAACACCCACACCTATAGTATGTTGTGCAAGCTATAAGGAATGGAAAGGACTGGGATAGGGATAGGTGCTTATGCTTCTGGTGAAGGCTCTACAAACTATGAGCATCACAAATGACTTCATAGAGAAGGTGGTCCTTGTACTTGGTCTTGGAAGACACTAAGGATTATTAGAATTGAGGGTGTGGAGGGTGACTTCCAAGCATGAGGAAGAACCAACATAAAAATGCAGAGATGAGAGATTGAGTGACATGCATGAAGAACAGTAAGAAGGCCAGTTTGGCTGGATTGCAGAGTGTGAAAGGGGAGTAATGTGTAATGAGGGTTGAAAGGTAAGATGGAACCAGGCTGTGAAGAATTCTGAATGTCAAACACAGACCATTATATTTGATCACAGAAGCTATAGAAGCCAGTAGAATTTACTCAGTAGGGACTGACATGAAAAGCCATATGTTTTAGAAAGAACACTTTGGAAGCTATGTGTAGGATGGAATGGAAAAGTGAGACTTCAGAGGCAGGGAAAGCAATTAGATTTGTATTCAGGTGGTTCAGGTGAGAAGAGGTGAAAACTTAACTAAGATAGTGACTCAGTGGTGAGAAAGGAGTGGATCTGAGATGTGAGAAGGGGATGGATGCAAGATGTGACAAGGGGATCCGTGGAAGATGTTGTGGACGTAGAAACTGCTACACATAAGGATGGATTTAATATGGGGGGAAGGAGAGGGAAGATTTAAGACCCTGAGGTTACAAACTGGATGAATGGAAAGGCAGAGTTTTCCTTGACAGAAACAGGGAAATTGGCCGGGAGAGGGAGTGGTTAGGGTGAAAGAGGAGTTCAGATTTTGATGTATTAAGTTTGAGATTTCTATGGGATATCTGATTCAAAATGTCCAATAGGAAGTTAATGATGGGGATTAGAGCTCAGGGGTGAGACTAGGACCAGACATAAGCATCTGCCAGTTATCTTCATATAGGTGTTAATTGAATCCAGGGGAGCTGATGAGGAACCATGTAGGATCAATGATGGAGGTCTGAGAAATATTGGGGAATACTGTTGCCCATCCCTCACCCATCAGGATGTGGTCCTAATGTTTCCTGTCCCTGGGGAGTACAGGAAGGAAGAATTTAAGAGGAGAGAGCAACTTTCTTCTCATTGGTGATGGACTTTCTTAAGGGAGTCAGTGCCACAGGAAGGGAAGATGTCTGACTGAGAATAACAGGAATGGGCTGTGCCAATGCAGTGTGTAGGTGTTTGGCTTTGGGCAAGTCACTTCCCCTCTGGACATTTGTTTCTCTATTAACAAAAGAGGAAGGTAAAACCTGTCCCTTTTCCACCTTATAGGGATAATGTGAGGATAACAATGCAGACAAGATTTGAGGTTTTTGTGTTTCCTTTTGAAACAAAAGTTTAATCTAGAATCCAAGCACCTCTAATATAGGAGGTGAAAGAGTGTTGCTTTTTGAGTGTTAGTGTCTTAGGGTCTATTTTCTCCCCAATTCTCTTGTCCTATAATCTTTCTTACCATTCAGAGCTCCAAGAAGATAGAGGAATGCCCCAGCTATTCCCTGCATAAGTTGTCCATTTTCTTCTTGTAGGTTCCTTAGGATGTTCTCTGTCTTTCCCTCCACCATCTTTGGGGGTTCCCCAATATACAGACACTGTTCTAGCTGTGAAGGAGAGATGGGAAGGAAGCTGAATGGTGAGAGTGCCATGTTCCTGCCCAAACCAGCCCTTTGTGCTAGTAGCCAGGCTTGCCCTGCTCTCAGTGACACTATTCTCTGGAGAAACCTGGGATCAGTACATTTGGGAAAGATCCTGAGCCCCAGGGCAGACCCTGGAGGGGTTTGGTTCTATCTCCCCATTCAGTAAGTGAAAAGTGGGAGGAGGAGACTCATGGATTCATATATAGCCAGTGTCTGGATATTTGCCCTTCTTCTTCCTTTTCCCTGTTGAATTCACTGTGGAAAGTAAAGAGATTGTCCCCAAGGACTATGCAAGGTGACAGGGAGGGCTGGTTGTTGAGAGACAAAAGAGAGCAAAGAAGGGGAAGTACCTAAAGAAGGGAGACAATGGTAGAAACCAGGGGGAGGAAGCCTTGGGGACTTTTTTCTTCAGTTTATAGTAGAGAGGAAGGCATCTAAAGACTGAAAAACTTGAGAGACTTGAACTGGCTTGACCTGAAAAACTATGAAATTGGGGGACCAGGAAACACAAAGGTGACTGAACAAAGAATTCCTGGTCAATTTACTGATAATAATTTAATATCAGCTTTTAACCTCAATAAGAGCCAAAGGCTGGACTAATCAATCAAACTGATTTGCTTTGCTCTAAAAATGCCCTTTCCTGTGTCAGTAACTTGAAAGACCACATAAAGTCGACAATGGGTATTCTTCCAGTTTATGACAGGATGACTACAATCAGAATAGTGGAATTTCTCCTATCTTGGGCACATACTCCATATGGGGGAACAGTTCACATATCCTGGGGTTGTAATTTCCAACCGACACTACTTTGTCAATTGTCTTGTCTAATTGTATTTACAAACTTATTCAACTAAGAAACTTCCTTCATAAAAACATATGGAGACCATAAATCTGAGGGACACAGACATCCTGGGATTGTCCCAAAACATAATATAAAAACTTTGTCATTCTTGTATCCGGCAGTCAGAACTTATGTTCTAGCTCTGTGCAGCAAATATCTGCTAGCTTTAAGGGAATAAATGATATAATTGTGTATCTCCTAGCCTGTTTGTCTCCTTTAACCAAACTTTCAGGTTAACATTACTCATACCAGAGAGAGAGAGAAAGACAGAGACAGATACAGACATCACTTCTCAAGCAGCAGGGCCAAGACTGGGTTTTTGGAACCTCAGAGGAGGTTACCTATTCCACGCTGTAGATCTGGGAATGTATGTACAACTCTGAAATTGGGGGGGAGGGGAATGTGGTTTTATGCCACCTCTTGCCCCTAACTCAGTTGATTTTGTCACAGAAGGCCCAGAACAATCACTCATATTAATGAGATGCTAAACTAATGGCAAAAGATGTCTTTTTACACTCTGGTCCCTTTAAAGAGCAAACAGACCTCTGAGTCAAGGAGGGAACAAAGCTATGTCTTTGAGGTTTTAAGTAGCTATGACTTAGATGAGTTTAGCAGTTTGAGTTGGAGGCTTTTGGAAATTGGGAGCTTCCTGAGGAGGAGCCCCCTGCAGGTGTGAACAAGGTATTTCCTCTCCTCCCCTCTAAGTTTTATAACACTGAATAGGCGCCACTAGAACACTTCAGACAAAGACATAGAGAGACAGTCACCCAAGAGAGGAAGCATCTTCAAGGAGCAGGGCCCTTGGCAGCAGAGAAGAGAGTCAGATTATGGGGAGGAGCAGATCCTAAGAGCTCAGCTCAGCAACCAAAAAACAGACCCCCAGGGGGTCTATGGGATGATGCTGTGGAGTGAAAAAAGCCTTACAGGCCCTACAGTACCTGGGGTTTTGTGTATTCTACATGTGCTTTATTGCCATCATGCTCCAAGCTGGAGCCCACTTTTGTCACGGACACTTTGTGTACTTGTGGGAGACTGCAGCAAAGGTTTAGCTGGGGAATGTTTTGTACCTCCTGTTCTTGTTGGGCCTTGCAGGTTACACTGAGTATTTGAATAAATACCTCTGCTCTCCTGGCTGACTATAAGTAGGAAGCAGACCACTTGGGGCTTGTGAATTACAGAGTAAATAGTTTATTCCCACAAGGTTAACCCTAGAACTTGAGGTCCCTATGGGGACCCAACCAACTCTCCAATAGGAGTATGAGCTGGGGAAGTAATTCACAAAGGGTGCTACAAAGGGATTTGCTTTCTTTATCTCTTCTTAATAAAATTTTATTCTGTAATAATGTGAATTGTCTGATTTCAGTGGTTTATGTCAGGCTCAGTATTTGGGGGGGTTGTCATGTATATCCTTCCTGGCTGAGAGCCATGAGTCAAGAGAATGACAAAATACCTCAACAAGAACTGGAGCCTTCAAGACTGGAGCCTTCAAGCCTTCAAGCCAAGCAAAGACTGAATATAAACCATTAAAATTGGAAAGGAACAAAGATCATCTAATCCCACTACTTCATTTTACAAAGGAAGAAACTGAGGCCCAGAGAAGAAAAGATGGCACACCATGACCTAGTGGAAAAGCCAGGGCTTAACCCTGGGTGCTTGGATTCCATGTTAAGGATTCTCTACTGCACTATCTTATGAAATAAAGTCATAAGATTCTACATCCTGTCCATGGAAGAGTGAACTGCAGATGGAAATTTAAAGTGGAAATCAACATAACTTGATAGAAAAGGGATCATTTCAGCAGAAAAAAAAGTGAATCAAACAGTTGCTTTTGGACACTGCTAAGCAATTGAACATCTGTTTGGAAGATGTCAGTCTTCACAAGGATAGATTTTCCAAGAGTAAACATAGTCACTTTGACACATCACTTTTTCTGTCACTGAACACAATGAAAGGACTGACCAATGATGGGAAATTAATAGGCCAAGCACTGAGATGTTTAATTATTGTAGAGTTGGTTTCAAAAGTACAAAGAATATGGAGGTTTCAGTCACTGAATGAGGAGCCAAAGGGTCTGGATGGTTCTCCAAGAATGATAAAACAGCTGGACTAGAAGAGTGTTTGGGAAGTCTGGGAGATGGTTCTATCTCTACCCCTCCTCTTTAGTCCACAGCTAACCCTAAATAAGGGTTTGCATCCATCCTCTTTAAAAGCAAAGGACAATTTAACAGAGATACAGGTTTACAATCATATCCCAGAAGGGACAGGAAATCCAAGGAAGTTTCCAGAGGTGAGGAAAAAAGAAGCCCGTATCTGCTCTTATCACAAATCTCTACTGTGTAGAGGAAAAACAAAGGAATTATAAACAAATGAGGAAAGTAGTCAAAACAAAGAACAAGAAATCAAAAAATTTGGATCTGTGGATATTATTAGTATTCATTATACATATTGTATCAATTATTATGAAAATCTTAATTCCCTTCAGAGTGCCATTAGTCATGTATACTCCACTGATGTGCTCTGAGGTCTCCTTGTAATAATAATACTGATGATAGCTGACACTTAAAGTTTTACGAAGCCCTTTACAATATTATCTCACTTCTGTCTTCAGTGCTATTATTATTATCTCCACTTTATGGATGAGTTAACTGAGGCTGAGAAAGGATAAATGGCTTGCCCAAGGTCACCCAGGAGTGTATGAGATAAAATCTGAACTCAGATCTTCCTAACTCCAAGTCCACCTCTCTATCTACTGCGCCACCTAGCTGGGTTAGAGAGCAGGAGGGTTTGTAAGCGTTAGCTAGCAGGGAATCAGGTCTAGTTGTTCCTTGTAGGTTGGAAAAGCTTGGAGAACAGGCTTCGTAACCAACTGATGCCTTTTGCCCAAGGACAAGCCTAGCTAAGTCCAGAGAGCATCATAATCAGTTTGGCAAGAGCTGAAAAATTTTGGGGGCCCCAACAACTCATGAAACTCTCTACTAGGAGGTAAAGATTCTGTACTTTGTGTCAGTAGAGAGAATCCATGTATGATTCTTCTCATGGATCCTTTCTCTTAAACTATTCAAGTTTTCTCAGTCAGAGTATTTGTGTATCAGTAGACAGTAAGCTCCATGAGGAGCTTTTCTTATTTCATTATTAGTCATTACTTAATTCTTATTTACTTCTTATATCTATGCTGCCATTGAATACAGGACTCTGCACATAGCAGCTGCTCAATAATGCTTGCTTAATTGAATGAGATGTAAGTAAGCTTAAGACAAAGAATAGCATTAAGGGACTCAGACACAGATAATTCAGATATTCAAAGGTCCCCCAGGAAGAAAAAGAAGAAACAAAAATGATAGGAAGCATTGGATTCCCCTGAAGAAATCACATTCAGGAAACGTGATATAGGTCATTCCTAGGAATAGAATGAGTCAGAAAGAGCTTCATTCAAACCCAGCCTCAGATACTGATCAGCTGTGTGACTCTCCATGAATCACCTAACTCTGCATAAGTATTCCCATCTGTAAAATGGAGCTCATAAGAGGACCTACCTCCCAGGGATGCTGTGAGGATCAAAAGAGATCAAACTATTTATAAAGTGCTTTGGAAATCTCAAAGTGCTCTATAAATGGGAGCTGTTATTCTTATAAATGGTGACATGTTTCCTGCATGTGTACCTTACTCTGATTGGACTTTAAATTCCTGCCCAGTCCTCCCCACAGACACCAGGTCTATTTGTGGGAGAGGATGCCATGGGTTTATGGGGGAGGGGATGCTTTGTAGCTACTGTTTTCATCATGTTATCTTAATTCCTTTGCTTTGAGCTACTGGTTTCCACTGGCTGCCTCAAGTCTCAGCTGGAGGGGAGGGAGGATGACCTATAACTGAGGGAGTGTAGACTCACAGGGTCGCCCCCAGACCTGGGGGTAGCTATCTCAGTGAGATCTCTTATAGGGGCTATTACATTAGAATGAAATCTAACTTGTCCCCCGTTTCTATAGACGAGGTTTAATAAAAAGAAATGTACAGGAACCATAGTTCCCAGATTTTACCAAATACTTTACTGGCCATAGTCCAGTGAGGCTGGCAGTTCAAGGATTATCGTCACTTTCGTTATTTTTTTGTTCTTTTTTGGAGGGGGGAAGGCAGGGCAAATGGGGTTAAGTGACTTGTCCAAGGTCACACATCTAGTAAGTGTTAAGTGTCTGAGGCCAAATTTGAACTCAGGTCCTCCTGACCCCAGGACCGGTACTCTATTCATTGCACCACCTAGCTGGCCCCTTTCACTTTCATTATTATTATTACTACCAAAAATAATCATTAATACCACCCCCACCAATAGTAATGAGAGGATGCAAATTATAGTAGCTGGAGAGCCAGCCTCAATAGGATGACCTGGGGAGAAGTGAAGATGAATAATACTGGCTGTGTGACCCTGGGTGAATCACATACACTCTCAGTGGCCCATGCAGTGTTTTCAGACTCTCAGTTGACAGAGCTGGTTTGCATTGGAAGAAGGAGACCACCAGCAGAAAGGTCCTTATTTTTTTTTTTAAAGCAACTGGGGTTAAGTAACTTGCCCAAGGTTACACAGCCAGTTTTTGTGTGTGTGTGTGGGGGGGGTGTTAAATATCTGAGGCCGGAATTTATCCAGGGTCCTCCCAACTCTGATCTTACTCACTGTGCCACCTAGCAGCCCCAGAAAGGTCCTTCTATTGATGATATCCCAGGACCAAAAATAAAAGCAACATTAGCAGACATTTACACAGGGCTCTAAGGTCTGCAAAGACCTTCATAAAATGAAGACTCCATTTGGGGTTTTCTTGGCAAAGATAATGTAGTGGCTTGCCATTTTCTTCACCTGCTCATTTTATAGATGAGGACACTGAGGCAAACAGGGTCAAGAGACTTGCCCAGGGTCACACAACTTCTAAGTATCTGAGGCCAGATTGAATGCAGGAAAGTGAGTCTTCCTGACTTAGGATTGGCACTCTATCCACTGTACCACCTAGCTGCCCTGTACATTTTAATAATGAAATGCATAGATTAAGAATAAAAATGATTTAGGGGCGGCTAGGTGGCGCAGTGAATAGAGCACCGGCCCTGGAATCAGAAGGACCTGAGTTCGGAGCCGGCCTCCGACACTTAATCCACACAAACAAAAACCTAGCTGTGTAACCTTGGGCAAGTTACTTAACCCCAATTGCCCTAAAGGGGCGGCTAGGTGGCGCAGTGAGTAAGAGTGCCGGCCTCGGAGTTTGGATGACCCGAGATCAGATCCGGCCTCAGAAAATGAGCACCCACGCATAAATCAAATGACTAGCCGTGTAACCTTGAGCAAGTTACTTAACCCCAATTGCTTTTAAAAAAAAAAAAAGAATAAAAATGATTTTTAGTATTTTTTGAAAAAAAACATACCAGGGAATAGGTTCCAGAGTTTCTATTGGCACAAGTTGCTCTACTCAGACATTACTCAGTTCTTTTTCCTCACATGATTACAAGCCTTGACTTATTTGATTAATTGGATCTTGACTCAGTTCACTGCCCAGCTGTCTAAAACAGCCCAGCAATTGCAATCTACTAAAACATTTGCACCCTGATCCCCGTACCTCCTTCTCACTACCATCCCTAGACTACTCTCCCTCCTCTAACTCTGCTTCTCAGGGAGAACTCAAGTCGCAGGATCATAGGATCTAGAACTGGAAGGACCATGTTATAGATGAGGAAACTGAGGCCCAGAGAGCTGTGCTGACTTGCCCAAAGTGGCACAAGTGGTAAAAAAGTAGTCTGATATAAAGCCAGGTGCTCTGACTCAAAATCCAGTGTTGTCCCCACCCTGCTCTTCCCTTCTCTCCACCCCTACCCCAGCCCCCAGTCCCCCGTGCTCTCTGTTGCCCTGACTCCCAGACTCTCTCACCATGTCTTCTAAGTCCAGCATATCCTGTTCACACGGCAGGAGCCCCAGGAGAGCCCGAAGCAGAGACTGTTGTAAGTTCCCATCCAGCCTGGTCAGCTCCCTTTTATGACGTTCCACCTCAGCCTGCAGTCTTTCAAAGTCTGTATCTGGGTCAGGTGCCCTTAATTCTTCGACTTTTAGAAAAAACAAGACAGCTAAGGTCAAGATCACACCCCAACCCTCAGGCCCTTCATCCCTGGTCCCTGCCTGGGAAGCCTTAGTCTCAGCAGGCTGCTGGAGTGGCCCCCTGCTTTGTACCCTCTTCAACCCAGGTGCATGTCCATATTCCCTGCCCTGAAAAAGTTCACCTAGTTTATGGAGAAGGGGAAGGGGGGAAGGGTCTGGGACCTCACCCCATCACAATAAGGAAGGGTATCTAGTCAGATGCCCTATTCCCAAACTCTACCATAAGTAAGTTAAATGATGTTCTATTCCTTCCTTTCTACAGAAAAAAAGGAATCAGGGTTGAAGAGTCACCCAGCACTTCCCAGAGAAAGGACATTGTGTTTAGCATCTCTATCAATGGTTTGGATAAAGGCATCAGTGATTTCTCAGATATTTCAGTACATTGGTAGTCACATTTCACTAATTAATCATCATAGATTGCATATATATAGGACTTTGGAAGTGCTTAACAAATATTATCTCATTGGACATGTAGGACATGTACAGCAAGGGAAACACTGCACTTCATAGAACCTGGGGCCCCATCAAGGCATATTCCCTTTGAACCTCAGGTCAGATACCCAAGCCAGGTCACCCCCAGGCTGCTGGTGCTCTGCCTCCACCCCTCACATAAGCACAGTTCATAGGAAGGGATAAGGACCCACCTCAGTGGTGCTGCTGTGAGAGAGCCATAACAGTGTGGCCTTGGCCCTGTCATTCCCCCTTGGACCCTCCCTGACCTGTGGACCCTAGCCTGCCCACGGATCCTGTGTCTGAATATTCCAGGCGGCTTTTGTGTCTGGGTTTCAGTTGGGAGAGGTAGAGGAGATAGGAACATAGAACAAAAAAGGCACAAAACTAATGGAACCATCATTCCAAATCATGTTCATGAAAAGAGAAAATCTGTGTTTCAGTTTTCAAAGGCCATCCCTCCCTCCCCAGGATTCCTCAGGAATCATAGCACATAACAAGACTGCCCCACTTCACATCAAAGAATCACATCCATCCCACACATGTCCCTGACTCAGCTTTTCTTCCCATCCATATGGCTCTTACCATCCAGGGTAGCAGCTGATTGGTTGGGCCAGTGTCAGACCTAACAATGACAACTGACTTCTAGCTAGCTAGGGCTTCAAAGTCTGCAAAGCACTTGTCACAGTTTATCTCACTTGGTCCTCAAAGGGGCCCTGAGAGGTCAGGGCTATAGAGGTGCTATGATCCCCATTTTACAGATATTAGGAGACTAGGTACATCAGCAGTGTGGCCAGTTAGTGTGTATACTGGAGGTGGGATTTGAACTAAGGTCTCTGCTGACCATGAGTTAATAGTGGAGCTTCTTCATCTGTGAAAGGAGGATGCTAACACCTGCCCATCTCACCCCTAAGAGTCAGGAGGAGTCAAGTGCATTATGAAATGTTCTATTAGACACATTTAAAGTACTCTAAAACATGTAAGTTATGGCTGACATCTTGTTTGGAAAGATGAGGGAAAGGTACCAAAGGTACCTAACAAAGAAGTAGGACTCAGTGTTCCTCTGAGACCTTTATCTTTGTATCACCTTCAGTGGGGCAGTGGGAATGGGATGAAGGACAGGAGACAGGGAGCCCAGCTATGAAGCAGGGTCACTAACACCACCTGGACTCCCTATCACAGGGTATTAGAAATGTTCCAATTAGATAATCTACACTCAGTATTTTTCAAACCTCAAAATAATTTGCGTATGTATTTACATCTTTTTTGTTTTGTTTTTTGGAGGGGAGAAGGCAAGGCAATCGGGGGTGAAGTCATTTGCCCAGGGTTACACAGTTAGTAAGTGTTAATCTCCTGACTCCAGGGCTGGTGCCATGTACCACCAACCTGTCCCCTATATGCATTTTTTTGTTGAATCATGTTTTCAGTTATGTCTGACTCTTCATGATCCCACTTGGGTTTTTTTTTCTTTTTTAAATTTATTGTATTTATTTTTAGTTTTCAACATTCATTTTGAAAAGATTTTGAGCTCCAAATTTTCTTCCCATCTCTCCCCTCCCCCACCCCAAGATCATGCATTCTGATTGCTCCTCCTTCCATTCCACCCTTACTTCACACAATCACACACTGCCCCACTCGCCTCTTATCCCCTTCTTCTTCCAGTTTCCTATAGGGTAAGATAGATTTTTATATCCCATTGCTTGTGTATCTTATTTCCCAGTTGCACCTGAGAACAATTTTTAACATTTGTTTTTAAAACTTTGAGTTCCAAATGCTCTCCCTCCCTTCCTCCCTACCCAAATGTCATTGATAAGACAGGCAATTAGATATAGATTTCACACGTGTAATCATGTAAAACACTTCCATAATGGCCATGTTGTAAAAGAATAACTACATTTCCCTCCATCCTATCCTGTCTCCCATTTAAACTATTTTCTCTTTTGACCCTGTCCTTCCTCAAAAGTGTTTGCTTCTGATTAGCTCTCCCCAAATCTGCCCTCCATTCTATCAATCCCCCCTCTCTTTTCCCCTTCCCCCTACTATCCTATAGGATAAGATAGATTTCCATACCCAATTGATTGAGTGTGTTATTCACTCCTTAAGCCAAATCAGATGAGAGTAAGGTTTCCTCATTCCCTCCTACCATCCCCCTTTCCTCTAGATTGTAAAAGTTTTTTCTTGCCTCTTTTGAGTGAGATATCTTACCCTATTCTACCTCTCACTTTCTCCCTCTCCTAGTGTATTCCTCTCTCACCCCTTAACTTTATTTTTTAGAAATCATCTTGGAGGTTTCCCATTCCATTCTCAGGCTCATTTCACAGATGAGGAAACTGAGGAGAGCAGGGACTTGCCCAGAGTCACACAACTAGTAAGTATCTGAGGCTGGATTTGAATTTAGGTCTTCTTTACTCTAGATCCAGCATTCTATCCACTTCACCACCAATGTGTGTAGATGTATATATGTATATATGTCTGTGAATACACATATTTGTAAACATGCATCTACACACAGATAGTGGGTGTCTCAAAAACTATTGAGCTTTAAATTGCACAAAGACTTTTGAGGGAAGCTGCTTAACCCTATTTGCCTCTGTTTCCTCTTCTGTAAAAATAAGCTGGAGAAGGAAATAGCAAACAACTCTTGTATCTTTGCCGAGAAAACCCCAAATAGGGTCACTAAGAGTTGGCTGTGACTGAAACGAATGAGCAGCAAAAAGACTTTTGGGACACCCCATATATATTTTAGTTCCAGTGATTTCATTGGTAGAGACTACATGGAATAGCCAGTGAAGAAGCTCCCTCTGCCAGTGCAGATCTACAGTCCTTAGCAGCTCACAGGCACAGAGACTTACTGGGACCCTGTGAAATGATGTGTTTTCTCCAGGGTCACACAACCAATCCATGTCAGAGGCTAGATTCAAACCCAGTGCCTCTGGATTTGGAGACTGGATCTCTAGCCACTCTACTTCCTTGGTGGTTCTTACTACCTCCTATGTTCTATCTTCTCCATCCTACAAAGAGGGAAAGGACACCTAGTTCTCTGTGACGGACTTAACCTGCACCCTGGGCTGAATCAAACCTGGAGAGGGAAATTTCTTAATTATAAGACACTAAGGGCCTTCTTAAGAAGATTCCTGAACTTGGGTCCCATGGCTGGGCTGTCAAGGATTCACTGGACACTGGGGCAAGAAAAACAATCAAATTTGTCACTCACATATGGGTGGGAAGGTTTTCTGGTTCTTGTCTGGAAATCGAAGAACTCCTACATAAAGAAAGTGATTAAAAATGAGAAAATTTAATGCAATTGCACCTATGGATAAAAAGGGTCAGGGCTATGAATCTACCTAGCCTCCTTAAGAAAGCCGTCTGACCCTACCCCATAAAACTGCAAAACCAATCATACCCTTTAACCTAGGGAATCCCCTGCTAGGATGATGATTAGAATTGGAAGAGAAAATTATAGAGCAACTAAAGCAATGCCTTCATTTACTGATAAGGAACCTGAGGCTGAGGACTTCAGGCTGATGTCACCTCAGTGCTTTAAGGACCCATGATGTCATTGGGGGTGACACTCTCTCTACAAACATGAACCAAACCCAGGTGGCCCACCTGCTGGTGATGAGGAGCCTCCACATTTAATCAGACTGGTTCATAGGAAACAAACATCCTTGGGACCATACTCAAAACTCCTCTAACTCAGGATGATCTATCAGAGCCCTCACTGAGAACCCAGGGCCTCCATAACACACTGATGACACATCAGAGGAAGACTAAGATGGAGGAAGGTTGTAATCAAGATGGGAAAAAGACTGGTCTGCACAAAATAGAGTTGTGTAATAAAAAAAAAAAAACAATATACATGTTCAACAAATGGTTAAAGAAATATGTCAGATTTCAAAGGGATTTCAGAGGGTGTCTAGTCCAAATTGTCCCTGAGCAGAAAGCTATGGTCTCTCTGACCAGTGGTCACTTAGCCTTTGCTTAACTGCCCTGAGTGAAGGGGAGCTACCACTTCATGAGTCAGTTTGAGACTGATGGGTAGATTTCCCTTCCCTTATAAGATACTTATCATCTGTTCCTACCTAACTTCTACCAATTGCCTTAAAGGAGATTGTGAGTGATGGGATACATTGCAGCATGTCAAGGTCATGGAGTATTTTTGAGCAATTAAAAATGTCAGCTATGAAGAAGGAAAACAAATATGGAAAGAGGGGAAGGATGCAAAGGTGGGGGAGGGAATAAACATTTATTAAACTCCTACTATGTTCCTGGTACTGTGCTAAGTATTTTAAAATATTATCTCATTTAATCCTCACAAGAACCTTGTGAAGTAGGTGCTGTTATCCCCATTTTACAGCTGAGGAAACTGAGGTTGACAGAGGTTAAGTGACCCATCTAAGGTCTCTCGGGAGTGGAGACTTATAAGGTCACAACTGGTGTCTGATGCTAGATTTAAACTCCAACTGATGCAGAGCAAAATTGTAGACACAAAATCTGAGAGTCGGAAGGGATCTTAGTGACCATCTGGCCTATCCCACGCCTGAAAGGGTTAGAACACACTTAACACATCAGAACCTCTGTTAATTATTTCCCATTCATCCCTTATGTAGCTTGCTTTCTATATCTTTGTTTGCAAATTTAACCCCCGTTAGAGTGTAAGCTCCTTTAGGGTAGGAACTGTCTTTTGCCTCTTTTTGTACCCTCAGCACTTAAATACAATATCTGGCACATAGTAGGTGCTTCATAAAGGTCTACTGATTGACTGAATGTGAGTCTCTGAAAACAGACATCATCAAAGGCCTTAGGAGCATAAGAGCAGGAAAGAGACTGGAGGGAGTGGCTGCAGGAAATAAATTACTACAAAGATTTTGTACATGTTTCTACGTTTTATAAAAATGTAAATAGTTTGGATTTCACAGTGGTATTTAGCATCTTCTTCCTCACATGTTTTCTCCTGAAGTTATCCTCAAAGATGCCTCATTGGGAAACGGGGATCTTGAAGTTATTCCAGAACAGAGGTTTGGTCATACTGCTTTGACTATCAATCAGTCAATCAATAAGCCTTCATCAAGGGCCTACTATGTTTCAGACCCTGTGCTAAGAGCCAGAGTAAGCTACAAAGGCTTTGACCAGAGGTCCATGTCTTTTATCTAAGGGCCAGCCTAGCTCAGTACAGAGAGACTCACTCCCTGGATCGCCACAGGGGTACAAATTTTTGTCCATGACAAGTCTTAGAAGCCATGTGCTAAGATGTGACCACAATCTGTGGAAAGAACAACTACATTCAGTTGATGGGAACCCCTGGTACTATAAGTATTGTGGTTTCTATTTTCTGTGGTTGGTATGAAGTTTATGGTAATCTGGAAAAAGGATGACTAGAAGGGGAAAAAAGAAAAGGAAAAAGGATATCTATTCTCTGGGGCCCCCAAAGCCTCTCCTGTACCATCTCCGGCATAGTTGGAAAACTCAATGAGGAGAAGACTAGCCTCCTTTTCCCATGCCTCTGCTCCAGCCTGGAAGTGAGTCCTCTCACTTCAGAGTATATGAGTGGGGCAGAGAGGGATGGGGTAGTCTTTGCAGATGTCATCTGCTTAGCCAGCTGGGCAGCTGAGTTCCTGAAACACCAGGACATCTACTACAGTAATGCCCCCTTCCCTTCCCTACCTCCCTCAGCCCTTGGTTGGAGGAGGGTGGTTTATGGGGAATTTCCCCCAACCTCTCTATTCTCCCCAACCTAGTCCTAATAATACAACTTACTCCAGTGGTCCCGGATTATCAACTTGGCAACTTTGAATGCAAGTATACTGCCTTCAGGGACAGTCACTGTCTTCATTGTGTTCAAACAACCCTGACTTTCAGCCTAGGGAGAGAAGGAAAGAGGACAGGAATCACATATCTAGCACTGGAAGGGTCCTCAGAGGTCAGCTCATCCAACCCTCTCATTCTCAAAATATCCCCTCTCAGAGAGATGAAGGGACTTGCCCAAGGTCCACAGCTGGAATCTGGACTCAGGTCCTTTGACTCCAGATCCAGTGCTCATGGATAGCTGGCCTTACATCAGGGATCCCAAGATAAGGGAGTGGAGCAGAGGGAGAAGCAAAATTCTGGAGTCTGGGTATAGTCAGGAGAGGAGTCAGGCCCCCACACCCCACCTTATTCTCTGAAATGGAGAGAGAGGGCATAAGAAGAAATAGCAGGGAGCCACAGAGGTTTTGAGCCACAACCTGGGTTGGGCCTTGTCATATGTAGGTATGACTGAGGACAGCAAGTCACTATTTGCAAGTGTACCCTATGCCATTTACCCAGAACTTTTCAACCCAGACTGCTGGCTCCCCTCCCCTCTAATCACTCTGTGTGTGTGTGTGTGTGTGTGTGTGTGTGTGTGTCTGTCTGTCTGTCTGTGTTTGTGTGGGTATGTCTGTTTGGGTCTCCTCATCAGACAGACTTGGGAAATCTCATCAAATTTAAAGGAGTTTCACAGAGCCCTGAGGCAGTGAATGCAGCAGCTTCCCCACTTGCCCTACTGGATTCCAAACCCCAACTGTTGGATTATCTGCTGTTTGAGGATTATCTCCACTCCTGAGAATGGCTGAGAGCTGAATAAGCACCAATTACCCACAATAGGACTTGTTATTTTTTTTTTATTTATATATATATATTTGAAACATTTAATGTTACGACCTCGAATTTCAGATCCATTTCCTTCCTCCCTTGTCACCCATTCCTTCTTGGGAGATAAGTAATTCAGTATATGTTGTACATGTCTAGCTATGCAAAACATTATCATAGTAGATATATTGTACAAGGCTGCTTATAATTCCCTCCCACTCATCCCACCCCCCACCTGGTCAATTCCCTACATGATCCTGTCCCTCTTCTATAGTGGGTACTTCCAACCTCCCCTCACCCCAAGGATGCCCTCCCATCCATCATCCCTCCTCTCATCCTCCTTCCCCCTATCCTGCTGCAGGTTGAGATATCCCATTTAGTATGTATGTCATTTTCTCCCTGAACAAAATTCAATGTGAATGTGGTTTTGCCTTTTTAGCCTTCCTATTCTCCCCCTCCTTTGCAACCACTTCCCCTTGCTTCTTCTACATGGGATAGTTTACCCTACCCTGTCTCTCCCCATCTCCTCTTGCCACTTTCCTCTCTCACCTCATAATTTCATCCCTTGACTATTCTCCCTTCCCAACAAATTCAACCTATGCCCTCTATCCATATATAACTGTAACCATATACACACACATTCACATATGTATTCATATGACCACACCCCTTCTTCCATTATTTTCATAGTGAGAAAGATATCATCAGTCACAGTTATTGCTTTTCCATATAGGAATGTAAATAGTTCAACTTTGATAAGTTCCTTTTGATTTCTTTTCCCTGATTACCTTCTCAGGCATCTCTTACTTCTTGTGTCTGGATGTCAAATTTTCTATTCAACTCTGGTTTTTTCCTCAAGAATGCTTGAAAGTCCTCTATTCCACTGAATGACCATATTTTCCCCTGAAACAAAATACTCAGTTTTGCTGGGTAGGTGACTGGTTCCCCAGTTCTTTTGCCCTCTGGAATATCATATTCCATGCCCTTCGATCCCTCAGTGTAGAAGCTGCCAGGTCCTGGGCTATTCTGATTGTGTTTCCACAATATTGAAATTGTTTCTTCCTGGCTGCTTGTAGTATTTTCTCCTTGATCTGGGGATTCTGGAACCTGGCTATAATATTTCTGGGAGTTTTCTTTTTGGGATCTTTTTCAGGAGGTGATTTGGTGGATTCTTTCAACCTCTATTTTGCCCTCTGGATCTAAAACATCAGGGCAGTTTTCCTTGAGAATTTCTTGAAGGGTAATTTCTAGGTTCTTTCCTTGATCATGGCTTTCAGGTAGTCCAATAATTTTTAAATTGTCTCTCCTGGATCTATTTTCCAGGTCAGTGGTTTTTCCCATGAGATATTTCACATTGCCTTCTAATCTTTCGTTTGTTTGGATCTGCTTAACAGCATCTTGATTTCTCATAAAGTCATTAGCTTCCATTTGCTCCAGTCTAACTCTGAAGGAATGAATCTCCTCAGTGAACTTTTGAGATTCTTTTTCCATCTGGCAAATTCGACTTTTTAAGGCATTCTTCTCCTCATTGCCCTTTTGGGCCTCCTTTGCCATTTGAGTTAGTCTATTTTTTAAGGTGTTGTTTTCCTCAGTCAGGCTGTTGACCCTCATTTCATACTTTTCCTGCATCTTTCTCATTTCTCTTTCCAATTTTTCCTCCACTTCTCTTATTTGATTTTTAAAGTCCTTCTTAAGGTCCTCTATGGCCTGCAACCCGCTCATGTTTTCCCCTGGGGCTTTGGAGCAGGACTTCTGACCTCACAGTCCTTTTCCTGCTCTATGCCCCCAAAATAGGAGTCTAGGGTTGCATTTTTCTGTTTCCTTTGCCTTGGCATGTTGCCACTTGATTGCTTGACTTTTGGGCTTGTTGCCACACTATGTCTTTAAGGCCAGCTAGAGGAATTTTCGTCCCGAACGTGTGGGGGGCAACTTCCGTTTCTGGCAAGCTGTAAACCCACCCACAACTTCCACCCTAGATCACAATCCAGATCCAGGGAGGTTAAAGCAAGAGCGATTACCCCCCAAGACTGATCGCTGGATCTCCCACGATTTGTAGGCTGGGAGCCGGAAATGCCTCTGAAAACTACACAGTGGCGTGTCTCCTCAGCGGCTTCTAGCCCCCAGGGGAGGGAGCTGACGCATTCCCCAAATACAGGTCCCAAAGTCCATAGGACACTAACCTCTTACTTTGTCCTAGGCATGTCTATGTTGATAATTCTGTAGTCGCCACAGCTCCTGGTGTTCTGGGGTTCCTCCAGCTGGCTGCTGGCCCTGCCGCCCTGGGGCTAAAACCTCGGCTCATGCGGACCTGGGCTCGGCTCGGCTCCGCTCCTGCGCTGCCGGCTCCCAGAGCGCCGTGCTGGTCCTTGCTACAGGGCTGCTGGGCTGTCCTCAGCGGGAGGTTAGCTTCTCTGTGTCGTTCTGTGGGTGCTGGGGCTCCAGAAGTTGTTCAGAGTCCTTTTTTACATAGTTTGTGGGGAATCTGGGGGCAGAGAGGCTTGGACGTGCTGTTTCTACTCCGCCATCTTGGCTCCACCCCAGGACTTGTTATTTTTAATGGATATGCATCAAATAGGACAAAGGAAAGGGCCACAGACCTCCAGAGTATTCAGCCCTAGTCCAGGTCTCTATCTGCCTGCTGGGAGTCTCTGGGGTTATGGGGTTAAAGTTGAAAGGTCAAGAGATGCTGCTGCACTTGGACTCTCCCTCTCCACACCCCCATCTATCTAAACTATGAGGGTTTTGTTTGTTTTGTCATTTTTTTTGGAGGGGGAAAGGCAAGGCAATTGGAGTTAAGTGACTTGCCCAAGGTCACAAAGCTAGATAAGTGTCAAGTGTTTGAGGCCAAATTTGAACTCTGGTCCTCCTGATTCCAGGGCTGGTTCTCTATTCACTGTGCCACCCAGCCTCCCCTCAATGTATAAATTTTAACCTGGAGAAATGAGAGTAGAGGAACCATGATCTTCCCAAAGCCTTCCCTATTTCTGGACCTCTTCAGAATGGCCTCTTTCTGGGTCTTCAAAACTTCTGTCACAACATACAGGTTCTTTCCCCGTTCCCGAAGCTCCTGAATGAGGCGGGGCTCTGGTGTCTTCAGTTTTCTGTGGAAGAAGAGGGAATACAGCAAGCGGGGGCTTTGGGATTCCCCCTCCCATCCCTCTCAGTTATAACCTTGCTCATAGCCATCTCCTGGGTATAGCATATTTGGAGTTCACCTTGCTAGTGCCTTGGGGGAGTTCATATGGTGCAAAGTGGAGCTTTGGACTCAAAGGGTGGTTTGTGCATGTGTTTGGAAGACCTAAAGCTATGACTGGAGACAAAAGGATCCCTGTCTCCTATAAAGTCAAACATATTTCAGGGGAGATATCATTAAGGCAGAGCCATCCAAAGAAGGCCCAGCAATTGAAAAAACAAAACAATTAAGTGGGATAGAAACAGCTGAAGGAATTGGGGTTGTTTAGCCTGGAGATGAGAGAGTTTATAGGGGACATTATGATCCATATCTTAATATTTATGAATGATTGTCATGGGGCAGAGAGAACAAACTTGTTCCCTTCTAGCCCCAGAGGGAAGAAATAGGACCAGTTTGAGGGAATCCCCAGGGAATCTATTTCAACTTTGAGCAAAGAAGAACTTCCTAACAATTAGAACCTTCCAACACAGGCATGGGCAGCCAGGTGAAGTAGCGAGCTCCCTCTTTCTGGAAGCCTCTGTGCTGGGGGTGCTACAAAAAGTTCTCCTACAGCAGGCAGAGCACCTGATGAGATCCCCCTCTCTGGTCCCACCCCCTCCACAAGGGGGGCTCTAGCCTGTGTCCAGTTCCCCTTTGGTTCCTCTCATTATATCTGAACTAACTCTGCCCCCTCCATGTCTCTCTGCACTTCTCCTGCCTCCAGCCTTTCCTCCTGCTGCCCTGGGGGCTTGGGGTACCTCTACCCTTCTCCTCCCACCCATATACTTCTTTCTGTTTTGTTTTGTTTTTTGAAGGGCAATTGGGGTTAAGTGACTTGCCCAAGGTTACATGGCTAGTTTTTGTGTTAAGTGCCTAAGGCAGAATTTGAACTCAGGTCCCCTTGACTCCAGGGCCAGTGCTCTACTCACTATGCAACATAGCCATCCCCCAATATTCTTCTGCTTAAGTCTCAGCTCCCCTTTTCAAAGTTAAACCTCAAGGATGTTCAATCTGGTCTCAGACACATACTAGCTGCATGACCCTGGGCAAGTCATTGAACCTGTCTGCGTCACTTTCCTCATCGGAAAACTGAAGAAGCAAATGGTAAAACCACTTCAGTATCTTTGCGAGGAAAACCCCACATGGAGTCATGAAGAGTTGGACACAACCGAACAACAAGCTGATGTTTCTATTGTTTTCCTGTCTCGGTTTGCTTCCCTTCACACCAGTTGGTTTAAGTCTTTCCATGCTTTATTAAATGCATGTTGGCCTTTTTTTCTTACAGAGTAGTAATTTCCCCCAACATAAATGTGCTGTAGTTTGTTTACCTGTTTCCCTTTTCAATAAGTATCTACTTTGTTTCCAGTTTTTTGCTACCCCAATAGCTGTTGCTATAAACATTTTGGCCTGCACAGAGCTTTTCTTTATGAAAAGAACCTCCATGGGAGTATATTCTACCAGAGGAATCTCTGGGTCAAAGGTATAGGCATTTGATTCATTTTCTTTGCATAATTCCAAACTGCTAAAATAAATATATGAATGAATAATTCCGAACCGGTTTCTAATTAATTCACAGGTTCAGGATGCATTAGTGTGCCTCTCTTCCCACAACCTTTCAAATATTGACTATTCCTGTCATTTGTCATTTTACTACTTTGCTGGATGTGAAATAAAAGCCTCAGGGTTGTTTGGATAATGAATTTTTTTCATTACTAGAGACTTGGAGCATTCTTTCACATGGTTGTTAATAGTTAGCAATTTTTTTTAGAACAAGTTGTTCAAATTTTGGACTACTCTATTGGGAAGAATGGTCTTTTATTCTTTGGTCTTACATATTTCTGTAAACTGTTGATATTTCTTGAGTATAAGACCTTTATCAGATGTATTTGATACAAAGATTTTTTTCCCTCAGTCCACTGCTTCCTTTCTTAGATATGCTCATTTTGTTTGTGTAAAAACTCTGAAAACTCATGTATTCATCTTTGCTGCCTTCTGCTAGCTCTGGGCATTCCAGAATTTCCCACTCAGTGGTCCTAAATCCCCCCCATCAGGGGAGGTTTCAGACTCCTTGACAAAGATGAGGGTGTCCTTAGTCAAAATGGCTTCATCTAATAACGAAGAAAAGAATATGTTCTAAGTCTAAGCTACCAATAGCAGTATGCAAAAGTGCTTCAAATCAGAAATAACTAGAGAAACACAAATTAAAGCAATTCTGAGGTCCCACTTCATACTCATCAGATTGGCAAATTGTACAGAAAAGGGAAAATTACAAATATTGGAGGGACTGCAGGAAAACAGGCACCTTAATGCCCAGTGGGAGGAACTGTCAATTGCTATGGCCCTTCTGGAAAGTGGTTTGGAAGTATGCCCCCAAAGTCATTCATCTGTGCATACCCTTTGACCCAGCCTCCCCACTTCTTGGTCTATAATTCCCCAAAGAGATTTTAAAAGAGAGAAAGAACCTATTTGTCCAAAATCATTTAGAGCATCTCTTTTCTTATAGCGGCAAAGAGCTAGAAACTAAGGGGAAGGGAGTGCCCATCACTTGAGGGATGGCCGGACAGATGACAGTATATGAATGTTGTGGAATACTATTGGGCCCTAAGAAATGAATGGGATAGTTTTAATGAGAGCTGGGAAGACTTGTATGAATTGATACAGAGCAAGAAAAGGAGCAATTTATACAATAACAGCAATTCTGTAAAAACAAGCAACTTTTGAGAGAATTAAGGACTGTGGTCAATACAATGAGTAATTTCAGAACACTGATAATGAAGCATACTGGACATTTCCTGACAGAAGGATGATGGACTCAAGCTATGTAATAAGACGTGGCTTTTGGACATGACCAATTTGGGAATTAGTTCTTCTTGGCTTCATATGTGATATAATGGCTTTGTTCTTCTTTTCTCTAGCAGTAGGGTGATGGGGTGGGAGAAAGAGGAAATTATTTTTAATTGAATACAAAGATTCGTTTAAAAAATAAACGAAAAAAAGCATATCTTCCTAGCAAAACATCTAGCTAGTGAAGCTGAGGCTGGAGGATCACTTTCAGGGAGGTGTGCAAGGGATTCCTCTTCACATGGAAGTTGGATTAATTGTCCTCTCAGGCTTCTTCTGGGTCTGAAATTCTAGAATTCTATTAAATGAAGTTGGGTGGGGTAGGGCTTGCATAGTTCTATAACATGAGTGAAAGAATAACATGGAAAACAGGAGTTATAAGCAATTCAGTGTTTCTTGAAATATTTGTAATCCAATGTGGAGATAATAGGTTATAAGCAGGAGGTATCCATGTTATCCACAAGATTTTCTTTTAACTTTTCCCCCCCTGTCAAACAACACCTTCTTTAAGACAGCAAAGACAGTCAGGTGTGGGATGATGGGAGACTTTGACCACCTAGACTTGAAATGGAAGAGTCAGATAAGGAGCTACAAGTTGATTTGGGGGCTGTGATTTCCTAATGCAAAAAGTAGAGAGGTCAACTAAGGGAAATGCCTTCTTGTGTTTGTCTTCTTGGTAATATGGGTTCATTAGTGAAAGATCTCAAAGTGAATAGAAGTGATTGCAGGAGAATCATATTCAAGGTATTTAGTAAAGGGAGGATACAAATCAGATGAAAACCAGCTTTAGAACAGCACATAAGGAGAAGCTGTCCTCAAGTCTTAGTATAACTAAGTACAGCAAATGAATCACCATACCAACAAATTAGGAAATAAACAACGGTTTTCTCTCCATGTTAACAACACCAGAAGACACAAAACAAGTTGTACCTAAATGAATGGCAGTTGACAAGTTCTCCTTGGAAAAGCAAATCAAAACTAGAGTTAGTTTGGAAAATGACAAGAAATAGAATTTCCTGGTCACCGGGTCATTTTGCTTTCCAATGCTCATCAACAAACAGAACGCCATGAAGATCAGTACAGATTATGCACCAGCCTCTGGGCGGAAGATGAAGAAGGGGAGAAGTTTTAGGAAGAGCTGGATGTGCTTTCTGCTTTTCGTAGGAAGATAATTCCAGCAGATATCTGAATAAAGGAAGTTTCCTGTTGATAATCTCTCATGCAAGACTCAGAAGCCCTCATCTGTTACCCTGTCCATCCAGGTGATCTGTACTGTACTCAGGACAAGATTGCTTCCATTTCCCCCTCTATTCATCTTCAGTGTTATCGCTCCTTTTCCCTTTGGTTTCTGGATTCTCTCAAGGGAACATGCAGTTCCTTTGCCCCTTTCATCTATTTTGTTCCTTTTGATTAAGGTAGAATTGTAACAATGGCTGACATTTATATTGTTAGTAATAACAACTTACATTTACATGGTGCTTTGAGAGCTTACTTGAAAATATAAGGAGGAAATAGGCAGGCTTTCATAGGAGAGTTTTTAACAATAATTTTCATAGTCACATAATTGAGCTGTGTATTCTTCTGCATGATTACTTTTTGATAATATTTTTACTCAATTAGGCAAAACTATACAGGTCAGAATCATGCAAGATTCCTTGTCAACTAAAACCACTTGTATAAGTTTCTTAAAGATATACTGAGTTATTAAAAACTGTTGGGACAACTAGAAGGCAGTGTGGCAGACATCAGGCTTAGGGCAGCACCTCACTACATAGCCTTAAGAAGAGGATAATAACAGATAATTAAGGTCTGTGGGTTTATTAGAAATAGGCATATGAAAGGTTTTCCTCCTCCAGGGTCCTTCTCTAATCCTTTATCAGGACTTTGAAAACTGGTAGATCCAGCCAAGAAGGATGGGCTTTATAGACCTAGTGAGAGAGTCCACATCCCATTGTAATGCAAACGACAGTAAAAGGAAGAGAAAGTGTATAATGGGAGGGGGAGGGAGCAAAAGGTAGGGAAAAGAGTCCGAGATAGGGAATGTGGCTGTGAGGAAAAGGAACACTATAAAACATTGTGGAGGCCCCTAGCCAGGGACACATCTGCTTCTTCATCATCATCAACACCTTTACTGAGCATTGAGCATAGGGAAACTTAGAGGTAGCTCTTGGATATTTCTGCGTCTGGTCCCAAAGAAATGATCACATGGAATGAGGCCTTTGGTGGACCTCCTGCCTCCCTAGTCAGCCTCATTCTCACCCACTAACCACCTGTCCCAAGCCCCATAGCTGCTCTCAGGAGGTTGTCACTGGCAGTCCCTGCAAATCTTTCACATTAGCCAGCAATAATCAGAGCCACCATTTCTCTAACACGTAAGGATTTCAAAAGGCTTTCCTCATAACAACCCCCATTTTATGAATGGAGAAAGTGAGGCTCAGCTAGTGATACTTGACCTTGGGCAAATCCCTTTAGTCCCATGAGGCTCATTTTCCTCATCTGTCACATGAAGATTGGAATAGATGTCCCTTTCAGGGCAGTCAGGTGGCACAGTGGGCAGGGTGCTGGGACTGGAGTCATTAAGACCTGAGTTCAAATCTGGCCTCAAACACCTGCATGTCACCTAACACTGTTTGTCTCGATTTCCTCACCTATAAGATGAGTTGGAGAAGGAAATGGCAAACCATTCTAGTATCTCTGCCAAGAAAAACCCAGATGTGGTGGGGAAGGGTTGGAGGTGACTGAAACAACTGAACAACAACAAAATTCCCTTTTGTCATGAGATCTTTTGCTATGCTAGATGCTGTGCTG
Source organism: Gymnobelideus leadbeateri (assembly GCA_011680675.1). NCBI lineage: Eukaryota > Metazoa > Chordata > Mammalia > Diprotodontia > Petauridae > Gymnobelideus > Gymnobelideus leadbeateri. The sequence goes on from WOXC01004134.1 coordinate 187,434, forward strand.
AATGATTTACTCCTAACTAGTTAAGTGATGGGGCTCCTACTCTAGGCTACACTGAACAGGAAGGAAGTATAGACAGCTTATTAGCTAAATAGTTTATCCATGAAAGTAGATGCATCACCAGGAACCCACCAGCAATCATCAGGAAGCTTCCTGATTGGCTGAGAATGGGTTTGGAATTTCAAAATAGATGACTGAGCTCAGGCCAGAATACCTGGTGGGCCAGTCACAAATGAGTGTAATAAGGATGTTTCAGTGGGAAAATTGCCTTTCTGCTATCCCAGGCTCACCCTCAGTACATAAGGATATGTCTGATTGCTGCCTGGATTCTGAAACTGTTCCCCTTCCTATAGCATTCTGTAGAATTAGCTAATGATGGGGCGATTTGGTGGCACAGTGAGTAGAGCATCGGTGCTGGAGTCAGAAGGACCTGAGTTCGGATCTGGCGTCAGACACTTAACACACACAAACAAAAAACCTAACCCCGTGACCTTGGGTAAGTTACTTAATCCCAATTGCCCTCCAAAAAGAAAAAAAAAAGAATTAGCTAATGAGATCTTTCTCTCTCCTTTCATGCAAAGGGAGGGGGGATCAAAAGTGTGATCAAAAGCTCTCCTCCCACACTCAAAATAGAAGAAGTCTATCTAGCCCCTGTGGCAGTGGGCAATGTGTTAGCTTTAGGGGCAATTTCTCTGAGCCTCAGTTTACTCATCTGTACAATGAAGGGACAAGACCCAATGACTCCTCCATTCCCTTCCTCCTCTAAATCTTTAGTCCTATAATGAACCCCAAAGGTAACAAAGAGAGAACACTTTTCTCCACAGCAGTCCACTGTGGAAAAACATTTTAAAATGGGTCGGGGGGGAGGAGGTAAGGGGTGAGGGGTGAAGCCTTCAGCCTTAAGGCCAAATATACCCTCCTAGGTCCTTAAGTGTGGCCTTTTGACTCAATCCCCTGGTTTAAATGTTTACCTGCCTAAAGGTAGCAATATTGGCTCATTTTGCCGGTCAATGACTTGACTTTTGAGCTCTTTGCCATGGTAGAAGTCTCCTTCTCGAGGAGAGAGTTCTATGTCCCAAATTTTTGGGGTTTTGCACGCCTGTTGTCAGAGTTACTTTTAGGCATCTTCCTCAAAACTGAAAAGGACTCCCTCTCCATAACTGTCACAAGCTTTGCCATTCCAGCCCTCCTCCTCACCCCAGGACCACCATCCAAGACTACAACACAGATCCAAGCAAGGCAAAGCAAGAGAATCCTGCTTCAGTGCCAGCGAAGAGATAGCCCTCCACTCAACTACTTGGTCCCCCCGTCATTGGTGGGCCTGGAGGTCTAGAAGCAGCCACCCCTCTGCCACAGCCGTCCTAGGGGCAAGGATTAAACCTCAGTCTTTTCTCACCCAGGTTCAACAGAGTTTCCCCACTGACCTTTTACTTTCTCTTTAGTGTTTGTGGGTTGAGAACTCTGGGAACTGCTACACCTGCCAGTGATTCAGTCCCTGGAGGTCTGTTCTGGCCAGGTCTATGCTGCCAGTCTGCTCTAGCATAGCCCAGACAATACTATACTGCCAGCCCATTGCAGTAGACCCTTCCTTTTGGCTTGCCACGATGCTTTCAGCAGGAAATTTTTTTCACTCTGTCATTTTGGGGGTTCTGTAGTACTAAAATTTGTTAAGAGTCATTTTTTACAGGTATTGGAGGTGGCTGGGGGGCAAGTTCAAGCAAGTTCCCGCTCTTACTCCACCATCTTGGCTCTACACCCTAATTTCTTGATTTCCCATAAAGTCATTAGCTTCCATTTGTTCTATTCTAATTATTAAGGAATTCTTTTGTTCAGTGAGCTTTTGGATTTCCCCTTCTATTTGGCCAATTCTGCTTTTTAAGGCATTCTTCTTCTCATTGACTTTTTGGACCTCTTTTGCCATTTGGATTAGTCTATTTTTAAGGTATTTTCTTCAGTATTTTTTTTTTTTGGATTTCCTTTAGCAAGCTGCTGACTCATTTTTCACAATTTTCTTGCATCACTCTCATTTCTCTTCCCAATTTTCCCTCTACTTCTCTTACTTGATTTTCAAAATTCTTTTTGACCTCTTACATGGCCTGAGACCAATTCATGTTTTTCTTGGAGGCTTTTGATGTGGGAGTTTTGACTTTGTTGTCTTCTTCTGAGTGTGTGTTTTGATTTTCCTTGTCACCATAATAAATTTTCATAGTCAGATTTTTTTTTCTATTGCTCATTTCCCCAGCCAATTACTTGGCTTTTTAAGTGTTTTTAAAGTTAGGGCTTTACTTCCAAGGTGGAGAGTAAACTGCCCACAGCTTCAGGAGTTTTGTGCAGTTATTTTCAGAGATACTTCTAGGGACCTGTAAGTTTTCAGTTCTTCCAAATTGGTGTAATTTAAGGAGAGGTGTTTATCCTTTCCTGGCCTATGCTCTGGGCTGTGAGCAACCACAAGCACTGCTTTCTGCCCTGGAACTATGAAAATAGTGCCCCCTCCACTGCTGCAGCAAGCTCTGCTATGCTAGTGTTCCTCCTCACCCTGGGACTGCCACCCAAGACTATGACCTGGATCCAAGTAGGAGCAAAACATGAGTCCTGGCTCAGTGCTAGCAAAGAGACCCATGTAATCTTCTTCTGACCAATTGTTCAACCTCCTTACTGTTTGTGGGCTGAGAGCTCCAAAAGAAGCTGCTGCCACTGATTCAATTACTCCCAAGGACTGCTCTAGATTTACTGGGGCTAGGACTGTGCTGGCACAGCCTGCACTGGACTGTGTTCCTTTCTCACCCAAGTCTGGAAGACCTTTTCTGCAGACCTTTTAAATTGCCTTTGCAGTCTATACACTGAGAAATCTAGAAACTACCACTTCTGGCAGTGATTCAGTTGCCCTAAGGCCTAATAGACTGTACTCCTGTCTCACCCTGGTGCAATAGACCTTTCCTTTCTAACTTCTAGGCTATCTTAGGCTGGAAATTTGTTTCACTCTGTCTTTTTGTGGGTTTTATTGTTACAGAATTTGTTTAGAGTCATTTTTTAAATGTATTTGGAGGGATGTTGGGGGAGAGCTCAGGTGAGTTCCTGCCTTTACTCTGCTATCTTGGTTCTGCCCCCCTGGTTTTCCAGATTTAAATAAGGAAACTAAGGCTCAAAGATAAGCTATGTACCCATTCTCTAAATCCAGTGCCCTTTGTCCTGGATTGTATCTCTGATGCTTACAGGACATCTCCCCCCAGATGTCCAGCTGACACGTCAAGCTCATCCAGTCACAAACTAAGCTCATTCAACTGTAAACCAGATTCTTTTTCTGATTTTCCACTTTCTGTCTGTACCAGCTCTGTTCACACAGTCTCCTGTGCTGAGAACCCAGGAGTTATTCCTATCTCTCCACTCTCTCTCACATCTCCCATCTAATCAGTGAGTAGAACCTGTTGATTCCATCACCTTTTACATCTGTCCCCTCCTCTCAATAGCCACTACCTTCACACTCTTACGGGCCCTAATTACCACCTTCATGAACTAATCCAATTGCTTCCAAATCGGCCATATTGCCTCCTGCATCCTCTTCCCCCTTTACTCTGTTCTTCATATTGCTGCCAGGTTCATCTTCTTTATCTGTCAATCTGGTCACGTCATTCCTCTGCTCAAAATTCTTCAATGACTCCCTACTACCTACTAAATGCAGTCCAAACTTCTCTGTCTTATATTCAAGACCTTCCTTCAAGCTCATATTTATCTACCTTTCCTATATTACTTCACAGGACTCCACTCCATGATCTTTCCATTACATTCAAAAAGGACTTTCTGAAGCTGCCCTCAAAAAGGCAAAACAGTCCATTCAGAATATTGGCAGAGATTACCAAAAATAGACCTGAGTAATGTTAAGCTATGGAAAAATAGAAACACTAAGAAACCAAAGATAGTGCCATGAATTGGTTCAGACTTTCTGGAAAATAATTTGGAATGAGGGTAAAATGTTCACATCTTTGACTTGGAGGTCCCATTGCTAGGCATGTGTGCCGCATGGAGGTTAAAGGCAGAAGGTCATATTCATACCAGCACTTTTTTGTTAGCCAAGAACTGGGAACAAAGTAGAAGCCTAAACAAATTGTGGTGCCTGAATGTGTGAGTGTGAGAAGTAAAGGAGTGAAAGAATTCAGAGAAACCTGGGAAGCACAAAGAGAAAAGGATTATACACAGTGGTTACAATGGTGTAAACGGACAGAACAAAAACAAACTGTAACACTGACTTATTATAATGACAGAGAAAAAATGAACCTTTCTCCCTGTATTGCAGAGGTAGGGGACTATGGATGTGGAACATTATATACACAGTCAGACTCAGCAGCCATGTTGCCTAGTTTTGCTGACCTATTTTCTCCCTTTATTTTGTACTCTTTGTCCTAAGAAATGGATTGCAAGATGGGGAGAGACATTTAGGTGTGGAAGTGGAATAAAACTAAAAGATATTGATGCATTAAAAAAAAAACAACAAACCACTGCCCTTCTTTGCTATTGTTGTTCCCTGTTCCTGAAATGTCTTCCCTTACTCTCTTAACCTATGAAATTCCTACCCATCAATTAAAGTTATACTCAAATGCCCCTTTCTCCAGTAAAGCTTTCCAGATCTCCCCCTGTTGGGAATAACCTTCTTCCTTCCTCATTTTGTACCCTCCTTGTACATTTATATAATATTGTGGATTGCTTTTTAAATGAATTATTCTCAAACCCTATCAGACTGTGAGCCCCAAGAGGTCGGGGATAGAGTCTTACCCAGGGCTCAGACAGCACAAGATGTGGATGTTAATATTAACTCATCCCCTACACAAGGAAAACTCTGACTCTCTATTTCTCTCTGGTTGCCCTGGGAACACTTTCCTTTGATCCCATCCCCTCTTCCACCTTCCCCCCAAACCCAAAGAGAAGTCACAAGAGCTCTCAGCTCTTGTCTTGTCCATTCCTCTCACCTTTCCTCTTCTAAGCTGTCCCAGGTTTTAGACAGCACTTCAAGAACCTCGCCCTCAAGGACAATTCTTTTTGACTCTGAGGTCTGTCCTGAAATCTCCACCTCTGCACAGTCCTTCAACTCTTTCACCCCCACTATGGCAGACAGCTTCCCATCCGTCTCTTCCGTAATGCAGAATTTGTCACCTTTGGTCACTTCTGTGGGGAGAGAGGCCAGTCCTTAGCTGAAGTTAGCACAAAACCTAATAGAGCAGCAAGGGGCCTCCATGGGACAAGGTAAAGGCATCTGAGACCCCAACTTATGTTTACTTCCCAAGTCACAAAAACTCACAGTTCTATAGCATTTTATGATGTACAAAATGCTTTCTTGAACCTGTTTGTGAAATGGGGAGTACAAATATCATCATTCCCATTTTACAGATGAGGAAACAGAGGCTCTAAGAAGGTAAGTGACTTATCCTCAACCACACATCTAGTTAGTGGAAGGACTAGGGCTCAGACTCAAGTCTCTGGCTTGTTCCTGGGCTCTGTATTGCCTTCCAATTCACCTTCTATGTAGGGGGGCTGGACAGAACATTCTGTACATCACTGATACAGGATGGCATGTGGCCATGCAGCCAGTCCTAGGAATGCTGTGTGTTCTGGCCAAGCCTGCTGGGCCCATTTCCCCTTCATAGTCCAGCTCAGTAGGCTTCCCCAGTTTCTTCTCTCACCCTTCACCACCCCTGCCCCCAGTGGATTGTACCTGGTTCTGGGGAACTCGGATCCAGAATGTCATTGAGAGTTGATTTGAGGCAAACATACTGGGATCTCCAAAACGAGGAGCTCCTGGTCTTCTTCCGGACCAGGCAGTAGGGACTGAAGTGGGTGGAGTTCATGAGGCTGTCCACAAGGATCAGTTCCCTGTCTCTGCTCAACTCTCCAATCATGCTCTTGGCAGCCGACTCAAATAGAGAGGCCATGGTTCTTAGGAGGGACAAGGGAGGAGAGGGACAGAAGGTAGTTAGACTTTCTGATTTCTTGCTCCTGAAGGAATGGAGTAATCAGTTTAATGCTTTGAACATAAGTCATCAGACAGACAGTCAGTCAGTCAAAAAAATGTGTTATTATATACCTACTATGTGCCAGGCTCTGGGCTAAGCACTATGCATAAAAAAAGACAAAAATACAGCCCCCCCCCCCTCAAAGAATTCACAATGTAATGGGAGAGATAATATGTAAACAAGTATATACTATATCTATGCACATATGTACACATACATACATACATACATATATATTCATATGTGCATGATAAATTGGAAATACAGAGAGAAGGTACTAGGAAGAAAAGGGATTTAGGGAAAATCTTTCTGGAAAAAGTGAATTTTCTCTGGGACCTGAAACCTGAGAAGCCAAGTTGGGATGCTGAGAAGGGAGAACACTCCAGGCATGGAGGCCAGCCAGAGAAAACGTCCTGAGCCATCAAAGAGTACAGGGCAGGGAGTAAAGTATAAGAAAATGAGAAAGACAGAAGAGGCCTAGGTTATAAGGGGCTTTAGATGCCAAGCAGAGCATTTGCTATTTGATTCCAGATGGGTTAGGCAACCACTGGAGTTTACTGAGTAGAGGGGTGATGTGGTCAGATCCTCACCTATACATGTTAGCTAACAGCATCATCATCACCACCATCATCCATTGTGGCTTCTTCCTCAGCAAGTCTGCAAAAAGCTTTCTGTAGCTGCTGCCTCCATTTCTTCACCTCACTCTCCTCAGCCCCTGGCCATCTGCCATTTGTCCCCATCCGAACCTAAAACTTCCCTCTTTCAGGTTACTAGCAGTTATGTAGTTTGCTGACTCTGATGACTCTCAGTTCTCATGCTTCTTGACCTCTCCATAGTAACCACCCTCCCCCTTCTGTGTGTTCTCTGCTCCTTCAGATTTCATGGCACTGCAGGGGATCAAGGAGTAGCTAACATTTAGTAGCTCTTAGTACTTGTCAGGTACTGTGCCAAGTGCTTTAAAATGACTCTCTCACTTGATCCTCACAGCATCTCTGGGAGGCAGGTGCTCTTATTATCCCTATTTGACAGCTGAGGTAATTAAAGTAGGCAGAGTTAAGGTGACTTTCCCAAGGTCACATAGCCAATAAATATCTGAGGTTTGATTTGAACTCAGGACTTCCTAATCTCAGGTCCAATATTCTATCCACTCTGCCTCCTCACTGCCTATAGAGGCGAAAGTTTCAAAGTAAAAGTTCTTAACTTTTTTGCGTGTCATAGACATTTTTGGCAATCTCATAAAACTTTTAGGCCTTTATCAGAATAATATTTTTTAATTCATAAAATAAAACACTTAAGATTATGGAGGAAGCCAAATATAATAAAAAAATAACAATGTATTTCCCCCTATGTGATTTCTCTACTGAAATCTATCTATACATATTGAGTTAAGAACCTTTGGCTTAAAAGTGTATTTTGGAGTCAAGTAGAGATTTTAGAGGAGCAACAAGACCCAAATATGCTTGTAGAGAGTGGGGAAAGAGCCAGCTGAAGGGAAAGTGATGATGAGAGAGGGTAAGCAAGGGACAAACTCTGAGTGGAGAAAGGAAGGAACTGAAAGGCCTTGCAAGGAAAAGAAACAAGTGAAGATGGACATTGGGGCAAATCCCTGAGGAACTGAGATCCCTGTACTATAAAGGATGAGACTCCAAAGAGAAACTGAAATTTCTTAGTCATTATTCACTCAGGAAACTAAATGAGTGTCATCTTTGGGGTACCCAGAACTAGTGTCAATCAAATGTCTGTGCCCTAACCCAAGTCTTAGAGCAATAGATTTTTGTTTAGGGAGGTTTCTTCTTGGACTCTGTTTTAGAGGCCCTAATTCTTAAAAACCTGGGATCTCCAGGGCAGTAGCCTGGGTTCTGGCCTCTTTGGATGTTACTGCCAGGCATGTGCAAGCAGTAGAATTCTGGCTGCCTCCAAGAAGGAAATTTTGAGGGAGAGGCCATGGCTACATCCACAATCTTCTTTCTCTTTCTGAAAAAGGGAGTCCAGTCCCACTGCTAGAATGGGTGAAGGGGTGGAGAAGAAACAGGATTTGACAGAGTCTTAAGAAACAGTTCTCTAAAGTCCTAGGATCAAGATTAGATTAGAGTTGGGGAAACTAATAACACTGCTTGTCTTCTCTCAGAATACACTGTTCTAGGGAATCCCAGCAGAGCACCTTTCCAGCCTTTTTAGATTTCATGGCACATATAAGAAGAGGCACAAAGAGTGGGGAAGAGAGATGTCAGCCTCAGGCTCTGGTTAACCTTTCTGTGCTCTGGGAGCATTTTTTCAGGCTCCAGGCACCTAGCTGGTTCTACCCCAGACTTTTTTCTAAGGTACCTTCCCTCCAGACCCCCTCTCCTCCCCTCTTTGCTCCATAAAGCAGCTTACCTTGGCAGTCTTGTGCTGTCTGGGAATGGCTGTGTACATACAGGGTGGGGCAGGCTTCTCTCCCTTCCTAAAGGCTGAAATTTGTTTCAAAGAGAGATTTTTGTTAACTACTTTCCACCTCAGCCAAAAGTGAAATTACTTGGATAACATTCCTTTTTCTTGCCCCACTTCCAGGAAAGGAGTGTGTGCACCCCAAAACTGTGTGCAACAGAGACCCTTACCCAAATAATACTCAAGGTAGGAAGCAGAAAAGAATGGTTTCTTAAGATCTTGAGAAAGGGCCACTCTCCTGAGAAATGGTCAGGGAGGAGAAGCAATTTACAAAAGGAAATAGTGAAGTTATATAGCCCTCACATGGAATCCTCCCCCACCCCCCTCCTGCCCCTTTTCTTTCATTGGCTGGAAGTCAGGGGCACAATCTAAGCAGGGAAATCTACCTCAAGTACGGGAACAAGGAAACAGCAGACCACCCAATGTACTTTTGAGTAAGCACTTCTGTCCTTCTTAGGCATATCTTATGCTGAGGTGTCACCGAAGAGAGGGGAGACTCCCTACTCCTCTGACTTTTGAGTCCTTGTAAATTATGTGATTTCCAGTGAAGGGGAACTTGGTCCTGTTTCCCACAGAAACCCTTCCTAGGTTTTGGAGTATAGACTGAGAAGTTTTCACTTCTTTCACTCAATCTCTCCTCTTTTTTTCACTCCCTGAAAACTTCTCACACCATTGCTGAGAAGCCCCTTCTACAGTTTCAACTTCCTCAGTTTCTAGACCCTCAGGACTAGACCTGTCCTCTTGGTCAAATGAGGTCCACCCTTGTCCTTTTAACCCCATCAAGCATACAATCCCCACAGTTGTGCCTTCTAGCCTTATCATTTTGGACAAAGTGTTCCTGACTATTCCAGTAATGAATTGCATCATGCAGGGGAGGCATATTGGAAGTAGGATGATGCTGCCTATGGCTATCAATATAAACTAAAGGTGTTTCCACCAACTTCCCCCAAACCAAGATCACCTCAGGGTGTCAAAGGGAGACTTCCAGGTCTGAAGGGGCACATGAGCCAATTTGTGAATATCTGGGGTAATACCTTTTACCAACTGCCAGTTATCATCTATTTTCATACAGCAGTTAGAGAGATTTAGCTTTCCACATACTCCCCCTTCTGCTGCTTCAGTCAATATTCCCCTTTTTTCTCACTCACTAATTTCCACTGAGGCCTCTCTGCTAATCTCCAGAAACAGTCTCATTGTGGATTAAAGAGAAGCTACTTAAAAGACACCCCAAGTGTCTTTTAAGGTACCAGGTACCAGGCCCCAAGGCCATTGCTCAAACTGTGGTCCCCCACAAATCCAACAATTGGTCACATGAAAGACCTGGGCTACTGCACCTGGCACCATTCAAAACTGTTTTCGGTATTCTCTTTGGGTACCCAGGGAAAGAGGGCGAGCTGAACAAAGGGTATATTGACCAAGAGCAGAGTTAAAGTAAATCCCCTGGTATTACACCCTTGTTACAAGTAAAATAATTATGCAAAAGGGATAGAGACACAAACAAGGATTCCAACCACTAGTGTATTTATAAGCAGAAAAGGAGTTACTATAGGTAAGGATTCAGGGCTCATGAGCTCAGCCTGTAGGTGGTGGCCTTTGAGGAAGATGAAACTTCAATTCCCTTCCAAATCTTCTGGGTCAATAGTCCATTCAGCAGGAGGATTCACAGGTCCCTTTACTGGAGTATGGTGTGTCCACCCGTGTTCTTTATTCTGGACTGCCATATCTGAAGTCAACAGAATCTGGAAAGGCCTTTCCCAAGATGGGGTAAGCTTTCCTCTTTCCACACCCGGATCAATACACAATTTCCAGGCTGGTATTGATGCACTGGGAACCCCAATGGTGGAGTCTGAGAGATCAGGCCTTTGCTCTGCAAAGCATGGAGATGTTTTACCAAAGCATGTACATAATTTCTAAGAAATCTATCTTTGCATTCCAGTATTGGATCCTAGTTTTTTTCATTTCCCCTAGGATATGGATGTCCATACAGAAGTTCATAAGGAGATAGTACAATGTCTCTCCTAGGCTTAGTTCTAATCCTGACTAGGGCTAGCCGGAGGCACTTAGTCCAGGGTAGTTGGGTTCCAATTGTCAATTGAGTGAGCTGTCTCTTTATTTCCTGATTCATCCTTTCTACCTTGCCAGAAGAGGAAGGGTGCCAAGGAGTGTGGAGCTTCCAGGTCATTTCTAAGGTCTGGGTCAGAGATTTAAGGACCCTGGCAGTGAAATGTGTCCCCTGGTCTGAGTCTATCCTTTCCACCATCCCATATCTAGGAATGTTTTGCTCAAGCAGGATTTGGCTAACTGCCTGCACAGTTGCCCATGGCACAGGAAATGCCTCCACCCAAGAGGTTAGGTGATCTACTATGACCAGCAGGCATTTTAGACAGCCTACTGGAGGCAGTTCTCTAAAATCTGCCTGTGTAGGGGCGGCTAGGTGGCGCAATGAGTAGAGTGCCAGCCCTGGAATCAGAAGGACCTGAGTTTGGAGCCGGCCGACACCTAATCCACACAAACAAAAACCTAGCCGTGTAACCTTGGGCAAGTTACTTAACCCCAATTGCCCTAAAGGGGCGGCTAGGTGGCGCAGTGAGTAAGAGCACCGGCCTCAGAGTTGGGATGACCCGAGATCAGATCCGGCCTCAGAAAATGAGCACCCACGCATAAATAATGACTAGCCGTGTAACCTTGAGCAAGTTACTTAACCCCAATTGCTTAAAAATTAAAAAAAAAAATCTGCCTGTGTACTCTGGAATGGCCTAATTCCAGGGACCTTCCCCCAGCTAGAGCCTGGCGCTGGGTCAGCTTATCTGTCCTTCCACAAACAAGGCAGCCATCCACCAATTGCCTTGCTAAGGTATATAAGTCTGGAGATGCAAACCAGGTCAAAACCTCATCACACATGTTCTGGACATATCAGTGACTACCCTGGTATAAGTGTTGAAATACCTACCTGCCTCATACTTGCTTTGGTCAAGATTCCCTGACCATCATCAGGGAGGAAACAGTGTCCACATTTATCCTCTTGTGCCCAAAGAATTTGGGCCTTCTGTTTCTCTTCCTGAGAAAAGAAGGGGGAGGGGAGACTGGGAGGAAATGAAGGAATCAAGACCAACATTGGATCTTCCTGCCCTGATCCTTCCTCTCAGGCCCTCTTAGCTTCCTCATCTGCAAGGTGATTTCCTTGATTTTCTCTGGCCTCAAAGTATTGTCCTGACTGATGGCCATTAACATGTATAATACAATGGCTTCAGGCAATAACAGGTTTTCCAAAACTTTGCTTATTAGGGTAGTATGGGCCAGTTCCTTTCCTCTGCTATAGATCCTTTACCATTCTCCCCATATCTTCCCAAATACATGTGCCACTCCCCAAGCTTATTTTGAATCTGTATAAATATTCCCTTCCCTCCTTTCCAGTACCTATAGGACCTGATTCAGTGAGTGAAGTTCACACATCTGGGAAGACCAGGGTTTGGGTAGTCCCCCTGCCTCAATCAGAGATCCTCTATCTCCATCTATTATTGCATACCCATTTTTCCATTTCCATTCAACCACTCTGGAGGAACCATCTAGGAACAGATTTACCACTCCTGGGACAGGGGATCCTTAGGGATCTTTCCATACCTATGTTTTGGCAGTAATGTTCAGGCCCTGAATTTGATTCCATGCTAGCAGTGAAGAAAGAGGCGGGGTTCAGGTTATTATCTTGGGCTAATACCACATTATCCTTATTTCCAGTAAAATAGCCTCAAATTTCAATATCTGGAAGTCAGTGAACCACTTCCCTGCTTTCTGATTGAGAATCACCCTCACCTGGTGTGGAATACTCAGTATTAGGTTCTTCCCAGAGGTCAACTTCTGACTCTCCTCAATGAAGGTGGCCATGGTGGCCATAGCCTGAATACAAGTGGGCCATCCCCAGGCAACAGAGTCCAGAATCTTGGAGAGGAAGGCTACTGGTCTTCTCCACCCTCCTCTTATTTGTGCCAGTACCCCAAGGGCTACTCCCTTTTCTACATTCACAAAAAGATTGAAGGGCATCTCCAGGGAAGTGAGTGGGGTACACTCTCTGCACCCTCTGTGAAGATTCCATAGAATGAGAAGGGTGAGAAACTATCTGGAAACCAGAGATAGACTTTTGTAAGATTGGACAGACCTGAGTCCTAGGTTTCCTAAGAAATTACACAACCTAGGACCCTTCCCCTGTTCCCTTGCTGTCAATCAGCCTTTAGCCCTTCAGGAATTTTAGGAATCTCTTAGCCCCTCCTCCTTCTTCACTTTGGCCTTTGCCAAAGAAGGACATGAACTAGTTTCCTGGTTTCCTATCCCACCTCTCAGCCAATAGGGATAATGGCTGATTTCTTTGTTATTCACCATTGGGGAAGGGTTCCAGGTGAGACTGAAAGCCTGCCTCCCAGCCAATGGGAGAAAGGGGTTGGGGAAGGGGGCTTGATTGCCTTAGGGTATGAGTTCTTATTCTGTTTTTTGTAACACCTCCTCTCCTTGATCTCCACCTTGGAGAGGACTGTCCTCTTTCAGTGAATTCAAATCCAACCTTAGACACTTAACACAAAACTATCTATGTGACCTTGGGCAAGTCACTTAACCCCAATTGCCCTACCTTGCCTCCCTCCAAATAAAAAGGCCCCTTAGAATTCATATACAAATTTAGTTGTTGGCACACTCCATCTTCAGATGAGCCATATTTTGGACAAGATACACCTCTTCCAAGTGGGATGCCAGCCCAAATAAGGCAACAGTATTTTATCATCTTCCCTTTTATTTTTTTTCCTTGTATTTTGGTAAATCATCCAAATTAGTGAGTCTGTCTCCAAGAGGACTATCCTCTGGAATGTTAGGAAAGTATTTTGGACCAGCTATTTTAGATTGCTCTTTACCCATAGTTTTGATCTTATCAGGGTCTATTAGGCCTATCTAACTCTTTCTCAGGCAGGAGAAATCTTACAGATTCAATCTGTTTAGACTTTCTCCCACCCCTGGATCACCCAGCGACTTGTTTACCCAGATTTGTATACACAAACTTGAGTGATCCTTGCCACACAAACTTGCATGATCCCTGCTGGCAGTCTTCACTAGCAAAACCAGAATTTCTGCTTCGAAGGGACTTCCTCTCTTCCAGTCATTACCCGTTGGGAGGCAGATCTCACAGACCAAGAACCCCCTCCAAAAACCCCCAAGAAACCTAGGTTGGGGCCTGGTCCTTGTTAAGTGTCTATGGGATCCTCTCATGAAATGATAAATCCCAGGCAAGCCCCCAAAACTGTGTGCATCCCAAAACGATGGGCAGCAGAGATCCTTACCGAAATAATACTCAGAGGCTTCTCAAGGTAGGAAGCAGAAAAGAATGGTTTATTATGATCTCAAGAAAGGGCCACCCTCCTGACAAATGGTCAGGGAGAAGAAGCAATTTGCAAAAGGAGATGGCATAGTTATAAAGCCCTAACATGGAATTCTTCCCCCACTGCCCTCCTGACCCTTTAACTCCATTAGTTGAAACTTAGGTGTACAACCTAAGTGCGGCAATCTACCTCAAGTACCGGGACAAGGAAACAGTAGAACACCCAATGTACATTTCAGAAAGCCTTATTTGGCATATCTTATGCTGAGGTGTCACTGAGGAGAGGGGTAGCTCCCCACCCCTCTGATTTTTGAGTCCTTGTAAATCATGTGATTTCCAGTGAAGGGGAACTTGGGCCTGTTTCCCACAAAAAAGCCTTGCTAGATTTTAAAGTATAGTCTGAGAAGTTTTCATTTCTTTCACTCAGGAGGAAATCAGATGTCAGTATGAGAACTGCAATTTTGTGTCTTCACTCCAGACTTGCCCATCCTGACTGCTGATATTAACTCTGGAGACAAGGGAGGGTCAATGGGTAAAGTCAATTGGCAGGCAGTCAAAACCACCCACTTCCTCTGCTCCACCCCTTCCCTTTCCCCTTATTTCTCCTCCCTCACTTTTCCCACTGCATTCTACATTTGGCTAAGTAGGGAAATAGCAAGGAGAGGGAATCTTTCACTTGTTATTTATTTCTTTATCACCTGCTGCACAGAAAGGCTTGTGCTGGGTACCTTTCCTCCAGGAAGTCAAGGTGAGGAAATCCCTGAAAACAGAATAGAAGTACATGTGGCTGAACCAAAGCTTTCCAGCCTTGTCAGTGTCTGGATCAAAGTTGACTTTCCTCCTGCTGTTGTTCATTCTGCTTCCTCTAGATCAAGGTTGGGGAACCTATGGCCTTAAGGTCATATGTGGCTTTTGAGGTCCTTAAGTGCAGGTGCATTTGTCCTCTAAAATCTGAAATTTAAAATATGAAAGATTGTTGAATTGACAAAAATTTGAAAAAAATTGAAAATTAAAATGTCAAATTTTATAGAACAAATCCAGTCTCACTAAAGGACCTAGAAGGCCACGTGTAGCCTTAAGGCCACAGGTCCCCCGTCCCTGTTCTAGACCCTATCTAAATCAAACTATCTTCTGTTCTCCAAATATAGTTAGGCACTAACATAAGTCACTGTTTACTATTGTGCCAAGCACAATTCATTTGACAAAGTCCCTCTTGTGTTTCTTATAGACCATATGGAATTATATATTCTAGCCATTGTTTCTTGATGTTCAGTCATTTCAGTTATATCTGATCCTTCAAGCCCCTATTTGGGAACTTCTTAGCAAAAAAATACTGGAATGGTTCACCATTTTCTCCTCCCACTCATTTTACTGACAAAGGTTAAGTGACTTGCCTAGAGTCACACAGCTAGTAAGTATCTGAGGCCAGATGTGAACTAAAGGAGATGAGTCTTCTTGACTCCAAGTCTGGCACCCCATCCACAGTACCTCCTAGCTGCCCCAAGGTATGCTAGCAAGAAGATAATTAGGGGTATTAAGACCTGGACTCAATGCTGGATGCAAAGAGTACTTGCTGAAAGTGTCTCTAGTGGAAAGTGCCAGGGATTTGGGTTTGGTCCTGTGCTGTTTTAACAATTTCGATCAAAGACTTATTTCAAGGGTAGGTGGCATCTCTATCCAGTGAATAATTGACAGAAAGCTGGGGTGGGATGAGGAAATAGCAAACATATGGGGTGACAGTCAGGTTCCAAAAGGATCTTGACAGATTAGAATATGTCTCCTTTAGGTGGTGAGCTCCTGGAGGGCTGGGACAGTCTGTTGCCTTAATTTGGGTCCTCATTGGATTCAAATCTACTCTCCTAGTGCCTTGTACATGGTAAGCACTTAATAAATGCTGATTGACTGGAGGAATTTAGAAAGATGCCATCAAAAGGGGACAAATGTAAAGTATTGCCCTTGAAGTCTGAAAATCAGTTTGACAACTACCTGAGGAGGAAGCTGAGGCTAGAAGGAATTTCACTTGAAAAAGATCTTGGGATTTTAGTAGACTGAAAGCTCAATATACCCCAACAGTGTGATATAGAAACAACAACAAAAAGCTCACATGAGCTTTGGGCTGCTGGACTCATCTAGTAGACAAATCAGGGGATCTGATCACTCTCACTTTAAGCTGAGGACAGGGGACCCTAATTTACATATTCAGTCAGTACCACTTAAGGGCTAAAAGGAGATCCAAGATTACTTCTGGAGAGAAGGAGAATGTCAGAGGCAGCTAGAAGCAGAATAGTGGTCTCCAAGTCATAGAGAATGGTAAAATTCCCTTCTTTGGAGGGGCCTCGAAGGGCATGACCTTTATCTCAACAGGGATTCCCTCTCTAATCTTCTAGTCATCTAGCCTTTACTTGAGGACTAACAGGGTAAAAGGAAACTCATTAATAATGACGGTAATAGTAACAGCTAGCATTTATGGAGCCCTTTGAGGTTTGCTGCGTTATTTTTATTTTTAAAACATTTTTTATTTAAAGTTTTGAGTCACAAATTCTATCCCTTCCTCTTCCCTCCCCTCTCCCCTCCCTGAGATGGTAAGCAATCAGCTATACGGTATATATATGCAATTATGTAAAAGATTTCCACATTAGTCATTTTGTACAAGAAGATTCAAAGAAAAGAGTGAAAGAGTGAAAAACATCATGCTGCAGTTTGTATTCAAACAATACCAGTTCTCTGGAGCCAGAGAGTATGATGCATCATTAGTCCTTTCAGATTGTCTGGGATCATTGTATTGCTGAGAATAGCTAAGTCATTTATAGTTCTTCATTGAACAATATTGCTGTTGCTGTGTTCTGTCCACTTCACTATGCCTCAGTTGATGTAAGTCTTTCCAGGTTTTTCTGAAAACATCCTGTGATAAGTATTTTATGAATATCATCTCATTTAATTCTCAAAAAAAAAACAACTCTGGGATGTAGGTGCTATTATTATCACCTTTTAACAGGTGAGGAAACTGAGGCAGACAGAGGTTTAGTGACCTGTCCAGGGTCATACAGCTAGTAGGTATATGAGGCCCAATTTGAGCTCAGGACCTCCTAACTCCAGGTCCAGTGCTCTAGCCACTTGGCCACCCATCTACCCTTCCCTCTGGAAGCAGCCTGTGACACTTGTTCTGGTTGTTCTGATGGAAGTCTCATCTTCTTTGCTTTACATCAAACCTAGATCTCATTCTGCAACTTTCCACAGTAACATGGTCTTATCTTTGGGGTCTGGGCAGAACATGTTTCACCTCTCTTCCTCATGAGAGCCCTTCAGATATTTCAAGGCAGCCATTGTGTCCCTTCCCTCTAGTTTCTTTAACTGGTCCTGGCACCCGGGGCCTCCCGTCTCCTCTCATCCTGGATGTCTAACAACTTATTAATACTGTCACGCTTCAAGGAGCTCCTACAGTTCAGGAAATGGACATCAGGGGTTGCTGGGTCTCACAACGCCATCATCATGGTGATGACTACTCTGAATTTTGCTAAAATAACCAAATTGTTATCTAGTAATCAAAGGCTTGCAAAGCAGTTATACAATATTATCTCATTTGATCCAAGAAATGCTGGAAGGTGGGATTATTCATATTCCCATTTCAGAGATGAGAACACTGGGACAGAGGTGAAGTGACATGCTCAGGGCCACACAGACTAGTATCTGAGAGAGGATTTAAACTCAGGTCTTCCAAGGTCAGCACTCTCTTATCTCTGCTACCAATCTAGGCTGGTCTTCTGGAGGGTAAAAGATACATAATCCATCACAAAGCCTCTATGTGTCAGTGTCTTTGAAATGTGACTCCCAGAAATGAACAGGATACTACAGATGGTTGCTGGAAGTTTAAATGATCTGCTGGAAGTTTAAATGATCTCTAAAACTCATCTTCCTGAGTTAAATCTGACCTCAGGCACTATTAGCTATATGACCCTGGCCAAGTCCCTTAATTAACCCTGTTTACCTCAGTTCCCTGCTGGGTCAACCGAGCTAGAAAAGGAAATGGTAAGCCACTCCATTATCTTTGTCAAGAAAACCCAAATGGGGTCATGAAGAGGTGGACAGGACTGAAACAACTGAACAATGACAACAAAGGTTCCTTTGAGTTCAAAATCTGTGATCCTATCAAGCCTCTTACTTAATAGAAGAAGAAAGTAGGACCCAGAGAAGAAAAAGACCTTGCCCAAGGTCCCATAACAAGTGAATGATAGAGCCTGCCACCCCCATGTTCTCTCCACCAAAGCTTGCTGCAGAAGTCTTCTCTGTCCCAGGTTCCATGCTCATCCAAGGCCACAATCTGAGTTATCTCCTTTCTAACATCCCTCTCTGTCTCCTCCTTCCTTCTCCTGTCCCTTCCTTAACCTTCAGGCAAACATCACCTCATCCACAGCCTTTCAGAAGTGTGTGACTTCCTCAGGAATATTAGCTGCCTTGTTCTCAGCTGTGGTCAAAGATTTGGTGGGAGTGAAAATCAAAAGGACAGATTTGGCTAAATGAATGAGATTCTCCCATGTACTCTGGACAAACTCTGTGCTGAATATGAGGTGATGGAAAGAAAGAGACTGCAGAGGGGGTCCATAATGAGGTTTTCCAAGGAGCATAAAAGAGCAGGCAATCACAATTTATCAATATTCATATGCATCTTTGTATTTCAAAATACTTTTATAGATATTTTCTCTATTCAGCCTCTCATGTAGCCTGGAAGACAAACAGAGCTTGGGATTAAGCTCACTGTGAACAAGGCACTGAGCAACTAGGTGAAGAGAGCACTAGGCCTGGAGTTAGGAAGACCTGAGTTCAAATGCAGCCTCAGACACTTACTTCTTCATTTCTTATAGCACAATGGTACTCCATCACACTCACACTGAGTGGAACAGGTGAAAATATTCTCATAAAGTAAATGAGACAGTCACCAAACTTGAGCTGGGCTTTAGTCTTGATAGGCCCAAATTTTATTTTTCTATACAATATACAGTCTTGAGGAAAACAGGAAAAGCAAAAATGATGTCTGCCAGGTGCCTACCTTTGGTAAACAAGAAAAGCAACAAGTGATCTGGAAATTGCCTACTTTTGGCAACAGATAATATGTCTGCCAGGTGTTTCTGTAAATTGCCTACTTTTTGGTAAACAAGAAAAAGTAACAGGTAATGTGTAATGGCTTACTGATTGATATATGCATTTGTACTGGGTAAAAGGATTATCAGGACACACCTTTATTCCAGGGAATACTGGGGAGGGGATCTGCGGTTTTTGGGTTATCTTAGAGTTGTTTGTACAAGGGTATAAAACTGCTTGCTTGATTCTGTACTTTGCCTCCCTACACCAGTGCATGTTCTGGGTAGGTGACACCCAACTCTCACAAGACTTGTTTAGAAATAGATAGCTTCTGTTTCTACCTGGAGAAACCTCTGAGTTTTATCTGGATAAGGGTCTTTAGGGTCTATCCCACACATATACCATAACTTGTTGAGCCATTATCTAATTGCTGGGCTCTCTCTCAGTTTCCAGTTCTGTGCCATTATTTAAAGATCTGCTATAAATACTTTTGTACATATGGATTCTTTTTCCTCTTTTGTTAGTCTCTTTGGGGTATAAACCCAGTAGTGGGATGTCTAGGTCAGAGGATATGCCAGTTTAAGAGCTTTGGGGACATAATTCCAAATGGCTTTCCAGAATGGTGAGGCCAGTTTACAATCCTACCAATAGTGCATTCATGTACTTGATTTCTCCCAGTCTCTCCAGCATTTATCATTTTCCTTTTTTGTCATCTTTGGCAATCTGATGGCTGTGAGGTAGTAGGTACTTAAATGTTTTTAATTTGAATTTTGATTTAGAGCAATCAATCAATCAATCAATCAACATTTGTTAAGCTACTATGTGTAGGCCTAAGTGCAGGGTATAGGAGGCAAAAGACAGCCCCTGCCCTCAAGGAGTTTATAATCTTATGTAGGAAACAAGATGCAAATATATACAAAGTAAGGTATATACAGGATAAACAGGAAACAATTAATGGGGTAGGTGCTAGTGAAGTAGTAAGCCCTGACATTTCACCCACTTATGAGGGGCCCCTCTTTGTATCCTGGATTCCTGGAACCCAGGACTCCTCCCTTCGGCTTGATTGTTGAACAGCCTGCTTTATCTAGTGTGCCCCAGCCCATATTTTGCATCTGCATGATATCTTGCCTGACCAGTCTGCCCCATTCTAATTGTTACTCCTGATAAGAAGGTGGTTTTTGACTGTTTAACCTGTGTGTCTACTGGGGTTCGGGGCAGCTCCTGGGACTTAATTCCTAGGTCTGCCGCCAGCCGGCTAATAAACGCTTCCTGATTTGATTACCCGTTGCCTTGGCCTGGTGATTCTGTCCGAGTGTCCATTTCACTAGAATTAAGAAGGCTGAGGAAAGCAGCTAGGTGGTATAGTAGATGGAGTGCCAAGGATGACGTCAGAAAGGGCCTCAGACATTGGCTATGTGACCCTGGGCAAGTCTCTTGACCTTGTTTGCCTCAGTTTCTTTATGTGTAAAATGCTGGAGAAGGACATGGCAAACCACTCCATTACCTTTGCCAAGAAAACCCCAAATGGGGTCACGCAGAGTTTGTGAAAATCTGTGATACTGTCAAGTCTCTTACTTAATAGAAGAAGAAAGTAGGACCCAGAGAAGAAAAAGACCTTGTCCCAGGTCCCATAACAAGTGAGATAGAGCCTTCCACACCCATGTTCTCTCCACCAAAGCTTGCTGCAGAAGTCTTCTCTGTCCCAGGTTCCATGCTCATCCAAGGCCACAATCTGAGTTATCTCCTTTCTAACATCCCTCTCTGTCTCCTCCTTCCTTCTCCTGTCCCTTCCTTAACCTTCAGGCAAACATCACCTCATCCACAGCCTTTCAGAAGTGTGTGACTTCCTCAGGAATATTAGCTGCCTTGTTCTCAGCTGTGGTCAAAGATTTGGTGGGAGTGAAAATCAAAAGGACAGATTTGGCTAAATGAATGAGATTCTCCCATGTACTCTGGACAAACTCTGTGCTGAATATGAGGTGATGGAAAGAAAGAGACTGCAGAGGGGGTCCATAATGAGGTTTTCCAAGGAGCATAAAAGAGCAGGCAATCACAACTTATCAATATTCATATGCATCTTTGTATTTCAAAATACTTTTATAGATATTTTCTCTATTCAGCCTCTCATGTAGCCTGGAAGACAAACAGAGCTTGGGATTAAGCTCACTGTGAACAAGGCACTGAGCAACTAGGTGAAGAGAGCACTAGGCCTGGAGTTAGGAAGACCTGAGTTCAAATGCAGCCTCAGACACTTACTTCTTCATTTCTTATAGCACAATGGTACTCCATCACACTCACACTGAGTGGAACAGGTGAAAATATTCTCATAAAGTAAATGAGACAGTCACCAAACTTGAGCTGGGCTTTAGTCTTGATAGGCCCAAATTTTATTTTTCTATACAATATACAGTCTTGAGGAAAATAGGAAAAGCAAAAATGATATGTCTGCCAGGTGCCTACCTTTGGTAAACAAGAAAAGCAACAAGTGATCTGGAAATTGCCTACTTTTGGCAAAAGATAATATGTCTGCCAGGTGTTTCTGTAAATTGCCTACTTTTTGGTAAACAAGAAAAAGTAACAGGTAATGTGTAATGGCTTACTGATTGATATATGCATTTGTACTGGGTAAAAGGATTATCAGGACACACCTTTATTCCAGGGAATACTGGGGAGGGGATCTGCGGTTTTTGGGTTATCCTAGAGTTGTTTGTACAAGGGTATAAAACTGCTTGCTTGATTTCTGTACTTTGCCTCCCTACACCAGTGCATGTTCTGGGTAGGTGACACCCAACTCTCATAAGATTTGTTTAGAAATAGATAGCTTCTGTTTCTACCTGGAAAAACCTCTGAGTTTTATCTGGGTAAGGGTCTTTAGGGTCTATCCCACACATATACCATAACTTGTTGAGCCATTATCTAATTGCTGGGCTCTCTCTCAGTTTCCAGTTCTGTGCCATTATTTAAAGATCTGCTATAAATACTTTTGTACATATGGATTCTTTTTCCTCTTTTGTTAGTCTCTTTGGGGTATAAACCCAGTAGTGGGATGTCTAGGTCAGAGGATATGCCAGTTTAAGAGCTTTGGGGACATAATTCCAAATGGCTTTCCAGAATGGTGAGGCCAGTTTACAATCCTACCAATAGTGCATTCATGTACTTGATTTCTCCCAGTCTCTCCAGCATTTATCATTTTCCTTTTTTGTCATCTTTGGCAATCTGATGGCTGTGAGGTAGTAGGTACTTAAATGTTTTTAATTTGAATTTTGATTTAGAGCAATCAATCAATCAATCAATCAACATTTGTTAAGCTACTATGTGTAGGCCTAAGTGCAGGGTATAGGAGGCAAAAGACAGCCCCTGCCCTCAAGGAGTTTATAATCTTATGTAGGAAACAAGATGCAAATATATACAAAGTAAGGTATATACAGGATAAACAGGAAACAATTAATGGGGTAGGTGGTAGAATTAAGAAGGCTGAGGAAAGCAGCTAGGGGGTATAGTAGATGGAGTGTCAAGGATGAAGTCAGAAAGGGTTTCAGACATTGGCTATGTGACCCTGTACAAGTCTTTTAACCTGTTTGCCTCAGTTTCTTTATGTGTATAATGATCTGGAGAAGGACATGGCAAACTACTCCATTATCTTTGCCAAGAGAACCCCAAATGGGGTCACAAAGAGTTAGACATGACTGGTCAGAAATGAAAGGAAGTCTGCTTCTTCCTTCTCCCTTTTAGGTGGGACTTAAAGGAGTCCAGGTAAGTCAGTAGTTGGAGCAAAGGAGGGAGAATGTGCTAGGCTTGGGGAACAACCAGAGAGAATGTCCACAACCAAAAGATGAATTTCTTGTACATTGAACAGCCCAGTCAATGTCACTGTATTTAAGAATACATATTGGGGGACAGTTAGCTGGTGTAGTGAATAGATCACTGGCCCTCTAGTCAAGAGTACCTAAGTTCAAATCCCCCCTCAGACACTTAAGCACTCAGAAACTTAACCACTCAGACACTTAATACTTTACAGCACTAGCTTTGTGACCTTAGCCAAGTCATTTAACCCCAACTGCCCTTTCTTCCCCCCTCCATAAAGACAAAAAAAAGTATATATTGGGGAATTAGCAAGGTACGATTTTTGTTGTTTTTCTTTTGGAGTTCAGTTTCCCAGGTTCATGCTAAATTGTAAACATCGTAAGTATTAATGTCCTTTGAACCCTGGTAATTCAGAGCTGTCTGAGTCAGATAGATTTTCATATCTTCTGCCTCTGAGCCAATCAGGTAATGAATCACATGGGTTTTAATGCCTTCTGGCTCTGAGCTTATTAGCTGAAAGTATATGTGTGTATCCATATCTATATCCATATGCATTTGCACATGCATATACATAGAGCTATGTATGTATATTCTGAGGAGAGATACTGTCTTGAGGCTCACTCATGGGAAGAATGTTTTGCCTGAGAATGCTTGATTTCATGTAGGTGACTCTGGGTAGCCCCTTGTTAATGGGGCGCCCAGGTTTGTGAACAGAGATGTTGGAACAATTAAACATTGGACTGATAGAAAGTAACATTGTTCACACTTTTGAGGAAAGTATGAGGTTTAGTGAGATTCAGACAGTTGTCTGTTATTTCCCCATTATTACATTATTTTGCTATGGCCAGATCCCAGACTAGGGTGGCCCCACCCCATGTAAGATTGGGGGAGGATGAGCTGGCCAGAGACAGAAACTGGGCACAGGATCCCCTGGAGCCTGATGTGCCTGGACTCAGGAAGGATCAGGAAGAACTTGGAATGGAACAGTTCCTTCCCCCATGAGGTGATACATGGAGCAGGAGCAGAAAGCTACCTGTGTGAGGACCCAGGCAGGAGCCAGGAGTGGTCAAGCAGTGTTAAGACTTGGACTCTTTGGCTCATTAGAGCATGTGTGCACCTGAGAGGGTCAGGTGGGAGCATGCAAGGGCAGCATGGAGAGGACACCCCCCCAAAAGGACTTTACTTGAACACTCTGTTTGGATTGAGGCAATTTTAACCTACTATGACGTAGGGGTGGACGGAATTACATTCTCTGCTACCCCTGGGCATGTGCTGTGTTAAGGGAAGACCCTGGTCTAGGATCCCCTGATTGTATAAACAAGTATTTTGGAACAGTACCTGAGTGAGGAGGAGATGATTGCTTACTCCCCAAAGATTTTGGCTCCCCACCCCCAAAGAATGCCTGATTTGGAGGGTATTCTGTACTATGTTATATACTTTTGTGTCTATTTAAGGTCATGTGGCCATTCTGGAAATAAGTTGTTGTGTTATTATGGATTACAAATTCTTTAGTTTCTTGAATAAGGTTTAGTTCTTTTTTAAGCAATTGGGGTTAAGTAACTTGCTCAAGGTTGCTTGGCCAGTCATTATTTATGTGTGGGTGCTCATTTTCTGAGGCTGGAACCGATCCTGGGTCCTCCTAGCTGCCCCTGGATAAGGTTTAGTTTTGACTAATTAGAGTGCTTATTATACTGTGTGATTTGCCTCTTAAAATATATCAGCAACAGCCTTCCACTGTGCTGTGTTGTTTGGCATTATAAGAATGAGGTGGTTTCATTTTTTTTCTTTCAGATTTTCAAATCTGAAAAGGTAGAAGGCTAGGCTGTAAAGGGTTATGAATGACAAACAGAACATTTGTACTTCCTCCTGGAATGCAATAGGGAGCCACTGGAATTTATTGAGGGAGAAAGGTGGCATGATGAGACCTGAGATTTCGGAAAGTCATTTTAATGATTAAATAGAGGATGGATTGGAGTGAGGAAAGACTTGAGGCAGGCAGACTCACCAGCAGGCTATATTAATAATCCAGGCATGAGGTGATGAAGGTCTTTACTAGAGAGGTGACACTTTCAGAGGAAAGGAGAAGGTAAATTTGAGAAATGTTGCAAAGGGAAAATCAACAAGCCTTGGCAACAGCTTGGATATGGGGGATGAGAGATAGTGAGGAATCCAGGATGACTCCTAGATTGTGAGTTTGAGTGATGGGAAGATGTTGATTCCCTATATAGTGGTATGGAAGGGTGTGTGTGTGTGTGTGTGTGTGTGTGTGTGTGTGTGTGTGTGTGTGTGTGTGTGTGTGTGTGTGAAGGTTTAGGGAAAGGTAGCAAGTTGTTTTGGACATGTTGAGTTTAACATGTCTACTGCATATCCAGTTTGAGAGATGTGAGGTTGGAGGTCAGCAGAGAGATTGGGGAGGGACAGATATTGCAAGATTCCAAAAGCGAGGCAGCACTGTTCATTGCTATACATAGCAGAGCTTCTACTCTGCTTTTAGTTAGGTTACCTTGTGTACAGTGACTTGACCATTTTACAGATGAACTAAGGGTGACAGTATTATTTGTGTGTCAAATATTAGCAAAGTGAAATTTCTTTCTCATTTTTAAGGACAAAAATAAATTTTTAAAAAGATCTATTATTTTCTTCTTGCACTCCTCTGGATTGTCTTATGAACCCTCTGGGGTAGAATATCCCATCCTGGAGACCACTATCATATCTGGTTATTAACAACAGCTATGCCTTTCTTTATGTGATACCTTCTTGGAAAGTTTTGAAAATAAAATTCTAACAATTTGAAGCCTGTTTTAAATCTGCAGAGTGCCTCGTTATTTAAAGGAATCACATGATCAACATCTTTGCAAAATGAATAAGTCATCCTCAAAATTGAGGCAGCTAGTGGTGCAGTGGAGAGGGCACTAGACTTAAAAATCAGATCTTAGTTCAAGTGTGACCTCAAACCCTTAATAGCTGTTTGACCGTGGCTAAGTAAATTCACCTCAATTTGCCTTAATTTCCTTAACTATAAAATGGGGATACTGACAATGCCAACATCTCAGTGTTGTAAGGATTAAATGAGGTATTATTTGAAAAACAACAACAACACTATGCTCAATGCCTGGCACAGAGTAGGCACCATATAAATATTTAATTCCTTATTTCCCTTTCTCAAATTTATTTAGGGGGCATCAAGTTGCATTATTTTCTTATTAGTTTTGCTTAAAGTAGGGTCACATTTACCTTCTGATACCAGCTCCCAGGTCCCTGGTGAATCCTCTAATGTCTGTATAACAGAATGAATAAGATGAGCTTTTAGTTCCAACAAACGTTTATCTAAGCAGCCTCTAATGGGTCATTGACTAATGTGTGCAGAGTTAAATTGTAATGAGGGCAGAGCAGCAAGGCTTTTCTGTTTTCCTTTTTTATTTTAAAGATATGGCAACCCTTTGCTCTACACTGAGCAGCTGAGAAGTGAGGACAATGTAATTCAGTACTTGGGAGCTGCTGTTACCTGAGTTCTGCTGGGAAAAAAAGAAAAAGAAGAAAACATGCAACGTTCATGGAGCTCTTCCAGCTGGGGCCATGCTAAATATCTGCAGGAAAGGCAGAGCCATTGTGCTACCCAAACACTGGGGTCCCTTGGAATAAAGGAGAATTCAGTGGAATGATCATTTACATATTTTACTTCCTTGATTAGTGGGATGGATGCCAGGATGATGTAGACTTGTGGTGTGATTATCCATTTAAGTAACTTTGAGAGGGATGGACAGTATAGGGGAATAAAGTGTGCAGAGACTACACACAGACAAAGGATAGCTGGTGTGGGTTAAGATTCTTCAGTGCTCTGTTTATTACACTTATGTGGCTTCAGGAAGGTAGTCTTCCCAAGGTAAGGCTCAGACATTGCACTCTGGCTATTCCTCACCAGGTTGCAAGCTGGACTTTCTCTACCCAGAAATATCCCAGAAATCTCTTTATCTGGGAAACTTCCTCTGGCTTGAAAATTTGTGTCTCCAGGGGCCTTTCCCTCTTATTGAATGTATGGGTCAGAAGACCACTCACCCAAAATGACTCAGAGACTTCTTAAGGTAGAAGCAAAAACTTTATTACTATCTTTCTCAAGAAAGGGCATCCCCAAATCCAACAAGCAAGTCAGAATGGAGGAGAGCATTACAGAAGGCCAAAGCAAGATTATAAA
Source organism: Gymnobelideus leadbeateri (assembly GCA_011680675.1). Classification (NCBI taxonomy): domain Eukaryota; kingdom Metazoa; phylum Chordata; class Mammalia; order Diprotodontia; family Petauridae; genus Gymnobelideus; species Gymnobelideus leadbeateri. The sequence goes on from WOXC01004134.1 coordinate 214,288, forward strand.
GCCCTAACCTAGGAATCCCACACCTTCTCCACTGTCCCACCTTACCATTGGTTGGTAAGGCAAGCTCACAGTCTTCTTATTAATGCCAACTGATTGGTGCAAAGCCCTCTCCATTCATCCTAATTATTATTAATGAGGTTCTAATTCCATTAGATAACATACATAATATATGAGGTCCAGTATGCAAGTGCAGTAACAACCTCAGAATACTGAACTCCCTTCAGTCCAACCTAGATGTGTCTTTATCTGGGCCTGAGTGTCCTAAGGCCACTGTCTGCTTTCTGATTGGTCAAATCCACCTGCTGCTGCCAGCTCCTTTTATTTTACATAATTTCATTTTTAGTATTATCTAGGAGTTCTCTGGGAACTGGGAACCCAACTTCTTCCCAAGGCTACTGCCTCAACTCTCCCCAAGGCTACTGTGAGATTCTTTTTATCAGTAGTCTTGTTTCAGCAATTCTTGCAGTTCTATGGAAACTTAACCCTTTGCTACCTCTTTCACTACCTTTCCTTTCCCCAAATCTAATCAGGTGTATTAATACTCAATAGCTCTTACATTTCCTTGAAATACACAATGACTTACATATATATATATACACACACATACATGTATATATATATGGGGAAACGATACTGAACTTAGTTACAAAGTAGAAGGAAGTAATAAAAATGTGTATAGGATGTTCAGAATGGAGAAACTTCACTGCAAGTTATCTCTCACATTGGAAAACCCAGGTTCCCATCTCAGTACTCTCCAGACTGCCCAAAGGCCTGTTTCTTCTCTCTGTCCCCTGCTCCCCACTAGTTCTGCCCCCTTTTATGTGCTGTCTTCCCTTCTTAAGATCCTGGAAAGCAAGCACTGACTTTCTACTTCTTTCTGTTTTCCCAGAGTTTAGCTCAGTGCTTGGCACACATTGAATAAAAGCTTATTGACTGCCTGCCAGCCTGTTGAATCCTGTAGTTCTCATACAGAGTGTCTATATACAGGGGTGAAGGTCTCAAGGTCACATGTGGCCTTCTAGGTCTTTGGGTGTGGCCTTTTTACTGAATCCAAGTTTTGCAGAACAAATCCTTTTAACAAGGGGATTTGTTCTGTGAAATCTGGATTCAGCCAAAGAGCCACACTTGAGGACCTAGGGGGCCACATGTAGCCCCAAGACCAGAGGTCCTATTTTTTGTGATTTTTTTCTTGCGTCCACCTGGTGGAAGTCCAAGGTTTTCAGGTGGCATCTGCTGTAGGAGGTCATTTCTGATACCCCCCCTCCCCTCTTGGCTCTCTTATTGAAATTACCTTGTACTCCCTTATATGCATGAATGTATGTATCTAGATATACCATTTTTTAGATGGTTGTCAGCTGAGCTGGAGGCTGAAACAGAGGCAACAACAGCATTAGTAGCTAGTTGCTAGAGCAACCAGGGCCATCTCAAGCAGCATAACTAAACCAGGACCAGCATGGTCCAAAATCAGCTAAGGTCTTTCAACTACAATGATTCCTGTTTGCCAGCAAACTGGTAAGGCAGAGAAACTTTCTTTGTTTTCCTAACTTTTCTTTAATTCATGAGTCTGGTGGACTGGGGACAGGGGTAAAGTAAATGCTTAGTCCTCAATTCTTTGAGATCTATGGATGTTTATGTTTGGATAGTGTGGATGAATTTGTGGTTGGGTTTAGGGTTGGATTACATTAGGGTTAAGCCCTAGCAGGTTGAAACTGAGATGGGTTGGCTACCCCCCATGAGATGAGCTCATAAGAGAGTAATAGGGAGTAATGCCCAAAAGAAATGCCACAAGATCAACCTACCAAGAGAATAAATAAGCAATGTCCTAATGGAGATTAGGTGGAGAACAGAAACCATGGGACTAGCAAGGACCAGTGGATGGGGTGAGCAAGTTCAGTGATATCACCAGAAGATATGAGGGGTTCTGTAGGGGTCTTGTAGCATCAGAGGTATGAGTGCTGTGACCACATATGCTTCTAATTTCAATGTCCCCTTATGTATAATCCTTATGCATGTTCACTCTCCCTATTGTCAGTGTGTATTTGTGGGAAACTGTGCCTTAGGTTTATGGAAGAATGTTCTATCAAGTATTTTCTTGCTATGCTATTTTATTAAATCCCTTACTTTGAACTGTTATGTTCTGGTTGAAGAAAGAAAAAACCATCAGTTGGGGTCCTTTGCCTTTGGTTTTGAGCCGATGTGGCTCCATAGAATACCTTGAACCAGAAGTAGCAACTTTGGGATTCCCCTGAGAGAGAGGGGAAAGTACCATGCATTAGAAATATTTGTGCTTTACAGACAACCTTTCAAGAATGAGTCAAATGCTTTAAATGATATCCAGCTATTTTTTCCCTTTAAACAAATGCTTTATTAACTTCTGTTTTACATCATTCATTTCCACCAGATTTTGAGTTACAATCATTTCCCCCCCGTTTTCCCCTTACCCACCCACCCAGAATAGCAGTCCCGCAAGATATCGCTTCCTCCAATCTGCTCTCTCCCATACCTTCTCCCATACCCCCTTCGACTTTTCCATTGGAGGAAGGTGAATCTTTGTGTCCCAATGCCTGCACATCTTATCTCCCAATTACAAGCAAAAGAGTATTAATAATAGTATTTATATATATTTGAAACATTTAATCTTAAGACCTTGAATTTCAGATTCATTTCTTTCCTCCCTTGTCACCCATTCCCTCTGGGGAGATAAGTAATTCAGTATATGTTGTACATGTCTAGCTATGCAAAACATTATCATAGTAGATATATTGTACAAGGCTGCTTATAATTCCCTCCCACTCATCCCACCCCCCACCTGGTCCATTTCCTACTTGATCCTGTCCCTCTTCTATAGTGGGTACTTCCAACCTCCCTTCCCCCCAAGGATGCCCTCCCCTCCATCATCCCTCCTCTCATTCCCCTTCCCCCTATTCTGCTGCAGGTTGAGATATCCCATTTAGTATGTATGTCATTCTCTCCCAGAACCAAATTCAATGAGAATGTGGTTTTGCCTTTTTGCCTTCCTATTCTCCCCCTCCCTTGCAACCACTTCCCCTTGCTTCTTCTACATGAGATAGTTTACCTACCCTGTCTCTCCCCATCTCCTCTTGCCACTTTCCTCTCTCACCTCATAATTTCATCCCTTGAGTATTCTCCCTTCCCAACAAATTCAGCCTATGCCCTCTATCCATATATAACTGTAACCATATACACACACATTCACATATGTATTCATATGACCACACACCCTTCTTCCATTATTCTCATACTGAGAAAGGTTTCCTTAATCACAGTTATTGTTTTTCCATATAGGAATGTAAATAGTTCAACTTTGATAAGTTCCTTTTGATTTCTTTTCCCTGATTACCTTCTCAGGCATCTCTTGCTTCTTGTGTCTGGATGTCAAATTTTCTATTCAATTCTGGTTTTTTCCTCAAGAATGCTTGAAAGTCCTCTATTCCACTGAATGACCGACCATATTTTCCCCTGAAACAAAATACTCAGTTTTGCTGGGTAGGTGACCCTTGGGTTCATTCTGTAGCAGCAAGCACCCCAATATCCCCAGGGTAGCTGCCAATATAGGTTCTTAGATCCACTTTTCAAAAGGAAAGCAACTCAAAATGGGTTAACAAGCTTACTTTAATCAAACAAACATACATTACCTAGTTCAGGGGAAAAAGGTCAGCACCCCGAACCTCAGAGTTACAGAACTTACAGCTCAAACAGACAGGCTTCCAAACTGTCCTACCATTATATCAATACCAAATCACAGTTACCAGAGAGGGAATCATCAACATCTGGGTTTTCAAAGCCAGGGGGCTCTCAACAACGGCTTCCCAGAGTCTCATCTGGTCAAATCACACACCACTTCTCAAAGTGAGCCCCAAAGCAAAGCCTCTCCTCAGGGCTTATATAGCCTTCTCTTGGCTCAGAGAATGTAACAACCTCCTTGACCCACTGCCCAACCACAAAGTATCAAGGTATGGGCTTGCCTGAAAAACAAGCCTCCCACCACAGGCTCCAGGTGCACTTAAGCTAGGGGCAGGGAAGATCTTTAAATTTGCATTTCCATTACACATTCCCAGCTCTTTTGCCCGCTGGAATATCATATTCCATGCCCTTCTCTCCCTCAGTGTAGAAGCTGCCAGGTCCTGTGCAATTCTGATTGTGTTTCCACAATATTGAAATTGTTTCTTCCTGGCCGCTTGTAGTATTTTCTCCTTGATCTGGGGATTCTGGAACCTGGCTATAATATTTCTGGGAGTTTTTTTTTTGGGATCTTTTTCAGGAGGTGATTTGGTGGATTCTTTCAACCTCTATTTTGCCCTCTGGATCTAAATGATACATCAGGGCAGTTTTCCTTGAGAATTTCTTGAAGGGTGATTTCTAGGTTCTTTCCTTGATCATGGCTTTCAGGTAGTCCAATAATTTTTAAATTGTCTCTCCTGGATCTATTTTCCAGGTGAGTGGTTTTTCTCATGAGATATTTCACATTGCCTTCTAATCTTTCATTTGTTTGGATCTGCTTAACAGCATCTTGATTTCTCATAAAGTCACTAGCTTCCATTTGCTCCAGTCTAGCTCTGAAGAATGAATCTCCTCAGTGAACTTTTGATATTCTTTTTCCATCTGGCAAATTCGACTTTTTAAGGCATTCTTCTCCTCATTGCCCTTTTGGGCCTCCTTTGCCATTTGAGTTAGTCTATTTTTAAGGTGTTTTCCTCAGTCAGGCTGTTGACCCTCATTTCATACTTTTCTGCATCCTTCTCATTTCTCTTTCTAATTTTTCCTCCACTTCTCTTATTTGATTTTTAAAGTCCTTCTTAAGGTCCTCTATGGCCTGCAGCCCGCTCATGTTTTCCCCTGGGGCTTTTGGAGCAGGACTTCTGACCTCACAGTCCTTTTCCCGCTCTATGCCCCCAAAATAGGAGTCTAGGTTGCATTTTTCTGTTTCCTTTGCCTTGTCATGTTGCCACTTAATTACTTGACTTTTGGGCTTGTTGCCACACTATGGCTCTGCTGCCAGACCGGAATTTTCGTCCCGAACGTGTGGGGGACAGCTTCCGTTTCTGGAAGCTGGAAATCCACCTACGACCTCCACCCCAGATCACAATCCAGATCCAGGGAGGTTAAAGCAAGAGCGATTACCCCCCCAAGACTGATCGCTGGATCTCCCTACAGTTCGCAGGCCAGGAGTTGGAGCTGCCTCTGAAAACTACAAAATGGCGTGTCTCCTCAGCGGCTTCTAGCCCCCAGGGGAGGAAGCCAATGCATTCCCCAAATACTGGTCCCAAAGTCCATAGGGCACTAATTCTCACTTTGTCCTAGGCATGTCTATGTTGATAATTCTGGAATCGCCACAGCTGCTGGTGTTCTGGGGTCTCTCCAGCTGGCTGCTGGCCCTGCCGTCCTGGGGCTAAAACCTCAGCTCACAGGGACCTGGGCTCGGCTCAGCTCCACGCGCTGCGTGCTGTCAGCTCCCAGAGCGCCGTGCTGGTCCTTGCTACAGGGCTGCTGGGCTGTCCTCAGGGGGAGGTTAGCTTCTCTGTGTCATTCTGTGGGTGCTGGGGCTCCAGAAGTTGTTCAGAGTCCCCTTTTACATAGTTTGGAGGTCATCTGGGAGAAGAGTGCCTTGGACGTGCTGTTTCTACTCCACCATCTTGGCTCCTCAACAAGGGTCTTTTTCATGAAATTCAATCAATCAATCAACATTTAGTAAGCACCTTCTATGTTATAGGAATTGCATAAAGTTCTTGGTATGCCAAAGAAAGGGTAGTTCCTGCCCTCAAAGACTACAATTTAATGGAGGAGACAAAAGTAGAGAAATATATGTAAACAAGGTATACACAGTGTAAGTAGGAAATAATTGACAGAGGGAAAGTTCTAGATACAGGGGTAGGGAACCTATGGCCTCGAGGTCACATCTAGCCCTCTAGGTCCTCAAGTGTGGTGCTTTGCCTAAATTCAAACTTCACGGAACAAATTCTCTTAATAAAAGGATTTGTTTTGTAAAACTTGGACTCAGTCAAAAGACTGCCCCCTAGGACCTAGAAGGCCATATGTTATCTCAAGACTGCAGGTTCCCCACCCCTCTAGAGTTAAGAAGAGTTGGAAATGCTCTGCAACATAAAGCTACATTGTAATTCTAGACTAAATAGTTAGCTGGTAGCTGATCCAGGAGCACAAACTGAATGGTCTAACCTTCACAGTGACTAACACACTAGTTTATGCATATTTGCTGACTTAGTCTCAATATTAAACATTTATTGTATTTAAAGACATTTTTGTAACTTATGAGGATACAAACATTTAGACAAGGGGCGGCTAGGTGGCGCAGTGAATAGAGTGCCCGCCGGCCCTGGAATCAGAAGGACCTGAGTTCGGAGCTGGCCTCCGACACTTAATCCATACAAACAAAAAAAAACCTAGCCGTGTAACCTTGGGCAAGTTACTTAACCCCAACTGCCCTAAAGGGGCGGCTAGGTGGCGCAGTGAGTAAGAGCGCCGGCCTTGGAGTTTAGATGACCCGAGATCAGATCTGGCCTCAGAAAATGAGCACCCACGCATAAATAATGACTAGCCGTGTAACCTTGAGCAAGTTACTTAACCCCAATTGCTTTAAAAAAAAAAAAGATTTAGACAATTTGAAGGACTTATGATTCAGTACCCATCTTTCTGTTGATCAAATGTTGGCTTAAATATGAGAATATTATGTGTCCTGGAGAAATGAAATCAGAGAATGTTTGGATTGAATGGGGTGTGAGAAAGATTAATACAGTTCAACTCCCATATTTTGCATATGAGGAATCTCAGACCTAGGTGAATAACTTAGATGGGTGGCTGAATGAGCACTTTACCTTAACTTGGACTCTGCATTGTCCAGTTATTTCAAAGGCTATATCTTCTGGGGCAGCTAGGTAGCACAGTGGATAGAGCACCAGCTCTGGAGTCAGAAGGACCTGAATTCAAATATGGCCTTAGTCACTTGAAACTTACTAGCTATCTGGTCCTAGGTAAGTCACTTATCACCAAATGCCTCATCAAAAAACCCAAAACCAAAGATTATGTCTTCTGGCAAGCTAGACCAGTCACTTAATTTCTAGGTTTCCTCATCAGTAAAATGATGGGGGTTAGACTGAGAGGTTTCTAGCTCTAAGCCTATAATCCCATGAGCCTCACAACAGCCTTGGGAGGTGAATACTGTGGGTCTGATCCCTAAAGGAAGTCATTCTAGCCTTCTTGCCCCTAATTAACATATTAATATTTTGAAATAACTTATTAGCCTGGTTTGCCTACCAGGCAAACACCTAGAAGGATTGCAATAGGGAGCAGAAATGTGTGATCAAAGAGCATCTAAGTCTTTGAAGGTGAGAGGAAATGAAAGATAGTTTATCAATGTTTGGGACCATGTATATGCCACTGTGAGCATTAGATTTATGGCAGTCTTCACCAGGTGGGCTTAGCATTTTATTAGCACCCTGTTTCAGTATTAGGATTACAAAGAGATTGACTCAACCAAGTTTTAGATTCTGGCAACAGCATCCATATGACCTGGAGTTGCATCCTTCTGTGTTTGCTATGTGTCTATCCAGAAATGACTATAAGAGACAACCTAGCTATAGCTAGGATAGATCTGAGAGAAATTTCAAAGAAGGGCTCAGTAGGAGTTGTTGACTGCAGAGATACATCCTGAAAAATAGATCAAAGATGAAACCAGTTTTTCAAGTCTAGTTGATTGGTATGATGGTTGTGCCATTTCAGAAACAGGGAAGTTAGATTGGACTAGGCTTTTTTATTTTTAAATTTTTAAAATTTAAACAATTTATTTCTTCCAATTACATTTAAAACAATTTTTAATATTTATATTTTTAAATTTTGAATTCTAAATTCTCTTCTTCCCTCACTCTTCTCCCCCCTTCCTGAGAGGACAAGCAATTTGATGAAGCTTATACGTGTACAGTCATGCAAAACCTATTTCTACATTACTTATGTTGGGAAAGAAAACAGACCAAAATAGAAGAAAAAATGAAAAAAAATTAATTAAAAAATAGTATGCTTTGAACTGCATTCAGATTCTAATTCTTTCTCTAGATGTGTATAGCATTTTTTTTTCATCACACGTCCTTTGGAATTGCCTTGGATCACTGTATTGCTGAGAATAGCTAAGTCTTTCACAGTTGATCATTGGTCAGTTTTGCTATTACTGTATACAATGTTCTCTTGGCTCTGCTCACTTCATTTTGCATCAATTAGTGTCTTTCCAGGTTTTTCTGAGGGCATCCTGCTCATCATTTCTTATAGCACAATAGTACTCCAGCACAATTACATACCAGAACTTGTTCAGTCATTTCCCAATTAATGGGCATCCCCTCAATTTCCATTCTTTGCCACCACAAAAAGAGCTGCTATAAATATTTTTGCACATATATGTTCTTTTCCATTAAAAAAAAATCTCTTTGATGTACAGACCTAGAAGTGCTATTGCTAGATCAAAGGGTATGTATAGTTTGGTTGTTCTTTGGCAATAGTACTAAATTGCCCTCCAGAACAGTTCAGATTTGATTCACAACTCCACTAACAGTGCCTTCATGTCCCAATTTTCCCACATTCCCTCCAACATTTGTCATTTTCCTTTTCTGTCATATTAGTCATCCTGATAAGTGTGAGGTGGTACTTCACAGTTGTTTTAATTTGCATTTCTCTATAGTGATAGAGGACATTTTTTATGTGACTATAGATAGCTTTTATTTTTTCATCTGAAACCTGCCTTTTTATTTTCTTTGACCATTTACCAATTGGAGAATGACTTATATTCTTATAAATTTGACTCAGTTCTCTATTTATCGTTGAAATGTACTATAAATTCCTCCCCCCGCCCCACTTTCTGCATCCCTTCAATCTTAATCTTGGCTGTAGTGGTTTTGTTTGCGCTAAAACTTTTCAATTTAATATAACCAAAATTATCCATTTTACATCTCATAATGCTATCTCTTGTTTAGTCACAAATTCTTCCCTTATCCATAGATCTGACAGGTAAATTATTCCATGTTCACCTAATTTGCCTATTCTACCATTTAGATCTTATTTTGGTATATGATTTATTCTCAGTTTCTGCCGAATTTCTTTCTAGTTTTCCCAGCAATATTTGTCAAATAGTTCTTGTCCCAAAAGCTGGGATCTTTGCATTTATAAAACGCTATGTTACTATAGTCATAACCACCTATGTTTTATGTACCAAATCTATTCCACCGACCCCCTGTTCTATCTTTTAGCCAGTACCGGATTGTTTTGATGATTACAATTTTATTATATAGTTTGAGATCTGGTATGGCTAGATCACCTCCCTTCACTTTTTTTTCTTTAATTCCTTTGATCAATTTGACCTTTATTTTTCTGGATGAATTTTGTCATTTTTTCCTAGCTCTATAAAATAATTTTGGTAGTTTGATTGGTATGGTAGTGAATAAGTAAATTAATTTAGGTAGAATTGTCATTTTTATTATGTTGACTCAGCCCACAGGTGAGCAATTAATATTTTCCAGTTGTTTAGATCTGACTTTTGTGTGAAAAGCATTTTGTAATCGTGTTCTTATGGTTCCTGGGTTTGTCTTATTATGTAGACTCCCAAGTATTTTATATTGCCTACAATTATTTTAAATTGAATTTCTCTTTCTTTCTCTTGCTGCTGGACTTTGTTGGTAACATTAAGAAATGCTAATGATTTATGTGCATTTATTTTAAAACCTGCAACTTTGCTAACATTGTTAATTATTTCAACATTTAAAAAAAATAGATTCTCTAGGATTCTCCAAGTACACCATCATATTCTTTGCAAAGAGTGATAGTTTTCTTTCATCATTACCTGTTCTAATTGCTTCAAGTTCTTTTTCTTTCTCTCTTATTGCTATAGCTAAATTTCTAGTACAAAATGAATAATAGTGGTGATAATGGGTATTATTGCTTCACGCCTCATTTTTTGGGAAGGCTTACAGATAAGGCTTGCTGATGGCTTTAGATAAATACTACTTATCATTTTAAGGAAAGCTCCATTTATTTTTTGCTTTCTAGTGTTTTAAAAAATGTTATATTTTGCCAAAAGCTTCTTCTGCATCTATTGAGATAATCATTTGGTTATGTTATTGATATGGTCAATTATGCTGATAGTTTTAATATTGATCCTATCCTGCATTCCTGGCATAAATCCAAATGATTATAGTGTATGCCCTCTGTAATATGTTGCTGTAATCCCTTTGTTAATATTTTATTTAAAATTTTTGTATCACTATTCATTAGGTAAATTGGTTTATAGTTTTCTTTCTCTGTTTTTGCTCTTCCTGGTTTAGATATTAGTTGTCACTAATAATGCCACAGGAATTTGGTAAGAAGCTTTACCTATTTTCCCCATTAGTTTATATAGTACTGGAATTAGTTTTTCTTTAAATGTCTGGTAGAATTCACTTGTGAATCCATCTGTACCTGGGGATTTTTTTTTTCCTTAGGGAGCTCATTGATGCTCAATTTTTTTTCTAAGATGGGATTATTTACATATTTTATTTTCTCTTCTGTTAATCTGGGTAATTTATATTTCCATAAATATTTATCCATTTTCTTATATTGTCAGATTTCTTGGTATATAATTGGGCAAAGTAGCCCCTAATAATGACTTTAATTTCCTCTTCATTGGTGATTCATTCACCCTTTTCATTTTCAATACTGGTAATTTTGTTTTCTTTCTTTTTAATTAAATTAACCAATGATTTATTTTGATGTTTTCCTACCATAAAACCAGCTCCTAGTTTCATTGATTAATTCTTTGTTTTTGTTTTTTTACTTTTAATTTTATTAATCTCTTCTTTGATTTTCAGGATTTACAATTTGGTGTTTAATTGGGGGTTTTAAATTTATTCTTTTTCGAGTTTTTTAGTTGCATAGCCAATTTGTTGATTTGTTCTTTCTCTATTTGATTGATGTGTTTAGAGTTATAAAATTTCCCCTAAGTACTGCTTTGGCTGCATCTTATACATTTTGGCATGTTGTCTCATTGTTATCTTTACTGAAATTGTTGTTTCTATGATTTGTTCTTTGACTCATTCATTCTTTAGTATTATTTAGTTTCCAATTAATTTTTTATTTATCTTTCAATCGCCCTTTACTGAATGTAATTTTTATTGTGCTATGATCTGAAAAGGATGTATTTAATTTTTGCATTTCTGGATTTGATTGTGATGCTTTTATGCCCTAATACATGGTCAATTTTTGTGTTAAGTGCCATGTACTGAGAAAAGGGTATATTCCTTTCTATTCTCATTCAATTTTCTTCAGAGGTCTATCATATTCAACTTTCTTAAAATTTGATTCTTCTCCTTAACTTCTTTTTTTGCTTATTTTATAGTTAAATTTATGTAGTTTTGAGATGGTAAAGTTGAAGTCCCCACTAGTATTGTCTATTTCCTCCTATAACTCATTTAACTTTTCCTTTAACAATTTGGATCCTATGCCATTTGATGTATATGTGTTTAGTATTGATATTACTTCATCTGTGGTACCTTTTAGTCAGATGTAATTTTTTTGCTCATTTTAATTAGGTCTCTTTTTGCTCTGGCTTTGTCTGAGATCATCTTTGCTACCCCCATTTTTTTTTTTCTTATTCAGCTGGAGCATAGTAGATTCTGCTCCAGCCCCTTACCTTTACTTTGTATATGTCTTTCTCCTTCAAGTGTATTTTTTTGTAAATTGTAGTATTATATTTTTTAGTTCCCTCCATCTGCTTCCATTTTATGGGTGAATTTATCCCATTTATAGTTATGATTACTGTGTGTTTCCCTATTTTCCCCATTTATTCTCCCCTCTCTCCTTTCACCATCTCTCCTTAAAAGTGTTTTGCTTTTGAACACTGCTTACCCCAATTAGCCCTCCCTCTACTAATTCCTCCCTTCTTTTATCCCCCTCCCCTCCCACTTTCCTGTAGGGCAAAATAGATTTCTATACCCAACTGAATGTTTATATTATTCTCTCTTTCAACCAGTTCCAATGAGAGTAAAGTTCAAGCACTATCTGCAAACTCTCCTTCCCTCCACCTTTAACTTTACTATAATAGCTCTTTCATACCTCTTTTATGTGACATAATTTACCCCCTTCTACTCCTCCCTTTCCCCTTCTCCCAATGCATCCCTCTTTCTATTCCCTTAATTTTGTGTTTTGAATATCATCCCATCATAGTCAACTCATGTTCATGCCCTCTGTCTATGTTTACTCATTTTAACTGCCTTAATAATGATAAAGTTCTTAGGAGTTACAAGTATCATCTTCACGTGTGGGAATGTAGTGTTTAACCTTATTGAATTCCCTAAGATTTCTCTTTCCTGTTTACCTTTTTATCCTTGAGTCTTATATTTGAAAATCAAATTTTCTGTTCAACTATGGTCTTTTTATCAGGAATACTTGAAAGTCCTCTATTTCATTAATATCAATTTTCTCCCTGAAGGATTATATTCAGTTTTCCTGGGCAGGTGATATCTTGGTTGTAATCCTAGCTCTTTGGTCCCCTGGAATATCATACTGCAAGCCCCCTGATCCTTCAATGTATAAGCTGCTAAATTCTGTGGTATCCTGTCTGTGATGCCATGAAATCTGATTCATTTCTAACTTACAAAGTTTTCTTCTTGAAAATCTGGGAACTCTGGAATTGGCTATAAAAGTCTTGGGGGTTTACATTTTAGGATCTCTTTCAGGAGGTGATTGATGGATTCCTTCAATGTCTATTTTACCCTCTGGTTCTAGGATATCAGGGCAGTTTTCCTTAATTTCTTGAAATGTGATGTGTAGGTTCTTTTTTGATCACAGGTTTCAAGGAGTCTATTAATCCTTAAATTAGCTCTTTGTGATCAATTTTCCAGGTTGGTTGGTTTTCTGATGACATTTCACATTTTCTTCTATTTTTTTTTTAAAGCAATTGGGGTTAAGTAACTTGCTCAAGGTTACATGGCTAGTCGTTATTTATGAGTGGGTAATCATTTTCTGAGGCCGGATCTGATCTCGGGTCATCCCAACTCCGAGGCCGGTGCTCTTACTCACTGTGCCACCTAGCCGCCCCGAGTTAAAAGCTTTTACCCCTGAAGTATTTCTTTTTCAGATCTTTTTATGTTCTAAATTTGCCTTAGTGCCAAATGAAATTAACCTTCAGTTGCATCCTAATATGCAACACTTTTCTCTTTTAGATGAGGCAGGAGAATGGTTAAATGCTTCTTCTTCTGCCTCTTTAATCTGAGGGGGAAAATTCCCTTTTTACTTTTTATTATTTTTATTAATTTTTTAATGGCCTTTCCCACAATCAAACTTGGCCAGAGTTGGATTGGAGGAAAGGAGACCCTTAAACCTTAAAACTTCTTTTCACATATTTCATGTAAGTAATTTATTTTTTCTAATTTTTATCCTGACATTTTTTTGTATGCTTTTTTGACTTGCTATAAATACTGTGTAAAGACAGCTTAATTACACCTAATTGTTTGTGCCACCTTTGGCACTTTCATTTCTAATGTAAAACATTCATATATTCCATAGAAAAAAGGGCAGAAATGGGGAAATGCTGGCTTCCTTCCTCTACCAGTTTCTTGGTCGTCTGTTTTCCCCTCTGTTTCCCATTGTGTGGGATAAAAGATTTCAGAGTCTGAGTCTGAAATCAGAAAAGGTCCTTATTCTTTATTCTTTCTCATGAGGAAGGGCTCTGCCCCTGTTGCTCAAATGACATCTGCCAGGGAGAGAGCAACAGGTAGAAGCAAGCCCATGGTTATATAACCTTCTAATGCAGAAACCCAACCCCCCAACTGGCCTTCACCCTCCTTGGTAGGGAGGCCAGCCCACAACCTAAGCACAGGAATCTATCTTGTAGACAAAGGACACAGGAACATGTGGGTGTCCAATGCAAAGCCAGGAAGGCAGTTTTATCCTTATTTGGCATATCTTGTGCTGAGGTGACACTGAGGAGGGTCTCCATTGATCTAAGTCTCAGATTCCTGTAAGGTCAGGTGACTTCTAAACTCAGGCCTAGTGGATGCTGAAGCCACTCTAGATTTGATTTTTCAGAATGGGGAAACTTCACTGCAAATTATCCCTCACACCATTCTATTGCATCACTCTTGGGAAACCCAGGGCAACAATGTTCCAAACACACTAAATAAAATTCCTCTAACTGTTCCTTCATAATAACAAACCCTTTTTCTTTCACTACTTTTTTTTTTAAATATTAAACAAATACTTTATTAACTTCTGTTTTACATCATTCATTTCTGCCAGATTTTGAGTTACAATTATTTTTCCCCCCTGTTTTTCCCTTACCCACCCTCCCAGAATAGCAGTCCCACAAGATATCGCTCCCTCCAATCTGCTCTCTCCCCTATCTTCTCCCATACCCCCTTCGATTTTTCCATTAGAGGAAGGTAAATCTTTGGTGTGTCCCAATACCTGCACATGTTATCTCCCAATTACAAGCAAAAGAGTATTAATAATAATATTTATATATATTTGAAACATTTGGTCTTAAAACCTCGAATTTCAGATCCATTTCCTTCCTCTCTTGTCACCCATTCCCTCTGGGAAGATAAGTAATTCAGTATGTGTTGTACATGTATAGCTATGCAAAATATCACCATAGTAGATATATTGTACAAGGCAGCTTATAATTCCCTCCCACTCATCCCACCCCCCACCTGGTCCATTCCCTACATGATCCTGTCCCTCTTCTATAGTGGGTACTTCCAACCTCCCCTCCCCCCAAGGATGCCCTCCCATCCATCATCCCTCCTCTCATCCCCCTTCCCCCTATTCTGCTGCAGGTTGAGATATCCCATTTAGTATGTATGTCATTCTCTCCCAGAACCAAATTCAATGAGAATGTGGTTTTGCCTTTTTGCCTTCCTATTCTTCCCCCACTTACAACCACTTCCCCTTGCTTCTTCTACATGAGATAGTTTACCCTACCCTGTCTCTCCCCATCTCCTCTTGCCACTTTCCTCTCTCACCTCATAATTTCACCCCTTAAGTATCATCCCTTCCCAACAAATTCAACCTGTGCCCTCTATCCATGTATAACTGTAACCATATACACACACATTCACATATGTATTCATATGACCACACACCCTTCTTCCATTATTTTCATAGTGAGAAAGATATCATCAGTCACAGTTATTGCTTTTCCATATAGGAATGTAAATAGTTCAACTTTGATAAGTTCCTTTTGATTTCTTTTCCCTGATTACCTTCTCAGGCATCTCTTGCTTCTTGTGTCTGGATGTCAAATTTTCTATTCAATTCTGGTTTTTTCCTCAAGAATGCTTGAAAGTCCTCTATTCCACTGAATGACCATATTTTCCCCTGAAACAAAATACTCAGTTTTGCTGGGTAGGTGACTGGCCCTGCCGCCCTGGGGCTAAAACCGTGACTCAGGCGCTCAGCTGTGCTTGGCTCTCTGCGCTCTGCCCGCTGCGCGTTGCCAGCTCCCAGACCGCTGAGCTGGTCCTTCCTACAGGGCTGCTGGGCTGTCCTCAGCAGGAGGTTAGCTTCTCTGTGTCATTATGTGGGTGCTGGGGCTCCAGAAGTTGTTCAGAGTCCCCTTTTACATAGTTTGGAGGTAATCTGGGGGAAGAGTGGCTTGGACACGCTGTTTCTACTCCGCCATCTTGGCTCCGCCCCTCCCTTTTACCACTACTTTCTTTAATACTTGAAAATATTGTTCCTGATCTTTGAACTGTACCCTATGCATTTGACCCATGGTGATAGAAAGCTTAGAAATTCCTGTATCAGCCTGGTGTAATAGAATGACTAAGAATTGACTGAAAAAAGTTGCCTTACCCTGTGACTTGTGATTTTTGGAGCTCCTTCTGCTTGTACAGGCCATCTCCACTGTGGCCCTTCCTTTCAGGTTCCTATGTGCCTCACGTGGGCACCATTTGTCATGGGCTGCCCAGTGTCTAGCAATAAGCATGACTGGAGATGTGAATGAGAAATGACCAGACCATGTGGGTAGTTCAAGGAAGAACCATGAACTCCCTTTAATGATTCTTTGAACAAGGTTTTTAAAGATCAAGCAGACAAGGATTCAGGTACTCTTCTCAATAGCATAGTCTGTCATATCCTGGAGTATTCTTATCATTATCTTAATCTGTCATGTCCTGGCAGTAGCTCAGAATTGGAAAAGGCCATGTTATCTATGCACCAAAAAGCCTTAGGAAAGGTCATTAACTCGTATCTTGTGCAATCCCATAACAAAGGATGTTCTTGAGAGCAGGCTTCAAGGTCCCAATCATCAAGGACATCTACATAGGAACTGACCCCCAAGAATCAAATATTTTGGCTTACTACATGAGACCTAACAATAACAGCTGACTTCTACCTAGCTAGGGCTTCAAAGCTTGCAAAGCACTTGCCATGGTTTATCTCACTTAATCCTCAAAGGAGCCCTGAGAAGTCTGGGCTACAGGTGCTATGATCCCCATTTTGCAGACAAGGATACTGGGTCTCTCAGCAGTGTGTCCACAACATCCAGCTGGTGTATATACAGGAGGAGGAATTTGAACCAAGGATTCTGCTGGCCATGAGTAGAGAGTGGAACTTCTTCATCTGTATAAGGAGGATGCTAAACCTGCCCATCTCACCCCTGAAGAGCCCAGAGGATTCAGGTGCTTTGTGAGATTTTTAATTAGACAAATCTAATGTACTATAAAATATGTAAGTTATGGCTAACATCTCATTTAGGCAGAGGAAAGCTACCAGAGAAAACAAGGAGGACTCAATATTCTTCTAAGACCTTCATGTTTCTATCACCATCAGTGCGGCAGAGGGAATGGGATGCTGGATAGGAGACAGGGAGCCCAGCTATGATTATAGGTCATCAACAACATCTAGACTCCATATTGCACAGGGTAATTTTGAGGTTTTAATTAGATAACGTACACACAATATTTTATAGACCTTAAAGTAATTTGTGTGTGCACACATTTTTTGTTGAGTTGTGTTTTCTGGTGTATGTGAGCCTTCATGGACCCATTTGGAGTTTCCTTGACAGAGATACTGGAGTGGTTTGCCATTTCCTCCTTCTGCTCACATCACAGATGAGGAAACTGAGGCAAACAGACTTGAATGACTTACCTAGGATCACACAGCTAGTAAGTATCTGAGGCTGGATTTGAACTCAGATCTTCCTGACTCTAGACCAAGCACTCTATCCACTGTGCCACTTGGAGTCCCACATACATCTGCACACACATGTATATTTCATGTATGGTTGTCTCAAAGGTAATTAAAGCTTTAAACTGCACTATTGCTATTGAGCTCTGCTTTTCTGACCTTGTGTAATGTTAATGGGATAGTCAGATCTTCCCCTCCCATTAATAGGCCTCAAGTGGAGACCATTAAGGGAAGCTAGCTTAGGGGAGGGTTGCTTTTGTAAGAAGGTTTTCATACCTTTTGCTAATTTCTAATTAGGCACTGAGTCATGAGGGTTGTGATGTCTTCTGACTCTGAGTTGGTATTTTGCTTTGGGGGTTCACTTCTGAGAAGGACCTTGTGATTCCCTGGTTGAGACTCTGAGTAGCTGTGTGTTCTGACTGAAGTCCCCCTGCCCCCATGCTCTCCCAGTGCTCAGATGTAAAGGCTAGAGTTCCAGAGCAATGAGAAGACTTGAGAGGTGGTTTTGAAAAATTAATCATGAGGAGGAAGAAGTGTGAAGTGGATGGTGATTACATTTGTGTAGATCCTCCCAGATATATATGTGTGTCCAGATATTGCAGGCTCTGAGCCTATGGCAATCGTTTCCATTCAAAGGCTTTAAAGCAAACTACTTGCCCTTGGAATAGGGAAGTTATTTGCCCATCTATAAGTCAACAAATTCAATTTAACATGTTTTATTTACTTTAAACTTATTTATCTAGCCCCTCCTGTGTTAAATACAGCATAAAAACAAAGGGGGCAGCTAGATGGTGTAGTGAATAGAGCATGGGCCCTGGAGTCAGCAGGACCTGAGTTCAAATCCAGCCTCAGACACTCAACACAAAACTAGCCATGTGACCTTGGGCAAGTCACTTTAATCCAATTGCCCTATCTCCCACCCTGCAAAAAACAAAAAGAGAGGGGGGGGAGGGGGGGGGGGGGGGGGGGGGGGGGGGAGAGAGAGAGAGAGAAAGGGAGAGCTGAGGACTTATCCTTGAGGAAGAACATCATGGTGGGCATGGACAGAGGATGAAGAGACTAGATGCCAGAAACAATACATTAGAAAAATCTATCAGACTCAAGGCACACAAGTGAAGATGTTGCTTCACTGCTGGGTATAGAATCTGAGGAGAAAATGTAGACAGATCCTGATCCTAAATCCATAACTGGACAGTCTAGAGGAAGGAAGGGTGTGATGAACCAGTGCAGTTCTCCCCTAGCAAGACTGCCATGGAAGGAACCAACAACAGCTGTCTTCTAACAACAGCTTCCAGCTGTTTTAGTTCAGAGGGATTATCTGAGCAGTTAAGAATTTCTTGGTGAGTCCTAATATTATGCCTTCTCTTTCCATCTGATGCAGTATATATTTTAAACTGTAATGTGAGTGCTTCTTTACAGGTCTCAGGGAGTAGAGAAGCTGAGAATCCTAATGGGAAGTAAGACAGGAAGGCTACCTAAGCAATAATTGGAAGTTTGCCCAAAGCAGATTTCAAGTGGGATGGGAAAAAATATTGTTAGAAGACCTACTATGTGTTAGGCACTGTGCTAAGTGATTTACAAATATCTCATTTGATCTTTTCAACACCCATTTTACCTGTGGAGGGTTCCTAGCCACTCTCCCTAATTGACAGGTCTAGTGGGACTCTCTACCTCCCTGCCCACTTTCATACACAGGATCAAAACCCTCATTTAATCTGTTAAATGAAAAATAATTGCCCCTGATTTCCTGAACTTTATCTTCTCTTCATAGAATCTCCTAGCTCCCTTTATACCACCCACATGAATCTTTACTACATTGAATGAACGAAAGAATGAAAAAGCATTTATTAAGCAGGATGTATAAGGCACTAAGTCCTATGCACTGGGAATGCAAATACAAAAGTGCCTTAGGAATTTATATTTTGGAGGCAGAGACATCCCAGGTAAGGGAGTTGTGGCACCCAAGGGAGGTTGTGCTCTGGGAAGGCAAAAGGTTGGTAAGGGGAACAGAAAGGCAGTCAATGGACACCCTTTTCAGAAGCAGCAAATGAGGAAACTGAGACAAACAGGGTTAAGTGATTGCCTACTAAGTATCTGAGGCCAGATTTGAACTCAGGAAGATAAGTCTTAGACATCATTTAGATTCCTAGAACCCATCTGGAGTATTGTGTTCAGGTCTAGGAGCCACAGTTCAAAGACATTGGCACATAGAGGCTCTGTGATAGATTATGGACCTTTTCTTATTCCCCAAAGACTAGCCTAGATTGGTGGCACAGTAAACAGAGTGCTGACCTTTGAAGATCTGAGTTTAAATCCTGTCTCAGATACTAGCTCTGTGTGTCCCTGGACATATCACTTCACCTCTGTTTGCTTCAGTGTTCTCATCTCTAACATGGGGGTTATAATAGCACCTACCTTCCAGGGTTGTTGCTAGGATCAAATGAGATAATATTTGTAAAAGTGCTTTGCAAGCCTTTATGTGCTAGATAATAATTTAATTATTATAGCAAAATTCAGAGAAGTCATCACCATGATGCTACAGTTGTGGGTCACAGCAACCCCTGATATCCATTTGAATTGTAAAAGTCCTTGAAATATTGGTAGTATTGCAAAGTTGGAAGATGTCCAGGATGAGAAGAGAGTAGGGACCCCACATGCCAGGAATTAGAGGGCAGGGACACCATGGCTTCCTTGAAATACTCTGAAGGGTTCCATTGTGGTAAAGAGATGAAACACATTCTGCCCAGCCCCAGTAGACAGGACCATGTTACTGTGTGAAAGCTGCAGAATCAGATCGAGGTTTGAGGTAAAGAAAAAAAGACAAGGCTTCCATCAGGGTGGCTCAGTGGCTAAACCACTGGATCTGGATTCAGGAGGTATTGAGCTCAAATCTGACTGCAGACAAGTCACCTAACCTTGGTCTGTCTTGGCTTCTTCCCCTGTCAAAAGGGGATATAATAATAGACACCTTCCAGGGCTTTTGTGAGGATTAAATATGGTGATACTGGGGGGGCGGAGCCAAGATGGCGGAGTAGAAACAGCTCCTCCAAGCCACTCTGCCCCCAGATTACCCCCAAACTATGTAAAAGGGTACTCTGAACAACTTCTGGAGCCTCAGCACCCACAGAACGACACAGAGAAGCTAACCTCCCGCTGAGGACAGCCCAGCAGCCCTGCAGGAAGGACCAGCGCAGCAGTCTGGGAGCCGGCAGCCCGCAACCCTCAGAGCGCAGGAAGCGGAGCTGAGCAGAGACCAGGTCCGCGTGAGCCGAGGTTTTAGCCCCAAGGCAGCAGGGCCTGCTCTCAACAGCATCCTTTGTTATATGAATGCATATGATAGGAGTTAATGACCTTTCCTAAGACTTTTTGGTGCATAGATAACATGGCCTTATCCAATTCTGAGCTACTGCCAGGACACGACAGATTAAGATAAATTATAAGAATACTCCAGGATATGACAGACTATGCTATTGAGAAGAGCACTTGAATCCTTGTCTGCTTGATCTTTAAAAACCTTGTTCAAAGAATCATTAAAGGGAGTTCATGGTTCTTTTTTAAATACCCACATGATCTGGTCATCTCTTATTCACATCTCTGATCATGCTTAGTGTTGGACACTGAGCAGCCCATGACAGTCTAACACTGGCCCAACCAGTCACCTGCTACACTAGATGGTAAGAACCATAGGGTTAGGAAGAGCTGAGTCAGGGACCTGTACAGGATGATTGATGTAATTCTTGGACATGAAGTAGGGCAGTCTTGTTCTACACTATGTTTCCTGAGGAATCTGGGGGACGGATGGCTTGTGAAGACTAAAACACGGATTTTTTTTTTTTCAGGAAAAATATGTAGAATCTACTTCTCATTAGGAGAGTGCTTTGGTTCCCCCCCCCCCCCCCCCATATTCTGGCTGCCTCCACCTCTCCCAACTGAAGCACAGGCATAAAAGCAGCCTGAAGTATTTAGAGGCAGGATCCATGAGCAGGCCAGGAAGGGTTCACAAAGGAATGACACGGCCAAGGCCACACTGCTTATGGCTCTCTCACAACAGCACCACTGAGGTGGGTTCTGCTTGGCCCCTTCCTAGGCTTTCAAGGCAACTTGCCTCAGTGGGACCCCAGGCTCTCTCAAAGGCAGTGTTTCTCTCACCCTATGTGATCTATATGTCAAACGAGATAATATTTGTAAAAGTATAGTATAGTATAGTACTTAGCATATGGCAAACAGTTTATAAATGCCTGTTCCATTCCCATTCTCTTCCTCTGAGGATGGAGGCAAGGCACAACCCCAAGTTACCCAGGGGGCTTCCCCAGGGAGTGAGTCTTCCTCTGAGTTTATTTGTCTGTGATCCAAGAGTGGAGAGTTCAAAGGGCCTGAAATGGGTTGAGTCTGCACAAGACTAGACTGGACAGCTACTCTATGCATGGGCACATGCCTGCCTTTATTCTTTGTATCTGCATGAGATCCTCATGCCTGTGGCACAGGGCAGGGGTTTGCACTTCAGAAGACTGGCCTGAAAGTGCTATGGAAGGCTCTGATAATAGTAGCTAACATTCTGTAGTGTTTACTGTGTGCCAGATACAGTGTTAAGTCTTTTGAAATTATATTATTTGATCCTCACAACAAGCCTGGGGTGGGGGGGGGGGGAGGTACAATTATCTCCTTTTGACATGGGGAAACTGAGGCAAACAGAGTCTAAGTGACTTGCCCGGGGTCATATAGCCACTAGATATCAGAGTCCATGCCTGAACTCTAGATGCCCAACTCTAGACCTGGCTCTCTACTGTACTACTTAGCCCTATGAAAGGGAAGATGAGAGATGATGGAGAAGGGGCCAGAGTTCCCCAGCCTTCCACCTCACACCTCAGGGCACACATCCAGAGGAAGGTGAGCAGGCCAGATGAAGGCACTGGAGACCATGCCATGGAAGCATAGACTGAAGCAAGTGGAAAC
The DNA here is from genome assembly GCA_011680675.1 of Gymnobelideus leadbeateri. Taxonomy (NCBI): domain Eukaryota; kingdom Metazoa; phylum Chordata; class Mammalia; order Diprotodontia; family Petauridae; genus Gymnobelideus; species Gymnobelideus leadbeateri. Next base: position 236,419 of record WOXC01004134.1, read on the forward strand.
GTTGAGCCTAGAGAAGAGAAGAGTTGAGAGCAGTCTTCAAGTATTTGAAGGTTTCATAAGCAAGAGGGATTAGTCTCATTTTGTTTGAACCCAGAGAGGCATGGAAGTCAGAAACAGGTCAACCAATTCTTTGCAAAGATACTCTTCTCCCCCATTAGGTTCCTGACTGAAAAAAAAAAAAAGACACCTCCTTACATCTTTTGACATTCCCTGCAACATTCCATGTAAGAAGATAATGGGTGACTTCTGGGGAGATTTTAAAGAGCATCCAGTTCAAAGTAATAGCCATAAGAAGTTTCATAACCTAAGGCCTCATCCAGGAAAGGTAGGATTGGAAAAGAGCCAGGATCAGTTGTGTTCTTAGAGCAGGCAGAGATGGGCTTCTGGGAGGGGGTGGCATCCTACTAAGAGTGGATCCACAGAAGATGGTTGGGAGGACAGGGCCAACAGCTGCATGGGCCAAGAGTGAGTGAGTTGTCAGATTCCCCATTGGCATGAATATTCACATCAGGCAACTAGATGGCACAGGGGATAGAGTACTGGGCCTGAAATCAGAAGACCTGAGTTCAATCTGGCCTAAGGCACTTACAAGCTGTGTGAGACCCTGGGCACTTAACTGCAGTCTGCCTCACTTCCTCATCTATAAAAGAGAGATCATAATAGCACCTGCCTCCTAGGGTTGCTGTGAGGATCAATTGAGATTATATTTTTAAGTACTTGCAAAGTACTATATAAATATTAGTTATTATTATGAACAATCAGTAAACTGTGTCTACAAATGTATTGAAGTATCAAAGAAATCACTGATGCCTTTATCCAGATTGTAGACAGGGATGCTAAACACAATACCCTTTCTTTGGTAAGTGCTGGGTGTCTCTTCAACTCTGACTCCTTTTATAGCTACCCTTTTCTGTGAGGGAGGAAGGGTCCAGACCTCTGCCCAAATCCACAAAAACTGGGTAAAACTCTTGAGGGCAGCGAATATGGATGTATACCTAGGTTGAAGAGGGCACAAAACAGGGGTCCAATCCAGCAGCCTGCTGAGCCTAAGGCTTCCCAGATAGGGACCAGGGATGAAGGGCCTGAGAGTTCAGGTGTAACTCCAACCTTAGCTCTTTTATGCAGGCTGAGGTGGAGAAAGAACAACACCTACTGACCATGCTGGACAGGAAGTGACAGCAGTCTCTGCTTTGGGCTGTCCTGGGGTTCCTCCAGAGTGAGCAGGATATGCTGGACTTAGAAGACGTGGTGAGAGAGTCTGGAAGTCAGGGTGACAGACAATCACAGGATTGGGGGCTGGAGGGCTGGGGTAGGGGAGGACAGAAGAAAAGACCAAGGTGGGGACAACGTGGATTTTGAGTTAGAACACCTGGTTTCATATCAGACTACTTTTTTACCACTTGTGCCATCTGGGTGAAGTCAACACAGCTGTCTGGGTCTCAGTTTCCTCATCTGTAACATCAGGGGACAGGACTAGATGAATACCAAGGACCTTTCTAATTCTAGATCCTATCATCCTGCAAGTTGAAGGACACCCTAAGAAGCATCCACTGGTGTGCTTCCCACTTATAATCAGCCAACAGGCTCAATCATTTTACCATGCTTTTCACAACACCTTGTAAAACCCCAAAACTCAGAATTTTTTTCACTGGTTTGTAATAATTCTACTAAAGACTACATTGGTGAACCACAAATAAACCAAGTAAGTTTCTAACAAATCCCTCTGGGAGACTCTGCCTTAGCATTATAGGACTTCTATCTTCCGAGAGGCTTATAACATCCTCAACTTATTTCTCTAAGAGTCCTCTTGGTCACAAGGCAAAAGGACGTTATCAGAACTAATAGGGTTCTTTGGATCCTGGGGACATCCCTTATCAAAAGGTCCTGAATCACAGAATTTCAAGGTAGGAAGTGACCTCAGAGGTCATCTGGTGCAAATTTTTAATCTGATTAGATCATATTGCAACTTTGTCAGTTGCTTTCTTTACAAAACTTATTTTTTCAATCGGTAAGCATTTGTTTCTTTGTCCCACTCTCTCCTCATACCTACAAAAGAGAAAGAACAGAAAAAAGGAAGAAAGGAGGAAAGGAAGGAAGGAAGAAGGGAAGGAGAGAAAGAAACTAAGAAACCCTGTACCACAGGCTGAAACAAAACAGATGTCTACATTGGCCACATCCAAAAATAATTTCTCATTCTGCACACTGGTCCATCACTCATTGTCAGGAACTAGGCAATGTTCTTTATTAGTCTTCTGGAAGCAGGATTAAGCATTTAGTTGACAGAGTTCTTCAGGCTTTCATAAATGTTAGGTTTTATTGGTGTTATCACATAGATTGTTTTTCTAATTCTTCTCACTTCATTCTGTATCAGTTTATATGAGCTTTCCCATCTCTTTAAAACTGTCTTTTCCTCATTTCCTGCAGCACAGTGGTATTCCATCACATTTAAACAGTTGGATACCACGGTTTCTTCAGTCCTTCCTTAACCGAGTTCACTAAGAGAGTTATATTAACAAAGAAATTCTAAAAGTCTCTTTTGCTTAGTGCAAAGGGGAAAGATCCTAGATGGGGAAAACTGGGCTTGTGCTCCCAGCCCTGGCACCAAGGGGCTGTGTGATCCCCCAGGTAAGTCATTTCCATTCAATGATCCTCAATTCCCTCACTTAGCAAATGGAGATAATGCTAGCACCTGCTGCCCGGGGATGTTCTGAGGCTCAAATATGATCATTTTGTGAAGCTCTCTTCAGACCTTAGCACACCTTAGCACCTTACACGTCAGCTCTTTTTGGTCCCAGGATATCATCGACAGAAGGACCTTTCAGAAGGGGACCTCCCCCTTCCAATGCAAATCAGTTTATCAACTCTGACTCTCTGACTCTCCTGTTTTGTAGTACAAATCAGTTCACCAGTAAGCCTCTGTTCAGTCACCCTTTTAATAACCTGGTCCCCTAATTTCAAAGTTTTCTATACAAGCCAGGGTAAATCTCTAGAATTTTTCAATCTCTGGCTGCTTTGCTCCCTACTAGAAAAGGAAGTGAAAGAATCCCCAAAGGTTCGTCTCCCCTGGTTTATACTACTATCTCTCTACAGGACCTTCCCCATGATTGCTCTCTTCAGGCTCCCATTAACCAGCTCTACCTATTACCATGGATTTTCCTTGGGGGCAATCCTTTTTAGTTTTCCCAGGGGATCAAAGAAGGAAAGGGAAGAGAAAGGGAAAATATCCTCACACTGTCTGCAAATGAATCCATGAGTCTCCTCCCACTTTTCACTTGCTGATTGGGTTGATAGAACCAAACCCCTACATGGTTTGCCTTGGAGCTCAGGATCTCTCCCATATGTACTGATCCCAAATTTCAGGGCAGGGTAAACCTGGCTACTAGCCCAAGAAGCATCCGGTTTGGGCAGGAAGAGATCACTCACAATTCAGCTTCCTCTTTATCTCTCCTCCAAAGCTAGAACAGAGTTTGTACACTAGAGAGCTCCCACAGAACTTAGAGGACATGACAGACAGCATCCTAAGTAACCTGCAAAACCATAATGGACAACTCTTGGAGGAACTAGTAGGGGCATTCCTCTATCTTCTTGGAACTCTGAATGGTAAGAAAGATTGTAGGAACAGAGAGCGGGGGTGGATGGGGGAAGTAGACCCTCGGACAGTAAACAATACTCTTTCAGTTCCTACATAAGAGATGCTCAGAATTTTGGCTTCAGGTTTGGTTTTTTTTTTTGGGGGGGGGGTGGAGGTAGGGCAATTGGTGTTAAGTGACTTGTCCAAAGTCACATGGCTATTTTTTGTGTTAAGTGTGTAAGGCCAGATTTGAACTCAGGTCCTCCTGACTTAGAGCCCATGCTCTATTCACTATGCCACCTAACTGCCTCCAGTTGGAGATGATTAAATGATTACACATGAAAAATCTTAAAAGGCCTTCACTGTTGCAGGTTCCATAGCTGGTTCTTTCATTTCCACAGTGGCTATTCCAAACCATCTCTTTTCTCTTATAGCTTTTCCTGTTATCTCCTACCACCTCAAACTCCTCAAAGAACCTTTCCTTATGTTTCACTAAGGAATTAGAGATGATATTCCAGTTTTCTCTTCTCAATTCTATATCTCAAGAGCACTTATTATCATTCACCATTTCCCCTGTTTTTCTTGATTCTCTGATGAAAAATAAGCCCTTCTCCACAGGATCATCCTCTATACTTGTGGAAAATATCATTTCCTGTCTCCTCTAGTAAAAAGCATTCATAATCATCCCCTCTCTCCTAATTTTCAATCTCTCTTTATCTCTCCAGATTCCCCCTTTATGTCATCAAGCACACTCAAATCTTCCCGTTTCTTAAAACTCCCCCCTCACTTAAGTGTTCATCAAGAGTTAATTTATCACTCTGAAGCCAATTTGCAGATAATCCTCTCCAAGCTAAGCCAGATCTGTCCTCACACATGCAGTATCAATCTTTACATTCTGGATGGCCCTTCCAGAATTGATTCAGCCTCAAAGAATTCAAAGTCATTTACAGAAGAATGCTTTAGTGGTGGAGAAAATGCTATTCCCAAATGGGAATGACAAAACTGAGGCTCAGAGAGTGAGCTGCTCAAAGTCAAGCAGCCAATTAGATGTCAGGACTGGGGGGTTTAACCCCCATCTTCTGAATGACTCCCAGCACTCTGCCCTAATGTCCACCATATAGGAAACCTATGAGAGAGGACTAAATGAGCTTCTGTCCTGCGAGTTTGAATGTATATGGAAACGTATATGGAAACCGTCCAAAAGTCAATTTCTAACCACCCAAGACTTTTATTGTTAATTCTTTACTGAGCTCTATAAAATAAAATGTTAGAAAACCCTACTTGGGTCTCAGCTTGTATAGCTGACCTAGTGTCAGTGCAGACCTACAGATACCAAGAATGAGAGACAGAAAAATGCGCCTAACACAAGGATTCAGAGTCCCACAACTCACGAATCTCAGACTTTTATGAACTAGGAGTGCCTTGGACTGGACATTGCATCCCGGGCCCAGAAGGCTTTCACCCACCACTCTCCTCCAGTGGGTCTCCAGTGGTTTGTGTGCAGGTTCGGGTTTGCTTGTCTATGTTCCCTTGAGGTGTAGATGCATGTGTCTGGGCCCCAGACTCTGGGTGCCCACGTGAGCTGGGAGGGTCGTGTGTGTGTGTGTGTGTGTGTGTGTGTGTGTGTGTGCATGTATGCACTGGGGGAGGAAGCATAAGTCCGCTGCTACAGCTCCAGTCTGGGAGAAAGGAAAGCCTCTCTCTGCGCCCCCCATCGCGTTACCAGGCAACAAGTGTGTGTGCGTGTGTGTGCCGAAAGGTGTGTGGGGGGGGTGAGTAGTGTGTCCCCCATGTTTTGGGTGAGCGGGTTGAGGAGGAGCCACCCGGGGAGGCCGACCCACCCCGCACCCGCTGGGGCCTCTCCCTCCCTACGAAATGAGGACGGGGAGGGGCCGCAGGAGGGGTCTTGGAGGAGGTGGTGGGACACGGCCCCGGGGAGGAAGAGGAGTCAGGAGAAAAAAGGGGGGCAGGGACCCCGCCCAGGTGGCCATAGGTTACCCTGCAGGAGGCGGATCTGCCGCCGCAGCTGCTCCTTCTCCTCCATCTCCCGCGGTCGCGGCGGTGACAGCAGCCGGGACAGCAGCAGAAGCTAAGCGCCGGTCCACGGCCCAGCCCCCGATACGTCATCGGCCCGCGACCGTTTCCCCTCCAGCGCGAGTTGCCCAATCGGAGGCCTGGGTTGGAGTAAGGGGACGAGGCCGGGAGTGGGCGGGGCGAAGAGGGGAGGGGCGGGAGGAAGAGGCCGACGGGAGGACGTTGCGCGGTTGGGGAGGGGCGTTGGCCGAAGGCGGTGCTTGGTCGCTTTGGCAACACTGGCTTAGCCTAGCCAATCCAGGAGGTGGGGCTGGAATCTTGCGCAGGCGCACACGGAAGGGCAACTGGCCAGTTGATTCCCAGGAGGAATGGCTCCCAACGGTTAGTCCCGCTGAGGGTGTGTTGCCATGGGGGCCCCGGACTGTGGAGTTGGGGAATCTCTGGGCTTCACTCGGCATTGGCAGGGCCAGAAGCTTGCTCTCCGGGCTCGCGACGTGAAAAGGGTCGGCGCCCCCTCGAGCCCTGTCAGAAGCCAAGGTCGCGATGGTTCAGGGTAGGAGAAAGAGCCCTGGACAGGCGGACTGGGGAGTCAGGACACCGGAGCTCCCATCCCACCTCGCCCCTCCCCGTGTGTGACTTCGGTCTAGGCACTGGGCTTCTCGGGACTTCAGTCTCCTCCTCTGTGCCCCAAGGTTTCTCCTAGCTCTGACGTCCTGTGACGTCCTTGGAGGGGAGGCACAGCATCCCACTGAGGGTCTCGAGGACCTCGGAGCCCTCCTGGAAGCGGAACATCGATTCATCCCGGGAACGAACACTTAGAAAGTACTTGCTTTAGGTAGGACGTGGAACACAGCTCCCTGATGGCCAATACTAAATAGTGTCTGAGACCTCAGGACTGAGCTCTTGAGAGAGGGTGTCCCCAAAGGGGAGACGGGTCTGAAGGAGATGGCACCGGACTCCACTGAGGTAGAGGGGCAGAGGGCATTCAGTGATGGGAGAGGTTGTGTCCTGCGGCCGAAAGGGAGTCTTAGATTGTCAAGGATCTACAGCCAAAAGGGCCCCGGAGATCATCCAGGCCAACATCCTCATTTTACAGGTGAAGAGACTCCAGAAAACTAGAGTTTCATTTCCTGAATCATACAAGTACTAAGAGAGTCAGAATTCAAAGCCAGCTTAGGTCCTCTGCTGCCCAATCCAGCCCCAGAAGGTGGCACCAGATTGAGGACCAGACAAAGGAATTAGAACTTTAGTCACTACATAATAGGGAAACTCTGAAGATTTAATATTAATCGTGAAAGGGACCAAGCATTTATGCGTAAGGCACCTGCTGTGTGTACCAGGCACTGTGCTAAGCCCTGTGCAATTGTTGTCACATTTGGTCCTGAAAACTTACCCTGGGAGGTACATGCTATTATTATCTGCATTTTACTGTTGTGCAAATTGAGGCAGGCAGGGGTTTAGTGATTTGCCCAGGATCACAAAGCAAGGAAGTATATGAAGCTGGATTTGAACTCAAGTCTTCCTGACTTTTCCTTTTCTTTGCTTCCTTGTAAGTTTTCTTTTGTTCTCTGCTGTGCACTTCTTACTTTGTTCTTTTTTCCCCTCTTCCTCACCCCCAGGATATGAGAGACACAGGCACACATATACACACAAACATATATACAAATATATATATATATATACTTACATACACATTGTAAGAAAGATAACACTAGCACATAAGAAGGCTGCTAGCACAGGTTCACTCTCAATCTGCTCAGACAGGAAAGACACTAAGACAGTTTCAGAGGGGTTAATAATCTTACTTTATTCAAATCTAGTCTCCTCACAAGAGGATTGTTGATAATGGGAGAACAACTCCTATGGCCTGCCTTAATCACTCTTCTCCCAGGGGCCTACAAGTATCCCTATGACTCAGTGGGGTCAATTGAGACAGGCACAGCTTGTGTACTCACCTAAATCCTCTTAAGTCTCATTGAGGGCCAGTTGAATCTAACACAGATTTCCCTGAAACCTTGATGGGGGCCAGTAAAGGCACACACACAGTATTCCAGCTTGTGCATTTAACTCTAAGGGTTTTCAACCCCTTGACCAGTGCCTACCTGCTTTATAGGGCAACAGATAGAGAAAGCATTTTGTCAGCAATAGCCTCACAAATTTACATCACATCATCCCTGCATCTCACTGTGCAGTTGCAGTGGATGCTTACAATTTAAGCACAAATATTTATATTATTTATCATTATATAATGTAATACAAGTGTGATGGAGATATTTGGAACCATAATCATGAGAACTCCTATCTAGTACCTGGGAACAGGAGATTTGTTATGGCTATGGATCCTGGGAAACTGAACTCTAAGAAATAATAACAAAAATCCACTTCACATACACTAAAATCCACTTTACTTACACACATACATACACTTAGATATCTATAATCATACTCATCTAGACATATAAATTAATATGCATCTATGTAAGACCATACTATACATGTTTGTCTTCTGTTTCTCTCAAGGTGAATAACGTCTATTAGACATCTTAAAAGAAAAGCAAGCTGTACATAACAGAAAAACATAACAGATTCACATAACAAATTCACATTTTCATGTACAATCCCCTTTTTTTCTTCTACTTTATATATGGAAATATAAATTTCATTTCATGTTTATTAACTCAGCATTTTTTGAAAAATGTAACAAGCTTCCAAAAAACATTAAGAATCACCCACCAAGAAATAATCATTAGGATCACCATGAACTTTTTAAGGAAGGTAATGGAGAAAAATGGAATTTGGAATGTAATATTTACAAAATTAAGCAGCATGAATTATAAACCAAGAATTATCTACCTAATAAAACAGCATAATAACTGACATTGATATCTCATTTAAGCTTCAGAACAACCCTGTGATGTAGATAATGCAGACATTAATTATTCCTTGGGTCCAGAAATCCACTTTACAAGTAGGAGGTAGGGGAGAAAGAGTTTTTATGTTTTTTAAATATGGCACTTGTTATTTTTGTGGAGGCAAAGAATTGGAAATTGAGGGGATGCCCATCAGTTGGGGAATGACTGAATAAATTGTGGCATATGATTATGATGGAATACTGTGCTATAAGAAATGATGAGCAGGATGCCTTCAGAAAAACCTATATCAAAATGCTTACTGTTTCAGGGAATGGGAGGAAAGAGGGTAAGGATTTGGGATTTAAAATTTTAAAAAACAAATGTTACAAATTGTTTTTATATATTGTATTAACAATGCAATATTCACTATGCCTATGGCAATTATAAATAGGCTTATGTGGTTATTAATCACAAAATATATCAGGCTCTCTATATGGGGGATAAAACCAGAGAATTTATTAAAATACCAAATAACTGAGTCCCAAAACCAGAAAGTCAAAGCCATCAGAGTAGTTATGAAATTGGCACAAGTAGTTAACGTAGTAACCAACCACATTCTCAAGCCTTCAAAACAGAACAGGCTACCTCAGGCAAAGGTCCTTCTCTCCCCACTCACAGCAACTGCTCAGTGTCCAGGAAGTGTGCTCACAACAGCTCCGGCCCCCCGCAGTTCCAGTCCCTGGCAGTCCCCAACAAGAGTCCTTAGCAGAAATTCTGGCTGGCTCAAAAAAGGGGTTTTTGCCTCCACCTCTACCTCAGCCTTTTCTTCTGCTGCTGCTGTTGCCATGACCACCAATAGTCCCCCAACAGTCCCCAAGGGAACTCTAGCTTTTTTTTCTCTTCCTCTTGCCCCGCCCCCTCCTGCTATGTCAGCAAGTCCAATGGGGCATGGAAGATCTTTAAATCCCATAACCCTTACACATGTATTGGAAAAATATATTTTCAAAAGGGAAGAAAATCTGGTAGTTTTAGTGGACTGCAAGCCTATTATGAATCAGCAATGTGTTAGGGCAGTTGTAGACTGCATTAAGAGAGTTCTAGGTCAGGGATTAGAGAGGTAGGTGATAGTACTGCTATGCTTCCTGGATACCATATCTTTTAGTACTATGATCAAATCACTGAATCATGTTTTTTTGGGGTTTTTTTTTTTTGCTTTTTGGAGGGCAATTGGGGTTAAGTAACTTGCCCAAGGTCACACGGCTAGGTTTTGTTTGTGTGTGCATTAAGTGTCTGAGGCCGGATCCGAACTCAGGTCCTTCTGACTCCAGGGCCAGCACTCTACTCACTGCGCCACCTAGCCGCCCCTCTGAATCATGTTTTAAGAAGAATACTTAGTAAGCTGAAGGTTGCCTAGTGGAAAGTGACAAGGATTGTAAAGCCGCCCCCCCCCCCCCCACCTTTTATAAGGTGGGATGGCAAGGCAATTGGAGTTAAGTGACTTGCCCAAGGTCACACAGCTAGTGTGTTAAGTGTCTGAGCCCAAATTTGAACTCAGGTCCTCCAGATTCCAGGACTGGTGCTCTATTCACTGTGCCACCTAGCTGCCCCTGGTGAAGGGCTTTTTGCCTATAGTGTGACAAACAGTTTGGGTGGTGGGTGCCCAAGGTACACTTAGTACTACTTATTCCTTGACTTTATGCTACAATGAGAGCAATGCTTTCCTGTGTGTATTTGAGGGGACCAGCTGAGGGGACATAGTTTGAACACCAGATGGCACTCAACCATCCAAGAATAATTAACCCTTTCCCTCTATGTGTCTCATCTTGGTGACCTTAGCGAGCTAGCCCTCATCTTGAGTAGATGCTGGAAGCTGAATTCTAGAGATGTGATTTGGACTGTGCCAGTCAAATTACAAAAATCTCTATTCATCTAAAACCCTTTCCATATTTGGATTCTTATCTCTTCATTCATGACTCCATATTCATAAGATTTTATGTTTTTTTTCATTAATGTCCATTTCCTAAAGGTCTTAGGAAAAGCCTGGTTACATGAGAATCAGCTGTAGGATCTGGGGAATATTTAGCCTGGAGAAAAGAAGATTTTAATAACTGTCCTTAAGTATTTGAAGAGCTATCATATCAAATGGAGATTTGACCTGCCTTGCTTGGCCCTAGAGGGCAGAGCTAGAAACAATGAACAGAAGTTGCAACAAGAGAAATATAACATTATTGGAAGAAAAAAAATTCATGAAAAAGTCATCTAAAAATGGAATTAAGTAGTGAATACCCTCTCACTTTAGGTCTTCAAGCAAAGCAAGTAGACAACTTTTTGGGCATGTTGTAGAGGAAATTTTGGATAAGATATGAATTGGCTTCAAACTCAGATTCTGTAATTTCCAGCTTTTTCTAGATAACTCCACTTATGATATATGATACTAGCACCTTAAACCCAGTATGCTCAAAATAACTCACCAACTTCCTCTAAAATATGCCCCCTCCCTGATTTCTCTGCTTATAATATCCTCCCTATCACGTCTAGTCATCTGGCTTTTCTTTCCCTATGTCAAAATATTGTGGAGGCACCCTGTTTCTCAGAGCTAAGCTTGGCATAACAACAATCCTCTGTGCTCTGGATGATCTCACCCTCTGATAAAGTGTATTACTCAGACCAAGGACCAGGTGTTCACTGCCCCCTCTTTGCCAGGGACCTGAGAGCCATCCATCACTTGGCTTGACTTGCTCACAAGCCCTGTTCCTTGTAACAGCTAAGTGAACCAAACCAGGTACTGTACCCCTCAATGTGACAGTCAGCCTGGAGACTATTCCCATAGGACCCAGGAATGCCTGCATTGTCCACACCTGAGCCTTCACTGGGAAACTGCTGCTCAAGACCTAAGAATGACTGTTAACATCTATCCCAATCATGTATATGTAAGCATTGCTTATACCTCAACCTATTAAGCCCTCCTTCTCAGGAGGAGGGGTGAGGGCTTCCTTGCTTCCAAATCGTTTTCCTCACTCTGAAATAAATTCTACCTCTTCTTTGTGTCCTGACACACCTGCCTCTAGCCTCCTCTGTTTGGTTCCAGCCATTCCCAGTTCATACTGGTCCCATCTGAGCTGCATTCAAAATTCTGTTGACACTTCATACACACCACACATCCAATTAGTTTCCTAATCCTAGTAATTCTTCCTCTGCAGTATCTCTCATTTTTGTCCTTTCCTCTTAATTCTCACACAAACCATCCTGGTTTAGGCTCTCATCTCACCTGATGGCTTCTTAACTGGTCTTCCTGTGTCTCCTCCCTTTGCCAATCCATCTTCCGCATGGCCAAGTTATCTTCCTAATGCACTCAATTTTTTTTCATTTATGTGGCCAGTGCCTTTACATCTCCTGTTTTATCACAGTGGAGTTCCCAGGAAGGATCTTCCGCAGAGGGGGAGAGTGTCTAATTTGTGAGATATACCACCAGGCACAAGATTTGTCCAACATTCCCCAGGACAGAGAGGAGAGTGGAAACTCTGTTGCCTTAGTGTTCCCTGGAGGAGAAAGCCATTAGATGTGATAAAGGGATTCTATCTAGTAGTCATAGTCCTACCCTGTTTCGCTGTCTCCTTTCTTCTGACCTTGTAATTTTGAGTTCCAAGAATGGGGGCCTTTTTGATCTAAAAGGATATGGACATAACAACTAGAACCAGTCAGAAGACTAGATCTATGAGAAGAGCTTCTAAGCATAAAGCAGAGATGGCGACCACAGGGAAGTCAGGAGAAAAGATGACAAGTTGCTGAGATTTCCAGTTATTGAGACTCTATTTCAGCTCATTAACTCTAGAGAAGCTGATTTCCCTTTTAGTTCATGAGCAAACCAGAGTAGAAGCCCCTCACCATCTTTCCTACTTTCCCCTTTGAGTCCATGAGTCTCAGACAGTGTGTGCTTTTTTTAGTCCTTTCTTTGAGCTGTGGGTGTATATACATTTGGAGTTTTTCCTCTCTTCCTAACTTTTGGAGATCTGGGAGAGAATTTGGGAAGGGCTAGAAGATGGCTGGCAGTAAATGTCTCTCTATACATGAGTTTCCTTTTCACTTTATTCCAAGTACGGTCTTCTATGTGATCAGAGCATGCTGAGTCTTTGGAATCCATATATGCATTAAAAAGTGACCTGAGATAATGGAATCCACTATGGTTTAAGATTAAGAATAAACAGCACTTTTCATAATTTCAAATTTGGTGCAATAATTCATCCTATCTATTAAATTCAGATACAGCCAGCAGGGGATAAATTGAAGTGATTTAAAACTACAAGTGTCTCATGAGCATAGCAATAAGGGAACCTAGGTGCTGCTGCCTAAGGGTATACAAGCTGATCACCTTAGGGTGACCTTCAGGGATACTGTAGCTTCTTATTATCTTGCCTGTTTGGGAAATGATTAAACAAGCTGTCCTGCAGGAATGTAATGAAATATTACTGTGCTGGAAGAAATGGTGAATACACAGAAGCATGGACCAATGCAAAGTGAAGAATGCAAGAACCAACTAGGCACTATCAATTACAACAATATAAATGGAAACGACAATATATTTTTTAAATGACTCAGTTGAATTAGAGGATCTCCAATATCCTTTTGGGCTCTAAATCCTACTAAATCCTCTACTTAAATTAAATGCATATTTTTTAAAAATTTAAGCAAACCAGCCAACTCCCTAGCCATCTGAGCTCTTTCCTCCAGCAGCTTATCCCTACTTTTACACATGAGGCGATAACTTGTTAGCAGGACCCAGCTTCTCCTGCACACTCCTGCCAACTCTTTGCCTGGTTCTATGGGTATTCCTTGCAAACATCTTTCCAAATCTCCAGGTTCTCCCTCTTTTAGTCTTGGTTCCCAGTTTTCACAGGGCCCTGTACTTTTGGCCCATTCTCTGGCTAGAGAGGAATAAGGCAAATCCTCCCATCCTGGGATAGCCATTTCTCCCTCTAAAGCACCCCTGCTTCCAAATAGAGGCCTGATAGTTTGTGATCCCATCCTCGTCGCCAAATGTATTAACAATGCAATATTCACTATGCCTATGGCAATTATAAATAGGCTTATGTGGTTATTAATCACAAAATATATCAGTCTCTCTATATGGGGGATAAAGCCAGAGAATTTATTAAAATACCAAATAACCGAGTCCCAAAACCAGAAAGTCAAAGCCATCAGGGTAGTTATGAAATTGGCACCAGAAATTAACATAGTAAACAACCACATTCTTAAGCCTTCAAAACAGAACAGGCTACTTCAGGTAAAGGTCCTTCTCTCCCGACTCTCAGCAACTGCTCAGCGTCCAGGAAGCGTGCTCACAACAGCTCCGGCCCCCCGCAGTTCCAGTTCCTGGCAGCCCCCAACAAGAGTCCTTAGCAGAAATTCTGGCTGGCTTAAAAAGAGATTTGGGCCTCCACCTCTACCTTGGCTGCTGCTGCTGCTGCTGTTGCTGTGGCCACCAACAGTCCCCAACAGTCCCCAAGGGAACTCTAGCTTTTTTTTCCTCTTACTCTTGCCCCTCCCCTTCCTGCTATGTCAGCAAGTCCAATGGGGCATGGAAGATCTTTAAATCCCATAACCCTTACAATTATCTATCTTCAACCTACTCTTTCACGTCAGTTCAATAAACATGAAGCTGTTACTATGTGCAAATTTACCTCATACTTTTCCATTTACTATACTATATATTCCAGCCAAACTAGGTTACTCTCCATTTATTATTCTCATATTTCCATTTCCAGTTTCAATGTCTTTTTTTCATGCCATTGTCCATACCTGAGATGAGACTTCCATACTCACACATACTTCCATTGGCTAAAGTCTCTTTATTCAAGGTCCAATTTTTGGAACTGTATCCTCCATAAAGTTTTCACCTCTGAGTTTCCCCAACGAAAAGGGATCTCTCCCTACTCAAATTTCTCAGAGCACTTTGCTTGGACTTCTTATTTGTATCCATCTTTTGTTCCCTTAGTTTATGAGATCACTGAAAGTAGGATGTCTCTGGCATAATTCCTTTCATATAACAAGGACTTAATGTTAACTGAGTTGAGTAGGAAGTATTTAGTTATTTAGGTTCCTAGCTTAGCACAGTCAGCACTAATACATGCTCCAGAAAGTTATCCCCATAAAGTTTCTGCCCCTGAATCTATAAGGGCATAGACTTTTCTTGAAGAATAAAGCAGAACAGACATGTTCAGCTTTAACTGGGTACTTAATAGTAATAATGACAAGAGCTTTCATGTGTGAATGCTTTATTAGAAAATGTGTAGCCATTTCCCAGAGCAGCTGTTACTGAGTTTCTCAAGTTCTAAGCCTCATTTTCAGCAGGTGTTGTCTTAGTCCTACATCTCTCAGTTCTATGTCATTCACCTACAGCTTATCTACCCCTTATTTCTCCTAATATCTCTGCTCCTATACCAGTGTCCTCCTTTCCTCCATTACAGTGGGATCACAGATTTAGAGCTGGATAAAACTTCATTGTACCCTGTAGTCCAACCACCTTCATTTTTACAAATGAGAAAACCAAGACCTAGAAAACTTGTGATCCAGAGTCACAGGGAAAGTAGGACGAATACCCTCTTAAAACCAAAGCCTCTTCTCCACCTATGTAACAGAGCCTATTTCCTTCTTATACCTTTGAATCTTGTTCCTCCCCTTTTTCCTCTCCCCACTCTGGACACCCTTTTGTAATTTATTTTTCCTTTCAGGGGTGTTCTTGACTTTCATTTTAATTTATTTTCACCTAGATAAAGATCTTGATAGTTGGTGACTGTGGATAGAGCTAGAATGAAGAAGTCCTGCTTTCAAATTCAGCCTCAGATACTTCCTAGATGTATGACCCTGGGTAAAACACTTACTGGGTCAGCCTCATTTTCCTTCTCTGTGAAACAGGGATAATAATAGCACCTACCTCCCAGGGTGGTTGTGAGGATAAAATGACATAACTATTTTAAAGCATTTAGCACAATGTCTGGAGCATAGTAGGTGGTATGTAAATGTTAGCTATTATCATCTTGGGAGGAAGAGAATAATGTGATTTTTTTCAGGTCCCTAACCCCTTAGATATGGACACAGGCCCCACATTCCCCTAGCAGGCCCTACCCAAACTGTTTTCTCCCACCATCAATTACCATTAAATTGACAAATATAATGACCTTTGACCTTCCAGAGCATAACACAGGACACTACTGACCTTCTACTTCTTCAAAACCTATTCCTGATTTTCTTCCTATCACTCCAACTAGTACTTCTGTCTTCCTTTAACCTCTTTAACTTTGTCCTACTAGCCACTTCTCTAATTGCTTCCCAAGGTTCAGTCTTCAACTCTTCTCTTCCTTCTGAACATGGGCTTCCTTAATGAACTCAGCCATTTACCCTCAGCTACCAAATCTATGTTAATGACTCTTAAAGGTCTTCAACACTAGGGGCGGCTAGGTGGCACAGTGAGTAAGAGCGCCGGCCTCGGAGTTGGGATGACCCGAGATCAAACCTGGCCTCAGAAAATGAGCACCCACACATAAATAATGACTAGCTGTGTAACCTTGAGCAAGTTACTTAACCCCAATTGCTTTTAAAAAAAAAAAAGGTCTTCAACACTGCCCACTCACTTAAACCCTAATCATATGCAATGTTTAATGGATATTTCCACTTAGGTATCCCATCATCAGCTGGAATTCAATGTACCCAAAAATAAAACTCATGCATTTCCCCTCAACACTGGCCCACTTGGGGGGAAGGGGGAATGGAGACAAGGTGGCAGAGTAAAGGTAGAGATTCACCTGAGCTCTCCAAAATTCCCTCCATGCAGTGTTAAAATTGTGTCTCAAAACAAATTCTGGAGTGTCTGAATCAACAAAGCGACAGGGTAAAACAATTTCCCAATCCAAGACAACTTTATAAGGTTAACAAGAAAGGTTTGTCTCACTGGAGTGAGAGGGAAGCACAATTCAGCAAGGACTATGACCCTTGGCAAACCTTGCCTTGGGACTGGGGAAGGGGTAGGAGGCAACTGAAGGAGCCTGCAGTGGCTCCACAGATGGTAAGACAGCTGGTAAGAAAGGCATTATATTGCATTGCCATTATAAGGATCCAGGATGCAGGACCAGATGGCAGTCCCAAGGCAAGGAGGAGCACTAAGACACCAGAACTCACAATCACAGGGGAGTAGGGACCCTGGTCACAGTTCCAAGATAGGAAAAACGGCTTAATTTCACTCACAGACTATAGCACAGGCCAGAAAAATAGTGACAGCCCTTCTCTTTAGAGGACCAAAAAGGTAGGATTACAATGAAGATATCACCTACCCAGGAAAACTGAATATAATTCTTCAGGGAGAAAATTGATATTAATGAAAAAGAGGACTTTCAAGTATTCCTGATAAAAAGACCATAGTTGAACAGAAAATTTGATTTTCAAAATACAAGATTCAAGGATAAAAAGGTAAACAGGAAAGAGAAATCATAGGGATTTCAATAAGGTTAAACACTACATTCCCACATGGGAAGATGACACTTCTAACTCCTAAGAACTTTATCACTATTAAGGCAGTTAGAATGAGTAAATATAGACAGAGGGCATGAATTTGAGTTGACTATGATGGGATGATATCCAAAAACACAAAATTAAGGGAATAGAAAGAGGGATGCATTGGGAGAAGAAATGTCACATAAAAGAGGTATGAAAGAGCTATTATAGTAAAGAGAAAGGTGGGGGGAAGGAGAGTTTTCAGACAGTGCTTGAACTTTACTTTCATTGGAACTGATTGAAAGAGAGAATAATATAAGCACAGTTGGGTATAGAAATCTATCTTGCCCTACAGGGATGTGGAAGGGGAGGGGGATAAAAGAAGGGAGGAATTAGTAGAGGGAGGGCTAATTGGGGTAAGCAGTGTTCAAAAGCAAAACACTTTTAAGGAGAGATTGTGAAAGGGGAGAGGGAAGAATAAATGGGAAAAATAGGGAAATACACAGTAATCATAATTATGAATGGGATGAATTCACCCATAAAATGGAAGCAGATAGAGGGAATTAAAAAACAGAATCCTACAATAAGTTGTTTACAAAAAACACACTTGAAGGAGAAAGATGTACACAAAGTAAAGGTAAGGGGCTGGAGCAGAATCTACTATGCTCCAGCTGAATAAAAAAAAAATGGGGGTAGCAAAAATGACCTCAGACAAAGCCAGAGCAAAAAGAGGCCTAATTAAAATGAGCAAAGAAATTACATCTTGCTAAAAGGTACCAGAGATGAAGTAATATCAATACTAACCACATATACATCAAATGGTATAGTATCCAAATGGTTAAAGGAAAAGTTAAATGAATTGTAGGAGGAAATAGACAATACTAGTGGTGAATTCAACATTACCATCTAAAAACTAGATAAATCTAACCATAAGATAAGCAAAAAAAGTTAAGAAGAATCAAATTTTAGGAAAGTTAAATATGATAGACCCCTGAAGAAAACTGAATGAGAATAGAAAGGAATATACTCTTTTCTCAGTACTTGGCACTTGCACAGAATTTGACCATGTATTAGGGCATAAAAACATCACAACCAAATCCAGAAATGCAAAAATATTAAATACATCCCAGAAATGCAAAAATATTAAATACATCCTTTTCAGATCAAAGCTCAATAAAAATTACATTCAGTAAAGGGCTATTGAAAGGTTAAAATTGATTGGAAATGAAATAATACTAAAGAATGAATGAGTCAAAGAACAAATCATAGAAACAATAATTTCATTAAAGATAATAACAATGAGATGACATGCCAAAATTTATAGGATGCAGCCAAAGCAGTACTTAGGGGAAAATTTATAACTCTAAACATTTACATCAATCAAATAGAGAAAGAACAAATCAATGAATTGGGCATGCAACTAAAAAACTAGAAAA
Source organism: Gymnobelideus leadbeateri (assembly GCA_011680675.1). Classification (NCBI taxonomy): domain Eukaryota; kingdom Metazoa; phylum Chordata; class Mammalia; order Diprotodontia; family Petauridae; genus Gymnobelideus; species Gymnobelideus leadbeateri. Next base: position 254,796 of record WOXC01004134.1, read on the forward strand.
AAGAATAAATTAAAAATTACCAATTGAACACCAAATTGTAAATCCTGAAAATCAAAGGAGAGATTAATACAATTAAAAGTAAGGAAACCATAGAACTAAACAATAAAACTAAGAGCTGGTTTTATGGGAGGAAAACAGCAAAATAAATCATTGGTTAATTTGATTAAAAAAAGAAAACCAAATTACCAGTATTGAAAATGAAAAGGATGAATGCATCACTAATGAAGAGGAAAGTAATTATTAGTAGCTACTTTGCCCAATTATATGACAATAAATCTGACAATCTAAGTGAAATGGATGAATATATATATATATATATATTTTTTTTTTTTTTTGCTTTTTTGGAGGGCAATTGGGGTTAAGTAACTTGCCCAAAGTTACACGGATAAGTTTTTGTTTGTATGTGTTAAGTGTCTGAGGCCGGATCCGAACTCCGGTCCTTCTGACTCCAGGGCCAACACTCTACTCACTACACCACCTAGCCACCCCTAAATGGATGAATATTTATGGAAATATAGATTATCCAGATTAACAGAACAGAAAATAGAATATGTGAATAATACCATCTTAGAAAAATAAATTGAGCATCAATGGGCTCTCTAAGGAAAAAAAAATCCCCAGAAACAGATGGATTCACAAGTGAATTCTACCAGACATTTAAAGAAAAACTAATTCCAGTACTATAAAAACTAATTGGGAAAATAGATAGAGTCTTGCCAAATTCCTTATATGGCACACTGATAATGACTGTCATTATCAATGACAACTGATATCTAAACCAGGAAGAGCAAAAACAGAGAAAGAAAACTATAGACCAATTTACCTAATGAATATTGATGCAAAATTTTTAAATAAAATACCAGCAAAGAGGTTACAACAACATATCACAAAGGCCATACACTATAATCAGGTTGATTTATGCTGGGAATGCAGGACTGGTTCAATATTAGGAAAACTATCAGCATAATTGACCATATCAGTAACAAAACCAAATGATTATCTCAATAGATGCAGAAGAAGCTTTTGACAAAATATATTTTTTAAAACATTAGAAAGCAAAAAATAAATTGAGCTTTCCTTAAAATGATAAGTAGTATTTATCTAAAGCTATCAGCAAGCATTATCTGTAAGCTTCCCAAAAAATGAAGGGTGAAGCAAAAATACCCATTATCACCACTATTATTATTTATCATTGTACTAGAAATATAGCTATGGCAATAAGAGAGAAAAAAGAACTTGAAGCAATTAGAATAGGTATTGAGGAAGTAAAACTATCACTCTTTGCAAAGAATATTATGGTGCACTTGGAGAATCCTAGAGAATCTATTTTTTAAAAAGTTGAAATAATTAACAACTTTAGCAAAGTTGTAGGATATAAAATAAACCCACATAAATCATTAGCATTTCTTTGTTACCAACAAAGTCTAGCAGCAAGAGAAAAAGAAATTCCATTTAAAATAATTGTAGGCAATTTAAAATACTTGGGAGTCTACATAGCAAGACAAACCCAACCACTCTAGTATCTTTGCCAAGAAAATCCCAAATGGATTCACAAAAAATGACTAAAAAACAACTAAAACAATAATTGGTTAGAAAGAAACATTTTGGAATAAGAAGTCATAAGAGGGGTGACTGGAACAATAGGGCGATTCATTGATGCAAGTTTCCCAGAAGAAATAGTAGTGTTAATGTGATTTTGTTGGAAATTGGGGACAGGAACATTGAGGTACACGTGACATGTATGTGGTAGAGTAAACATATGACTGGGGTGAATAAGCATAGTCCCAGGGCATACAGAGCTAAATAGAAAGGGGGAAAGAAATAAGCATTTATTAAATACCTGCTTTGTGCCTGGCACTGTACTAAGAGCTTCACAAATATTATTTCATTTGATCCTTGTAGCAACACTCTAAGATAGGTGCTATTATTATCCTGTTCTACAGTTGAGGAGACTGAGGCAGATAGAAGCTAAGTGACTTGCCCAGGGTCACACAGCTAATAAGAGAATGAACTTGGGTCTTCCTGTTCCAGGTCTACTATGTACTGTGACACCTAGCTATCTCTAAATGGCTTCTTCTACACTTTTTGTGAATTTATGTTTGGACTTGTTAGAGATCAACTTTATCACTGCTGCACTTCTTCAATGTGGTCTCCTGTGAATTTCTGAATGTCTTTACTGCTATTCTTCCTACACTGTTGCCTACCTTCTTCTCTAGTCAGGGCAACCAGATGCTTTGACCTAGAACACAGAAAATCAAGATGCCACAAAAGTGTAATACATGTACTTGTTTAGCAGTGAAAAATATCTAGTTATTAACTAGGAGATCAGCATCTAATTGACAGCAATAATGAGCTAAAATAAGAAGCAACCAGTTCACCTGCATTATTAATAGTATCCATCTATGTATGTATGAATCATGATATGAACTATTTTCCCCTCTCTCCCAGTTGAATTTGTCTTGTTGCTTTTTTATTTCCTCATCATACATGACAAAGTTTTTTTGTGGGCACCTTTGTTGTCTAAAGACAGCAGAACTGAAAATTGTGGGAGGTTCTCTATTATGTCATATATATATGTATATGCAGTATATATATATATATATATGTATATATATATATATATATGTATATGCAGTAGGAAGACAGCACACCTCTCTATTGTTATTTTCTTGTTGGCAAACAGCTGCCTCATTACCTGGCACAATTGGAGATGTTTTAGCCTACATAGTTGTTTCTTTCTTTTTACCTCTTAAGCACCTGAACTAGTGTGGGTACACTCCAGGCATATTCATCCAATTGATTGGCTGAAAGCAAATAAACCAAGTACTCCTCCCCAGCCTAGAAGTTTATTTCACTCCTTCTCATAACAACTAAATTTCAAAATCTCTAAGGTCTTTGAAACCGTCAGTCTTACTAGTCTTTTAAAATTTTTAAACACATTCCAGTTAGGAATGCTGGAGCCTGGAAAAGAGCCTAGAGCTTATTCATATAAAGTAGGAGGAACCTGCCTTCCAAGTTGCCCTAGGGTGGGGCTTGATAATCATTAAATATCATATTTTGGCCAAAGTCTGAATTAACCAAACAAACTACTTTCCCTTGACTTCTGTCAGTAAGACACCAGAAACAAGATGGGACTAAAGATAAGCTCTCCCTTTTCGTGGGAGAAAAACATACATCCTGAGACTATAAAATGTAAAAAGACCCTACTCTGGTTGTTGTCATACGTTTACAACTGTGTGAGATAAAAAATCCAAAAGACCCTTACCCAAATAAAACTCACAAGATTCTCCTGGTAGAAACAGAAGCTATTTATTCCTAAACAAGTCTCTCGAGAGTTCGGCATCACCTACCCAGAACATACACCAGTCAGTGTAGGGAGGCAAAGGACAAACTCAAGCAAGCAGTTATATACCCCTGTACAAACAATTCTAGAACAACCCAAAAACCCCAGATCCCCTCCCCGGTAACAGGACTTGATTCACATTTCTGGGAAGTTGTGTACTTGCAATCCTCTTACCCAATACAAAATTGTTTATCAAAAGTAAGCTATTACAGATTACATGTTACTTTTCTTTCTTACCAAAAAGTAGGTAATTTACAGAAGACACCTGGCAGACACAGTATTTGTTGCAAAAAGTAGATTTTTTTATACATCACATTGCTTTTCTTGTTTACGAAAGCTAGGCGCCTGGCAGACACCTGATAGAAAAATGAAATGAAATTTGGGCCTATCAAGACTAAAGCCCAGCTCAAGTTTGGTGACTGTCTATCTCCTTTACTTTATGGGAATATGTTCACTTGTTCCACTCACAACCAAGGAGCTCTTTTTCACATGTAGATGCTAACAAATGGAAGTCATAGAGTTTTGTGACATGGTCATCCTGAATTGGGATGGTTCTAAATTGTATAAAAAGCCTTATGATTCCTCTGTTCATCAATCAGGACTTTAGTCCTACACTCCTTGTACAAGCAATGCTAGCCTTAAGGGAATTATGAATAAATAATGTAATTTTATATTACTATTTGTTTGTCTCCTTTAACCAAACCTTTTTTAGATGTTGATAGTTAATGATGCTGTGGGATCAGATTGGAACTGCTGAATAGCTGGACAGCACCTCACTTCATCAAAGTTAATTATTCAGGCACCTCAGGATTCATTCTTCCTGGAATCTTAACCTTAATGAAGTTGGTAAGTTCTTCTATTCCCAGCTTCCAACAAACTTCCCACTAGTTTGGTTGAAGTCTGAAATTCCCTTAAAGCTATCTCAGGGGTTGGGAATCAGTTCAAATTAAAGGACTCTATATTAACTAGATCCCCTCTGGTGACCTGGGATCTCTCTGTATTAATTAGATCCCCTTTGGAGATCAGTCTTAGGAAAATTATTGCCAGCCCTAATGTTCAGTTAACTCACTGAGTTGCCTGAGCAAGAGCAAAAGCCAGCAGCCTCTTCCTTTATAACTCACAAAGTTGCTTCAGCATCAGCCTCTCCTTCCCCAGTACCTGCCAATCCCCACCCTCCATTTGCCTTAAAAACTTCCTGCAGACTATAGCTGAGATTACCTCCCAGTTTGCCAAAACACTAGCAACAGAGGCTGAGGAGGATCTTGAAGCAAAAGGGGAGCTTCAAACGACTCTCATTCCAAACTCACACCCCCTCCCTAGAGTAGTAAAGGGCCAAAAATCTGGGATTTATAACTATTGCAAGAAAGCAGGGCATTGGAAATCTGAATGTAGGACCTGTTCTCAAGATAATGGAAACTCAGAAACATCAGGATGCCAAGGCTTCCTTACCCCCAATGACCGACAGTGGAGTTGCAACAGGCAGAAGCTGCAGGATCTAACCCCCTCTCCCTCATCCACTCCTACCCTGCCAGATCTTGAATCCTTGAATAATAATAGCCAATTCACCCTTTTTTGGGGGGGTCCTTTTCCTTTAAGGCTTGCAAAATCTTGGATTTTAGTACCTTCCCTTCCCTCTTTCCCAATATCCTCCCTTCTTTCCTTTAAAGGCTTTGATCCTTGGGAGGATACCCTCTCCTCCTGCCTTCCCCCTTCCCTACCTACTCTAGTCCTGAGGATAGCTACTCTTGTTCCACTGTCATAGCCTCCTCTTTTCCCCTTCCTTCCAAGACCCTGGTCCTGAAGCAGATGGATAAGCCAGGGTACTAATTGTAGAGGTGCTCCAAGCAAAAGGTTGATAACCAGCCTCTAATTCACCCTTTTCCTTTTGGTAGTTAAATATGGACTTTGTATGTGTATTTTGTCAGTTGTCTGTCCATGTCTCTGTGAAAGAGTATGTTACCTTGTTAGATTGAACTTGCAGTCAAAGATTTCTAAAGGCCGCTTTTTCCTTGTGCTTTCTGGTCTGGCCAACCTGGAATTACAATGAAGAGTTAGAGCTAAAAACATCTTAGCAGATTCTGAGAATTAATCGTTAAGAAGCTGGAAATTGTTTATATTGGGATTGCTGGTTCTTCAACAACCAGAAGTTTTTGTTATTTCTGTTTAAGCTGTTTCCTCAAATTGTAAAGGGAAAAATAATAGTGTTGTGGGATTAAAATGGTATAATGATTGCAAAAAGTTTAATATAATGCCTGGCATGTATTGGATACAACATTATTATCTCTAACTTTGAAGTGGGGTTATGAATGACAGGAGTGATAAGATTAATGACTTTATATATCATAGGACATCATGTGAAATTCATTGTTGTGTTATTGCCATCTCTCTAAAACTGTACTATGTTTCTAAAAGTCTGCTGAGCTAGTGAAATTTGAAAAAAAGCAAAACATTTTTGAAGTAGGAATGGTGTTATAGCAATTTTTTAAATCTGGATTGTATTGCATGTGAATTGGGTTTTTATGTTATAAAATTTGATAATTTAAAGTTGTTATATTTGGGTTACAAACAGGTAGTAGTAATATTGCTGACATTTACTATAATTGATGATCATTCATTTAAAATTTTGGCTATTATGGAAATATGTAGTTGCAGTTTCCACATTATAAGTGATGAAATGAATGATTATCTGTGCAAGGTGAATTGGAAATGTATTTTGCAGAATTCTTATTGAGAACATGAGAAACCTTAAAAAAAAATAGAGGGATGTGATTTTCAAGCTTACTCCATCTAAGGATGTATTTATGTTCATTTGAAGGTTTTCAGAACGTAAATGATTTCTAGAGATAAGCTGATTGGCTGTGTGGCACTAAGAAAGTCTTGGTCTGTGTAAAACAATTTGAAAACACATCCAGCTGGATGAAGGTCACCAGATTGGTAATTAATTGGTTTTGATTTCAAGGTCTGAATTTAAGAACATAATAATTGTGTATATAGTTGTATTATCTATGTTGTAACAGAAGCAGTTTCTCCTATAAAGTATAAAAGCTGTTAAATTGAGAATTATATTGTTAAAGGAACAGAAAAATGGTAAATGAGCCAGTCTGACCATGTGTTGTAATATTTTAAGGTATTGTAATTTGAGTAACCGTAAGCATCCAAGTTTGTCTTTGTTTGAAATGAAGTTTTGTAAAACATAAAATTGCTCATGTGTTTGGAAAGGAAGGGTTAGGTGTCCCCAGAACCTATTTGTAAAGGCTAGATCATCAGTCACAAGAGAGGAACTTGGTTTTGACATGTAGTTCCTAAACAATGAACCTGATTTGCTGAGGAGTTGCAAATCTATGTGAAATAAGTAGGAGGGATTGCTAGCAACTGGCTTTTACACTAGGACAAGTTTACTTTTGAGAAAGAAAGGTGCTAAATGGAATCCCTTTCATATGAAATCTTTATTGCTTATTGCAGATCCATGAGAATAAAAACTGGTTCTAAGCTGTGATTGGTGAAAATTGCTGTTTAAGGTAAAAGGCACTTGGGACCATAATTCATTTTGTTTTGAGTTTCAATTTGCATTGAAGTTGTCTGCATTAAATCAGTATCTGAGAGAAATGTCACAAGCTAATCAGAGGGAATGTGATCCTGTACTGTTAACAGGGGGAAGTGTGCATTTGGGAAAAGCCAAAGGGTCGATCTTAGCCTCAGTCTGGGATGGGTCTCCTTCTGGCTCAGTTTGCCCATGGTGTTCATTTGAAAAAGGAATGTTTCCCATCTGAATTTCCTGAATCTACCTATGAGGTGGAATAGATACTGAATGGCTGGATAATTGTGCCTTTATCTGAATTTAAACAGAGTCAGGGATGTTTTATCCTGTCATATTTGGAATGTCACATGTCCCTGCTTTTTTTTTTCTATAGCAAATTTTCTATGATCAGAGCAAGTAGGCAGCAAAAGATGTGAGCTCTGTTGTGTTATTTTACTGGGAAATCTAATATTATTTTTCATGTAGCACTAGAACATGTGCAGAAAGTTATGCAAACTGCTTAAGACTAAACTTTGTGATATCTAGGAATTCTGCAAGTATCTAGGAATTTAATCTATAATAATACTTTGGGAATTTATGTTACTCAAACACACGTAGTTTAAGGAATTCCAATTTTAAAAGTTGTTTTGTTGATTCAAGGAAAAGAAAGATATTATTTAAAACTTTACAATTATTTTTCTTTCATAAAGGTTTAATGATTATTCCTCTTAACACCAGGATAAATTCAAACTCTTTTTAAAGAAAGGAAACAACATTCTCCAAAGGAGGAAATGATTGGACCAAGTATTAAGAGATAGTAGAAAAAATGAAATTATGTCTTCTCTATTAAAGTATCTGTCTGATAATTTTTAAAAGGCAAATGAACTCATTTTCCATAGATCTTCACATTTTTTTTTTTTAAAAGCAATTGGGGTTAAATAACTTGCTCAAGGTTACACGGCTAGTCATTATTTATGCGTGGGTGCTCATTTTCTGAGGCCGGATCTGATCTCGGGTCATCTCAACTCTGAGGCCGGCGCTCTATTCACTGCGCCACCTAGCCGCCCCAGATCTTCACATTTTAAAGGATTCCTATACTAGGTACAGGATTTATGTAAGGATGGAAATAACAAATAAGAAATTAATTAAAAATTCTCTGAAGTTTCAAAAATGTGGAACTAATTTTAAGTGATTGTACTTATTTATTTTAAGTCAGAATTATCTGGGAACCTCTAGATCTGAACCAGAAGAACAGAATTCCCTTTTTGAACTGTATAACTACATGAGGTATCTGGGATTTGAAAAGGTGCTGTTTAAATGGATATTGGGAATAGGTCACTTGGATACAGTGAATTGTAACCCTGGTAATAACGATTCTGTTAATTTGTATGGTTCATGTGTAAGTTTTCTTGGTTATCTTGATGACATGTCATCTCCTATCCCAAAACTAGTATACTGTGAGCCACCTAAGAAGTTTAATGTGTATCTGACTTAATGTAATTATGCAATTTTGTAAACCATGAGGAAGACTTTATTGTATTGTTTGAGCATAGCCCTGTGAGACTAGAAAACTGAACTATTTGTAATACTGTTTGAACCTAGCCTTGCTTGGCTGGGAAACTGAACCTTTACTGTGTGCCTTTGGTGTCAAATCATATCTTTCTGGCAGCCCATGTCAGGTCTGCCTGCCTATTCCAGCTTGTGAATACCCCTGCTCCTGAGTGAACATCTGAGCCAAGGAATCTGAAAAAGACAACATCAGAAGCAGACAGCTTTCCCAAGAATCCAGACCAGGCCTGCACAGGAACTGCTACAGCTTTAGCTTATTGTTCTGTATTCTCATTGGGTAACTTTGATCTCCCTTGAAGCCTGCTCCTCTTGCTTATATTTCAATTGACTTACATATCTGGGGGTATCCAACTATTCAACTATTATCCTTAGTGCCTCCTATTTCAGGAAGTGATTGGGAAAAACCTGAATTCACCTAGATAAGGATATTGGAAAAGCTACCAAGAAGAGAGATTTTTATCATACCTTCTTTAGTCTTAGAACTTATCTCATAGATTTGTTCTTGACTAAAAGTGGGGAAATGATAATCATTAAATATCATATTTTGGCCAAAGTCTGAATTAACCAAACAAACTGCTTTGATTGATTTAAAAATGTCTTTCCCTGTGTCAGCAACTTCAAAGTCCAGAGGTGAGATCCCCCTTATCTTGCGACTTAATACATTCTGAGACCATAAAATATAAATAGATCCTGCTCTGTTTGTTATCAATTTGCCTTTATAACCAAGGAACACTTTTTCACATATAGATGGTAACAAATGAAAGTCATAAAGTTTTGTGACATGGTACTCCTGGGTTGGGGTGGTTCTAAAATATATAAAATATACAAAAATTGCGGCCTTGAGGCTACATATGGCCCCCTTAGGTCCTTAAGTGTGGCTCTTTGGCTGAATCCAGAGTTCACAGAACAAATCCCCTTGATAAAAGGATTTTTTTCTGAAAAATTTGTATTCAGTAAAAAGGCCACATCCAAAGACCTAGAAGGCCACATATAACTTTGAGACTGCCACCCCTGTATATAGACACTGTGTATGAGAAGTACAGGATTCAACAGGCTAGCAGGCAGTCAATAAGCTTTCATTTAACGTGTGCCAAGCACTGAGCTAAACTCTGGGAAATCAGAAAGAAGTAGAAAGTCAGTGCTTGCTTTCCAGGATCTTAAGAAGGGAAGAAAGCACATAAAAGGGGGCAGAACTAGAGGGGAACAGGGACAGAGAGAAGAAACAGGCCTTTGGGCAGTCTGGAGAGGACTGAGATGGAAACCTGGGTTTACCAATGTGAGGGATAACTTGCAGTGAAGTTTCCCCATTCTGAACATCCTATATACATTCTTATTACTAATTTATACTTTGTAACTAAGTTCAGTATTATTTCCCCATGTATGTATATATATGTATATATATGTGTGTGCGTGTGTGTGTGTGACACACACACACATAGGTCATTGTGGATTTCAAGGTAATGTAAGAGCTATTGAGTATTAATACAATTGATTGGATTAACTATTGAGCCCAAATTAGAGGTGCTTTTAGTTTGGGGAAAGGAATGCTAGTGTGAGAAGTAGCAAAGGGTTAAGTTTCCATAGAACTGCAAGAATTGCTGAAACAAGACTACTGATAAAAAGAATTTGACAGTAGCCTTGGGGAGAGTTGAGGCAGTAGCCTTGGGAAGAAGTTGGGTTCCCAGTTCCCAGAGAACTCCTAGATAATACTAAAAGTGAAATTATGTAAAATAAAAGGAGCTGGTAGCAGCAGGTGGATTTGACCAATCAGAAAGCAGACAGTGGCCTTGGGACACTCAGGCCCAGATAAGGACACATCTAGGTTGGACTGAAGGGAGTTCAGAATTCTGAGGTTGTTACTGCACTTGTGTAGGGAACCTCATGTATCATGTATGTTATCTAACAAAATGAGAGCTTTGTTAGTAATAATTAGAATAATAAATGGAAAGCGCTTTGTGCCAATTGGTTGGCATTAATAAGACTGTGAGCTTGCCTTACCAACCAATGGTAAGGTGGGACAGTGGAGAAGGTGTGGAATTCCCAGGTTAGGGCTTTATAATCTTGCTTTGGCCTTCTGTAGTGGTCTCCTCCCTTCTGACTTTCTTGTTGGATTTGGGGGTGCCCTTTCTCGAGAAAGATAGTAATAAAGTTTTTGCCTCTACCTTGAGAAGTCTCTGAATCATTTTGGGTGAGTGGTCTTCTGACCCATACATTCAGTAAGAGGGAAAGGCCCCTGGGGACACAAATTTTCAAGCCAGAGGAAGCCTCCCAGATAAAGAGATATCTGGGATATTTCTGGGTAGAGAAAGTCCAGCTTGCAAGCTGGTGAGGAATAGCCAGAGTGCAATGTCTGAGCCTTACCTTGGGAAGACTCCCTTCCTGAAGCCACATAAGTGTAATAAACAGAGCACTGAAGAATCTTAACCCACACCAGCTATCCTTTGTCTGTGTGTAGTCTCTGCACACTTTATTCCCCTATACTGTCCATCCCTCTCAAAGTTACTTAAATGATCACAAAGTTACTTAAATAATCACACCACAAGTCTACATCATCCTGGCATCCATCCCACTAATCAAGGAAGTAAACTATGTAAATGATCATTCCACTGAATTCTCCTTTATTCCAAGGGACCCCAGTGTTTGGGTAGCACAATGGCTCTGCCTTTCCTGCAGATATTTAGCATGGCCCCAGCTGGAAGAGCTCCATGAATGCTGCATGTTTTCTTCTTTTTCTTTTTTTCCCAGCAGAACTCAGGTAACAGCAGCTCCCAAGTACTGAATTACATTGTCCTCACTTCTCAGCTGCTCAGTGTAGAGCAAAGGGTTGCCATATCTTTAGAATAAAAAAGGAAAACAGAAAAGCCTTGCTGCTCTGCCCTCATTACAATTTAACTCTGCACACATTAGTCAATGACCCATTAGAGGCTGCTTAGATAAACGTTTGTTGGAACTGATGGAACCAGCAAGGGGTCTTGGAAGATCTCTATGCAGCTGAGAACTTTTACTGCTTGGAAGTCTGGTTTGGCCTCTGTAAAAATGCTCCTGGGACTCAGGTCTTAAATACTCAAACTTAAATTCAAATCACTGTTCCAGGAAGGATCTGTGTGAGAATATACAGATTATATTATGATGCTGATTGTTATTATTATTGCTGGTTTTAGTTATTCCCTGGCACCAAGGGGATGGCACTGAGTTGGGTTTAAGAGCTCATCTTATTCATTCTATGTTATGTAGACATTAGAGGATTCACCAGAGACCTGGGAGCTGGCATTAGTAGGCACATGTGACCCTACTTTAAGCAAAACTAATACTAAAATAATCCAACTTTATGTCCCCAAAAATAAATTTGAGAAGGGGCAAGAAGGGATTAAACATTTATATGGTTCCTACTCTGTGCCAGGCACTGTGTTTAATGTTGTTGTTGTTTTTCAGACATTACCTCATTTAATCCTTACAACCCTGAGATGCAGGCACTGTCACTATCCCCATTTTATAGTTGAGGAAATTAAGGCAAATAGAGGGGAAGTTAGCCAGGGTCAAACAGCTATTAAGGGTTTGAGGTCACACTTGAACTAAGATCTGACTCTTAAGTCCAGCACCCTCTCCACTGTACCACTAGCTGCCTCAGTTTTGAGGATGACTGTTCATTTTGCAAAGACGTAGATCATCTGATTCCTTTAAATAATGAGGCACTCTGCAGATTTAAAACATGCTTCAAATTATTAGAATTTTATTTTCAAAAAACTTTCCAAGAAGGTATCACATAAAGAAAGGCATAGCTGGTTTTTTTTTGGGGGGGGGTTGCTTTTTTTTGGAGGGGCAATTGGGATTAAATGACTTGCCCAAAGTCACACAGCTAGTAAATGTTAAGTGTCTGAGGCCAGATTTGAACTCAGGTCCTCCTCACTCCAGGGCCAGTGCTCTATTCATTGTGCCACCTAGCAGCCCCAATACCTATTGTTTTTTTTTATAACTTATTGTTTTTATTTTGTTTTGTTCATTTTTTTAAACAAATGCTTTATTAACTTCTGTTTTACATCATTCATTTCCGCCAGATTTTGAGTTACAATCATTTTCCCCCCATTATTCCCCTACCCAACCTCCCAGAACAGTAATCCCACAAGATATGGCTTCCTCCAATCTGCTCTCTCCCATACCTTCTCCCATACCCCCATCGACTTTTCCATTAGAGGAAGGTGAATCTTTGTGTCCCAATGCCTGCACATCTTATCTCCCAATTACAAGCAAAAAGAGTATTAATAATAGTATTTATATATATTTGAAACATTTAATGTTAAGATCTCGAATTTCAGATCCATTTCCTTCCTCCCTTGTCACCCATTCCCTCTTGGGAGATAAGTAATTCAGTATATGTTGTACATGTCTCGCTATGCAAAACATTATCATAGTAGATATATTGTACAAGGCTGCTTATAATTCCCTCCCACTCATCCCACCCCCCACCTGGTCCATTCCCTACATGATCCTGTCCCTCTTCTATAGTGGGTACTTCCAACCTCCCCTCACCCCAAGGATGCCCTCCCATCCATCATCCCTCCTCTCATCCCCCTTCCCCTATCCTGCTGCAGGTTGAGATATCCCATTTAGCATGTATGTCATTCTCTCCCTGAACCAAATTCAATGTGAATGTGGTTTTGCCTTTTTAGCCTTCCTATTCTGCCCCTCCCTTGCAACCACTTCCCTTGCTTCTTCTACATGGGATAGTTTACCCTACCCTGTCTTTCCCCATCTCCTCTTGCCACTTTCCTCTCTCACCTCATAATTTCATCCCTTGAGTATTCTCCCTTCCCAGCAAATTCAACTTATGCCCTCTATCCATATATAACTGTAACCATATACACACACATTCACATATGTATTCTTATGACCACACCCCCTTCTTCCATTATTTTCATAGTGAGAAAGATATCATCAGTCACAGTTATTGCTTTTCCATATAGGAATGTAAATAGTTCAACTTTGATAAGTTCCTTTTGATTTTCTTTTCCCTGATTACCTTCTCAGGCATCTCTTCCTTCTTGTGTCTGGATGTCAAATTTTCTATTCAACTCTGGGTTTTTCCTCAAGAATGCTTGAAAGTCCTCTATTCCACTGAATGACCATATTTTCCCCTGAAACAAAATACTCAGTTTTGCTGGGTAGGTGACCCTTGGGTTCATTCCCAGTTCTTTTGTCCTCTGGAATATCATATTCCATGCCCTTCAATCCTCAGTGTAGAAGCTGCCAGGTCCTGGGCTATTCTGATTGTGTTTCCACAATATTGAAATTGTTTCTTCCTGGCTGCTTGTAGTATTTTCTCCTTGATCTGGGGATTCTGGAACCTGGCTATAATATTCCTGGGAGTTTTCTTTTTGGGATCTTTTTCAGGAGGTGATCGGTGGATTCTTTCAGCCTCTATTTTGCCCTCTGGATCTAAAACATCAGGGCAATTTTCCTTGAGAATTTCTTGAAGGTGATTTCTAGGTTCTTTCTTTGATCATGGCTTTCAGGTAGTCCAATAATTTTTAAATTGTCTCTCCTGGATCTATTTTCCAGGTCAGTGGTTTTTCCCATGAGATTATTTCACATTGCCTTCTAATCTTTCATTTGTTTGGATCTGCTTAACAGCATCTTGATTTCTCATAAAGTCATTAGCTTCCATTTACTCCAGTCTAACTCTGAAGGAATGAATCTCCTCAGTGAACTTTTGAGATTCTTTTTCCATCTGGCAAATTCGACTTTTTAAGGCATTCTTCTCCTCATTGCCTTTTTGGGCCTCCTTTGCCATTTCAGTTAGTCTATTTTTTAAGGTGTTGTTTTCCTCAGTCAGGCTGTTGACCCTCATTTCATACTTTTCCTGCATCCTTCTCATTTCTCTTTCCAATTTTTCCTCCACTTCTCTTATTTGATTTTTAAAGTCCTTCTTAAGGTCCTCTATGGCCTGCAACCCGCTCATGTTTTCCCCTGGGGCTTTTGGAGCAGGACTTCTGACCTCACAGTCCTTTTCCTGCTCTATGCCCCCAAAATAGGAGTCTAGGGTTGCATTTTTCTGTTTCCTTTGCCTTGGCATGTTGCCACTTAATTACTTGACTTTTGGGCTTGTTGCCACACTATGGCTTTAAGGCCAGATAGAGGAATTTTCGTCCCAAACGTGTGGGGGGCAACTTCCGTTTCTGGCAAGCTGTAAACCCACCCACGACTTCCACCCTAGATCACAATCCAGATCCAGGGAGGTTAAAGCAAGAGCGATTACCCCCCAAGACTGATCGCTGGATCTCCCTACAAATTTGCAGGCTGGGAGTGGGAGCTGCCTCTGAAAACTACAAAATGGCGTTTCTCCTCAGCGGCTTCTAGCCCCCAGAAGAGGGAACCGACGCATTCCCTAATACCAGTCCCAAAGTCCATAGGACACTAACCTCTTACTTTGTCCCAGGCAAGTCTATGTTGATAATTCTGGAGTCGCCACAGCTCCTGGTGTTCTGGGGTTCCTCCAGCTGGCTGCTGGCCCTGCCACCCTGGGGCTAAAACCTCAGCTCATGCGGACCTGGGCTTGGCTCGGCTCCTGTGCTCTGCGCGCTGCACGCTGCCAGGTCCCAGACCACTGCGCTGGTCCTTCCTGCAGGGCTGCTGGGCTGTCCTCCGCGGGAGTTTAGCTTCTCTGTGTCTTTCTATGGGTGCTGGGGCTCCAGAAGTTGTTCAGAGTCCCCTTTTACATCGTTTGGGGGGAATGTGGGGGCAGAGTGGCTTGGATGAGCTGTTTCTACTCCGCCATCTTGGCTCCGCCCCCCCCCAATACTTATTGTTAATAAACAGATATAATAGTGGTCTCCAAATTGGGGTATGCTACCCCAGAGGGTTCATAAGACAATCCAGAGGAATACATGAAGGGAATATTAGATCTTCTTTAAAATTTATTTTTGTATTTAAAAATGAGAAAGAAATTACACTTAGCTAGTATTTGATACACAAATGATACTGTCACCCTTATTCAGCCCATCTGGAAAATGTTCAAGTCACTGTACACAAAGTAACCTAAGAGCAGAGTAGAAGTTCTGCAATGTATAGCAATGAACAGTGCTGCCTCACTTTTGGAATCTTGCCATATCTGTCCCTCCCCAATCTCTCTGCTGACCTCCAACCTCACATCTCTCAAACTGGATATGCAATAGACATGTTAAACTCAACATGTCCAAAACAGAACTTGCTATGTTTCCCTAAACCTTCACACACACACACACACACACACACACACACACACACACACACACACACACACACACAGCCTTCCATACCACTATAGGGGGAATCAACATCTTCCCATGGCTCAAACTTATGATCTAGGATTCATCCTGGATTCCTCACTATCTTTCATCCCTCACATCCAAGCTGTTGCAAAGGCTTGTTGATTTAACCTTTGCAACATTCCTCAAATTCACCTCCTTCTTCCCTCTGAAACTGTCACCACTCTGGTAAAGGCCCTCATCACCTCATGCCTGGATTATTAGTATAGCCTGCTGGTGGGTCTGCCTGCCTCAAGTCTCTCCTCACTCCAATCCATCCTCTACTTAACCATTAAAATGACTTTCCTAAATCTCAGGTCTGATCATGTCATCTTCTTCCCTCAATAAGGTCCAGTGGCTCCCTATTGCATTCCAGGAGGAAATACAAAATATTCTGTTTGGCATTCATAACCCATTACAACCCAACCCTCTTCTATTTTTTCAGACCTGAAAGTCTAAAAGAAAAGGAAAAAACTTCACCTCATTCCTGTAATACCAAGCAAGACAGCACACTTGAGAGCTATTGCTGATATATTTTAAAGGTCCAATCACACAGTATAATAAGCACTCTATTTAGTCAAAACTAAACCTTATTCAAGAATCTAAAGCATTCACAATCTATAACAACACAACAATTTATTTCCAGGGTGGCCACATAGCCTTAAATAGACACAAAAGTATATAACATAACACAGCATACCCCCTACTTCATGCATTCTTTGGGGGGCCAAAATCTTTGGGGAGTGAGCAACCAGTTCCTCCTCACTCAGGTAAATAGTTGTTTATACAATCAGGGGATCCTGCACCAGGGTCTTCCCTTAACACAACATATGCCCAGGGGTAGCGGAGAGCACAATACCCTCCATCCCTATGTCATAGTAGGTTATAATCTCCTCAGTCCAAACAGAGTATCCAAGTAAAGTCCTTTTGGGGGTGTGTCCTTCTCCCCATGCTGCCATTGCAGACTCCCACTTGGCACTCTCAGGTGTACAAATGCTCTAATAAGCTAAAGAGTTCAAGTTTTAACACTGCCCCAGCCCCTACTTCCAAGACCTAAGTGGTGACTGAGAGACAAAGCCAACAGAGTTGGCCACTTCCTGAGGGCCACTTCCTCCCATCTCCACTCCCTGGGCCCCAAACCAGACCAAGGGGACCTGGCAGGAAAGTATGCTCATTGCTCCTGCCTTGCTGCAAAATTTTCATCTTGACCTGGGGCCAACTCCTGAGCCCCATGGCTCCTCCTCCTGCAGGTCCGTGGGCTGACCACTCCTGGATCCTGCCTGGGTCCTGACACATGTTGCTCCTGCTCCATGTCTCACCTCATGGGGGAAGGGACTGCTCCATTACAAGCTCTTCCTGATCCTGCCTGAGTCCAGGCACATCAGGCTCTAGAGGCTCCTGTCCCCAGCGTCTTTCTCTGGCTTGTAACACCTCAACTCCAGGGCAACTCATTCTCCCCCAATCCTACATGGGGAGGGGCCACCCCAGTCTGGGATCGGGACACAGCAAAATAACGTAATAATTGGGAAATAACAGACAACTATCTGGATCTCACTTAACCCCATACTTTCCTCAAAGGTGTTAACAATGTTACTTTCTATCAGTCCAATGTTTGAGTGTTCCAACATCTAGGTTCACAAAACTGGGGGGCCCCTTAACAATGGCTACCCAGAGTCTCATCCAGAAAATCAAGAGTTCTCAGGCAAAACATTCTTCTCATGAGTGAGACCCAAGGCAATATCTCTCCTCAGAATATACATACACACATATATGGATATGGATATGGACATGGATATGATATGGATATGGATACACACACTTTCAACTAATAAGCTCAGAGCCAGAAGGCATTAAAGCCCATGTGACTCATTACCTCATTGGCTCAGAGGCAGAAGGTGTGAAAATCTACCTTACTCAGACAGCTATAAATTACCAGGGTTCAAATGAGATTAATCCTTCAGATGTTTACAATTTATCATGAGCCTGGGAAACTGAACTCCAAAAGAAAAACAACAAAAATCTCACCTTGTTAATTCCCCAATATATACTTTTTTGGGGTCTTTTTGGAGTGAGGAAGACAGGGCAGTTGGAATTAAGTGACTTGCCCAAGTTCACACAGCTAGTAAGTGTTAAGTGTCCTCCGACCAGATTTGAACTCAGGTTTTCCTGACTCTCCAGGGCCAGTGATCTATTCACTGTACCATCTAGCTGCCCTTCCCCCTGCCCATATGTACTCTTAAATCCAGTGACACTGGCCTGGCTGTTCAATGAACAAGAAATTCATCTTTTTGCTCTGGGCATTCTTTCTGTCTGTTCCCCAAGGCTGGAAGATTCTCCCTCTTTTGCTCCAACTACTGACTTGCCTGAATTCTATTAAGTCCCAACTAAAATCTCAAGATCCAGAGGAAGACTTCCTCTTTTTGTTCTTGTACAGTCATGCCTGACTCTTTGTGACCCCATTTGGGCTTCTCTTGGCAAAGATACTGGAGTGGTTTGCCATTTCCTTCTCTAGCTCATTTTACAGATAAGGAAACTGAGGCAAATGAGGTTAAGAGACTTGCCCAGGGTCACACAGCTAATGTCTGAGGCTCTTTCTTACTCCAGCCTTGGCCTTCTATCTACTATACCACCTAGCTGCTTTCCTCAGCCTTCTTAATTCTAGCACCTACCCCATTAATTGTTTCCTGTTTATCCTGTATATACCTAACTTTGTATATATTTGCATGTTGTTCCCTACTTAAGATTATAAATTCCTTGAGGGCAGGGGCGGTCTTTTGCCTCCTATGTCCTGCACTTAGGCCTACACATAGTAGCTTAACAAATTTGATTGATTGATTGATTACTCTAAATCAAAATTCAAATTAAAAACATTGAAGTACTTACTACGTCACAGTCATCAGACTGGCAAAGATGACAAAAAAGGAAAATGATAAATGCTGGAGAGACTGGGAGAAATCAAGTCCATGAATGCACTGTTGGTAGGATTGGAAACTGGCCTAACCATTCTGGAAAGCCATTTGGAATTATGCCCCAAAGCTATTAAACTGTGCATATCCTCTGACCTAGACATCCCACTACTGGGTTTATACCCCAAACAGACCAACCGAAGAGGAAGAAGAATCCATATGTACATACGTATTTATAGCAGCTCTTTAAATAATGGCACAGAACTGGAAACTGAGAGAGAACCCACCAATTAGATAATGGCTCAACAAGTTATGGTATATGTGTGGGATAAAGACCCCAAAGACCCTTACCCAGATAAAACTCAGAGGTTTCTCCAGGTAGAAACAGAAGCTATTTATTTCTAAACAAGTCTTGTGAGAGTTGGGTGTCACCTACCCAGAACATGCACTGGTGTAGGGAGGCAAAGTACAGGAATCAAGCAAGTAATTATGTACCCTTGTACAAACAATTCTAGGACAACCCCCAAACCCCAAATCCCCTCCCCAGTATCATAAAGGTGTGTCCTGATAATCCTTTTACCCAATACAAATGCATATATCAATCAGTAAGCCATTACACATTACCTGTTACTTTTTCTTGTTTGCCAAAATGTAGGCAATTTTCAGATCACTTGTTGCTTTTCTTGTTTACCAAAGGTAGGCACCTGGCAGACATATCATTTTTGCTTTTCCTGTTTTCCTCAAGACTATATTCTATAGAAAAATAAAAGTTGGGCCTATCAAGACTAAAGCCCAGCTCAAGTTTGGTGACTGTCTCATTTACTTTATGAAAATATTTTCACCTGTTCCACTCAGTATATAAGTGTGATGGAGTACCATTGTGCTATAAGAAATGAAGAAGTAAGTGTCTGAGGCTGCATTTGAACTCAGGTCTTCCTGACTCCCGGCCTAGTGCTCTCTTCACCTAGTTGCTCAGTGCCTTGTTCACAGTGAGCTTAATCCCAAGCTCTGTTTGTCTTCCAGGCTACATGTGAGGCTGAATAGAGAAAATATCTATACAAGTATTTTGAAATACAAAGATGCATATGAATATTGATAAATTGTGATTGCCTGCTCTTTTATGCTCCTTGGAAAACCTCATTATGGACCCCCTCTGCAGTCTCTTTCTTTCCATCACCTCATATTCAGCACAGAGTTTGTCCAGAGTACATGGGAGAATCTCATTCATTTAGCCAAATCTGTCATTTTGATTTTCACTCCCACCAAATCTTTGACCACAGCTGAGAACAAGGCAGCTAATATTCCTGAGGAACTCACACACTTCTGAAAGGCTGTGGATGAGGTGATGTTTGCCTGAGGGTTAGGGAAGGGGTAGGAGAAGGAAGGAGGAGACAGAGAGGGATGTTAGAAAGGAGATAACTCAGATTGTGGCCTTGGATGAGCATGGAACCTGGGATAGAGAAGACTTCTGTAGCAAGCTTTGGTGGAGAGAACATGGGTGTGGAAGGCTCTATCATTCACTTGTTATGGGACCTGGGACAAGGTCTTTTTCTTCTCTGGGTCCTACTTTCTTCTTCTATTAAGTAAGAGGCTTGATAGGATCACAGATTTTGAACTCAAAGGAACCTTTGTTGTCATTGTTCAGTTGTTTCAGTCCTGTCCACCTCTTCATGACCCCATTTGGGTTTCTTGACAAAGATAATGGAGTGGTTAGCCATTTTCTTTTCCAGTTCATCTGATAGGAGAGGGAACTGAGGTAAACAGGGTTAAGGCACTTGCCCAGGGTCATATAGCTAATAGTGTCTGAGGTCAGATTTGAACTCAGGAAGATGAGTCTTAGAGATCACTTAAATTTCCAGCAACCATCTGTAGTATCCTGTTCATTTCTGGGAGTCACATTTCAAAGACATTGACACATAGAGGCTTTGTGATGGATTATGTATCTTTTACCCTCCAGAAGACCAGCCTAGATTTGTGGCAGAGATAAGAGAGTGCTGACCTTGGAAGATCTGAGTTTAAATCCTCTCTCAGATACTAGCTCTGTGTGGCCCTGGGCATGTCACTTCACCTCTGTCCCAGTGTTCTCATCTCTGAAATGGGGATATTAATAACCCCACCTTCCAGCATTTCTTGGATCAAATGAGATAATATTGTATAAATGCTTTGCAAGCCTTTAATTACTAGATAACAATTTGGTTATTTTAGCAAAATTCACAACGCCAACATCCACCATGATGATGGTGTTGTGAGCCCCAGCAACCCCTGACATCCATTTCCTGAATTGTAGGACCTCCTCGAAGCATGACAGTATTAATAAGTTGTTAGACATCCAGGATGAGAGGAGACGGGAGGCCCCAGGTGCCAGGACCGGTTAAAGAAAACTAGAGGGAAGGGACACAATGGCTGCCTTGAAATATCTGAAGGGCTCTCATGAGGAAGAGAGGTGAAACATGTTCTGCCCAGATCCCAAAGATAGGGCCATGTTACTGTGGAAAGTTGTAGAATGAGATCTAGGTTTGATGTAAAGCAAAGAAGATGAGACTTCCATCAGAACAACCAGAACAAGTGTCACAGGCTGCTTCCAGAGGGAAGGGTAGATGGGTGGCCAAGTGTCTAGAGCACTGGACCTGGAGTTAGGAGGTCCTGACCTCAAATTGGGCCTCAGGTACCTACTAGCTGTGTGACCCTGGACAGGCCACTAAACCTCTACCTGCCTCAGTTTACTCACCTGTTAAGAGGTGATAATAATAGCAGCTACATCCCAGGGTTTTTTTGAGAATTAAATGAGATGATATTCATAAAATACTTAGCACAGGATGTTTTCAGAAAAACCTGGAAAGATTTACATCAACTGAGGCATAGTGAAGTGGACAGAACCAGAAGAATGTTGTACACAGTAACAGCAATATTGTTCGATGAAAAACTATAAATGACTTAGCTATTCTCAGCAATACAATGATCCCAGACAATCTTGAAAGGACTAATGATGCATCATACTCTCTGGCTCCAGAGAACTGGTATTGTTTGAATACAAACTGCAGCATGCTGTTTTTCACTCTTTCACTCTTTTCTTTGAATCTTCTTGTACAAAATGACTAATGTGGAAATCTTTTACATAATTGCATATATATACCGTATAGCTGATTGCTTACCATCTCAGGGAGGGGAGAGGGGAGGGAAGAGGAAGGGATAGAATTTGTGACTCAAAACTTTAAATAAAAATGTTTTTAAAAATAAAAATAACGAAGCAAAACTCAAAGGGCTCCATAAATGCTAGCTGTTACTATTACCGTCATTATTAATGAGTTTCCTTTTACCCTGTTAGTCCTCAAGTAAAGGCTAGATGACTAGAAGATTAGAGAGGGAATCCCTGTTGAGATAGAGGTCATGCCCTTCGAGGCCCCTCCAAAGAAGGGAATTTCACCATTCTCTATGACTTGGAGACCACTATTCTGCCTTCCAGCTGCCTCTGACATTCTCCTTCTCTCCAGAAGTAATCTTGGATCTCCTTTTAGTGCTTAGATGGTACTGACTGAATATGTAAATTAGGGTCCCCTGTCCTCAGCTTAAAGTGAGAGTGATCAGATCCCCGGATTTTTCTACTAGATGAGTCCAGCAGCCCAAAGCTCATGTGAGCTTTTTGTTGTTGTTTCTATATCACACTGTTGGGGTATATAGAGCTTTCAGTCCACTAAAATGGCTAAATCTTTTTCAAGTGAAATTCCTTCTAGCCTCAGCTTCCTCCTCAGGTAGTTGTCAACCTGATTTTCAGACTTCAAGGGCAATACTTTACATTTGTCCCCTTTTGATGTCTTCTTTCAAAATTCCACCAATCGATCAGCATTTATTAAGTGCTTACTGTGTACTATGCACTAGTAGAGTAGATGCTCACCCACTGAAGACCCAAATTAAGGCAACAGACTGTCCCAGCTCACCACCTAAAGGAGACAAATATTCTAATCTGTCAAGATGTTTTTGGAATCTGACTGTCACCCCATATGTTTGCTATTTCCTCATTCCATCCCCAGTTTTCTGTCAATTACTCACTGGATAGAGATGCCACCTACCCTTGAAATAAGTCTTTGATCGAAATTGTTAAAAAAGCACAGGACCAAACCCAAATCTCTGGCACTTTTGACTAGAAATGGTTTTACCAAGTACTCTTTGCACCCAGCATTGAATCCAGTTCTTAATGCCCCTAATTGTCTTCTTGCTAGCATACCTTGGGTCAGCTAGGAGGTACAGTGGATGGGGTACCAGACCTGGAATCAAGAAGACTCATCTCCTTGAGTTCACATCTGGCCTCAGATACTTACTAGTTGTGTGACCCTAGGCAAGTCACTTAACCTTTGTCTATAAAATGAGTTGGAGAAGAAAATAGTGAACCACTCCAGTATTTTTTGCTAAGAAGTTCCCAAATAGGGGTGGCTAGGTGGTGCAGTGAGTAGAGCATTGGCCCTGGAGTCAGAAGGACCTGAGTTCAGATCTGGCCTCAGACACTTAACACACACAAACAAAAACCTAGCCATGTGACCTTGGGCAAGTTACTTAACCTCGATTGCCCTCCAAAAAGAAAAAAAAAAGAAGTTCCTAAATAGGGGCATGAAGAATCAGATACAACTGAAATGACTGAATGTCAAGAAACAATGGCTAGAACATGTCATTCCCTATGGTCCATAAAAAACACAAGAGGCACTTTGTCAAATGAATTCTGCTTGGCACAATAGTAAACAGTAACATATATTAGTGCCTACCTATATTTTTAGAATAGAGGATAGCTTCATTTGGCCTTAAGGCCACATGTGGCCTTCTATGTCCTTTAGTGAGACTGGATTTGTTCTGTAAAATTTGACATTTTAATTTTCAGTTTTTTCAAATTTTTGTCAATTCAACAGTCTTTCATATTTTAAGTTTCAAATTTTACAGAACAAATGCAGGTGCACTTAAGGACCTTTTAAGGTCCTTTTAAGGAGTCAAGATAGTAAATCAGATGTCAATTATGCTAACTAGGTGAGTTAAGGGTGGGATTAGGGAGGAGTTAAGGAGTGATCAGTGCTTAAAGGAACATGCACTTTTAATGTCAACTGCAAGGTATATTGCCATAATTCACTGGGAAGTAGCCCAAGGGGGGTGCTACCTGGAGGTGTGGTTTTAGGCCTGAAATGTCACTAAGTCAGCCAGTGGTCATGGCCACTGAGGAGTGCCTAGTCTGCCACCCATCAGTGTCACATTTGACAAGATGGATGTTGGGAACCAAGGCTAATGGAGACTCAGTATGGCTATAATTGGCTAAAGAGTTAACCTATAGATAGTTCATTGAAGGATTCATGGGCACATCTGGCCCCTCTATTACGGGAAATAACATTTGTCTAAGATAAAATGTTTATAGATGGTTTAATGAAGGATTCATAGGTGTAGCTTGTTATTGTTCCAAGCAGAGATAAACAGTGCATGAGCTGTTGCTGGGCAGAGTGCTGGCAGGGTGAAGGGGCAGAGTTAAAGCTCTGAGGCTGGGGAGAGGGAAATGTGATTTTCCAGACTGGTTTTGCAAATTGATTTTACAAACTGATGTTACAAACTGATATTACAGACTGATGTTACAAACATAGATCCCAAGCACCCCATCAAAGTCTCATGCTGAATGGACTATTGATCTGGAAGATTAGGAGCGAAGAAACTAAACTTTCATCTTCCTCAAAGGCCACCACCTACAGGCTGAGCTCATGAATCCTGAACTCTTAACTTTAGTAACTCCTTTTCTACTTATAACTATACTAGTGGTAGGAATTTTCTAGTCCAAGACAACTTTATAAGGTTAACAAGAAAGGTCTGTCTCACTGGGTGAGAGGGAAGCACAATCCAGCAAGGGCTATGACCCTTCGCAAACCAGTAGCAGGCCTTGGGACTGGGGAAGGGGTAGTGGAGCAACTGAATGAGCCTGCAGTGGCTTCTGTAACCCTCAGCCCACAGATGGTAAGACAGCTGGTCAGAAAGGGATTATGTTGTATTGCCATTATAAGGATCCAGGATGTAGGACCAGATGGCAGTCCCAGGGCAAGGAGGAACACTAGGACATCAGAGCTCACAATCACAGGGGAGCAGGGACCCTGGTCACAGTTCCAAGATAGAAAAAAGGGCTTGATTTCACTCACAAACCATAGCACAGGCCAGAAAAACAGTGACAGCCCCTCTGCTTAGATCATACCACCTTCGAACAGCTGAAAATGTACAAATCCCCAGAACTAGCTCTGAAAACAGATGTAAAACATACCGGAAGCTTGGGCCAGTGCCCCTCTAACCTAGAAGTAGAGCTCAACTTTTTTTTTTCAAATGCTTTATTAACTTCTGGTTTACATCATTCATTTCCACCAGATTTTGAGTTACAATTTTTCTCCTACCCACGACCCCAGAGCAGCAATCCCACAGGATATCCCCTCATCCAATCTGCTCTCTCTCATATCTGCTCCCATATCCCTTTCGACTTTTCCAGTATGGCAAGGTGAATCCCCGTGCCCCAATGCCTGCACATGTTATCTCCCAATTACATGTAAAATAGTATTAATAATAGTATTTATATATATTTAAAACTTTGAATTCCAGATTCATTCCCTTCCTCCCTTGTCACCCACCCTCACTGGGAAGATAAGCAATTTGGTATATGTTGTCTATGTGTAGCTGTGCAAAACATTACCATAGTAGATATATTGTAAAAGACTGACTATATTTCCCTCCCTCCTATCCTACCTCCCACCTGGTCCATTCCCCACTTTGATCCTGTCCCTTTTCAAAAGTGGGTGCTTCCAACTTCCTTCCCCCCCACCCTGTCCTCCTTTCCATCATCCTCCCCCATCCCTCCCCCCACTCTCCTGTAGGGTGAAATATCCCATCTATTATGTATGTCATTCTCTCCCCGAGACAAACTCAATGAGAATAAGGTTTTACCTTTTTCCTTCCTGTTCTTCCCCTCCCCTGCAACCACTTTCCCTTGCCTCTTCTACATGAGATAGTTTACCCCATTCTGTCTCTCCCCATCTCCTCTTGTTATGTTCCTCTCTCACCTCTCAATTTCACCCCTTAAGTGTCATCCCTTCCCACTAAATTTGACCTGTGCCCTCTATCCCTGTACACTTGTAAACATATATACCCACATTCATATATGTATTCATATGCCCATACACCCTTCTTCAGCTATTTTCATACTGAGAAAGGTTTCATCAGTTACAGTTATCATTTTTCCATGTAGGAATGTAAATAGTTCAACTTTGACAAGTTCCTTATTATTTATTTTCCCTGCTTACTTTCTCAAGCATCTCTGGCTTCTTGTGTCTGAATGTCAAATTTTCTATTCAACTCTGGTTTTTTTCCTCAAGAATGCTTGAAAGTCCTCTATTGCACTGAATGACCATATTTTCCCCTGAAACAAAATACTCAGTTTTGCTGGGTAGGTGATTCTTGGTTTAAATCCCAGCTCCTTTGCCCTCCAGAATATCATATTCCATGCCCTTCAATCCCTCAGTGTAGAAGCTGCCAGGTCCTGCGCTATTCTGATTGTGTTTCCACAATATTGAAATTGTTTCTTCCTGGCTGCTTGTAGTATTTTCTCCTTGATCTGAGGATTCTGGAACCCGGCTATAATATTCCTAAGAGTTTTCTTTTTGGGATCTTTTTCAGGAGGTGATCTGTGGATTCTTTCAACTTCTATTTCACCCTCTGGGTCTAAAACATCAGTGCAATTTTCCTTGAGAATTTCTTGGAGGATGATTTCTAGGTTCTTTCTTTGATCATGGCTTTCAGGTAGTCCAATAATTTCTAAATTATCTCTCCTGGATCTCTTTTCCAGGTCAGTGGTTTTTCCCATGAGATATTTCACATTGCCTTCTATTCTTTCATTTGTTTGGATCTGCTTAACAGCATCTTGATTTCTCATAAAGTCATTAGCTTCCATTATTTGCTCCAGTCTAATTCTGAAGGAATGATTCTCCTCAGTGAGCTTTTGAGATTCTTTTTCCATCTGGCAAATTTGACTTTTTAAGGCATTCTTCTCCTTATTGCCTTTTTGAGCCTCTTTTGCCATTTGAGTTAGTCTATTTTTTAAGTTATTTTCCTCAATCAGGCTGTTGACTGTCATTTCATACTTTTCTTGCATCCTTCTCATTTCTCTTCCCATTTTTTCCCTCATGTCTCTTATCTGCTTCTTAAGGTCCTCTATGGCCTGAAACCAGCTCGTATTTTCATTTGGGGCTTTTGGTGCAGGAGTTCTGACCTCACAGTACTCCTCCTGTTCCATACTTTGATCCTCTTTGCCCCCCAAATAGGAGTCTAATGTTGAATTTTTCTGTTTATTTTTTTCCTTTGCCTAGGCATGTTGCCACTCAATTACTTGTCTTTTGGGCTTCTTGCCACAGTGGGACTCTGCCACCAGCCAGGGAAGCTTCCCTCCCAAACGCTGGGGTTTTCTCAGCTGCTGAAGGTATTAGTTGGGTACCCTCTCTGAAGCCTCCACACACTCTGGCAAGCTGGTTACACACCCAAAGACCTCCACCCCAGACCACAATCCAGATCCAAGAAGGGTAAAGCAAGAGCAATTATTCCCCAGACTGATTGCCAGATCTCCCTACAGTTTGCAGGCCAGGAGCTGAAGCTGCAATGTGGCAACATGGCACAAGCTGGGCTGGCTCCTAAGTGGCTTCTCGCCCCCAGCTAAGCATTTAAGGAACTCCATAGTCTGGCTCCCACCTAACTGTCTAGCTTTATCTCTCTCACATTATACCCCTTTGTTGACCATAGAATCAGAATCACAGAATTTTTCTAAGTTAGAAAAACCCTAACAGTCATCTAGTCCAACCTCTCTCCTCCATCAGTGGTCATCCAACTATGGCTTGGAGAGCTCCCAGGAAGGAACAACAAGTGCTTCCTGAGGCAGCCTAGTCCATTTCTGGAGAGTTCTGTCATAAGGAGTGGAGAATGAAATGGCAAACTACTGTAGTATCGCTTGTGAAGAAAATCCCATCTGGGGTCACGTAGAGTCAAACCATCTGAAGAACAAATCATAAGGAGATTTTTCCAGACATCACCCTATATTTTTCCCTTTGTAACTTCTACCCATTGTTCTTAGTTCTACTTTCTGTCACCAAACAGAATAAATTTCATCTCTTTCCCATGACTGCCTTTCAAGTACTTGAAGACAGCTATCATATCACACTTAGTCTCCAGGCTAAATTTCCCCAGTTCCTTAAACCAATCCTTATATAGCAGAAGCTCAAGATCATTCACCATCCAAATTGCCCCCCTCTAGATACTCTCCAAATTATCAATATCCATCCTAAAATGTGGTCCCTACAACTGAGCATACTACTCTACATGTGTGCTCTCCAGGGCAGAGGACAACAGGACTATAACCTCTTTGTTCCTGCCCCTCAGTGTACCCCAAGATAGTATTAGCTTTCATGGCCTCCAGACAAAACCTAAGCAGCTTCATAGCCTGGAGGAGGGAGGGAGGGAAGGGTAGATTTTTGGGTCTGGAGTCAGAAAGACTTAATGTGAAATTCAGCCTCAGATATGAATTATATGACCTTGGGGAAGTCTCTGAACCTCTGTTTGCTTCAGTTTCCTCTTCCTGTAGGATGGGGATATGGGAAACAACAGGAGGAATTTAGTTTCCACATAATTAAAGGTGCTCCTATTTTTGATGGCAGAATGTGGGTCAGAGGTGACTGGTTCTAATCAGAGCTGTGGTCTAGCAGGGTCAGGCTTCTGATCACTAGTGGTTTAGAGGCTTGTACACATCCTTGAGAGCTGTTTGAGGGAAGCATGAGGTGGGCAGTTTGGGAGGTTAGACCTAGCCAAGGAAGAACAAGGGCGAAAATTCTAATGGAAGCAATATAAAAGGGCTCACATTTGTCTGAGTTGGGTATACTCTATTAAGGGAGCTACCCATTCAGAAAGAATAAATGTAAAATAAATGTGCTAAAAACCTTCCTGGCTTTCCAACGAGTATCATTTATTCCTAGACTAAGCATATTTCTCACAAGGATAATAATAGCATCTACCTCAAAGGTTTTTAATAAGGATAAGATGTGATAGGAAATACTTGTAAAACAGAAAAGCTCTTAGCACAATGCTCAGCTCAAAGTATATAGTGCTTATTCCCATCCTCTATTCACTCAGATGACACTTTTAACTCATATTGAATTTACAATCCACCTAACCCCCAGATGTTTTTCTAACTGCTGTCTAACTAATGTCTCTCCCTGTGTCTCCCCCATCTTATACTTGTAAAGTAGATGATTTCTTGAACTCAAAATATAAGACTTCCCATATCCTTATTAGATTCCATCTTTATGTCTCCTAGGCATACAGTATCACTAGTAGAATAGTGGCATTGAAAAGGTCTACCTTTGCTTCTGGGGGGATGGAGCTATTAAGGGAGCTCTGGAATTTCCCAAAGTCAATTCAACTTTCTCTCCTCCTCCCATTTAATCTTAACCCAACTTGACCATTTGCATGGCCTATTCAAAATATATATATACTGATGAATAAGTTCTCTAGGTTATCCATCTAACTGTATAACATAATCTCTACAATAGGCATTCTTCGTCCACTTGATTGTCTTGTATGGATAGGCCAAACTCTTCTAAATGTTGACAAATCACTTACAGGAGGTTCTTTCTGTAAGAGTCTGTGATTTGATGCAACCAGAATAAGGCAACATTTAGTACAGTGCCTGGCACATAGCAAGCACTTAATATATGTTTACTGATTTATTGATATTGAAACAATCTGCAAATAAGAGTTTCTAAAGGACCTCCCCATCATTTTCTGAAGAACCAAAGACAAGTATCACTCAGAGAACAATGTTGGCAACCTGGGGAAAAGCCTCAACTGCCCTGCCCCATCCTATTTCCAACATTGCTATCAAACCTTCTCAGACTAATTGGTTCTGCAACCATCTAGTCAATCAAGTAACTTCTTTAGCCCACGTGTGCAATTATAATTAATGTCTTTTTCTTTCCATATTCTGCCCAGGAATTTAAATGAAAGTTCCAGTCCCAGTTCTTCTCCAAATTCATTATATGATCAGAATAAATGACTTCCTATTTCTAGGTCTGAGATTCCTCATATGCAAAATAAGGGAGTTGAATGGTATTAATCTTTCTCATACCCCATTCAATCCAAGCATTCTCTGATTTCATTTCTCCAGGACACATAATATTCTCATATTTAAGCCAACATTTGATCAACAAAAAGATGGGTACTGAATCATAAGTCCCTCAAATTGTCTATATCTTTGTATCCTCATAAGTTACCAAAATGTCTTTAAATACAATAAATATTTAATATTTATTGAATTGAGACTGTCAGCAAATATGCATAAACTAGTGTGTTAGTCACTGTGAAGGTTAGACCATTCAGTTCGTGCCCCTAGATCAGCTCCCAGCTAGCTATTTAGTCTAGAATTACAAGGTAGCTTTATGTTGCAGGGCATTTTCAACTCCTCTTAACTCTAGGGGGGGGGGGGAACCTGCAGTCTTGAGACCACATATGGCCTTCTAGGTCCTAGGGGGCAATCTTTTGACTGAGTCCAAGTTTTACAAAACAAATCCTTTTATTAAGAGAATTTGTTCCGTGAAGTTTGAATTTAGGCAAAGCACCACACTTGAGGACCTAGAGGGCTAGATGTGACCTTGAGGCCATAGGTTCCCTACCCCTGTATCTAGAACTTTCCCTCTGTTAATTATTTCCTACTTACACTGTGTATACCTTGTTTACATATATTTCTCTACTTTTGTCTACTCCATTAAATTGTAGTCTTTGAGGGCAGGAACTACCTTTCTTTGCCATACCAAAAACTTTATGCAATTCCTATAACATAGAAGGTGCTTACTAAATGTTGATTGATTAATTGAATTTCATGAAAAGGACCCTTGTTGAGGAGCCAAGATGGCGGAGTAGAAACAGCACGTCCAAGGCACTCTTCCCCCAGATTACCTCCAAACTATGTAAAAGGGGACTCTGAACAACTTCTGGAGCCCCAGCACCCACAGAACAACACAGAGAAGCTAACCTCCCGCTGAAGACAGCCCAGCAGCCCTGCAGGAAGGACCAGCGCAGCTCTCTGGGAGCCAGCAGCTCAACCTGTAGCATGGAGAGCGGAGCCCAGGTCCGCCTGAGGCGAGGTTTTAGCCCCAGGGAGGCCAGGCCAGCAGCTGGCTGGAGGGACCCCAGAACACCAGCTGCTGTGGCGATTCCAGAAGTATCAACACAGACATGCCTAAGACAAAGTGAGAGGTTAGTGCCCTATGGACTTTGGGGCCAGTATTTGGGGAACATGTCGGCTTCCTCCCTTGGGGGCTAGAAGCTGCTGAGGAGACACACCATTTTGTAGTTTTCAGTGGCAGCTCCAGTTCCTGGCCTGCAAACTGTAGGGATATCCAGCGATCAGTCTTGGGGGTAATCGCTCTTGCTTTAACATCCCTGGATCTGGATTGTGGTCTGGGGGGGAGGTCGTGGGGTGGATATCCAGCTTGCCAGAAACAGAAGTTGACCCCCACATGTTTGGGACGAAATCTCCCCGTCTAGTGGCAGAGTCATACTGGGGCAACAAGCCCCAAAGTCAAGTAATTAAGTGGCAACATGCCAAGGCAAAGGAAACAAATTGGAAAGAGAAATGAGAAGGATGCAGGAAAAGTATGAAATGAGAGTCAACAGCCTGACTGAGGAAAATAACACCTTAAAAAATAGACTAACTCAAATGGCAAAAGAGGCTCAGAAAGGCAATGAGGAGAAGAATGCCTTAAAAAGTAGAATTTGCCAGATGGAAAAAGAATCTCAAAAGCTCACTGAGGAGATTCATTCCCTCAGAGTTAGACTGGAGCAAATGGAAGCTAATGACTTAATGAGAAATCAAGATGCTGTTAAGCAGATCCAAACAAATGAAAGATTAGAAGGCAATGTGAAATATCTCATGGGAAAAACCACTGACCTGGAAAATAGATCCAGGAGAGATCATTTAGAAATTATTGGACTACACAAAAGCCATGATCAAAGAAAAAACCTGGAAATCACCCTTCAAGAAATTCTCAAGGAAAATTGCCCTGATGTTTTAGATTCAGAGGGCAAAACAGAGGTTGAAAGAATCCACAGATCACCTCCTGAAAAAGATCCCAAAAAGAAAACTCTTAGGAATATTATAGCCAGGTTCCAGAATCCCCAGATCAAGGAGAAAATACTTCAAGCAGCCAGGAAGAAACAATTTCAATATTGTGGAAACACAATCAAAATAGCCCAGGACCTGGCAGCATCTACACTGAGGGACTGAAGGGCATGGAATATGATATTCCAGAGGGCAAAAGAGCTGGGACTGAACCCAAGGGTCACCTACCCAGCCAAACTGAGTATTTTGTTTCAGGGGGAAATGTGGTCATTCAGTGCAATAGAAGACTTTCAAGCATGAGGAAAAAACCAGAGTTGAATAGAAAATTTGACATTCAGACACAAGAAGCCAGAGATGCCTGAGAAGGTAATCAGGGAAAAGAAATCAAAAGGAACTTATCACAGTTGACCTATTTACATTCCTACATGGAAAAAAAAACTATGACTGATGAAACCCCTCTCAGTATGAAAATAATGGAAGAAGGGTGTATGGTCATTTGAATACGTATGTGAATGGGTGTATACAGTTATACACGGATAGAGCATAGGTTGAATCTGTTGGGAAGGGATGATACTCAAGGGGTGAAATTATGAGGTGAGAGAGGCAAGTGGCAAGAGGAGATGGGGAGAGACAGGGTAGGGTAAACTATCTCATGTAGAAGAAGTAAGGGGGTGGAGCCAAGATGGAGGAGTAAAAACAGCATTTCCAATGTACTCTGCCAAATACAAATTTCAAATAATGTGAAAAGGGACTCCGAACAACTTCTGGAGCCATAGCACCCACAGAACTGCACAGAGAAGCTAACCTGCTGCTGATGACAGCCCAGCGGCCCTGCAGGGAGCGGTCAGCGCAGTGCTCTGAGAGCAGGCAGCACAGTGCGCTGGGAACCCACAGCGCAGCAAGCAGAGCAGAGCCCAGGTCTGAGGTTTTAGCCCCAGGGTGGCCGGGACTTCAGCCTGCTTGAGGGACCCCAGAACACCAGCAGTTGTGGCGATTCCAGAATTATCAGCACAGATATGCCTAGGACAAAGTGAGAGGTTAGTGCCCTATGGACTTTGGGACCAGTATTTGGGGAACATGTGGCTTCCTCCCCTGGGGGCAAAAAGCTGCTGAAGAAACAGCAACACAGAAGCCATTTTGCAGTGTCAGTAGTGGCTCTAGCTCCTGGTCTGCGAACTGTAGGGAGATCTAGCAATCAGTCTGGGGGTTAATCGCTCTTGCTTTAAACTGCCTGGATCTGGATTGTGGTCTGGGGGGGAAGTTTGGGGTGGGTATCCAACTTGCCAGAGTGGGTGGAGGCTTTACAACTGGCAGAAGTTGTGAAGACCCCACGTTTGGGCGGAAGCTCCCCTGTCTGGTGGCAGAGTCCTACTGTGGCAACAAGCCCCAAAATCAAGTAATTAAGTAGCAACATGCCTAGGCAAATGAAACAAAATAAACAGAAAAGTTCAACATTGGACTCCTATTTTAGGGGCAAAGAAGCTCAAAGCATGGAGGAGGACTGTGAGGTCAGAACTCCTGCACCAAAAGCCCCAAATGAAAATACAAGCTGGCTACAGGCCATACAGGACCTTAAGAAGCAGATAAGAGAAGTGGGGGAAAATTTGGGAAGAGAAATGAAAAAGATGCAAGAAAAGTATGAAATGACAGTCAATAGCCTGACTGAGGAAAATAACACCTTAAAAAATAGACTAACTCAAATGGCAAAAGAGGCTCAGAAAGGTAATGAGGAGAAGAATGCCTTAAAAAGTCGAATTTGCCAGATGGAAAAAGAGTCTCAAAAGCTCACTGAGGAGATTCATTCCTTCAGAGTTAGACTGGAGCAAATGGAAGCTAGTGACTTTTTGAGAAATCAAGATGCTGTTAAGCAGATCCAAACAAATGAAAGAGTAGAAGGCAATGTGAAATATCTCATGGAAAAACCATTGACCTGGAAAATGGATCCAGGAGAGATAACTTAAAAATTATTGGACTACCTGAAAGCCATGATCAAAGAAAGAACCTAGAAATCATCCTTAAAGAAATTCTCAAGGAAAATTGCCCTGATGTTTTAGACCCAGTGGGGGAAATAGAGGTTGAAAGAATCCACCGATCACCTCCTGAAAAAGATCCCCAAAAGAAAACTCCTAGGAATATTATAGCCAGGCTCCAGGACTCCCAGATCAAGGAGAAAATACTACAAGCAGCCAGGAAGAAACAATTTCAATATTGTGGAAACACAATCAGAATAGCCCAGGACCTGGCAGCTTCTACACTGAGGGACCGAAGAGCATGGAATATGATATTCCAGAGGGCAAAAGAACTGGGATTGAAGCCAAGGGTCACCTACCCAGCAAAACTGAGCATCTTGTTTCATATTTTCCTGTTTCATATTTTCCTATTTTTCTGAATAGAGGACTTTCAAGCATTCTTGATGAAAAAACCAGAGTTGAATAGAAAATTTGACATTCAGACACAAGAAGCAAGAGATGCTTGAGAAGGTAATCAAGGAAAAGAAATCAAAAGGAACTTATCAAAGTTGGACTATTTACATTCCTACATGGAAAAACAATAACTGTGTTTGATGAAACCTTTCTCATTATGAAAATAATTGAAGAAGGGTACATGGCATATGTTCACAGGTATACATGGATAGAGGGCACATGTTGAATTTGATGGGAAGGGATGATTTTTTTTTTTGGAGGGCAATTGGGGTTGAGTGACTTGCCCGGAGTCACGCGGCTGTGTTTTTGTTTGTGTGTTGGGTGTCTGGGGCCGGATCCGAGCTCGGGTCCTTCTGGCTCCGGGGCCGGTGCTCTGCTCTCTGCGCCACCTACCCGCCCCAAGGAAGGGATGATTCTTAAGGGGTGAAGTCAAGAGGTGAGAGAGGAAAGTGGCAAGAGGAGATGGAGAGAGACAGGGTAGGTAAACTATCTCATGTAGAAGAGGCAAGGGGAAGTAGTTGCAGGGGAGGGGAAGAACAGGAAGGCAAAAAGGCAAAACCATATTCTCATTGAATTTGGCTCAAGGAGAGAATCACATACATACGAAATGGAATATCTTACCCTCACTCACTCTCCTGAGTAGGGGAAAGGGGGATGAGAGGGGGGATGATGGAGGGGAGGGCATTCTGGGGGGAGGGGAGATTGGAAGCACCCACTATCAAAGAGGGACAGGATCAAAGTAGAGGATGGACCAGGTGGGGGGTAAGATGGGTGGGAGGGAAATATAAGCAGTCTTTTACAATATATCTACTATGGTAATATTTTGCTTAGCTATACATATACAACACATACTGAATTTCTTATCTTCTCAGAGGGAGTGGGTGACAAGGGAGGAAGGGAATGGATCTGAAAATCGAAGTTCTAAAATTAAATGTTTCATAAGATGTCCAGGCACTGGGGCTCAGAGATTCACCTTGCCCTAATGGCAAAATCTAAGGGGATATGGGCGAAGATATGGGAGAGAGCAGATTGGATGAGGGCATATCTATTAGGACTGCCATTCTGGGGTGGTGGGTAGGGAAAAAATGGGGGAAAATGTAACTCATAGAATGATGTAAACCAGAAGTTAATAAAGTATTTGTTTAATTAAAAAAAATGAAAGAAAAAAAAATAAAATGTTGAACATAAAAAAAAGAAGAAGAAGCAAGGGGAAGTGGCTGCAGGGGAGGGGAAGAATAGGAAGGCAAAAAGGCAAAACCACATTATCATTGAATTTGGTTCAGGGAGAGAATGACATACATACTAAATGGGATATCTCATCCTGCAGGAGAATAGGGGGAAGGCAGATCAGAGGAGGGATGATGGATGGGAGGGTATTCTTGGGGGGAGGGGAGGTTGGAAGCACCCACTATAGAGGAGGGACAGGATCAAGTAGGGAATGGATCAGGTCGGGGGTGGGATGGGTGGGAGGGAATTATAAGCAGCCTTGTGCAATATATCTACTATGGTAATGTTTTGCATAGCTAGACATGTACAACATATACTGAATTATGTATCTTCCCAGAGGGAATGGGTAACAAGGGAGGAAGGGAATGGATCTGAAATTAGAGGTCTTAAAATTAAATGTTTCAAATATATATATAAAAGGACCCTTGTTGAGTAAGGAGAATCAGTTTCAAAAATCATTCTAAGCCTCTATAAACCCATCTTCCAAATATGTTCTACAGTCTGAATAGTCTCTATGCAAGTATTGCTACCAAGGTAAGTTGACCAAAATACAAATGTTCTTTTATGATGGGATGACCCATCATGTCAAAATTGTCTCTATCACTATACATTCCAGTAGTATTTTTATAATAAAAAATAGCTGGATATCATTTAAAGCATTTGACTCATTCTTGAAAGGTTGTCTGTAAAGCACAAATATTTCTAATGCATGGTACTTTCCCCTCTCTCTCAGGGGAATCCCAAAATTGCTACTTCCAGTTCAAGGTATTTTATGGAGCCACATCGGCTCAAAACCAAAGGCAAAGGACCCCAACTGATGGTCTTTTCACTCTTCAACCACAACATAACATTAGTTCAAAGTAAGAGATTTAATAAAATAGCATAGCAAGAAAATACTTGATAGAACATTCTTTCATAAACCTAAGGCAGAGTCTCCCACAAATACACACTGACAATAGGGAGAGTGAACATGTATAAGGATTATACATAAGGGGACATTGAAATTAGAAGCATATGTGGTCACAGCACTCATACCTCTGATGCTACAAGACCCCTACAGAACCCCTCATATCTTCTGGTGATATCACTGAACTTGCTCACTCCATCCACTGGTCCTTGCTAGTCCCATGGTTTCTGATCTCTACCTAATCTCCATTGGTACATTGTTTATTTATTCTCTTGTCTGGTTGATCTCAAGGCATTTTTTGGGGGCATTACTCCTATTACTTTCTTCTAAGCTCATCTTATAGGGGCAACCAACCCATCTCAGTTTAAACCTGCTAGGGCTTAAACCTAATGTAATCCAACCCTAAACCCAACCCTAAATTCACCAACTCTATCCAAACATAAACATCCACAGCTCTCAAAGGACTGAGGATGAAGCATTTACTTTACCCAGTCCCAAGCCCACCAGACTCATGAATTAAAGAAAAGTTAGGAAAACAAAGAAAGTTTCTCTGCCTTACCAGTTTGCTGGCAAACAGGAATCATTGTAGTTGAAAGACCTTAGCTGATTTTGGACAATGCTGATACTGCTTTAGTTTTGCTGCTTGAGATGGCCCTGGTTGCTCCAGCAACTAGGTACCAATGCTGTTGTTGCCTCTGTTTCAGCCTCCAGCCCAGCTGTCAACCATCTGAAAAATGGTATATCCAGAAACATACATACATGCATACAAGGGAGTACAAGGTAATTTCAAGAAGAGAGCCAAGAGAGGAGGGGGGTATTAGAAATGACCTCCTACAGGAGATGCCATTTGAACATGTTGGACTTCCACCAGGTGGAAGCAAATAAAAAATCACAAAAAATAGGAGTGGGCAACCTGCAGCCTTGAGGCTACATGTGACCCTCTAGGTCCTCAAGTGTGGCTCTTTGACTGAATCCAGACTTAACAGAATAAATCCCCTTTAAAAAAGGGGATTTATGTTCTGCAAAACTTGGACTCAGTCAAAAGACCACACCCAAAGACCTAGAAGGCCACATATGACCTTGAGACTGCCAACCCTATATCTAGACACTGTGTATGAGAACTACAGGATTCAACAGGCTGGCAAGCAGTCCATAAGCTTTTATTCAATGTGTGCCAAGCACTGAGCTAACTTCTGTAATATCAGAAAGAAGTAGAAAGTCAGTGATTGCTTTCCAGGATCTTAAGAAGAGAAGACAGCACATAAAAGGGGGCAGAACTAGAGGGGAGCAGGGGACAGAGAGAAGAAACAGTCCTTTGGGCAGTCTGGAAAGGACTGAGATGGGAACCTGGGTTTTCCAATGTGAGAGATAACTTGCAGTGAAGTTTCCCCATTCTGAACATCCTATTTACATTTTTTTTTATTTCCTTATACTTTGTAACTAAGTTCAGTATCGTTTCCCCATGTGTATATATATAATGTGTGTGTATGTATATGAATTTTATCTTTAAAACTTTCACATAAAGAAAGGCATACCTGTTGTTAATAAACAGATATAATAGTGGTCTCCAAGATGGGGTATGCTACCCCAGAGGGTTCATAAGACAATCCAGAGGAGTGCAAGAAGAAAATATTAGATTTTTTTAAAAATTTATTTTTGTCTTTAAAAATGAGAAAGAAATTGCACTTTGCTAGAATTTGATACACAAATGATACTGTCACCCTTATTCCGTTCATCTGTAAAATGGTCAAGTCATTGTACACAAGGTAACCTAACTAAAAGCAGAGTAGAAGCTCTGCAATGTATAGCAATGAACAGGGCTGCCTCGCTTTTGGAATCTTGCAATATCTGTCCCTCCCCAATCTCTCTGCTGACCTCCAACCTCACATCTCTCAAACTGGATATGCAATAGACATGTTAAACTCAACATGTCCAAAACAGAACTTGCTACCTTTGCTTAAACCTTCACACACACACACACACACACACACACACACACACACACACACACACACACACACACCCTTCCATACCACTATATAGGGAATCAACATCTTCCCATCACTCAAACTCACGACCTAGGAGTCATCCTGGATTCCTCACTATCTCTCATCCCCCATACCCAAGCTGTTGCCAAGGCTTGTTGATTTTCCCTTTGCAACATTTCTCAAATTCACCTCCTCCTTTCCTCTGAAAGTGTCATCTCTCTGGTAAAGACCTTCATCACCTCATGCCTGGATTATTAATATAGCCTGCTGGTGGGTCTGCCTGCCTCAAGTGTTTCCTCACTCCAATCCATCCTCTATTTAACCATTAAAATGACTTTCCTAAATCTTAGGTCTGATCATGCCACCTTTCTCCCTCAATAAACTCCAGTGGCTCCCTATTGCATTCCAGGAGGAAATACAAATATTCTATTTCTCATTCATAACCCTTTACAACTTAGTCTTCTTCTACCTTTTCAGATTAGAAAAATCTGAAAAAACAACAACAACAACAACAACAACAACAAACTTCACCTTATTATTGTAATGCCAAACAACACAGCACACTGGAAGGCTGTTGCTGATACATTTTAAGGGTAAAATTACACAGTATAACAAGCACTCTATTTAGTCAAAATTAAACCTTACTCAGGGTTAGCTAGGTGGCACAGTGAGTACTAGCGCCGGCCCAGGAGTCGGGAATACCTGGGATCGGTTCCAGCCTCAGAAAATGAGCACCCACACATAAATAATGACTGGCCATGTAACCTAGAGCAGGTTACTTAGACCCAATTGCTTAAAAACAAAACAAAACAAAACAAAACAAAACAAAACAAAACAAAACAAAACCTAGACCTTATTCAAGAAACTAAAGATTTATAATCCATAATAACACAACAACTTATTTCCAGAGTGGCCATATGACCTTAAATAGACACAAAAGTATATAATATAATACAGTATATCCTCCAACACATGCATTCTTTGGGGGTGGGGGGAACAAAATCTTTGGGGAGTGAGCAACTATCTTCTCCTCACTCAGGTACTGTTCCAAAATACTTGTTTATACAATAAGGGGATCCTGGACCTGGTTCTTCCCTTAACATAGCACATGCCCAGGGGTAGCAGAGAACACAATACCCTCCAACCCTATGTCATAGTAGGTTAAAATCACCTCAATCCAAACAAAGTATTCAAGAAAAGTCCTTTTGGGGGGGGGGGTGTCCTCTCCATGCTGCCCTTGCAGGCTCCTACCTGACCCTCTCAGGTGTGCACATGCTCTGATGAGCCAAAGAGTCCAAGTTTTAACACTGCTTGGCCACTCCTGGCTCCTGCCTGGGTCCTCACACAGGTAGCTTTCTTCTCCTGCTCCATGTATCACCTCATGGGGAAAGGGACTGCTCCAAGCTCTTCCTGATCCATCCTGAGTCCAGGCACATCAGGCTCCAAGGGCTCCTGTGCCCAGTTTCTGTCTCTGGCTTGAATACCTAAACTCCAGGGCAGCTCATCCTCCCCCAATCTTACATGGGGAGGGGCCACCCTGGTCTGGGATCTGGGCACAGCAAAATAATGTAATAATTGGGAAATAACAGATAACTGTCTGAATCTCACTAAACCTCATACTTTCCTCAAAAGTGTGAACAATGTTACTTTCTATCAGTCCAATGTTTGAGTGTTCCAAAATCTAGGTTCACAAAACTGGGGGCCCCCTTACCAAAGGGGCTACTCCTACATGAAATCAAGCATTCTCAGGTAAAACATTCTTCCCATGAGTTAGCCCCAAGGCAGTATCTCTCCTCAGAATATACATACACACCTCTTTGTATATGCATATGCACATGCATATGGATATAGATATGGATACACACACATACTTTCAACTAATAAGCTCAGAGCCAGAAGGCATTAAAGCCCATGTGACTCATTACCTGATTAGCTCAGAGGCAGAAGGTATGAACTCCAACAGAAAAACAACAAAACAACAAAAATCTCACCTTGCTAATTCCCCAATATATCCTTTTTTTTTTTTTTTGTCTTTATGGAGCGGGGAAGAAAGGGCAGTTGGGGTGAAGTGACTTGCCTAAGGTCACAAAGCTAGTGATGTAAGGTATTAAGTGTCTGAGTGGTTAAGTTTCTGAGTGGTTAAGTGCCTGAGGCCAGATTTGAACTCAAGTCCTCTTGACTCCAGGGCCAGTAATCTATTCACTGCACTGGCTAACTGTCCCCCAATATGTAATCTTAAATATAGTGACACTGACCTGGCTGCTCAATGTGCAAGAAATTCATCTTTTGGTTGTGGGCCTTCTCTCTGGCTGTTCCCCAAGCCTAGAACATTCTCCCTCCTTGCTCCAACTACTGACTTACCTGGATTCCTTTAAGTTCCACCTAAAAGGAGGAAGAAAGATGTAGACTTCCTTTCATTTCTGTTCAGTCATGTCTAACTCTTTGTGACCCCATTTGGGCTTCTCTTGGCAAAGATAATAGAGTAGTTTGCCATTTCCTTCTCCAGCTCATTATACACATAAAGAAACTGAGGCAAACAAGGTCAAGAGACTTGCCCAGGGTGACATAGCTAATGTCCAAAGCCCTTTCTGACTTCATCCTTGGCACTCCATGTGCTATACCACCTAGCTGCTTTCCTCAGCCTTCTTAATTCTAGCACCTACCCCATTAATTGTTTCCTGTTTATCCTGTATATACCTTACTTTGCATATATTTGCATGTTGTTTCCTACATAAGATTACAAACTCCTTGAGGGCAGGGTCTGTCTTTTGCCTCCTATACCCTGCATTTAGGCTTACACACAGTAGCTTAACAAATGTTGATTGATTGATTGATTACTCTAAATCAAAATTCAAATTAAAAACATTGAAGTACTTACTACGTCACAGTCATCAGACTGGCAAAGATGACAAAAAAGGAAAATGATAAATGCTGGAGAGACTGGGAGAAATCAAGTCCATGAATGCACTGTTGGTAGGATTGGAAACTGGCCTAACCATTCTGGAAAGCCATTTGGAATTATGCCCCAAAGCTATTAAACTGGCATATCCTCTGACCTAGACATCCCACTACTGGGTTTATACCCCAAAGAGACCAACAAAAGATGAAAAAGATTCCATATGTACATACGTATTTATAGCAGCTCTTTAAATAATGGCACAGAACTGGAAACTGAGAGAGAACCCACCAATTAGATAATGGCTCAACAAGTTATAGTACATGTGTGGGATAGACCCCAAAGACCCTTACCCAGATAAAACCCAGAGATTTCTCCAGGTAGAAACAGAAGCTATTTATTTCTAAACAAGTCTTGTGAGAGTTGGGTGTCACCTACCCAGAACATGCACTGGTGTAGGGGGACAAAGTACAGAAATCAAGCGAGTAGTCATATGCCCTTGTATAAACAATTCTAGGATAACCCAAAAACCCCAGATCCCCTCCCCAGTATTCCTTGGAATAAAGGTGTGTCCTGATAATCCTTTTACCCAATACAAATGCATATATCAATCAGTAAGCCATTACAGATTACCAGGTACTTTTTCTTGTTTGCCAAAAGTAGGCAATTTCCAGATCACTTGTTGCTTTTCTTGTTTACCAAAGGTAGGCACCTGGCAGACATATCATTTTTGCTTTTCCTGTTTTCCTCAAGACTGTATATTGTATAGAAAAATAAAATTTGGGCCTATCAAGACTAAAGCCCAGCTCAAGTTTGGTGACTGTCTCATTTACTTTATGAGAATATTTTCACCTGTTCCACTCAGTATATAAGTGTGATGGAGTACCATTGTGCTATAAGAAATGAAGAAGTAAGTGTCTGAGGCTGCATTTGAACTCAGGTCTTCCTGACTCCAGGCCTAGTGCTCTCTTCACCTAGTTGCTCCAGTGCCTTGTTCACAGTGAGCTTAATCCCAAGCTCTGTTTGTCTTCCAGGCTACATGTGAGGCTGAATAGAGAAAATATCTATACAAGTATTTTGAAATACAAAGATGCATATGAATATTGATAAGTTGTGATTGCCTGCTCTTTTATGCTCCTTGGAAAACCTCATTATGGACCCCCTCTGCAGTCTCTTTCTTTCCATCACCTCATATTCAGCACAGAGTTTGTCCAGAGTACATGGGAGAATCTCATTCATTTAGCCAAATCTGTCCTTTTGATTTTCACTCCCACCAAATCTTTGACCACAGCTGAGAACAAGGCAGCTAATATTCCTGAGGAAGTCACACACTTCTGAAAGGCTGTGGATGAGGTGATGTTTGCCTGAGGGTTAGGGAAGGGGTAGGAGAAGGAAGGAGGAGACAGAGAGGGATGTTAGAAAGGAGATAACTCAGATTGTGGCCTTGGATGAGCATGGAACCTGGGATAGAGAAGACTTCTGTAGCAAGCTTTGGTGGAGAGAACATGGGGGTGGAAGGCTCTATCATTCACTTGTTATGGGA
Organism: Gymnobelideus leadbeateri; assembly: GCA_011680675.1. NCBI lineage: Eukaryota > Metazoa > Chordata > Mammalia > Diprotodontia > Petauridae > Gymnobelideus > Gymnobelideus leadbeateri. The sequence continues at coordinate 297,548 of WOXC01004134.1, forward strand.
CCTTGGGCAAGGTCTTTTTCTTCTCTGGGTCCTACTTTCTTCTTCTATTAAGTAAGAGGCTTGATAGGATCACAGATTTTGAACTCAAAGGAACCTTTGTTGTCATTGTTCAGTTGTTTCAGTCCTGTCCACCTCTTCATGACCCCTTTTGGGTTTTTTTGACAAAGATAATGGAGTGGTTAGCCATTTTCTTTTCCAGTTCATTTGACAGGAGAGGGAACTCAGGTAAACAGGATTAAGGGACTTGACCAGGGTCATACAGCTAATAGTGTCTGAGGTCAGATTTGAACTCAGGAAGATGAGCCTTAGAGATCACTTAAATTTCCAGCAACCATCTGTAGTATCCTGTTCATTTCTGGGAGTCACATTTCAAAGACACTGACATATAGAGGCTTTGTGATGGATTATGTATCCTTTACCCTCCAGAAGACCAGCCTAGGTTTGTGGCAGAGATAAGAGAGTGCTGACCTTGGAAGACCTGCGTTTAAATCCTCTCTCAGATACTAGTTTGTGTGGCCCTAGGCATGTCACTTCACCTCTGTCCCAGTGTTCTCATCTCTGAAATGGGGATGTTAATAACCCCACCTTCCAGCATTTCTTGGATCAAATGAGATAATATTGTATAAATGCTTTGCAAGCCTTTAATTACTAGATAACAATTTGGTTATTTTAGCCAAATTCAGAGTAGTCATCACCATGACGATGGCCTTGTGAGCCCCAGCAACCGCTGATGTCTATTTCCTGAACTGTAGGAGCTCCTTGAAGCATGACAGTATTAATAAGTTGTTAGACGTCCAGGATGAGAGGGGATGGGAGACCCCGTGTGTAGGGACTGGTTAAAGGACCTGTAGAGAAGGGACACAATGGCTGCCTTGAAATATTTGAAGGGCTCTCATGAGGAAGAGAGATGAAACATGTTCTGCCCAGACCCCAAAGATAAGACCATGTTACTGTGTAAAGTTGTAGAATGAGATCTAGGTTTGATGTAAAGGAAAGAAGATGAGACTTCCATCAGAACAACCAGAAAAAGTGTCACAGGCTGATTCCAGAGGGAAGGGTAGCTGGGTGGCCAAGTGGCTAGAGCACTGGACCTGAGTCAGGAGGTCCTGTGCTCAAATTGGGCCTCAGATACTAGATGTGTGACCCTGGACAGGTCACTAAACCTCTGCCTGCCTCAGTTTCCTCACCTGTTAAAAGGTGATAATAATAGCACCTATATCCCAGGGTTTTTGTGAGAATTAAATGAGATGATATTCATAAAATACTTATCACAGGATGTTTTCAGAAAAACCTGGAAAGACTTACATCAACTGAGGCATAGTGAAGTGGACAGAATACAGTAACAGCAATATTGTTCAATGAAGAGCTATAAATGACTTAGCTATTCTCAGCAATACAATGATCCCAGACAATCTGAAAGGACTAATGATGCGTCATACTCTCTGCCTCCAGAGAAGAACTGATATTGTTTGAATACAAACTGCAGCATGCTGTTTTTCACTCTTTCACTCTTTTCTTTGAATCTTCTTGTACAAAATGACTAATGTAGAAATCGTTTACATAATTGCATATATATACCGTATAGCTGATTGCTTACCATCTCAGGGAGGGACTAGGGGAGGGAAGAGGAAGGGATAGAATTTGTGACTCAACACATTAAATGAAAATGTTTTTAAAAATAAAAATAATGCAGCAAACCTCAAAGGGCTCCATAAATTCTAGCTGTTACTATTACCGTCATTATTAATGAGTTTCCTTTTACCCTGTTAGTCCTCAAGTAAAGGCTAGATGACTAGAAGATTAGAGAGGGAATCCCTGTTGAGATAGAGGTTATAGCCTTCGAGGCCCCTCCAAAGAAGGGAATTTTACCATTCTCTATGACTTGGAGACCACTATTCTGCCTTCCAGCTGCATCTGACATTCTCCTTCTCCCCAGAAGTAATCTTGGATCTCCTTTTAGCCCTTAGGTGGTACTGACTGAATATGTACATTAGGGTCCCCTGTCCTCAGCTTAAAGTGAGAGTGACCAGATCCCCTGATTTGTCTACTAGATGAGACCAGCAGCCCAAAGCTCATGTGGGCTTTGTGTTGTTGTTGTTTCTATATCACACTGTTGGGGTATATTGAGCTTTCAGTCCACTAAAATGGCAAGATCTTTTTCAAGTGAAATTCCTTCTAGCCTCAGCTTCCTCCTCAGGTAGTTGTCAACCTGATTTTCAGATTTCAAGGGCAATACTTTACATTTGTCCTCTTTTGATGTCTTCTTTCTAAATTCCTCCAGTCAATCAGCATTTTTTAAGTGGTTACTGTGTACTAGGCACTAGGAGAGTAGATTTGAATCCAATGAGGACCCAAATTAAGGCAACAGACTGTCCCAGCCCTCCAGGAGCTCACCACCTAAAGGAGACAAATATTCTAATCTGTCAAGATCTTTTTGGAACCTGACTGTCACCCCATATGTTTGCTATTTCCTCATCCCACCCCAGCTTTCTGTAAATTATTCACTGGATACAGATGCCACCTACCCTTGAAATAAGTCATGGATCGAAATTATTAGAACAGCACAGGACCAAACCCATATCTCTGGCACTTTCCACTAGAAATGCTTTCACCAAGTACTCTTTGCATCCAGCATTGAGTCCAGTTCTTAATGCCCCTAATTGTCTTCTTGCTAGCATACCGTGGGGCAGCTAGAGGGTGCAATGGATGGGGTGCCAGACCTGGAGTCAATAAGACTCATCTCCTTGAGTTCACATCTGGCCTCAGATACTTACTAGTTGTGTGACCCTAAGCCAATCACTCCCAGGTCAGTATACCTTTTGTCCAGCTTGCCCACATTCCCTGCGTACCCAAAGAGAATACTGAAAACAGTTTTGAACAGTACCAGGTGCAGTAGCCCAGGTCTTTCATTTGACCAATTGTTGGATTTGTGGGGGACTACAGCTTGAGCAATGGTCTTAGGGCCTGGTACCTTGGAGACCTGAGTGGCTTATAAATAGCTTCTCTTTAATCCACAATGAGACTGTTTCTGGAGATTAGCAGAGAGGCCTCAGTGGAAATTAGTGAGTGAGAAAAAAGGGGAATATTGCCTGAAGCAGCAGAAGGGGGAGTATGTGGAAAGCTAAATCTCTCTAACTGCTGTATGAAGATAAATGATAACTGGCAGTTGGTAAAAGGTATTACCCCAGATATTCACAAATTGGCTCATGTGCCCCTTCAGACCTGGAAGTCTCCCTTTGACACTCTGAGGTGATCTTGGTTTGGGGGAAGTTGGTGGAAACAGGCCCTTTAGTTTATATTGATAGCCATAGACAGCATCATCCTACTTCCAATATGTCTCCCCTGCATGATGCAATTGATTACTGGAATAGTCAGGAACACTTTGTCCAAAATGATAAGGCTAGAAGGCACAACTGTGGGGATTGTATGCTTGATGGGGTTAAAAGGACAAGGGTGGACCTCATTTGACCAAGAGGACAGGCCTAGTTCTGAGGATCTAGAAACTGAGGAAGTTGAAACTGTAGAAGGGGCTTCTCAGCAATGGTGTGAGAAGTTTTCAGGGAGTGAAAAAAAGAGGAGAGATTGAGTGAAAGAAGTGAAAACTTCTCAGTCTGTACTCTAAAACCTAGGAAGGGTTTCTGTGGGAAACAGGACCAAGTTCCCCTTCACTGGAAATCACATAATTTACAAGGACTCAAAAGTCAGAGGAGTAGGGAGTCTCCCCTCTCCTCAGTGACACCTCAGCATAAGATATGCCTAAGAAGGACAGAAGTGCTTACTCAAAAGTACATTGGGTGGTCTGCTGTTTCCTTGTTCCCGTACTTGAGGTAGATTGCCATGCTTAGATTGTGCCCCTGGCTTCTAGCCAATGAAAGAAAAGAGGCAGGAGGGGGGTGGGGGAGGATTCCGAGTGAGGGCTATATAACTTCACCATTTCCTTTTGTAAATTGCTTCTCTTCCCTGACCATTTCTCAGGAGGGTGGCTCTTTCTTGAGATCGTAATAAACCATTCTTTTCTGCTCCCTACCTTGAGTATTATTTGGGTAAGGGTCTCTGTCGCACACAGTTTTGGGGCGCACACACTCCTTTCCTGGAAGTGGGGCAAGAAAAAGGAACGTTATCCAAGTAATTTCACTTTTGGCGGAGGTGGAAAGCAGTTAACAAAAATCTCTCTTTGAAACAAAGTCCAGCCTTTAGGAAGGGAGAGAAGTCTGCCCCACCCTGTATGTACACGGCCATTCCCAGACAGCATAAGACTGCCAAGGTAAGCTGCTTTATGGAGCAAAGAGGGGAGGAGAGGGGGCCTGGAGGGAAGGCACTTTAGAAAAAAGCCTGGGGTAGAACCAGCTAGGTGCCTGGAGCCTGCACAACTGCTTCTGGAGCTTGAAAGGTGAACCAGAGCCTGAGGGTGACATCTCTCTTCCCTACTCCTTGTGTGGCTTCTTTTTTTTTTTTTTTTAAAGCAATTGGGGTTAAGTAACTTGCTCAAGGTTACACGGCTAGTCATTTGATTTATGCCTGGGTGCTCATTTTCTGAGGCCGGATCTGATCTCGGGTCATCCAAACTCTGAGGCCGGCGCTCTTACTCACTGCGCCACCTAGCCGCCCCTTTAGGGCAATTGGGGTTAAGTAACTTGCCCAAGGTTACAGGGCTAGGTTTTTGTTTGTGCGATTAGGTGTCGGAGGCCGGCTCCGAACTCAGGTCCTTCTGATTCCAGGGCCGGCGCTCTATTCACTGCGCCACCTAGCTGCCCCATTTTTTTTTTTTTTGTGTGTGTGTGGCTTCTTATATGTGCCAAGAGAGCTAAAAAGGCTGGAGAGGTGCTCTGCTGGGATTCCCTAGCACAGTGTATTCTGAGAGAAGACAAGCAGTGTTATTAGTTTCCTCAAGTCTAATCTAATCTTGATCCTAGGACTTTAGAGAACTGTTTCCTGAGATTCTGCCATATCCTGTTTCTTCTCCACCCCTTCACCCATTCTAGCAGTGGGACTGGACTCCCTTTTTTAGAAAGAGAAAGAAGATGGTGGGTGTAGCCTTGGCTTCTTCCTCAAAACTTGCTTCTTGGAGGCAGCCAGAATTCTATTGCTTGTAAATGCCTGGCAGTAACATCCAAAGAAGCCAGAACCCAGGTTTTTAAGAATTAGGGCCTCTAAAACAGAGTCCAAGAAGAAACCTGCCTAAACAAAAATCTATTGCTCTAAGGCTTGGGTTAGGGAACAGACATTTGATTTGCACTATTTTTCGGTATCCCAAACTTGTCACTCATTTAGTTTCCTGAGTGAATAATGACCAAGAAATTTTAGTTTCTATTCTGAGTCTCAGCTATCATAGTACAGGGATCTCAGATCCTCAGGGATTTGCCCCAATCTCTGTCTTCATATGTTTCTTTTCCTTGCCAAGGCCATTCAGTTCCTTCCTTTCTCCACCCAGAGTTTGTCCCTTGCTTACCCTCTCTCATCATCACTTTCCCTTCAGCTGGCTCCTTCCCAGCTCTCTACAAACATATTTGGGTCTTGTTGCTCCTCTAAAATCTCTACTTGACTCTGAAATGCCCTCTTAAGCAAAAGATTCTTCATTCAACATGTATATATAGATTTCAGGGGAGAAAGTAGATAGGGGGAAATACGTTCTTATTTTTTATTATATTTGGTTTCCTCCATAATCTTAAGTATTTTATTTTTTGTATTTAAACATATTATTGTGATAAAGGCCCAATAGTTTCACAAGACTGACAAAAGTTTCCATAACACACAAAAAAGTTAAGAACTTTTACCTTGAATCTTTTACCTCTATAAGCAGTGAAGAGGCAGAGTGGATAGAATGTTGGACCTGAAATTAGGAAGTCCTGAGTTCAAATCAAACTTCAGAATTTTATTGGCTATGTGACCTTGGGAAAGTCACCTTACCTCTGCCTTCTTTAATTTCATCAGCTATCAAATAGGGATAATAAGAGAACCTGCCTCCCAGAGATGCCATAAGGATCAAGTGAGAGAGTCATTTTAAAGCACTTAGCACAGTGCCTGACACATACTAAGAGCTACTAAATGTTAGCTACTCCTTGATCCCCTGCAGTGCCATGAAATCTGAAGAAGCAGAGAATACACAGAAGGGGGAGGGTGGTTACTGTTCAGTGGTCAAGAAGCATGAGAACTGAGAGTCATCAGAGTCAGCACACTAAATGACTGCTGGTAACCTGAAAGAGGGAAGTTTTAGGTTCGGATGGGGACAAATGGCAGATGGCAAGGGGCTGAGGAGAGTGAGGTGAAGAAGTGGAGGCAGCAGCTACAGAAAGCTTTTTGCAGACTTGCTGAGGAAGAAGCCACAATGGATGATGGTGGTGATGATGATGCTGTTAGCTAACATGTATAGGTGAGGATCTGACCATATCGCCCCTCTACTCAGTAAACTCCAGTGGCTGCCTAACCCATCTGGAATCAAATAGGAAATGCTCTGCTTGGCATTCAAAGCCCTTCATAACCTAGGCCTCTTCTGTTTTTCTCACTTTCTTATACTTTACTCCCTGCCCTGTACTCTTTCATGGCTCAGGACATTTTCTCTGGCTGGCCTCCATGCCTGGAGTGTTCTCCCTCCTCAGCTCCCTGTCTTGGCTTCTCAGGTTTCAGGTCCAAGAGAAAATTCACTTTTTCCAGAAAGATTTTCCCTAAATCCCTTTTCTTCCTAGTACCTTCTCTCTGTATTTCCAATTTATCATGCATATTTGCATATGTATTTGTGTATATATATATGTATATATATGCATAGATATAGTATACACTTGTTTGCATATTATCTCTCCCATTACATTGTGAACTCTTTGAGGACAGAGGCTGTATTTTTGTCTTTTTTTTTTGTATGCATAGTGCTTAGAACAGAGCCTGACACATAGTAGGTACAAAATACATGTTTTTTGACTGACTGTGTTATAGTTTATGTTCAAAGCATTAAACTGATTACTTTATTCCTTCAGGAGCAAGAAATCAGAAAGACTAACTACCTTCTGTCCCCTCTCCTCCTTTGTCCTTCTTAAGAATCATGTCTTCTGCATTTGTGTCTGCCAAGAGTGTGATTCAAGAGCTGAGCCCAGATGGGGAGCTGATCCCTGTGGAGAGCCTCATGAACTCCACCCACTTCAGTCCCTACTGCCTGGTCAGGAAGAAGACCAGGAGCTCCTGGTTTGGGAGAGACTGGTATGTTTGCCTCAAATAGACTCTCAAGGACATTCTGGATCCAAGCTCCCCAGAACCAGGTACAATCCATGGCAGGCAGTGTGATGAAGGGTGAGAGAATGAACTGGGGAAGGCTACTGAGATGGACTGTGAAGGGGAAATGGGCACAGCAGGCTTGGCCAGAACACACAGCATTCCTAGGAGTGATTGCGTGGGCACATGCCATCCTGTATCAGTGATGTCCAGAATGTTCTGTCCAGCCGCCCTACATAGAAGGTGAATTGGGAAGGCAATACAGAGCCCAGGAACAAGCCAGAGACTTGAGTCTGAGCCCTGGTTCTTCCACTAACTAGATGTATGGTTGAGGGTAAGTCACTTACCTTCTTAGAGCCTCTGTTTCCTCATCTGTAAAATGGGAATGATGATATTTGTACTCCCCATTTCACAAACTGGTTCTGCAGAAAGCATTTTGTACATCATAAAGTGTTATAGAACTGTGTGTTATTGTGACTTGGGAAGTAAACATAAGTTGGGGTCTCAGATGCCTTTACCTTGTCCCATTGAGGCCCCTGCTGCACTATCAGGTTTTGTGCTCACTTCAGCTAAGGATTTGCCTCTCTCCCCACAGAAGTGACTGAACGTAAAAAATTCCGAATTACAGAAGAGATGGATGGGAAGCTGTCTGCCATAGTGGAGGTGAAGGAGGTGAAGGACTGTGCAGAGGTGGAGATTTCAGGACAGACCTCAGAGTCAATGTCCTTGAGGGCGAGATTCTCAAAGTGTTGTCTAACACCTGGGACAACTTAGAAGAGGAGAGGTGAGAGGATAGGTGTCTCCTATGGACAAGACAAGAGCTGAGAGCTCTAGTGACTTCTCTTTGGGTTGTAGGGGAAGGTTGAGGAGGGGGGTGGGATCAAGGGAAAGTGTTCCCAGGGTAACCAGAGAGAAATAGAAAGTCAGGGTTTTCCTTGTGTAGGGGTTGAGTTTACTTATTATCAACATCCACAAATGTCCTATACTGTCTGAGCCCTGGGTAAGACCCTATCCCTAATATCTTGGGGTTCACAATCTAATGGAGTTTGAGAATAATTCATTTACAGAACAATCCACAATGTTATATAAATGTATGAGGAGGATACAAAGTGAGGAAGGAAGAAGGTTATTCCCAACAGGGGGAGATCTGGAAAGCTTTACTGGAGGAAGAGGCATTTGAGTTTAGCTTTAATTGATGGGTAGGAATTTAACAGGTCAAGAGAGTAAGGGAAGACATTTCAGGAACAGGGAACAACACTAGCAAAGATGGCATGTTGAAGGGGCAGTATTTTTTTTAATGCATTAATATCTTTTAGTTTTATTCCACTTCCACACCTAAATGTCTCTCCCCAGATTGCTACCCATTACTTATGACAAAGAGTATAAAATAAAGGGATAAAATAGGTCAGCAAAACTAGCCAACATGGCTGCTGAGTCTGACTGTGTATATAATATTCTACATCCATAGTCCCCCACCTCTGCAATAAAGGGAGGAAGGGTCACTTTCTCTCTGTCATTATAATAACTCAGTATTACATTTTGGTTTTGTTCTTTTCACTTACACCATTATGGCCATTGCATATATTCTTTTCTCTCTTGTGCTTATTTATTTTACATCAGTTCATAGAAGCCTTCCCATGTTTCTCTGAATTCTTCCACTTCTTTATTTCTCACACTCATACATTCAGCTGCCACAATCTGTTTAGGCTTCTACTTTGTTCCCAGTTCTTGGCTACCATAAAAAGTTCTCGTATGAACATGACCTGCCTTTAACCTCCATGGGGCACACATGCCTAGCAGTGTCAAAGATGTGAACATTTTATCCTCAAAGGTCAAAGATGTGAACATTTTATCCTCATTCCAAATTGTTTTTGCAGAAAGACTGAACCAGTACATGGCACCATCTTTTTCATTTTTCAAACTAACTCTAGTTTTGATTTGCTTTTCCAAGGAGAACTTGTCAACTGCCATTCAATTAGGTACAACTTGTTTTATGTCTTCTGGTTTTCTTAACATGGAGAGAAAACCATTGTTTATTTCCTAATTTGTTGATATGGTGATTCATTTGCTGCACTTAGTTAAACTAAGACTTGAGGACAGCTTCTCCTTATGCGCTGTTCTAAAGCTTGTTTTCATCTGATTTGTATCTTCCCTTTATTAAATACCTTGAATATGATTCTCTTGCAATCACTTCTATTCACTTTGAGATCTTTCACTAATGAACCCATATTACCAAGAAGACAAACCCAAGAAGGCATTTCCCTTAGTTGACATTTCTACTTTTTGCATTAGGAAATCACAGCCCCCAAATCAACTTGTAGCTCCCTATCTGACTCTTCCATTTCAAGTCTAGGTGGTCAAAGTCTCCCATCATCCCACACCTGACAATACTGCTTTGCTGTCTTAAAGAAGGTCTTGTTTGACAGGGGGAAAAAGTTAAAAGAAAATCTTGTGGATAACATGGATACCTACCTCCTGCTTATAACCTATTATCTCCACATTGGATTACAAATATTTCAAGAAATACTGAATTGCTTATAACTCCTGTTTTCCATGTTATTCTTTCACTCATGTTATAGAGCTATGCAAGCCCTACACCACCCAACTTCATTTAATAGAATTCTAGAATTTCAGACCCAGAAGAAGCCTGAGAGGACAATTAATCCAACTTCCATGTGAAGTGGAATCCCTTGCACACCTCCCTGAAAGTGATCCTCCAGCCTCAAGTTTACTAGCCAGATGTTTTGCTAGGAAGATATCCTTTATTTGTTTATTTTTTAAACAAATCTTTTTTATTCAATTAAAAATTCATTTTCTCTTTCTCCCACCCCATCATCCTACTGCTAGAGAAAAGAAGAACAAAGCCATTATATCACACATGCAGCCAAGAAGAACTAATTCCCAAATTGGTCATGTCCAAAAGCCACATCTTATTACATAGCTTGAGTCCATCATCCTTCTGTCAGGAAATGTCCAGTATGCTTCATTATCAGTCCTCTGAAATTACTCATTGTATTGACCACAGTCCTTAATTCTCTCAAAAGTTGCTTGTTTTTACAGAATTGCTGTTATTGTATAAATTGCTCCTTTTCTTGCTCTGTATCAATTCATACAAGTCTTCCCAGCTTTCATTAAAACTATCCTGTTCATCATTTCTTAGGGCCCAATAGTATTCCACAACATTCATATACTATCATCTGTCCGGCCATCCCTCAAGTGATGGGCACTCCCTTCCCCTTAGTTTCTAGCTCTTTGTCACTATAAGAAAAGAGGTGCTCTAAATGATTTTGGACAAATAGGTTCTTTCTCTCTTTTAAAGTCTCTTTGGGGAATTATAGACCAAGAATTATAGACCTTGAGATTTAACCTTGAAAAGGGGAGCACAGACTTCAGCAGAAGGGAGGCTGGGTCAAAGGGTATGCACAGATGAATGACTTTGGGGGCATACTTCCAAACCACTTTCCAGAAGGGCCATACCAATTGACAATTCCTCCCACTGGGCATTAAGGTGCCTATTTTCCTGCAGTCCTTCCAATATTTGTAATTTTCCCTTTTCTGTACAATTTGCCAATCTGATGAGTATGAAGTGGGACCTCAGAATTGCTTTAATTTGTGTTTCTCTAGTTATTTCTGATTTGAAGCATTTTTTTTGCATACTGCTATTGGTAGCTTGGACTTAGAACATATTCTTTTCTTCGTTATTAGATGAAGCCATTTTGACTAAGGACCCCCTCATCTTTGTCAAGGAGTCTGAAACCTCCTCTGGTGGGGACATTCAGGACCATTGAGTGGGAAATTCTGGAATGCCCAGAGCTAGCAGAAGTCAGCAAAGATGAACACATGAGTTTTCAGAGTTTTTACACAAACAAAATGAGCATATCTAAGAAAAGAAAGGAAGCAGTGGACTGAGGGAAAAAAAATCTTTGTATCAAACACATGTGATAAAGGTCTTATACTCAAGACATATCAACAGCTTACAGAAATATGTAAGACCAAAGAATAAAAGACCATTCTTCCCAATAGAGTAGTCCAAAATTTGAACACCTCGTTCTCAAAAAAAATGTGAACTATTAAGAGCTATGTGAAAGAATGCTCCAAGTCTCTATTAATGAGAAAAAATTCATTATCCAAACAACCCTGAGGCTTTTATTTCACATCCAGCAAAGTAGCAAAAATGACAAATGACAGGAATAGTCAATATTGGAAAGGTTGTGGGAAGAGAGGCACCCTAATGCATCCTGGATCTGTGAATTAATTAGAAACCGGTTTGTAATTATTCATTCATTTATTTATTTTAGCATTTTGGAATTACGCAAAGAAAATGACTCAAATGCCTATACCTTTGACCCAGAGATTCCTCTGGTAGAATATACTCCCATGGAGGTTCTTTTCATAAAGAAAAGCTCTGTGCAGGCCAAAATGTTTATAGCAACAGCTATTGCGGTAGCAAAGAACTGGAAACAAAGTAGATACTTATTGAAAAGGGAAACAGGTAAACAAACTACAGCACAATTATGTAGGGGGAAATTACTACTCTGTAAGAAAAAAAGGCCAACATGCATTTAATAAAGCATGGAAAGACTTAAACCAACTGGTGTGAAGGGAAGTGAAGAGACACAAGAAAACAATATAAACATCAGCTTGTTCAGTTGTGTCTGACTCTTCATGACCCCATGTGGGGTTTTCCTGGCAAAGATACCAAAGTGGTTTTGCCGTTTACTTCTTCAGTTTTCAGATGAGGAAAGTGACACAGACAGGTTCAATGACTTGCCCAGGGTCATGCAGCTAGTAAGTGTCTGAGTGACTGAACATCCTTGAGATTTAACCTGGAAAAGGGGAGCATAGACTTCAGCAGAAGTATATTGGGTGGGGATGATGGGAGGGAGAGGGAGGGATGAGATAGCCCAATCCCCCAGGGCAGAAGGAGCAAAGGCTGGAGGCAGGAGAAGTGCAGAGAGACATGGAGGGGGGCAGAGTTAGCTCAGATATAATGAGAGGAACCAAAGGGGAACTGGACACAGGCTAGAGCCACCCTTGTCGAGGGGATGGGACCAGAGAGGGGGATCTCATCAGGTGCTCTGCCTGCTGTAGGAGAACTCTTTGTAGCATCCCCACCATTTGCATAGAAGCCTCTAGCAAGAGGGAGCTAACGACTTCAGCCGGCTGCCCATACCTCTCTTGGAAGGCTCTAATTGTTAGGAAGTTCTTCTTTATTCTAACTTGATATAGATTCCCTGGGGATTCCCTCAAACTGGTCCTATTTCTTCCCTCTGGGGCTAGAAGGGAACAAGTTTGTTCCCTCTGCCCCATGACAATCATTCATAAATATTAAGATATGGATCATAATGTCCCCTATAAACTCTCTCATCTCCAGGCTAAACAACCCCAATTCCTTCAGCTGTTTCTATCCCACTTAATTGTTTTGTTTTTACAAATGGTGGCCCTTCTTTGGATGGCTCTACCTTAATGATATCTCCCCTAAAATATGTTTGACTTTTTAGGTGACAGGGGTCTTTTTGGCTCCAGTCATAGCATTAGGTCTTCCAAACACATGCACAAACCACCCTTTGAGTCCAAAGCTCCACTTAGCACCATATGAATTCCCCCAAGGCAAGGTGAACTCCAAATATGCTATATGCAAGGTGAACTCCAAATATGCTATACCGAGGAGATGGCTATGAACAAGGTCATAACTGAGAACAATGGGAGAGGGAATCCCAAACCCCTTACTTGCTGTATTCCCTCTTCTTCCACAGAAAACTGAAGACCCCAGAGCCCCACCTCATTCAGGAGCTTCGGGAACGTGGAGAGGACCTGTATGTTGTGACAGAAGTTATAAAGACCCAGAAAGAGGCCATTCTGAAGAGGTCCAGAAATGGGAAAGTCTTTGGGAAGATCATGGCTCCTCTACTCTCAGTTTTCCAGGTTAAAATTCATACTTTAACGGGAGACTAGGTGGCACAGTGAATAGAGCACCAGCCCTGTAGTCAGGAGGACCTGAGTTCAAATTTGGCCTCAAACTTTTGACACTCATCTAACTATGTGATCTTGGACAAAACACTTAATTCCAATTGCCTTGCCTTCCCCCTCCAAATAAAACCAAAAACAAACAAACAAATCCCTCATACTTTGGATAAATGGGGGTGGGGAGAGGGAAAGTCCAAGTGCAGCAGCATCTCTTGACCTTTTGGCTTTAACCCCATAACCCCAGAGACTCCCAGTAGGCAGCTAGAGACCTAGGCTAGGGCTGAATACTCTGGTGGTCTGTGGACCTTTCCTTTGTCCTATTTGATGCATATCCATTAAAAATAACAAGTCCTACTGGGGGTAATTGGTGCTTATTCAGCTCTTAGCCATCCTTAGGAGTGTGGATAATCTTTGAACAGCAGATAATCCAATAGTACTTCAATTGGGGTTTGGAATCCAGTAGGGCAAGTGGGGAAGCTGCTTCATTCCCTTCCTCAGGGCTCTGAGAAACTCCTTCAAATTTGATGAGATGTCCCAAGTCTGTCTGCTGAGGAGGCCCAAGCACACACACACACACACACACACACACACACACACACACACACACACACACAATGATTAGAGGGGAGACAGCCTGGGTTGAAAAGTTCTTGGGAAATGGCTCAGGGGACACTTGTAAATACTGACTTGCTGTTATCACTCACACCTACATATGACAGGGCCGAACCCAGGTTGTGGCTCAAAACCTCTGTGGCTCCCTACTATTTCTTCTCATTCCTTCTTTCCCCATTTCAGAGAAAGGCAGCAGGGGGTGGGGGAAATTGGGGGGGCATCTGACTCCTCTCGAGACACTACCCAGATTTCTGCTCCTCCCTCTCCTCTACTCCCTTATCTTAGGATCCCTGCTGTAAGCCTAGCTTTCTATGAGCACTGGATTTGGAGTCAAAGGATCTGAGTGACCTTGGGCAAGTCCCTTCATCTCCTGAGATGAGAGTTTCTGAGAATGAAAGGGTTGGATGAGCTGACCTCTGAGGATCCTTCCAATGCTACATCTGTGATTCCTGTCCTCTTTCCTTCTCTCCACAGGATGAGGGTCAAGGTCATTTGAACACAGTGAAGACAGTGACTGTCCCTGAAGGCAGTATACTTGCTTTCCAAGTTGCCAAGTTGATTATCCGGGACCACTGGAGTAAGTTGGATCAGAAAGTCTAGGTCAGGGAGAGTGGAGAGGTCGGGGAAAATTCCCCATAAACCACCCTCATCCAACCAAGGGCTGTGGGAGGTAGGGAAGGGAAGGGGGCATTACTGTAGTAGATGTCCTGGTGTTTTAGAAACTCAGCTGTCCATCTGGCTAGGCAGTTGACATCTGAAGAGACCACCCCATCCCTCTCTGCCCCACTCATATACTCTGAAGTGAGAGGGCTCACTTCCAGGCTGGAGCAGAGGGATGGGAAAAGGAGGCTAGTCTTCTACTCATTGAGTTTTCTAACTACTCTGTAAATGGGGCAGGAGATGCTTTGGGGGCCCCAGAGAATAGATATCCTTTTTCCTTTTTATTTTCCCCTTCTAGTCATCCTTCTTTTTCCAGATTACCATAAACTTCATACCAACCACAGAAAATAGAAACCACAATACTTATAGTACCAGGGGCTCCCATCAACTGAATGTGACTGTTCCTTCCACAGATTGTGGTCACATCTTAGCACATGGTCTCCAAGACTTGTACTGTGCAAAAATTTGTCCCCCTGTGGCCAGCCAGGGGGTGAGTCTCTCTGTACTGAGCTAGGCTGGCCCTTAGCAACAGACCTGGACCTCTGGTCAAAGCCTTTGTAGCTTACTCTGGCACTTAGCACAGGGTCTGAAACATAGTAGGCCCTTGATGAATGTTTATTGACTGATTGATAGTCAAAGCAGTATGACCAAACCTCTGTTCTGGAATAACTTCAAGATCCCCGTTTCCCAATGAGGCATCTTTGAGGATAACTTCAGGAGAAAACATGTGAGGAAGAAGATGCTAAATACCACTGTGAAATCCAAACTATTTACATTTTTATAAAACGTAGAAACATGTACAAAATCTTTGTAGTAATTTATTTCCTGCAGCCACTCCCTCCAGTCTCTTTCCTGCTCTTATGCTCCTAAGGCCTTTGATGATGTCTGTTTTCAGAGACTCACATTCAGTCAATCAGTAGACCTTTATGAAGCACCTACTATGTGCCAGATATTGTATTTAAGTGCTGAGGGTACAAAAAGAGGCAAAAGACAGTTCCTACCCTAAAGGAGCTTACACTCTAACGGGGGTTAAATTTGCAAACAAAGATATAGAAAGCAAGCTACATAAGGGATGAATGGGAAATAATTAACAGAGGTTCTGATGTGTTAAGTGTGTTCTAACCCTTTCAGGCGTGGGATAGGCCAGATGGTCACTAAGATCCCTTCCGACTCTCAGATTTTGTGTCTACAATTTTGCTCTGCATCAGTTGGAGTTTAAATCTAGCATCAGACACCAGTTGTGACCTTATAAGTCTCCACTCCCGAGAGACCTTAGATGGGTCACTTAACCTCTGTCAACCTCAGTTTCCTCAGCTGTAAAATGGGGATAACAGCACCTACTTCACAAGGTTCTTGTGAGGATTAAATGAGATAATATTTTAAAATACTTAGCACAGTACCTGGAACATAGTAGGGGCTTAATAAATGTTTATTCCCTCCCCCACCTTTGCTTCCTTCCCCTCTTTCCATATTTGTTTTCCTTCTTCATAGCTGACATTTTTAATTGCTCAAAAATACTCCATGACCTTGACATGCTGCAATGTATCCCATCACTTCACAATCTCCTTTAAGGCAATGGGTAGAACTTAGGTAGGAACAGATGATAAGTATCTTATAAGGGAAGGGAAATCTACCCATCAGTCTCAAAAACAGCTCTATTTTGTGCAGACCAGTCTTTTTCCCATCTTGATTACAACCTTCCTCCATCTTAGTCTTCCTCTGATGTGTCATCAGTGTGTCATGGTGGCCCTGGGTTCTCAGTGAGGGCTCTGATAGATCATCCTGAGTTAGAGGAGTTTTGAGTATGGTCCCCAAGGATGTTTGTCTCCTATGAACCAGTCTGATTAAATGTGGAGGCTCCTCCTCACCAGCAGGTGGGCCACCTGGGTTTGGTTCATGTTTGTAGAGGGAGTGTCACCCCCAATGACATCATGGGTCCTTAAAGCACTGAGGTAACATCAGCCTTAAGACGAAGTCCTCAGCTTCAGGTTCCTTATCAGTAAATGAAGGCATTGCTTTAGTTGCTCTATAATTTTCTCTTCCAATTCTAATCATCATCCCAGCAGGGGAATCCCTAGGTCAAAGGGTATGATTGGTTTTGCAGTTTTATTGCATAGAGCCAGACAGCTTTCTTAAGGAGGCTACACAGATTCTTATCCCCTCCAATGGCACAATGACCCTTTTTATCCATTGCTGCAATTGCATTAAATTTTCTCATTTTAAATCACTTTCTTTATGTAGGAGTTCTTCGATTTCCAGACAAGAACCAGAAAACCTTCCCACCCAAAAGTGAGTGAAAAATTTGATTGTCTTTCTAGCCCCAGGGCCCGGTGAGTCCTTGATAGCCCATCCATGGGACCTGTGTCCAGGCATTTTCTTAAGAAGACCCTTAGTTTCCTATAATTACTTAAGAAACTTCCCTCTCCAGGTTTGATTTAGCCCAGGGTGCAGGTTAGGTCAGTCACAGAGAACTAGGTGTCCTTTCCCCCTTTGTAGGATGAAGGAGATAGAACATAGGAGGTAATAAGAACCACCAAGGAAGTAGAATGGCTAGAGAGCTGGTCTCTAAATCCAGAGGAACTGGTTTCAAATCTAGCCTCTGACATGGACTGGTTGTGTGACCCTGGAGAAAACACATCATTTCACAGGGTCCCAGCAAGTCTCCATGGCTGTGAGCTGCTAAGGACTGTAGATGTGCACTGGCAGAGGGAGCCTCTTCACTGGCTATTCCATGTAGTCTCTACCAATGAAATCACTGGAACTAAAATATATATGGGGTGTCCCAAAAGTCTTTTTGTTGTTCATTCATTTCTGTCACGGCCAACTCTTAGTGACCCCATTTGGGGTTTTCTCAGCAAAGATACCAGAGTTGTTTACTATTTCTCTCTCTAGCTCATTTTTACAGAAGAGGAAACTGAGGCAAATAGGGTTAAGCAGCTTCCCTCAAAAGTCTTAGTGAAATTTAAAGCTCAGTAGTTGTTGAGACACCCACTATCTGTGTCTAGATGTGTGTTTATAAATATGTGTATTCACAGGCATATATATTATATTATATATACATGTAAATATACATCTATACACATAGGTGGTATAGTGGATAGAATGCTGGGTCTAGAGTCAGGAAGACCTGAATTCAAATCCAGCCTCTGACACTTACTAGCTGTGTGACCCTGGACAAGTCTCTGCCCTCCTCAGTTTCCTCATCTGTGAAATGAGCCTGAGAATGAAATGGGAAACCTCACCAGTTTCTCTATCAAGATAACCCCAAGATGATATCTAAAAAAAATTAAGGGGTAAGTTTGGAATACAGCAGAATTTGGGAGAAAGGGAAAGATAGAATGGGGGTATGTTATCTCACTCAAAAGAAGCAAGAAAAACTTTTACAGTCTAGGGGAAGTGGGGAAGGTAAGAGGGAATGAGTAAACCTTACTCTCATCTGATTTGGCTTAAGGAGTAAATAACACACTCAATCAACTGGGTATGGAAATTTATCTTACCCTACAGGATAATAGGGGGGAAGCCAAAAAGAGGGGGGGCTGATAGAAGGGAGGGCAGATTGGGGGAGGGGTAATCAGAAGCAATCACTTTCAAGGAAGGACAGGATCAAAAGAGAGAATAGAATAAATGGGGGACGGGATAGGATGGAGGGAATTATAGTTAGTCTTTTACAACATGGCCATTATGGGAGTGTTTTGCATGATTACACATGTAAAATCTATATCTAATTGCTTGACTTCTCAATGGCAGGTGGGTAGGGAGGAAGGGAGGGAGAGAATTTCACACTCAAAGTTTTAAAAACTAATATTAGAAATTGTTCTTACATGCAACTGGGAAATAAGATACATAAGTAATGGGGTATAAAAATCTATCTTGCCCTACAGGGAACTAGAAGGAGAAGGGGATGGGGGAGGGGTGTGTGTGGGAAGTAAGGGCAGAATGGGGGAAGGAGCAATCAGAATACATGGTCTTGGCGTGGGGGAGGGGAGAGATGGGGAGAAAATTTGGAGCTCAAAACCTAGTCCAGACCTCTCAGGGCTCCTTTGAGGACCAAGTGAGATAACCCGTGACAAGTGCTTTGCAGACTTTGAAGCCCTGGCTAGCTAGAAGTCAGCTGTTATTGTTAGGTCTGACACTGGCCCAACCAGTCAGCTGATACCCTGGATGGTAAGAGCCATAGGGATGGGAAGAGAAGCTGAGTCAGGGACATGTGTGGGATGGATGTGATTCTTTGATGTGAAGTGGGGCAGTCTTGTTGTGTGCTATGATTCCTGAGGAATCCTGGGGAGGGATGGATGGCTTCTGAAGACTGAATCAGGCATTTTCTCTTTTCATGAATAGGATCTGAAATGATTTTCCATTCAGGTTTGTGCCCTTTTTTGTTCTATGTTCCTATCTCCTCTACCTCTCCCAACTGAAACCCAGACACAAAAGCCACCTGAAATATTCAGAGACAGGATCCATGGGCAGTCGAGGGTCAGGGAGGGTCCAAGGGGGAATAACAGGGCCAAGGCCACACTGTTATGGCTCTCTCACAGCAGCACTACGGAGGTGGGTCCTGACCCCTTCCTATGAACTGTGCTTATGTGAGGGGTGGACGCAGAGTACCAGCAGCCTGGGGGTGACCTGGCTTGGGTAACTGACCTCTTGTTCAAGAGGAACATGCCTCAGTGCAAACCCAAGTTCTTTGAAGTGCAGTGTTTCCCTCACTGTACATGTCCTACATGTCAAATGAGATAATATTTGTTAAACACTTCCAAAGGGCTATATAAATGCAACCTCTGATGATTAATTAGTGAAATCTGACTACCAATGTATTGAAGTATCTGATAAATCACTGATGCCTTTATCCAAACCACTGACAGAGATGCTAAACATAATGTCCTTTCTCTGGGAAGTGCTGGGTGACTTCAACCCTGATTCCTTTTTCTGTAGGAAGGAAGGAACAGAACATCATTTAATTTACCTGTGGTGGATTTGGGGAATAGGGCATCTGACTAGATACTCTTCCTTATTGTGACGGAGTGAGGTCCCAGACCCTTCCCCTGCTCCCCTTCCCCATAAACTAGGTGAACTTCTGGAGGCCAGGGAATATGAATGTGCACCTGGGCTGAAGAGGGTACAAAGCAGGGGCCCACTCCAGCAGCCTGCTGAGCCCAAGTCTTCCCAGGAAGGGACCACGGATGAAGGGCCTGAGAGCTGGGGTGTGATCTTGACCTCAGCTGTCTTCTTTTTTTCTAGAAATCAGTGAAATGAGGAAGGCCGACCCAGTCACAGACTTTGACCAACTGAAGGCTGAAGTGGAATGTCATCGATGGGAACTGACCAGGCTGGATGAGAACATACAGCAATCTCTGCGTCGGGCTCTCCTGGGGCTCCTGCCATGTGAGCAAGATATGCTGGACTTAGCAGACATGGTGAGAGAGTCTGGAAGTCAGGGCAACAGAGAATCACATGACTGGGGCTGGGAGCTTGGGGCGGCAAAAGGGAAGAGCTGGGTGGGGACAACACTGAATTTTGAGTTTTATATTTTTGGTTTTATATCAGACTACTTTTTTACCACTTGTGCCACCTTGGGCAAGTCAGCACAGCTCTCTGGGCCTCAGTTTCTTCATCTGTAATGTGATGGGACTGGACTAGATGAAAGTGAAAGACCCTTCTAGTTCTAGATCCTATGATCCTGCAATTTGAGTTCTCCCTGAGAAGCAGAGTCAGAAGAGGGAGAGTGGTCTAGGGATGATAGTTGAGAAGGAGGTACAGGGACCAGGGAGCAGGTGCTTTAGTAGACTGCAATTGCTGGGCTGTTTTAGACAGCTGGGCAGTGAACTGAGTCAAGATCCAATTAATCAAATAAATCAAGACTTGTAATCATGTGAGGGAAAAGAACTGAGTAATGTCTGAGTAGAGCAATTTGTGCCAACAGAAACTCCCTGGCACCTATTCCCCAAGTATGCTTTTTACAAAAAATACTAATAATCATTTTCATTCTTAATCTTTACATTTCATTATTAAAATGTACGGGGCAGCTAGGTAATACAGTGTATAGACTGCCCATCCCATGTTAGGAAGACTCATCTTCCTGAATTCAAGTCTCCTGTCCCGTTTGCCTCAGTTTCCTCTTTTATAAAATGATCTGGAGAAGAAAATGGCAAGCCACTCCAGTATCTTTGCCAAGAAAATCCCAAATGGGGTCTTCATTGTATGAAGTTCTTTACAGACCTTGGAGCCCTGTGTAAATGTCTGCTATTGTTGCTTTTATTTTTGGTCCTGGGATATCATCAGTAGAAGGACCTTTCTTCTGGGGATCTCCCTCTTCCAATGCAAACCAGCTCA
This sequence comes from Gymnobelideus leadbeateri, assembly GCA_011680675.1. Lineage (NCBI taxonomy): Eukaryota > Metazoa > Chordata > Mammalia > Diprotodontia > Petauridae > Gymnobelideus > Gymnobelideus leadbeateri. Next base: position 318,317 of record WOXC01004134.1, read on the forward strand.
GCATCTTAGAGTCTGAGAACACTACATGGGCCACTGAGAGGGCAAGTGATTTTCCCAGGGTCACACAGCCAGTATTATTCATCTTCACTTGTCCCCAGGTCACCCTACTGAGGCTGGCTCTACAGCTACTATACCTTGCATCCTCTCATTACTATTGGTGGGGGTGGTATTAATGATTATTTCTTGGTAGTAATAATAATAATTAAAAGGAAAGGGGCCATGGGGCGGCTAGGTGGCACAGTGAGTAAGAGCGCTGGCCTCGGAGTTGGGATGACCCGAGATCGAAACTGGCCTCAGAAAATGAGCACCCACACATAAATAATGACTAGCCGTGTAACATTGAGCAAGTTACTTAACCCCAATTGCTTTAAAAGAAAAAAAAAGGGAAAGGGGCCAGCTAGGTGGTGCAGTGAAAAGAATACAGGCCCTGGAGTCAGGAGGACCTGAGTTCAAATTTGGCCTCAGACACTTAACACTTACTAGCCCTGTGACCTTGGGCAAGTCACTTAACCCCATTTGCACTGCCTTCCCCCCTCCAAAAAAGACCAAAAAAATAATGAACGTGACGATAATCTTTGAACTGCCAACCTCACTGGACTGTGGCCAGTAAAGTATTTGGTAAAACCTGGGAACTATGGTTCCTGTACTTTTCTTTTTATTAAACCTCATCTATACATACTGGGGACAAATTAGATTTCATCCTAATGTAATAGCCCCTCTAAGAGATCTCACTGAGATAGCTACCCCTCAGGTCTGAGGGCTACCCTGTGAGTCTACACTCCCTCAGTTATAGGCCATTATCCCTCCCCTTCAGCTGAGACTTGAGGCAGCCAGTAGAAACAAGTAGCTCAAAGCAAAGGAATTAAGATAACATGATGAAAACAGTAGCTACCAAACATCCCCTCCACCATAAACCCATGGCATACTCTCCCACAAATAGACCTGCTATCTGTGGGGAGGACTGGGCAGGAATTTAAAGTACAATCAGGGGGGCAGAGTCAAGATGGCAAAGTAGAAACAGGACTTCACCCAGGCTCCAGCTTCCACTTTCACCAATCCATGTAAAAGGGGACTCTGAACAAACTTTGTAGCTACAGAACCCACAAAATGACACAGAGAAGCTAACTTCCTACTGAGGACAGCCAGACAGCCTGGCAGGGATTGGCCACTGCAGTGCTCTGGGAGCTTACCCCAGCCCCCTGTGAGCCAGAGGTTTTAGCCCCCCTGGTGGCCTGACCAGCAGCTGGCTGGAGGGACTTCAGAACACCAGCAGCTGTGGCCATTTCCAGAATTATCAATACATAGATGCTAAAGACGAAGTAAGAGGTCGGTGCACTGTGGATTTTGGGACCAGTAGTGGGGAGAGCATTGGCTTTTTCCCCCAGGACAAGAAGCCTCTGAGACCCTTTGGAGCAGCCAGTGCCATATTGCACCTTAAGCTCCTGGCCTGCAGACTGTAGGGGCATGGGAGGTTAATCTAGGGTTTAATCCCTCTTGCTTTAACCTTCTTGGATCTAGATTGTGATCTGGGATGGAGGTCTTGGGGTGTGTGACCAGCTTGCCAGAGCATATGGAAGCTTCAGAGAGGGCATGCAACTAATACCTCCAGCAGCTGAGAAAACACCAGTGTTTGGGACAGAAGCTCTCCTGGCTGGTGTCAGAGCCCTACTGTGGCGAAAAGCCCAAAAGTCAAGTAATTGAGTGGCAACATGCCCAGGCAAAGGAAGCAAAACAAACAGAAAAATTCAACGTTAGACTCCTATGTGGGGGGCAAAAAGGATCAAGCATGGAAAAGGAAGAAGACAGTGAAGTCAGAACTCCTGCACCAAAAGCTTCAAATGAAAATATGAGCTGGTTACAAGCCATAGAGGACCTTAAGAAGCAGATAAGAGAAGTGGAGGAAAAATTGGGAAGAGAAATGAGAACGATGCAAAAAATTATGAAAGGAGTGTCAACAGCCTGACTGAGGAAAATAACGGCCTAAAAAATAGACCAACTGAAATGGCAAGAGAGGCTGAAAAAGGCAATGAGGAGAGGAATGCCTTAAAAAGCCGAATTTGACAGATGGAAAAAGAATCTCAAAGGCTCACTGAGGAGAATCTTTCCTTCGTATTTAGAATGGAGCAAAGGGAAGCTAGTGACTTTATGAGAATTCAAGAGGCTGTTAAACAGATCCAAACAAATGAAAGAATAGAAGACAATGTGAAATATCTCATGGGAAAAACCACTGACATGGAAAATAGATCCAGGAGAGATAATCTAAAAAATATTGGACTACCTGAAAGCCCTGGTCAAATAAAGAACCTTGAAATCATCCTCCAAGAAATTCTCAAGGAAAACTGCCCTGATGTTTTAGAACCAGAAAGCAAGATAGAGGTTCAAAGAAATCACCAATCACCTCCTGAAAAAGATCCCCAAAAGAATACTCCTAGGAATATAATAGCCAGGTTCCAGAATTCCTAGATCAAGGAGAGAATATTACAAGCAGCCAGGAAGAAACAATTTGAATATTGTGGAAACAATCAGGATAACAAAGGATCTGGCAGCTTCTACACAGAGGGATTGAAGGGCCTGGAATAATATATTCTGGAGGTCAAAGGAGCTAGGATTAAAACCAAGAATCACCTACCCAGCAAAACTGAGTATCATGTTTCAGGGGGAAATATGGTCATTCAGTGGATTAGAGGACTTTCAAATATTCTTGAAGAAAAAACCAGAGCTGAATAGAAAATTTGACATTCAGATACAAGAAACAAGAGAAGCATGAGAAGGTAAACAGGGAAAAGAAATCATAAGGAACTTATCAAAATTGAACTATTTACATTCCTACATGGAAAAACAATAATTGTAACTTGTGAAACTTTTCTCAGGTTTTAGTTTTTAAAGAGGATGGATGCAAATCACTTATTTAGCATTTCCTGTGGACTAAAGAGGAGGGGTAGAGATAGAACCATCTCCCAGACTTCCCTAACACTCTTCTAGTCCAGCTGTTTTATCATTCTTGGGGAGCCATCCAAATCCTTTGGCTACTCATTCAGTGACTGGAACCTCCATATTCTTGTACTTTTGAAGCCAACTCTAGAATAAGTAGACATCTCAATGCTTGGCCTATTAATTTCCCATGATTGGTCAGTCCTTTCATTGTGTTCAGTGACACAAAAAGTGATGTGTCAAAGTGACTCCATTTAACCTTGGCAAAATCTATCATTGTGAAGACTGACATCTTCCAGATGTTCAGTTGCTTAGCAGTGTCCAAAAGCAACTGTTTGACTCACTTTTTTCTGCTGAAATGATCCCCTTTCTATTGAGTTATGTTGATTTCCACTTTAAATTTCCATCTGCAGTTCACTCTTCCATGGACAGGATGTAGAAACTTATGACTTCATTTCATAAGTGCAGTGGAGAATCCGGAACATGGAATCCAAGCACCTAGGGTTAAGCTCTGGCTCCTGCACTAGATCATGGTGTGCCATCTTTTCCTCTCTGGGCCTCAGCTTCCTCCTTTGTAAAATGAAGTACTTGGATTTATATTCAGTCTTTGCTTTCACACAACATGAAGGCTCCAGGACTTGTTGAGGTATTTTGTCACTCTCTTGACTTATGGCTCTTACCCAGGAAGGATATGCATGATAACCCCCCAAAATACTGAGCCTGACACAAACCACTGAAATCAGACAATTCACATTGTTAACAGAATAAAATTCATTAAAAAGAGATAAAGAAAACAAATCCTTTTGTAGTACCCTTTGTGAATTACTTCCCCAGCTCATACTCCTATTTGAGAGTTGGTTGGGTCCCCATAGGGACCTCAGGTTCTAGGGTTAACCTTGTGGGAATAAACTATTAACTCTGCAATTCACAAGCCCCAACTGGTATGCTTCCTACTTACAATCAGCCAGGATAGCAGAGGTATTTATTCAAATACTCAGTGTAACCTGCAAGGCACAAAAAGAACAGTAGGTACAAAACATTCCCCAGCTAAGCCTATGCTGCAGGCTCCCACAAATACACAAAGTGTCCATGACAAAAGTGGGCCCCAACTTGGAGCATGATGGCAATAAAGCACATATAGAATACACAAAACCCCAAGTACTGTAGGGCCCCTTAGACTTTTTTCACTCCACAACATCATCTCATAGACCCCCTGGGGGTCTGTTGGGTGGGTTGCTGAGCTGAGTTCCTAGGGTCTGTTCCTCTCCATAATCTGACTCTCTTCTCTGCTGCTGAGGTCTGCCTTGTCGCTCAGGACCTCTCCCAGATGTACTGATCCTAGGTTTCCCCAGGGAACAGTGTCACTGAGAGCAGGGCAAGCCTGGCTATTAGCACAAAGGGCTGGTTTGGGCAGGAACATGGCACTCTTACCATTCAGCTTCCTTCTCATCTCTCCTCCACAGCTAGAACAGAGTCTGTACACTGGGGAACCCCCGAAGAAGGTAAAGGGCAAGACAGACAACATCCTAAGGAACCTACAAGAAGAAAATGGACAACTTGTGCAGGGATTAGTAGGGGCATTCCTTTATTTTCTTGGAGCTCTGAATGGTAAGAAAGATTATTGAACAAGAGAACTGGGGGGAAGTAGACCCTGGGACACTAACACTCAAAAAGCAACACCCTTTCACCTCCTATATAAGAGGTGCTTGGGATTCTAGATTGAACTTTTAAACTTTTTATTCTAAAAGCAAACACAAAAACCTCAAATCTCAGTAAGCCATCTCCCCTTCCTGTGGCCCTGACTCCCTTAAGAAAGTCCATCATCAATGAGAAGAAAGTTATTCTCTCCTCTCAAATTCTTCTTTCCTGTACTCCCCAGGGACATTTTAGGAGTCCATCCTGCTGGGTGGGGGATGGGCCACAGTATTCCCCAGTAGTTTTCAGCCCTCCATCATTGATCCTACATGGTTCTTCATCACCTCCCCTGGATTCGATTAACTGTCAGATAACTGTCAGATCTGTATGTCTGGTCCTAGTCTCATCCCTGAGCTCCAGTCCCCATCACCAACTTCCTATTGGGCAATTTAAATCAGATATCCCATAGACATCTCAAACTCAATATATCAAAATCTGAACTCCTCTTTCACCCTAACCCCTCACCCCCAATTTCCCTGTTTCTGTCAAGGAAAACTGTATCTTTCCACTCTTCTACTTTGTAACCTTAGGGTCACCCTTGAATCTTCCCTCTCCTTCCCCCATATTAAATCCATCCTTATGTGTAGCAGTTCCTACCTCCACAACATCTTCCATGGATCCCCTTCTCACAACATCTCACATCCACTCCTTTCTCACCACTGAGTCACTACCTTAGTTAAGTCTTCACCTCTTCTCACCTGAACCTCCTGAATACCAATCTAATTGCCATCCCTGCCTCTGATATCTTAGTTTTCCATTCCATCCTACACACAGCTTCCAAAGTGTTCTTTCTAAAACATATGGCCTTTCATGTCAGTCCTTACTCAGTAAATTCTACTGGCTTCTATAGCTTCTGTGATCAAATATAATGTCCTGTGTTTGACTTTCAGAACTCTTCACAGCCTGGTTCCATCTTACCTTTCAATCCTCATTACACATTACTCCCCTTTCACACTCTGCAATCCAGCCAAATTGGCCTTCTTACTGTTCTTCATGCATGTCACTCAATGTCTCATCTCTCTGTTTTTATGTTGGTTCTTCCTCATGCTTGGAAGTCACTCCCTCCACACCCTTATTTCTAAGAGTCCTTAGTGTCTTTCAAGACCAAGTGCAAGGAGCACTTTCTATATGAAGCCATTTTTGATCTTCACAGTTGGTAGAGCCTTCACCAGAAGCATAAGCACCTATCCCCATCCCAGTCCTTTCCATTCCTTATAGCTTGCACAACACACCTATAGGTGTGGGTGTTGTCTTCCCATCCTCCCCCAAGCCCATCAGGATGTGAGTTCCTTTAGGGCAGGTATGCTTTTGTTTTTGTCTTTATATCCCTAGCAGCTAGCAGAGTTCTTGGCACAATCATTAGTTAATGCTTGCTTATTGATTGATATTGTGCATTCTCCCCTAGCACTGTCGGTTCAATACCTGGTTTGAATCATTCTGGGAGATTTCACACAGCTGTCACACAAGTAGGAGGAGGGGGCCCACTACAAATATTTTTTAATCTCAAATTGGAGACAGCTGTGGATAGAGGACTGGACCTGAAGTCAAGAAGACCTGAGTTCAAATCCAGCCCAGACACTTGCTCGATGTGTGATTCTAGGCAAGTCACTTAGCCTCTGTTTACCTTAATCCACAGGAGAAGAAAATGGCAGACCACTGCAATATCTTTGCCAAGAACTCCCCTGTGGTATCATGAAAAGTTGGACATGACTAAATGACCAAACAACAATAATCTCAAATGGGCAACGCAATCCTGTTACTTTTCCATAGCTTGCTCTTTTGTCTCCCACAATGGCTATTCCAAACCCTCTTCTCTCTTCCAGACTTCCACACTATTTCCTTCCCCCTTCCTCTCCACAAAGGATCTTCCCTTATGCTTCATTATGAAATTAGGGGCAATTTTCCAATTTTATTTCTCCTCTGTTCTGCATCTCAAGACCACTTGACATTTTTTCCTGCTGTTCCCCATTCTCTGAGGAAGATCAAGCCCTTCTCCTCAACTGGGCCAACCTCTGTACCTATTTCTGCTTCTTCCTCTGGTCTGGCAGAAGGCAACTGTAATCATCCCCTCTCTGCTAATTTTCAGTCTCTCTTTATCTAGATGCCTTCCCTTCTGCCTATAAGCACAATCATATCTTCTACATTTCTTGACATCCCCGCCATCCCCATCTAGCTATAAGCCTGTATCTCTCTTCCATCACAAGCAAACAGCTTGAAAAACCTGTCTTCAAGAATAGCTAGGTGGTGCAGTGAATAAAGCACCAGCCTTAGAGTCAGGAGGACCTGAGTTCAAATTCAGTCTCAGACATTTAATACTTACTAAACATGTGACCTTGGGCAAGTCACTTAACCCCAATTGCCCTACCTTCCCCTCTGCAAAAAAGAAAAAAGAAAAAGTTGTTTCCATATATGGCCTTTATTTTCTCATTCCCTTGCAGTTTGGCTTCCATCCTCATCACTCACTTGAAGCTGTTCTGTCCAAAGTTACCAGTGATCTCTTAATTGCCTAAATCAGTGCCATTTTCTCAGACCTCATCCTTCTAGACCTAGACCTACCATTTTGCAGTATTGACCGTCTCCTCCTACATATACTATCCTCTGAGTTTTCATGAAAGTGTTGTCTTGTTTTTCCCCTCCCTATATAGCCACTCTTCAGTGTCTTTTTCTAGATTTTCACCCTGTTCCAAAACTTAACTCCACAGCTCTGACTTTGCCCTCTTCTCTCTCTATATTCTCAGTGAGTGGTCTCATCTCTGTGCCAATGACTCCTATATCCCTAGGGTCAACCCTAGTCTGGAATTTCCCACTGGATAGTCAAGTAGTAAATAAATGCTTCCTCTGTGCCAGGAAGTGTGCTAAGCCCTGAGGACACAAAAAGAGGCAGAAGACAGTCCCTGCCCTCAAGGAACTCACAAGCAACAAGAAACTAATATGTACAGACAAGCTATGATTTCAAAGAGAAAGCATTCCAATTAAGAGGGGTTTGAAAAGGAGTCCTATAGAAGATGGGGGTTTTAGTTTGAACTTCAAGGGAGTCAGGGAAGGTAGTAGGTGAAGATGAGGGAGGACATCATTCCAAGCATGAGGGAAAGCCAGAGAGAATACCCAGAGCCAAGAGATGGAGTGAAGCAAGGAGGTCAGTGTCACTGGATCAAGGAGTCCTAAGAGGCAGGGAATAAGGTGTAAGAAGACTGTAAAGGCAAGGGAGAAGACTGGTTATGAAGGGCTTTGAATGTTAGAGAGAGGATTTCATATTTGATCCTGGTGGTGATAGGGATCCACTGGAGTTTATTGAGCAGAGAGGTGACAGCTGAATGGAGGTCACTGCTGAATGGAGGATGGATGGGAGTGGGGAGAGACGTGAGGCAGGCAGACCCACCAGTAGGATGTTGTAGGAGTCCTAGAGTGAGAGGATGAGGGTCTGCATAAAAGGAGAGGAAACATTTTTTTAGGAGAGGAAATATTTGCCAGGTATTGTTAAGGTGATATCATGTGGACATCAGAAATTCATGATAACCCAAACAGAGAATTCAAGGTCTTTCTCTCCAAACCCATCTCTCTTCCTAACTTTGCTATTTTTTTCAGGGATACCATTGATCCTTCTAGAATCCAGGTTCAAACCCTGAAAACCATCCTCCACTCTTCCCTCACCTTACCTACGGTATCTAAGCAGTTGTCAAGTCTTGTTAATTCTCCCTCTCTGCTTTCTATCCCCTTCTCCCTGCTCCCACAGCCACCACCCTTCTTTAGACCCTCATCACTATTTCAATATCTTCTTAATTGATTTCCTACATCAAATCTAACCCCTAATACATCCTCCCCATAAATGGCAAAGGAATTTTCCTAAAATGCAGGTCTAACCATGTCATTCCCTTTCTCAAGAATTTCTTTTGGCTCCCTCTTTCTTCATCATCATCATCATCATCATCATCATCACCTAGCATTCATAAAGCACCTACTATATACTAGGCACTTAACAAATATTATGTCATTTGATCATCACAGCATCACTGAGGGATAGATGCTATTGCTGTCCCCATTTTACAATTGAGGAAAACAAGGCAAAAAAGTCAAGTGATTTACCCAAGATCACATGGTTAGTAAGTGCCTGAGGCTGGATTTGAACTCAGCTCTTCCTGACTCCAGGCCTGGTGTTCTATGCACTGCACCCCCAGCTGTCCTTTAAACCCCTCCTCTAAGTATTTTAAAGCCCTTTGAAACCTACATTGAGTTGACCTTTCCAGGCTCATTATACTTTATTGCCCTCTTTCTCACTCTACATTCTTGCTGTTCCTTGTATACAGCTTTTCTTCTCTTGTTCTGTGCCTTTGCAAAGCCTAGAAAGCACCTACCTCCTCAACTTCTCTCCTTAGACTCCCTAGCTTCCTTCAGAGCTGTGTTCCAGTGCTACCTCCTATGTGAGACCTTCCCTAATTCCCCACAACTGTTTGTCTTCCTACAAATGACTTTGTTTACGTATGTGCTCTCAAGTACATACTCACACAATAGAAACTACTTGAGAGCAGAGACCATTTCCTCATCTTTCTATCTCTAACACCCAGCACAGTATATGCCTTACTAAGGCATTTAAGAAAGACTTGACTGGGGGCAGCCAGATGGCACAGTGAATAGACTACTGGCTCAGGGGTCAGCAAGACCTGAGTTCAAATACAGCCTCAGACACTGAACACAAAAACTACCCTTGTGACTTTGGGCAAGTTACTTAACCCCAATTGCCCTACCTTCTCCCCTCCAAAAAGAAAATAAAAGAATCACTTGACTAATTGATTAATTTGTCCCCAGCCCTGAGTGACGTCCAACATCAGCTCCTGATCCTGTTGCTAGAGAAAAAGGAAAAGATCCTGTCCCAGGAGGTAGATGTGGTAAGAAAAGCTGCTTCCTTCCCAGAAGTAACCTGGGCAGCCCCAAGTTCCCAGAAGCCTTGGAATGGGCAGTCTAGAGAATGAGTAAGAAATGGGGGGAGGAGGGAGCAATCCAGCAGGGAGAGTTTCAGTTCTGTGGATGACCTGCCTCTTCCTCTGCCCTGCTGCCCAGAACTCAGTGGTTTCTTAACTGATATAGAGCTGCCTCAAGGGTATAGTCTAGCAGTTCTCTCATGACCCTAGTTTCCCTGGGGGCTTTTTCAGAATAACTACAAAGTATCCCGTGCCCTTCTCCAGAGACCCTGGGTTCAGTCTGATCCTATTTCCCATAGGTGAAGGAAATTCTGAAGCAGAACTTCAATCAGACAGAGGAGAGGCCTTTCTCCCTTCCTTCAGAGCTGCTGTACTTTGTCAGGAGCCAGGATGAGAACATGACCCTCACTTTTGGCCTGTTGGAAGAGTGTGGACTTGGGATCTCAGGAGATGAACCCCAATTTACCTGGAACCCCAGTGCTCTGCAGTCACTTTGTTCCCTGTATGGGAGTCTGCTGATTCTGCAGGCTCTCACTTAAGTCTGCTGAATTAGGTCCCTCTTTCCCCACATATTTCATATTTCCTACCCCTATGTCAGTCCCAGACACAGAGAATAAGGGGCCAGCCCTATTTCACATCACAGAAGCACATTTGTGCATTGGGCCCTCCTCTGTGACCAACTATTTCAGTGACTCCCAAAAGGAATCCCCACTGTGACATACTAGACAAGTGGGCATCCAGCCTCTACTTCAAGACCCCTTTGCAGGGAAACCCACCACCTCTCAAGGCAACTCATTCCACTATTGGAAAGTTTTATTATTAGGAATTTTTTTCCTAACATCAAGCCTTCATTTGCCTTTTGCAGCCTCTGTCCACTGCTCCTAGTTCTGCTCTCTCAGGTCAACAGAACAAGTCCATTCCCTTCTCTGCAGCCCTTTAAATACTTGTACACAGCTAGAAGGTCACATCTGTGTCTTTTCACAATCATAGCTCCTTCAACTGTTCCTCATGTGATATGGATTCAAGGCCTTTTGCCCTTGTGGTTGCTCTCCTCTGGACATTGTCCAGGTTATCAGTGCTCTTAAACTGTGGTGCTCAGACCAGATGAAATGTGAACAGGGCAGAGGTGAAACTATCACATGCCTCTTCCTGGAAGCCTTTCCCTGCAGTCCAAGATGGCCTCAGCCTTTGAGACATCTCCTCAAGTGATGACTCAATGAGCTTGAAGTCCATTAAAACCTCCAGATCAGTTTTTAGACACATTGCTATATAACCATGTCTTGATAGCTTAAGGTGTCACTAGCTTCCATATGACCAACCCTAATTTTTACATTCTTTCCTTCAGTATGGTTTTGTACCTCTTTTTCTAAGCTATTAATTCTCATTTTATACCTTTCTTTCCCTAAATATTGCTTCTTTTCCCATTTTCTCCTCTACTGCTCCCATTTGGTTTTTAAATTTATTTTTTAGCTCTTTAAAATTTTTTTTTTTAGGAATTATCAGACATGGATTTTTCTTTGAGATTTTCTTGTAGATATTTCCAAGTTATTTTTTTCTTGGTTTGTGTAGAGCTTCCCTGTCTTCATAATAGCTCTTTATGGTGAGATTCTTTTTTGTTTGCTCATTGCAATAGATTATGAACACCTTGAGGACAAGGCCTGTCTCTTGTTGTATCCCCATTGCTTAGAATAGTGCCTATCACATAAGAGGTGCTTAATAAATGTTGATTGTTTAATAAATGCTAGATCATTTGCCTTGACTAGTAAAAACCACCTCTTTTAAACTTTAGTCAGCTTTGTATGGATAATAATATGTGCAAATTTTCTCTCTTCTTAGAATGCAAAATACAAGGGTTTCACTTTTATCTTTGTATCCCAATGCTTAGCACAGGGCCTGGAACATAATAAATACTGTTGAGTGACTGTTCACCTCCCTGGGCCTCAGTTTCCTCATCTGTAAAATGAAGGAGTAGACTAGATGACTTCTGAATTTCCTTCCAGCTCCACATCTACAATCCTTGTGTTTCAACAAACATAATTTTGATTTTCTCAGCAGCATGGAGGACTTGGAGGAAATACTATCCAGACAAAGTATTTCTAGCTTGTTTTTCAAATACAATGTGGTGAGGTAGTCCAGAAAATTATGCATGTTGTAGAATATTTTGACATCACCAAGGACATGCATGACTAGAAAAGGAGACAGGAAAATCACACATGGCATGGAGAAAAAATGAGCCCTGACATTTCAGTGGTAGCCTGTAAAAAGTGCCATCAGCACCTGGAATGGGTCCACCAGGGAAGTTGAACCAAAGAACATGAATGAGAAACCTAAGTGGGTGAAGGATATATATTCCCCAGATTATAAATCACTGAGTTAGTCCATGTGTGTTTATGTGGGTTCCTCCCATTGGTTCTAATTCTTTTTTACAACATAACTAATAAGAAAATATGTTTAGTATGAATGGTATAAAATAGAGCCTATATCAGATGATATGCCATCTTGGGGAAGGGGATAGATGGAGACAAAATATAAAACTTGAAATCTTAGGAAAGTGAATGTTGAAAATTAAAAATAAATACATTTTTTAAAAGAAAGAGTATCTAAGGTAAATGGAAGGAGGCTATATTACTGGTCACTGGCACCTTAGGAAAGACAAAAGGAAAACAAATGGATTCTTTCTTGAGCTCCTGAAGATTTGGAGACTGAGGAGGAGGGAGGGCTTTAAATCTAGGGCTTCTGAGGGAAAGGCTGCAGACCTAGGGGAGGGCGATGTCCTAGAGCTGCAGCTCAGCTGGGAGGGTTGTCGTCCTCCAAATCTTGGCATCAGTGGTTCCCCAACACTGGAATATGTGCCCTTCTCACCTCTTCCTTATTGCCTCTGCGATAAAATCAACTCCACAGTCTGACATTTTAGACCCTCCACAATCTAACTACTTACCTTTCCACACTTATCTCAGTCAATTAGTCAGGCAACTGGCATTTATTAAGGGTTTATTACTTCCCAGGCACTGTGCTAAGGGTTAGAGAATGAAAGAAAGGTTAAAAAAGGGAGTCTGCTCTGACGGAGATCATCATGGGACAGGACACAAACGAATACGAACATGAAGGCTATATCCAGTACAAAGGGAAGTTAGCCTCAGATAGCAAGTATTAGGGAGGGGGAGGGGGAGACTAAGGGAGGGTAGAAGAGGGAGAGGCCTCTTATAGAGAACACCAGGGAAGCCTGGAGGCAGAAGTAAGAAGGGAGAACATTTCAGAATGGAGGGAGAGAGATAGTGAAAAGGGACAGACTTGGGAGATGGAGTCTCGTGTTGGAGGAATAGTAAACATGCCCAGTCTCCTAACTCATATTATCTCACCTTAATCTACTTTGTACACTTGGCATCCCAGACAAACTGCATTCCTGGCTCTTAGAATTCATCTTTGTATCTCCCTTGATTCTTACAAGCCACCCCACCCTCTATACCTTCAAAGCAATCATCCTCAATTCTACCTCATAGAACTGGTATTTTCTTTTGGGTTCAGCTCAGGGGCCACCTCTTCCATGAAGCCTTCCTTCCCTGATGCCATCAGGGGTGTTAGTACTTCTAACTGCCTGGTTTCAGTAGTAGTACACCCTCCTCTGTGGGCCACCAGGCCTTCCCTTTCCCTCCAAACCTTTTTAGAGCCTAAGGCAGAGCTCTCCCCTCTATCAGCCCAACAATGCTCAAGGCTTGACTGTCTTCTGTTCAATTCCCCCCCATAATGGCCCCTGCAACCACTATCCAACCCTGCTAACTGTCTTTGCCCCAGGTGAAAGAATTCTTCATTACAGTATCATCTCTTCCCTCCTCAAATTACCTCACTACTTTCCTTTTCTATCTCAGCCAGGAAAATACAAAATTCTTTGAGGGTAGAGGATGTTTATTTTTTGTTTGCTGTTTTTCTTATCTTCAGTATCTAGTATTATGCCTTGTTCTTGTTCATTTGTGTCCAACTCTTTGTGACCCTATTTTAGATTTTCTTGGCAATGATACTAGGGTGTTTTGCCATTTCCTTCTCCAGCTCATTTTACAAATGAGGAAACTGAGGCAAACAGGGTGAAATGACTTGTCCAGGATCACAGAGTTAGTGTCTGAGGCTGGATTTGAACTCAGGCCTCCCTGACTCTAGATTCTGTGCTATATTCACCTAGTTGGCCCAGGGCCTTGTTCACAGCAATTTTAATCCATGGCTGAGCCAAGGACCAGCCTAGATTGGTAGCAGAGTAAACAGAGTGAGGACCTTGGAAGATCTGAGTTTGAATCCTGACTCACATATTTACTAGCTACTAGTTTAGCCCTGGGCAAGTCACTTCATTTCTGTTAGCCTCAGTGTTCTCATCTCTGAAAAAAATAATAACAACATAATAACAGCCCCTGCTACCTACAATTGTTGCTAGGATCAAATAAGGTAATATTTGTAAAACTGTTTTGCAAGCCTTTAAGTGTTAGATGACAATTTAGTTACTGTAGCAAAATTCAGATAAGTCACCAGCATGATGATGGTGTTGTGGGCCACAGCAGCCCTTGGTGGCCATTTACTGAATTGTAGAAACTCCTTGGAGCATGGCAGTATTGACAAGTTGGAAGATGTCCAGGATGAGAAGGAGACTGGAGACCCTGTGTGCCAGGACCAGTTAAAGGACCTGGAGGGAAGGGACTCAATGGCTGCCTTGAAATACTTGAAGGGCTCTCATGGGGAAGAGAGGTGAAACATGCTCTGCCCAGTCCCAGAGGGACCAGGTTACTGGATGAAAGTTAGAGAATCAGATCTAGGTTTGATATAAAACAAAAAAGTGACAACACTTCCTAACCATCAGAAAAGTCCCCAAAAATGTCGTGGGCCACTTCTAGAGAGAAAGGTAGAAGGATGGCCCAGTGGCTAGAGCACTGGACCTGGAGTCAGGAGGACTTCAGCTCAAATCTGGCCTTAGATCCATGCTGTGTGACCCTAGACTAGTCACTTAATCTCTACTTGCCTTAATTTCATCCACTCTCAAAATGAAATAATAATAGCACTTACTTCCCAGGGTTCTTAGGAAGATTAAATGAGATGATATTTACAAAGTACTTAGCAGAGGATGATTTCAGAAAAACTTGGAAAGACTTATATAAACAACTGGCTGCAAGAGGGAATTTCTAAAGACAGTAAAAGCTTCACCAGTAAATTCAATGGAAACAATAGCAAGTCAGAAAAAGAACAGAATTACAACATGTACACTAGAAGGGAATTTAATCTTCTCAACAGTATACTAAACAAGTGATCATCAGTCTTTGCTTGAAGACCTCCCAGGAGGAGGAGCCCACCACCTCCTAAAGCAGCCCAAAATCACATGAGCTTTTCTGTTGTTTGTTTATTTCCATATCATGCTGTTGGGGTATAATGAGCTTTCAATCCACTAAAATCCCAAGAACTTTTTCCTAGTGAAATTCCTTTTAGCCTGAGCTTCTCTATCAGGTACTTGTCAAACTGAGTTTCAGAAATCAAAGGCAATACATTACATTTGTCTTCAGTGTCATCTTTCCAGATTCCATCAGCCACTCAGCATTTATTAAGCGCTTACTGTGTACTAGGCACTAGTACACTAGGTGCTAAGCCACTGAAGATACAAAGAAAGGCAACAGACAGTCCCATCCCTCCAGGAGCTCGACATCTAATGAAGACAAGTAAGTACTCGAATCTGTAAAGATCTTTTTGGCACCTGTCACCCCACATGTTTGCTATTTCCCCATCCCAACCCCAGCTTTCTGTCAATTACTCACTGGATACAGATGCCACCTGCCCTTGAACCAAGGCATTGATTAAAATTGTTAATTAAAAAAAAAAGCACAGGATCAAACTGAAATCCCTGGTGCTTTCTACTAGATACGTTTTCACCAAGTACTCTTTAGGTGCAACATTGAGTCCAGTTCTTAATCCCCCTAATTGCTCTCTTGCTAACATACATTGGGGCAGCCAGGTGATGCAATGCATGGGTGCCAGACTTGGAGTCAGGAAGACTTGTCTCCTTGAGTTCAAATCTGACCTCAGACCAGCTGTGCGATCCTGAGCAAGTCACTCAGCCCTCATCTGCAAAATGAGTTGGAGAAGAAAATGCTGAAGCACTGAAGTAATTTTCCAGAGACAGGATTCAAACCTCAGTCTTGTAACTCCTTCCAACTGCAAGTGTTATAACCTGGTGATATCCATATGATGGAATGAACCTTGTCTCAGTGTAATGGAAAGTTGTGTCATTGTTGTACACATAAAATGCAGGAACATTCTGAAATTCTAAGATGGGAGAGAGTCTAGGAAAGGACCATTTTCTAAGTGAGGTGAGAGTAAAAAGGCACTCCCAGAGAATGTGGGGAATAGATGGAGTGTGTGGTTGGTCTGGCAAAGGTGTGGTGTGAAATGTTCACTGGACTCAGGAAGGCCTAATTATTATCATCATCATCATTATTATTATTATTTTGCTTTTTGGAGGAGGGAAGGCAGGGCAATTGGGATTAAGTGATTTGCCCAAGGTCACATGGCCAGTTAGTGTTAATAGTCTGAGGTGGAATCTGAACTCAGAGGTCCTCCTGAATCCAGGGCTGGTGATCCATTCACTATGCCACCTAGCTGCCCCAATGAAGGTCTAATTCTACAGATGGTTGAGAACTAATGCCCACTTGATCCTTCTTTGAGTCAAAAGCCTGAACACCAATGCTTAGTAATGGAATCCTAATAATGTTGCCCCCAGCCCCAACATTCTAACTTCTATATGGACTCCCCAGAACTGCAGGCATGACCTGATTTAACCATATAATCTGGCTTTAACCACAATACCTAAGTGTCTGTCTTGACCACACAGAACCACAATAACTAGCCAATCAGAAAGCAGCACAACCAGGATGTTTGACCATGGAACCATAGAAGAGACCCCTTCCCTATTATCTAATCCATTAACAAACCCCTCCTACCTTTTCCATATTCATAATTTCGATTGTGTAATCAACATCATCACACTCCAAATTTGCCTGTGTTTGTTGTCTTACTAAATTGCTGGTTCCTCCTGGAATCTAGCCTGCTTCTGAGCAGTTGTGATTCTCAATAAAGGCCAATACTTGGATTAGAGGAGTCTGACTCAGAATTCCTTGAGATGGTGCCATTACAACACACCAGGAAACTGCAGCACTTGGCACAGTCCCTGATATTTATAATAGGCACTTATTAAATGCTTATTGACAGACTGATTGACTCTTATTGCAATAAAAACTTTGAAAAGGAAAAACTCACATTATCTCAGAATTAGAAGGGCTGTGAGAATAACTAAACCAAAAGGCCATCCAGGCTCTGGAGGCAGCCATTGGTTTGGCATGTTCTAAAGGGGCTCTTAGCTGACAGGTAGATCTAGGTCCCTTCCAGCTCTGGATTTTCTGATTGTGACACATTCTTCAACAGACTCTCTCCCTTTTCTTTCCACAACTTCCCAAAACACAGAACCCCCTCCTGCTTCGATGCCTTCTTCCCTCTATATCCAGTGTCTTCTCTCTTTTTTAAGGTGAACTCACAGGTAAAGTCCAATTCAAATACCATCTCCTCAGTGCCTTGATCTCAGTAGTGACCTGCCCCTGGCTATTGAACTTCCCTACTCCTTTCTTTTGTCCTCATGTAACCCTTCTCATGCACTGTAGCACCAGGACTTCCAGCTTCTTCACCCCAATTCCAGGAGAGGGCAAGTCTTCTCTATCTTCCCAGAACCTGGCTCAGTGTTTCACATCCAACAGTGACTGGGCAGACACCAAACTGATGCTTGTTGAATTCTTTAGGTGAGAACCGAAGGCTGTATTTGGAGGACAGAAGGTAGTTGGGCTTGGCTAGGGTCTAGAGGAAGCAGAATGAAACAACAGTAGGAGGAAACTCAACCTTGATTCAGATGCTGACAAGGCTGGAAAACTCCAACTTAGCCACAGTTCTCAGGGATTTCCTTACCTTGACTTCCTGGAAGAAGGATCCCTAGCACGAACATTTCTATGCAGCAGGTGTTCCAGAAGTAAGTAATAAGGGAGAGATCCTCTCTGCTTGCTATTTTCCGACTTTGCCAAAAGTGGAACTGGGTGAGGAGGAGTGAGGGAGGAGAAACAAGAGGAAAGGGGGGCGGGGCGGAGCAGAGGAAGTGGACAGTCTAGACTGCCGGCTCATTGACTCTCCCCATTGACCCTTAGAAGGGAATTGTGATCTTCATGTTAATCAATATGATATATTATGAATATACTCATAATTAGGTTTCTGAAGAGCTGCTTTTCTGGCTCGAGTCAGAGCTCACAGTGTAGCTTAAACTGATTCATCAAAACTGACAACGGTCATGATCCCTGGATCTTAAGGGTATCGAATCAGATTGTAGAGCCTGTTCCCTTCACAGAACCCTGGTTCTGTCCTCTACAAGAGTTGGTCAAGACCCTCAAAGACTTGACTCCAGAATTGTACTGAGGCTTTTATGGGTTTCTCCTGGGAAGCCATCAATCAATTATTTGCAATCCACCTCTCCCCCTCCTTCTCTACTTGTGATTTAAGTATAGAAGCTGTGCTTTTACTCCAGCTATGAGAACATTCCTCACTTTGAAAGATTAATTGAACTATTTGATTAATGGCTCTCCCCTCCCTGTGACTGTTTTGTGCAGCCCCAGGAATCCGCAGGTTAGAGACTGGCTCAGTAAAAATGCTGTCAACAAGTGCCGGGGGCTTATATCAACAGTCAGGCTGGGCAAGCCTGGACAGAAGACAGAAAACGGCGATGCTCACATTAATGTCTGATTCCTTCCTTTCTGGAAATGGGGCAAGAAAAAAGGAGCATGAGGCGAGCAAGAGGCAAGTCATTTCAGTTCTGTTGGAACGGGAGGACAGCTCACAAAACCTCTCTCTGAAACAAAGCGCACAGCTTCCCCCACAGCCACCCCACCCCACAGGGCCTGCAGCATCCCACAAGGCTGCCCCACCCCACAGGGCTTCAGCATCCCACAAGGCTGCCCCACCCCACAGGGCTTCAGCATCCCGCTCGGCCGCCCCACCCCACAGGGCTTCAGCATCCCACAAGGCTGCCCCATCCCACAGGGCTTCAGCATCCCACAAGGCTGCCCCACCCCACAGGGCTTCAGCATCCCGCTCGGCCGCCCCACCCCACAGGGCTTCAGAATCCCACAAGGCTGCCCCATCCCACAGGGCTTCAGCATCCCACACGGCAGCCCCAACCCCACGTCAGCCCCATCCCATAGGGCTTCAGCATCCCACAAGGCCGCCCCATCCAACACGTCAGCCTCATTCCACACTCTCACCCCATCCCACACAGCTGTCCCATTCACCACGGTGGGTAGCACCCCTTACACATACTTGCAGACGCTGGTACCACAAGGCCACCAAGGTAAGTGCAGCAGGGAGAAAAACAAGGAGGAGAGGGGGTCTGGAAGGAAGACACCCAAGAAAAAAGCCTGGAGAAGAGCCAGCTAGGTGCCTCTAGCCTGCGCAACCCCTCCCAGAGCATTAAAAAGTGAGCCAGAGTCCGCGGGCTGATAGCTCCATCCCCCACTCCTGGCTCCTCTTGGTTTTGCCAAGAGATCTCCAAAGGCTGGATAGCTATTCTGGATAGCTCTATCTGGCAGAGTGGATAGAATGTTGAACCTGAAATGAGGAAGTCCTGAGATCAATTCAGAGCTCAGATACTTACTGGCTGCGTGATCTTGAGCCTCTGCCTTTCTCAGTTTTCTCATCTGTCAAATGGGCATAATAAGAGCACTTACCTCCCAGAGCTGCTGTGTGTATTAAATGAGAGGGCAATTTTAAAGCGCTTAGTACACAGTGCCTGACTCATTATAAGAGCTAAATAAATGTTAGCTACTCCTCGGTGCCCTGCAGTGCCATGAAATCTGAAGGAGCAGACAAGGCACAGAAGGGGGGAGGGCGGTTACTGTGCAGTGGTCAGGAAAGATGAGAGCTGAGAAAGTCATCAGAGTCAGCAGATGAAATGATTGTTGGTTGTTTGTTCCCTGAAAGAAGGACGTTTCAGTTTAGGGTGAAGACACATGGCAGATGGCAAGGGACTGAGGAGAGGAAGGTGAAGAAGTGGGGGCAGCAGCTACAGATTTGGCAGGGGAAGGAGAGATCATTAGTAACAATAACACTGATGATGATGATGATGATGATGATGATGATGATGATGATGATGATGATGATGATGGCTAACATTTACATAGTACTGAGCTGGCCACAGCACCCCTCTACTTCAGAAAGCCCAGCAGTTCCCTAACCCTTCCCTAACGCTCTGCTCCACCTTTAAAGCCCTTCACAGCCCAGGCCTCTTCTGTCTTTCTCACTTTCTTATACTTTACGCCCTGCCCTGTACTCTTTCATGGCTCAGGACGTTTTCTCTGGCTGGCCTCCATGCTTGGACTGTTCTCCCTCCTCAGCTCCCCATCTTGGTTTCTCAGGTTTCAGGTCCCAGAGAAAATTCCACTTTTCTCAGGGAGATTTCCTGAAATCCCTCTTCCTTCTAGTACCTTCTTTCTGATTAATATTTCCAATTTATCATACATATATAGTATGGTTATGTATATGTGTATATACACACATACATAGTTGTGTGCACGTTATCTCTCCCATTACATGTGAACTGTTCAAGGACAGGGGTGTCTTTGACTTTTTTTATTGTATGCCTAGGGCTTAGCTCAATGCTGGGCACATAGTAGGTGTATAATAAATGTTTGGGGGGCAGACTGGTTGTCTGATGGCTTACATGGTGAAGCCTCAAACTGACTGCTCCATCCTTTCAGGAGTGAGGAGTCAGAGAGACTAACTAGCTTCTGTCCCCTCCTCCCTTGTCCCTCCTAAGAACCATGGCCTCTGCATTTGTGTCGGCTGCCAAGAACGTTATCCAAGAGCTGAGCAAAGATGGGGAGCTGATCCCTGTAGACAGCCTCAAGAACTCGTTCCACTTCAGTCCCTACTTCCTGGTCAGGAAGAAGACCAGGAGCTCCTTGTTTTGGAGGTCCCAGTATGTTTGCCTCAATTTAACTCTCAAGGACATTCTGGATCCAAGCTCCCCAGAACCAGGTACAGTTCACTGGGGGCAGGGTGATGAAGGGTGAGAGAAGGAACTGGGGAAGGCTACTGAGATGGACTATGAAAGGGAAATGGTTAGCTGGCTTGGCCAGAACACACAGCATCTTAGGAGTGGATGCATGGCCACATGCCATCCAGTATCAGTGATGTCAAGAATGTTCTGTATGGCCCCGCTACATAGAAGGTATGGTGAATTGGGAAGGCAATACAGAGCCCAGGAATAAGCCAGAGCCTTGAGTCTGAGCCCTGGTCCTTCCACTCACTAGATGTGTGGTTGAGGATAAGTCACTTACCTTTTTAGAGCCTCTGTTTCCTCATCTGTAAAATGGGAATGATGATATTTATACTCCCCATTTCACACACTGGTTCTGAAGAAAGCACCTTTTACATATTAAAGTGCTATAGAACTGTGAGTTATTGTGATTTGGGAAGTACACAGAAGATTGGGGTCCCAGATGCCTTTACTTGGTCCCATGCTGGCCCCTGCTGACAGCCAGGTTTAATTCTCCCTTTAGCTAAGGATTGGCCTCTCTCCCTCCAGAAGTGACCCAGCTTGGACCATTCCACTTTAGTGATGAGGTGGAGGGGAAGGTGTCTGGCACTGTGCAGGTGACAGCCTCTGTTCAGGGGAAGATTTCAGGACAGATCTCAGAGTCAAACAAAACCACCCTCGAGGTCAAGATTCTTACTGTGTCTCCTACCACCTGGGACTGCTTACAAAAGGAAAGGTGAGAAGAATGGACAAGACAAGAGCTGAGAGCTCTAGTCACTTTTCTTTGGGTTTGGGGGCAAGGTGGAAGAGGGAAAATGGGAGCAAAGGGGAGTGTCCTTGGGGCAACCAGAGAGAAATAGAGAATGAGGGTTTTCCATGGGGAAGGTTTGAGTTTACTTCATATCAACTTTCACAAATGTCCTGTATTGTCTGAGGCCTGGATAAGACCCTGTCCCCAGGCTCTTGGGCATCACAGGCTAGTGGGAGATGAGAATAATCCATTTAAACATTTCACTATACTATATAAACGGAATAGGAAGGTACAAAGTGAGGTTAAAGGAAGAAGATTATTCCCAACAGGGGGAGATCTGGAGAGGTTTACTGGAGGAAGGGGCATTTGAATTTAACTTTATTTAATGTGTAGGAAATTAACAGGTTAAGAGAGTGAGGAAAGACATTTCAGGAATAGGGGACAACAGGAGCAAAGAACACAAGGGGCAGTATTTTTAAAAAATGTATTTATGTCTGTTTTATACCACCTCCACTCCTAAATGTTTCTCCCCAGGTAGCAGTCTATTCTTTGTGACAAAGAACACAAAATAAGGGAAATAATGGGTCAGCAAAACTAGGCAATGTGGCAGCTGAGTCTGACTGTGTATATAATGTTCCACATCCATAGTCCCCCACCTCTGCGAAGAAGGGAGAAAGGTTTATTTTCACCTTATCATTATAACTCAGTATTATGTTTTGTTTTTGCTCTTCTAATTTACACCATTACATCCATTGTGTATATTCTTTTCCTGCTTGTGCTTACTTTATTTTGCATCAGTTCATAGAAGCCTCCCCATGTTACTCTGAATTCTTCCACTTCTTTATTTCTCACACTCATACATTCAGGTGCCACAATTTGTTAGGTTTCTACTTTGTTCCCAGTTCTTGGCTACCATAAAAAGTGCTTGTATGAATATGACCTTCTGCCTTTAACCTCCATGGAGCACACATGCCTAGCAGTGGGATCTCCAGGTCAAAGATGTGAACATTTTATCCTCATTCCAAATTGTTTTTCAGAAAGACTGAACAAGTACATGGCACCATCTTCAGTCATCTTGGGGTGCCTGTCTTTTCATAGCTGCTCTAACTTTGCTCATTTCAATTTTTGGTAATCTTTGCCAACTTTCTGGGTGGAAGGTGAAACCTCTGGTTTGTTTTGATTTGCCTTTTTGAGGGCAGTTTCAAACAGTCCTGTTTGAATGGAATGGAAAAATTGTGGAGTGGAGTCCTGTGAAGTAAGAAAGGAAAGGTAGACAGTTCTCAGATCAGTGGCAGGTCTTGAATGTCAGGCAGAGCAGTTTGAACTGCATTTAGTAGGCAGTAGGGAGTCATTGAAGACTTCTGAGCAGAGGAATGACCTGACCTGATTGACAAATGAAGAAGATGAAGCTAGCGGCTATATGAAGAACAGAGTAAAGGGGGGAGAGGATGCAGGAGGCAGGATGGACAATTTGGAAGCAGTTGGGTTAGTTCCTGCAGGTGGTAATTAGGGTCTGTAAGAGAGGAGGGGACAGAAAATATTCTCTCTTTGTGACCTCTGGAGTTGATCATAGGACCCAGGATTTAGAGTAGGAAGGGAATTGATTGAGGTGCCACCTGGTCTTGGACCTTCATTGTACAGATGAGTAAACTGAGGCTCAGAGAAGTTCCTTTGAAGCTAGCACATTGTCCCCTGCCACAGATGCTAGGTAGACTCCTTCTCTTTTGAGTGTGGGAGGAACGCTTTTGATCACACTTTGAACCCCCCTCCCCTTTGCATGAAAGAGGGAGAGAGAAAGATCTCATTAGCTAATTCTACAAGATGCTATAGGAAGGGGAACAGTTTCAGAATCTAGGCAGCAATCAAACATATCTTTATGGATTGAGGGTGAGCATGGGTTGGCAGAAAGGCAGTTTCCCCAATGACATATCCTTATTACACTCATTTGTGATTGGCCAGCCAAGTAATCTGTCCTGAGCTCAGTCATCTATTTTGAAATTCCAAACCTGTTCCCAGCCAATCAGGAAGCTTCCTGATGATAGCTGGTGGGTTAATGGTGATGCACCTACTTTCTTGGGTAAACTATTTAGCTACTAGGCTGTCTATACTTCCTTCCTGTCAGTGTAGCTTAGAGTAGAAGCCCCATCACTTACTAGTTAGGAGTAAATCATTCAGCACAGCACCTAGCATAGCAAAAGATCTCATGATGAAGGAACTCTGTTGTCATTCAGTTTTTTTTCAGTCATCTCCAACCCTTCCCCACCACATCTGGGTTGTTCTTGGCAGAGATACTAGACAGTTTACCATTTCCTTCTCCAGCTTATCTTACAAATGAGGGAACTGAGACAAACAAGGTTAGGTGACACGCAGGTGTTTGAGGCCAGGTTTGAACTCAGGTCTTCCTGACTCCAGCCCCAGCACCCTGCCCACTGTGCCACCTGACTGCCCTGAAAGGGACATCTATTCCAATCTTCATGTGACAGATGAGGAAACTGAGTCTCATGGGACTGAAAAGATTTGCCCAAGGTCAAGAATCACTAGCTGAGCCTCACTTTCTCCATTCATAAAATGGGGGTTGTTATGAGGAAAGCCTTTTGAAATCCTTAAGTGTTAGAGAAATGGTGGCTCTGATTATGGCTGGCTAATGTGAAAGATTTGCAGGGACTGCCAGTGACAGTCTTCTGAGAGCAGTTATGGGTCTTGGGAGAAGTGGTTAGTGGGTGAGAATGGAGCTGACTGGGGAGGCAGGAGGTCCACCAAAGCCTCATTCCATGTGATCATTTCTTTGGGACCAGAGACAGAAATATCCAAGAGCCACTCTGAGGTTCCCTATACACAGTGCTCAAATAATGGAGCTTGAGTTTATTATCCTTCTGTCAGGAAATGTACAGTGTGCTTCATCTTCAGACTCTGAGATTAGTCATTGTGTTGGCCGTGATCCTTCACACTCCCAAAAGTTGCTGTTTTCACACAATTGCTGTTATTGTGTAAATTGTTCTCGTTATACTTGCTCAGTATGGGTCCATACAAGTCTTGCATTAAAATTGTCCCTTTCATCATTTTTAGGCACCATGATGTTCCATTACATTCATATGCCATCACTTATTCATCCATTCCTCCAGTGATGGCACCCCCTTTGCCTTAGTTTCTAGTTCTTTATCACTATGAGAAAGAGGTGCTCTAAATGATTTTGTAGGAATAGGTTCTTTCCATCTTTTAAAGTCTCCTTAGGGAATTATAGACCGAGAAGTGATGATGCTGGGTCAAAGAGTATGCACAGACGAATGACTTTTGGGGCATACTTCCAAGCTGCTTTCCAGAATGGCCATACCGATTGACAGCTCCTCCAACTGGACATTAATATGCCTATTTTCCTTCAATTCCTCGAACATTTGTCATTCTACCCTTTTGCCAGTCTGATAGGTATGAGGTAGGACCTCAGAATTACTTTAATTTGTGTTTCTTTAGTTATTAATGATTTGAAGTAGTTTTTCATACTGCACTGCTATTTATTCCTTGAACTGGGAAGATCCTCCTTTCTTTATCAGATGATGCCATCCTGACTAAGGACCCCTTCATCTTTGTCAAGGAATCTAAAACCTCCTCTGGTAGGGGCATTCAGGACCACTGAGTGGATGAATTCTGGAGAAGGCAGCAAAAAATAACCCAAAAATGAAGAATTCCGGCTAAGCCCCCAGAAGTCTAATGTCAGAGGAATGAGATTCCAAGTTATCTAATCCAAAGGGCATCACAGGAAATAAATACAGAGTATAGAGTCAGGTATTATCCCAGAGCAACTAAATCCCACAAATATTTATTAAGCATTTATTCTGTGCTCAGAGCCTGTACTATCTTGGAATTAGATAAAATGAATTTCCTCCCACATGGAACTTGCAGCACAAACAATTTGGGGTTGTCACAATAATTAGAACTGACAATATTCCTGAAGTCTAGGAGCCTTTGGACTGCCTCTAGCCTGCTTCAGTGTCCCCTCATATGTCTGAAGAGCTACCTTCCAAGCAGTCCCCTGACTTCAATACCATGCCCCTTCTGGGTCCTCCCTGGGTCCTTTTGAACTCCCTTTTGGTTGTTGCCTTTCTCCATTTGAATGTAAACTCTTTGAAAGCAAGCACTCTCATTTTGCTTCTATCTGTAGCCCCAGTGTTTAGCACGATACCTGGCATATAGTAAGTACTCAATAAATGCACATTCAGGGATCCATTTGTGAGCTGACACTTCACACCATTTGAATAACCAGGTGTTCATGTACAGGATGCACATGTCACTGAAGAAATTTGTCATGCCAACTAGACAGAGGAACAAAAATAACAGTGGGGTCCCTGCCTGATCTACCTAGAGCCCTGGAGTCATACAATCACTCCAAGAAAAAAGGAGCAGTAGCATTTATTAGCCATATAGATCAAAAGCATGGACTCAGAGTTCTGATCAATTTTAATGATTGTGCTTTGTTTTTCTATCATGTTTTGGAACCGGCCACAGTAGGCAGCTTCATTCCCAATACTCCACATATGTTAAGTAGGAAAGACCTCTGTCCTATGTAGAAGAAAATGGCCATCCACCTACTTAACCATAAGGGTATCCATCTTCAACCTTCTTACCAGAGTCTTTGCTTCTGTGTCTCTTGAAATAGGGACTCTAATATAAAGCAATAACCAAGAAAATAATTTGCTATTGGTTAAAAACTAGAAAAGTACCCAGCAACAAGAGGTAGAGAAATTCCATTTAAAATAACTGTAGACAACATAAAATATTTAGGAGTCTACCTGCCAAGACAAACCAGGACCTATATGAACACAATTACAAAATACTTTTCATACAAAGTCAGATTTGAACAATTGGAAAAATATTAATTGCTCATGGGTAGGCCGAGCTAATATAACAGAAATGATGATTTTATCTAAATTAATTTACTTATTCAGTGTCATACCAATCAAACTACCAAAATTATTTTATGGAGATAGAACAAATAATAACAGAATTCATCTGGAAGAACAAAAGGTCAAGAATATTAAGGGAATTAATGAAAAGAAATGCAAGGGAAGGTGCCCTAGCCATACCAGATCTAAAACTATATTATAAAGTGGCAAAACTATTTGGTACTGGCTAATAAAGTGATGGGTTAGTGGAATAGGTTACATACACAAGACATAATAGTTAATGACTATAATAATCTAGCATTTGATAATCCCCAAAACTCTAGCATCTGGGATAAGAACTTGCTATATGACAAAAAGTGCTGGGAAAACTAAAATAGTATGGCAGAAACTAGGCATAAACCAACATCTCACACCCTATATCAAGATAAGGTCAAAATGGGTACACCATTTAAAATGTAAAGGATGATATAATAAGCAAAATAGGAGAGTAAGGAATAGTTTACCTGTCAAATATATGTACAAGGGAATAATTTAGGAACAAATATGAGAGAGAGAATATTGTGAAATTCAAAATGGATAACTTTGATTACATTAAATTTAAAAGTTCTTGCACAAAAACATCCAATGCAACCAACATTAGAAGGAAAACAGAAAGCCTTGAAACAATTTTTACAGTCAATGTTAATGGGAAAAGCCTAATTTCTCAAATATATAGAGAAGTGAATCAAATTTATAACAATACATGTCATTCCCCAATAAATGGCCAAAGAATAGTGTGTGGGGAAAAGCCCTGCCCAAAATTTAATCAAAAACTCAGAGGCTTCTCAAGGTAGGAACAGAAAGCATTTATTCAATTCTCATGAGAAAGGGGTGTCACCTCCACTAGAACAGACTAGTGGAAGGAGGCAAGTTGCAGAAAACAAAATTTAGTTATGTACCCTAACACAGACAACCTCTCCCACTGTCCTTAACCTCACTGGTAAAGAGCTCAGCCTCCCAATCTAGTGTGGGATCTACCCCAGATAGAAAGAACAAGGAAACAATCTTCAAGCAATGAAAACTGATGGAACCATTTAGTACTCTGTTTGGCAGTGGGTGATAGCAGGGGAGGGGTAAGTTTTGGTTTCCCAGAGATCAGGTGGTCTACAGGAAAGTGAAACTTAGTCCTCTCTGCAGCAGAAACCCAGCTTGAGTTTAGAGCACTGTCTCCATTTTATGAGAATGCTTTCACCTTCTTCACTCAGTCCCTTGTCTCATCACACCTTTGAAAGCTTCCCACACCAATGCCCATAGGCTTCCTCTTCATTCCTCTGGCACCCCACTGTGCAAACACCTTTTATCAAATCATCCATGCTCCAAAAATATGAGAGATATCCCCCTTCTTTATTAGCTTCATCGATCCATTCCCAGTCTACATAAGGGACCTAGAGGATACGCCTTGCTCCACTGCATTGTACTCCTTTCTCCCAAAATTCTAACTTTTGGGGATCTGACAGAAAGAATTCTAACATCTCCAGTGCCCTTTTTAGCCCATTCCTACAAGATCTCGGTGCACTTATAGAATTCTGCCCTCTCAATCCCAGTCAAGGTCCATTTGCAATGACTCTTCCCTTCAAACCCTCCCCCCCACCTTGAGTTGGATTTATACAGAATACTCTTTTTCTCTCTTCAGTAAGTGGCCAGGTGTGTTCCTCCCCATCCTCCCAGAGACCAGTGTTATTGTTAAGTCCAGCCTTAGTAGTAAGGAGCCATTCTGGTTTTAGAGGGATAGGGACCCATGGCCACTGAGATAACCTCTGAGGCCCACCACAGACCCAACAGTTATTTAGGTTAAAATTCTGGGCTATAGTTTCCATCAATTGTTCAAACTTCTTTCTTTCTCTTGTCTGAGGTATTGATGCAAATGCAGGAATGATAGAATACAGCAATAAAAGAGTTAGGGAAATCCCCCTGGTGTTACACTGTGGTTACAAGCAAAGTGGTGATGTAGGGCAACAGAGACACAAGCAAAGATATCAAATACTGAGATAATCACAAGCAAGAAAGGAACCAATATACTCGCAACAATCAGGACTCTTAACAGGGAGGGAGAATGGTTTAGGGCTCATGTATCCACCCAGTGGGAGGGCCAAGACCAAGTTGGACATGCAGTTTCAAGTTTTCAGGCTTAGCTGACTGAATTGTCCATGTGGTGGGAGGTTCAACAGGTCCCTTTACCCTGGTGTGGTGAGTCCAACCCTTCTCTTCACTGCCTACTGAAGTGTCAGCTGTCAACAGGATCTGGAAAGGCCCTTCCAAACTCTTCCAAACTTCTTTGCCCTCCTTTTATCTGTGCCAGATCTCCTAATGCCATCCCTTTATCCACATTCACAAATAGGTAAAAAGATTTTTCCAGGGTGGGAGTGCCAGACCAGGGGATGAAGTTAACATTTCCTTCAGTTTGGAGATCCCTTCCTCCCCTTTCTTCCCCCATCTTATTTTATCAGGTTCATTATCCAACAAGTATTGGTTCAAGGATTTGGTGAGGGCTGCATAAGAGACAATCCAATTCCTATAATACCCCACCAGTCCCAGGAATTTTCTAAGTTTTCTGTTTATTTGGGGGAGGAGCATCTGTAGAATTCCAGCAACCCATTCAGGGTCTAATTTTCTTCTGTCCCTCACTAATCAAGTGCCCTAGGTACTTGACTTCCCTTTCCACAAACTGCAACTTATTTTCGGGAGACTCTTAAGCCCTCCTTGCCAAGGTAGTTAAGTAGCTGAATTGAAGCTTTGCTAATTTCCTCCCTCTTCCTTCTTGTCACCAGCAAATCATCCTCATATTGCAACACTTGAGTCCTACTGGAGGTTTTGAATTTCTCCAATATTTTCTCAAGGTGCTGCCCAAACAGATTCGGAGACTCTGTATATCCTTGAGGAAGGACACACCATGGGTACAGCATTCACAATATTATAACTTATCACAGAAAATCAAAATATAGCATTCATAACAACTTATCACAGAAAATGGCCACATTGTTTCCACTACAGTGGTCACAAAGTTTTGAACAAAGGACAATAATTTATCATTAATTCAATCACAAAGTATAATAGTCAAAGTTATCCACTCATGGGGCATACTAGGTTACAAATCAATTACTTATTCAGTCATCAATCACTAAGTATAATCATTTAGTCAATCAATCATCCTTCATTACTTTCTATTCAATCATTAGAAAATACACAGATCCTCCACCCCTAGGTCACTAGGAAATTATAATTTGCTTAGTCAGTACATAGTATCCAAGTAAAGCCTTCTTTCAACTTGATTCAGTGTGGTCCCTCTGATTCCCTGGATCCCCTTCCATGGTCTCAGATCCTATTTGGATTCACCAAACTGTCACCTGGGTTCAAAGGCAGACAGCTCCCAGGTCCTTGTCCCCTTCTCCTGGCAGTTCCCACTCTGCATTGGAGCTCACCATGTCCAGTCCATCTCAAATCACTCATAGTCTCCACTCCCATGAAGTCAAGGCTGAATAAAGCCACAAACAGGCAAAGTCTCAGCATCACAGTCATGCTTCCTCAGTCCCTTGGCAGCTCCAGCTGGCCCTCAGACCCAGAAGAAGTCTCAACTGGCTCCCCAAATCAAAATCACTCCACCCAGGTTTTCAAAATCAAAACCATTCTTTTGGGGAGTGGGGGAAACTTTCCTCTTCACCCTCCTTGGCACCTCTTCAGCCTCCTATCAGCAGCTGCTTCTGCCTCCATGGTGCTCCAAGAAATTCTGACTCAGTTCTCAATTATCATTTCTCTTCTCAATTCTTAGTCCAGCAGTAGCAGCCCAGCCTCCAGATGCTGCTAAGAGAAACTCTCTCTCTCTCCAGCAGAACAACTTCTGCCACCAGATTCTGGTCCCAAGAAATTCTGACTGTCTCTCTCTGAGGCTTTTCCTTATATATACACAACATCAGGGGCTTCCTGTTTCAGCTAACCCCTTCCTGTTACATCAGGAACAGGGGGTCATACCTTCTGTTTCTTTCACAGAAGTTTGATTAATTACTAAGTGCTAAGTACCTGCTTATTTGCAAGTACAAAGGGGTCTTCAAATTCAGATTACATTATCATTACAAAAGGATAAGCCTAAAACTCATCTTTTAACTATTACACTAAACCATTTGCTTCCTTCATTAATTCTTCCCAAGATGGTATAGGGGTCAGGGACCACTGGGTGAGATGGCAGAATGATTTTATCACTCTCCCTTAGGTCTTGCACCAATTGGTAGGTCCCATCTCCTTTTTGGACTGGCAAAACAGGAGTATTGAATGGGGAAATGCAAGATTCAAGAAGACCCCCCTTCAATAGTCCCTGGGTTACCAGTTGGATCCCCCTCCTTCCTTCAAGAGATATGGGATACTGTCTCACTCTCACCACTGTAGTTGGATTCCTGAGTTACTTTGACCCTGCCTCTATTTGTGGGACTTGACCATACTTCAGGGTAAATCTGTTGATATCCTTTTAAAATTAACTATCTTGAGTTCCTCTAGTTACTAATTGAATAGCCACTTTAGTAATTAAATCTCTTCCCAATAAATTTACACCTGCCTCTGGGACTAGGAGTAATTAATTTAAGACAGTGGTTCCTTTGCATTCAAATTCTAAAACTTCTGTGAGGGGAACAATGAAGCTGTCACCCTTTATCCTAGAGAAGATAAGGGTGTCCTGCACTGAGGCAATTGGGTTACTGATGACCAAGCCACCCCAGTATCTATCAAAAACTCTCTCTTCTCCCCAAGGCCCCACCTTGAAATTTATCAAGGGTTCCAGGTGGGTTGTTTCTACAAACCCCTGAGACCCCTAATCTTCTAACTCCATCAGGGAATAGACTTTTTGCTCAGTCTGGTATGGAGGGCAGTGTCTCATCATATGTCCCCCTTTCTTATAGCTCCAACAAGTGAGGGGCCCTCACCCTCTCTCTTCTCCTTTCTTTTCCCCTGCCCTTGCATTTTTCTTCCCCTCCCCCTGCCTTCTCTCAGGTTTTCTGGTTTCTTCCATTGCCCTGGTCCCTTTTGCCATTCCATGGATTGGATAGCACTTTGAATGGTTTGTGCCAAGAAATTGGCTTTTTGTTTTTGCTTATTATCGTCCCTTCTTACATAAACTTTTGTAGCTTTTCTCCAAATAATTCTCCAGAGTTCTATGATTCCATCTATCTATCTATCTTTTGGATTTCTTACTTATATCTGGCCAGGCATTAGTGATAAAATTTAACTTCAACATTGCCTCTGTAGTATGATGATTCATGTCTAAGCCTGAGTACTTTCCTATGTTTTGCTGTAGCCTTTCTAAAAATGTGGAGGGTCAGTCAGCCTTTTCAAAGGCTCTCTTTACATTCTGGGGCTTTGGGGCTGTATTGTTAATCCCTGTAATTATTAATTCCCTTAGGTCCTGCATATGAACCCTATGGACCTCATTATTGTGATCCCATCTGGGATCCAATGTGGGATATTTTGGATCTGCAGGGATTACCCCTGCCACAGGGGGATGTCTCCTTTCCCATTCTACCATGATTCCCCTCCTGATCATACCCCTTTCTTCATGGGAAAACAAGACATTTAGAATGAACATAAACCCCTCCAGGTATAGATGTTGTGTCTCAAGAACTGATCTAACTGTTCTGATAATCCCCCTGGATCTTTCATAAGTACTTTCATTTCCTTCTTGAAGTTTCTCACCTCAGTAGTACTAAGGGGTGCATTAATAAACCCCAAACCCCCTTGTGCCAAAGGAACTTCCCATAAAGGGAATATTTCTGCTGGTTGTTTTGGCTCAAGAGGGAGGTTTTCTTGATCCTTCAAAAGTTGTTTTAATTCCTTCCTGAGGGGACCATGAAGGGGTTCTTTTAAGGTGATCAAGTCTCCACACTCCTCAGAGGAATCAGAGGACATATTTATAAGCCAGGGAGCCACCCTCAGCCCCTCACAAGCCAGAGGTTTAAGCCTCAGGGTGGCCTGAACAGCTGCTGGCTGGAAGGATTTCAGATAACCAGAACCTATGGCAATTTTCAGAATTAACAACCCATAGATGATAAGGACACAGTGAGAGGTCAGTACAGTGTGGACTTTGTGATCCAGTAGTTGGGTGTGTGGTTGGCCTCTACCCTCAGGGCGAGAAGCCACTGAGGCACTCTGGCCCTGCAGCCACAGCCACACATGGCTGCTTCAGCTCCTGGCCTGCAGAGTGTAAAGAGACCAAGCAATCAGTCTGAGGGGTAATAGCTCTTGCTTTAACCAGCTTGGATCTGGATTGCAGTCTAGGGTAGAGGTCCTAGGGTGTGTGACCAGCTTGCCAGATTGTGTGGAGGCTTCAGAGAGGGCACCCAACTAATACTTTCAGCAGCTGAGAAAACCCAAGCGTTTGGTACTAAGCTCCCCTGTCTGGTAGCAGAGTCCTACTGTGGCACAAAGCTCAAAAATCAAGTAATTGAGTGGCAACATCAGCAAGCAAAGGAAGCAAAGTAAACAGAGCAACCCAACTTTACACTTTTATTTTGGTGACAAAAAGGATCAAAGCATGGAACAGGAGGAAGACAGTGAAGTCAGAACTCCTGCACCAAAAGTTTCTAAGAAAAATACAAGCTGGTTACAGGCCATAGAGGAGCTTAAGAAGCAAATGAGAGAAGTGGAGGAAAAATTGGGAAGAGAAATGAGAACGATGTAAGAAAATTATGAAATGAGAGTCAACAGCCTGACTGAGGAAAATAACACTTTAAAAAATAGACTATCTCAAATGGCAAAAAGAGGCTCAAAAAGCCAATGAGGAGAAGAATGCCTTAAAAAGCCAAATTTGACAGCTGGGAAAAGAATCTCAAAAGCTCACTGAGTAGAATTATTCCTTTAGAATTAGATTGGAGCAAATGGAAGCTAGTCACTTTATGAGAATTCAAGAGGCTGTTAAACAGATCCAAACAAATGAAAGAATAGAAGGCAATGTGAAATATCTCATTGGGAAAACTACTGACCTGGAAAACAGATAAAGGAGAGATAATTTTAAAATTATTGGACTACCTGAAAGCTATGATCAAAAAAAGAACCTAGAAATCACCCTCCAAGAAATTCTCAAGGACAACTGCCCTTATGTTTTAGAACCAGAGGGCAAAATAGAGGTTGAAAGATTCTACTGATCACCTCCTGAAAAGGATCCCCAAAAGAAAACTCCTAGGAATATTATATCCAGGTTCTGGAATTCCCAGATCAAGGAGAGATTGTTACAAGTAGCCAGGAAGAAACAATTTGAATATTGTGGAAACACAAACAGGATAACATAGGATCTGGCAGCTTCTACACTGAGGGATTGAAGGGATTGGAATATAATATTCTGGAGGTCGTAGGAGGTGGGATTAAAACCAAGAATCACTTACCCAGCAAAACTGAGTATCATGCTTCAGGGGAAAATATGGTCATTCAGTGGAATAAAGGACTTTCAAGCATTCTTGATGAAAAAACCAGGGTTGAATAGAAAATGTGGTATTCAGATATAAGAAGCAAGAGAAGCATAAGAAGGTTAACGAGGAAAAGAAATCATAAGGAACTTATCAAATTTGAATTATTTACATTCTTACATGGACAAGCAATAATTGCCACTTATTAAACTTTCCTCAGTATGAGAATAACTGAAGGGAATAGAAATGTGTATACACACACACACCACATATATATATACACATATATATGTATGTATATATACATACACACATACATATATAAGTCTATATAGAAGGGTATACGGGCATATGAATACATATTCGAATGCCTGTATATATGTTTACAGGTATACATAGATAGAGGGCACAGAACCAATTTAATAGGAAGGGATGATACTTAAAAGGTGGAATTAAGAAGTGAGAGAGGAATATAATGAGAGGAGATGAAGAAAGACAGAATGTGGTAAACTACCTCATATAGAAGAGGCAAGGGAAAATAGTTACAATGGAGGGGAAGAACAGGAAGGCAAAAGGGAATGGGTCAACTTTATTTGCATTGAATTTGGCTCAGGGAGGGAATGACATACACACTAAATAGGGTATCTCACCCTACAGGAGGGTAGGGGGGAAGGGGATGAGAGAGGGGATGATGGAAGGCTGGCCATGCTAGGGGGAGGGAAGTTGGAAGCACCCACTTTTGAAAAGGGACAGGATCAAAGTAGAGAATAGAATAAGTGGGAGGTGGGATAGGAGGGAGGGAAATATAGTCAGTCTTTTACAATATATCTACTATGGTAATGTTTTGCATAGCTACACATGTACAACCCATAATGAATTGCTTATCTTCCCAGTAAGGGTGAGTAACAAGGGAGGAAGGGAATGAATCTGGAATTCAAAGTTTCAAAATAAAATGTTTAAAAATATAAAAAAAAAGAAAAAAGAAAATCTGTCACAGTTCATCACACAATGCTGCTGTTATTGTGTACAATGTTCTTCTGGTTCTACTAATTTCACTTTACCTTAGTTCATGTGAGTCTTTCAAGTTTTCTCTTAAATTTAGCTGCTCATCATTGCTTATAGCACAATAGTCTTCCATGATATCCATATACCCCAACTTATTCAGCCATTCCACAACTGATGGACATTCACGCATTTTCCAATTTTTTCTCACCACAAAAAGAGCTGCTCTAAATATTTTTGCACATGTAAGTCTTTTTTTTAAAAAAATTGTTTGTTTTTCATTTTCAGTATTCATTTCCACAAGATTTTGAGTTACAAATTTTCTCCCTGTCTTTCCCCTACCTCCACCCCAAAATAGTGATCCTACTGAATACTCTTCCCCCAATATGCTCTCTCTTACATCCTCCCCATGCCCCCTCTGACTTTCTAGTAGGGCAAGATGGATTTCTCCACTCAGTGCCTGTATATCTTATTTCCCAATTGGATGTAAAAAAACATATTTTTTAAATATTTGTTTTTAAAACTTTGATTTCCAGATTCTTTCCCTTCTTCCCTCATCACCTACCCCTACTGGGAAGATAAGTGATTCAATATAGGTTGTACATATCTAGTTACAGAAAATGTTTCCATAGTAGAAAGACTATCTATATAACTATACTAACTTTTCCATTGTGAAAGATTAACTATATTTCTCTCCATCCTATCCACCCCCTAAAATTCTATTTTTTACTTTGACCCTGTCCCTTTTCAAAAGTGTGTGCTTCTAACTACCTTCCCCCCCACCTCTGCCCTCCCTTTTATCATCTCCACTCTTATCCCCTTCCCCCCTACATTCCTGTATGGTAAGATACCCAATTGAGTGTGTATGTTATTTCCTCCTTAAATCAAAGTCAATGAGAGTAAGGTTGACCCCTTCCCTTTTGCCTTCCTGTTCTTCCCCTCCATTGTAAAAGTTTTCTCTTGCCTCTTTTATATGAGTTAATTTACCCTATTCTATCTCTCCCTATCTCCTCTCATTATATTTCTCTCTCACCTCTTAATTTTTTCTTTTTTAGGTATCATCCCTTTCTATTCAACTAATCCTGTGCCCTCTGTCTATGTATACATGTACACACATATACACACACTTACATATGTATTTATACACACATATGCCCTCCTATATAAACATATTCCCTTCAATTATCCTTATACTGAGAAAAGTCTTATGAGTTACAATTATCATTTTTCCACATAGGAATGTAAATAGTTCAACTTTAATCAGTTCCTTATGATGTCTTTTTCCTGTTTACCTTCTCATGCTTCTCTTGTTTCTTATATTTGAAAGTCAAATTTTCTGTTCATCTCTGTTTTTTTCATCAAGAATGCTTTGAAGTCCTCTATTTCATGGAATGACCATATTTTCCCCTGAAACATTATACTCAGTTTTGCTGGGTAGGTGATTCTTGTTTTTAATCCTAGCCCCTTTGACCTCTGAATATCATATTTCAAGCCCTTAGATCCTTAATGTAGAAGCTGCTAGATCTTGTGTTATCCTGATTGTCTTTCCACAATACTCAAATTCTTTCTTCCTGGCTGCTTGTAATATTTTCTCCTTGGCCTGGGAACTCT
The DNA here is from genome assembly GCA_011680675.1 of Gymnobelideus leadbeateri. NCBI lineage: Eukaryota > Metazoa > Chordata > Mammalia > Diprotodontia > Petauridae > Gymnobelideus > Gymnobelideus leadbeateri. Next base: position 354,628 of record WOXC01004134.1, read on the forward strand.
GGAATTTGGCTATAATATTCCTGGTTTTCTTTTTGGATTCTTTTTCAAGAGGTGATTGGTGAATTATTTCAATTTCTATTTTGCACTCTTGTTCTAGAATATCAGGGAAACTTTCCCCGAGTATTTCTTGTAAGATGATTTCTAGGTTCTCTTTTTAATCATGGCTTTCTGATAGTCCAATAATTTTTAAATTATCTCTCCTGGATCTATTTTCTACGTCAGATGTTTTTCCAATGAGATATTTCACATTGCCCCCTACTTTTTCATTTGTTTGGATCTGTTTCATAGCATCTTGATTTCTTATAAAGTCATTAGCTTCCATTTGTTCCAATCTAATTTTGAAAGAATTATTTTCTTCACTGAGTTTTAGAAATTCCTTTTCCATCTGGCCAATTCAGCTTTTTAAGGCATTCTTCTCCTCATTGGCTTTTTTGGCCTCGTTCACCATTTAGGCTAGTCTATTTTTTAAGATGTTATTTTCTTTGGTATTTTTTTGGGGTCTCCTATATCAGGCTGTTGACTCTTTTTTCATGATTTTCTTGCATCATTCTCATTCTCTTCCCAGTTTTTCCTCCACTTCCCTTACTTGATTTTCAAAATCTTTCTTGAGCTCCTCCATGGCCTGTAACTAGATTATATTTTTCTTGGAAGCTTCGATGCTGGAGTTCTGAATTGGTTTTCTTCCTCCCATTCCATGCTTTGATCCTTTATGTCCCCAGAAAAGGATTGTATGGTATGATTGGCTTCCTCTGCTTGCTCATCTTGAGAGCCAATTACTTGACTTTTGACCTCTTTGCCACAGTAGAACTCTTCTTCCAGAATGGAGAGAGCTTTGTCCTAATTGCTGGGTTATTTGCAAATGTCAGAGATCTGAGGAAGGCACCCTCTCTACAGACACCACACTGGCACAGTGGCATTTCTCACCCCAGGACCACTGTCCAAGAAAGCAACCCAGATACAAGCAGGACAAAGCAAGAGCGATTACCCTCTGAATTGTCACTTGGTCCCCCTATGATCTGCAGGCCAGGAGCTCTGGAGGCAGGCGCTTGCAGCAGCTGCATCCACCATGCTTCTGCCACCTCATGCCCCAGGGGCAAGGGCCAGATGGTGCTCTTAGGTCAGCTGGTTCCAACAGAGGTCTCCACTGACCTTTTACTTTGTCTTTGGTGTTTATGGGTTGAGAAGTCTTGAAACTGCCACAGCTGCTAGTGATTCACTTTCCTAAAGTCTGCTCAGGCCACTGCTGGTTGGGCCACTCTGGGGCCAGAACCACAGCTTGCTAGGGACTGTGCTGGGCTCCCAGATTGAGATCAATGCTAGACCCTTCCTATCAGCCTTCCAGGCTGCCTTCAGCAGGAGATTTGTTTCTCTCTGTCACTTTGTGGGTTCTGTAGCTCTAAACTTTGTTTATAGTCATATTTTACATGTATTAGAGGTGGTTGGGGAGGGAGCTCAAGGAAATTCCTGCTTCTGCTCTGTCATCTTGGCTCCACCCCCTTTACATGTAAGTCTTTTCCCCTTTTTGGTGGTCCCTTTGGGATACAGACCTAGTAGTGGTATTGTTTGATCAAAGGGTTAGTGAATTCCATATTTCTTTCTTCCTTTTTTTTTTGCTTTTTGGAGCAGGGAAGGCACGGAAATTGGGGTTGAGTTGCCCAAGGTCACACAGCTAGTAAGTGTTAAGTATCTGAGACTGGATTGGAACTCAGGTCCCCCTGACTCCAGGGCCAGTATACTATTCACTGCACCACCTAGCCATTCTGAATTCCATATTTCTTAAGAATTGATAGGAAAACAAGAAAGCAGTTTGTCATAAATTAGTATTAGACCAACAGCTTACATCATATGACACACCAAATTCAAAATAGATATGTAAGAACACTGGAAGAGAAACAGATCATACCTTTCCCAACTATGGGTTAAGGATCAATTCTTAACCAAACAAGGGATACAAGCAATTTTAGAAGATAAAATAGGTAATTTTGAATAGATGAATTTTAAGTTTCTACATAAACAAAATGAACATATTTCAGATAAGAAGGGAAGCAGTGGATTGTAGAAAAATAAATCTTTGTATCAAATATTTCTCATAAGGATCTTATATCCAAGAAATATCAACAACTTACAGAATATGTAAGACCAAAGAATAAAAGATCATTCTCCCAAATAGAGAAGTAGTCAAAAAAATTTAACGGGTTCTCACAATAATTGTAAAACTGTTAACAACTCTGTGAAAGAATTCTGCAAATCAGTATTAATGAGAAAAATTAATATCAAAACAACCGTGACACTTTAACTCACATCCAACAAAACAGCAAAATGACCAAAGACAGGAATAGTCCCTGTTGGGAAGGCTGTGGGAAGACAGGCACACTAATGCATTGTTCATCAATCTGTGAATTAAAAACAACCTTTATGGAAAGTAATTTGGAATTATTAAAAAAAAAAAATTCAAATGTCCATTCCCTTTGACCCAGAAATTACACTGGTAAGAATATACTAACATGGAGGTTATTGTCATTAAAAAAACCGTTCTGTGCCTGCCAAAATATTTCTAGCAATGCTAATTGTGGTAGCAAAGAACTGGAATCAAAGTAGATTTTTATTGACAAGGGAAATAGCTATGGAACATAGATATGGTAGGATATTACTAAGTTTTAAAAATAAAAATAAGGCCAACATGATGAATGCAACGACTCATGGAAAGTCTTACATAAACTGGTATAAAGTGAAGCAAGCAGAGACAGGAAAACAATATTGTTATTCAGTTGTGTCCAACTCTTCATGACCTCATTTGGGGTTTTCTTGGCAAAGAAACTGAAGTGGTTTTGCCATTTTCTTCTCTAGTTCATTTTACAGAAGAGGAAATTGAGGCAAACAGATTTAATGACTTGCCGAGCTAGTATCTGAAGCATTTGCTATATTTTGTGCTCAAGCACCATGAGGGTATATTTATAGTGATCAGTGGGTGCTGTAAATATTGCATTGGTGCTAAAGTGGTGTAAAAGCCAAAGATATCACTGAAAAATCTTTTTATAATTCTCTGAGTACTTTTTCTCACTATCATACTGTGCCTTATTCTCATTCATGTGCATGTAGCAAAAACACTCTCTGGAATCAGAGCTCCTGAGTTCTAATCTCGTCTCTATTGCTTATTACTCCTATGAGATTGGATGAGCCATGTAACTTTCCTGGGCCTCAGTTTCCTCATCTGTAAAATGAGGAGGTTGAACTATAGGACCTGTAAAGTCTTTCAACCCTAAAACTATGGTTCTGTGATAAAATATTATGTAGAAATTGAGGAAAGAAATGTCACACTCAGCTGAGACAGGGCAGGTTTGACCCTTGAAGTTTAGGTCTGAAAAGGAGAACAGAGATTTCAACAGATGCAGATGGGGAAGGGGGAAGATACTCCAGGCCCCCAGGGCAGCAGGAGCAAAGGCAGGAGGCAGAGTTAGTTCAGATACAATACAGAGGACCCAAAAGGGATCCAGACACAGGCTAGAGCCACCTTTGTGGAGGGTGTGGGACCTGAGAGGGGATCTCATCAGGTGCTCTGCCTGCTTTAGGATTCTTCTTTGTAGCATCCCTGGCCTCCAGCAAGAGGGAGCTAGCTACTTCACCTGGCTGCCCATGCCTGTGTTGGAAGGCTCTCATTGTTAGGAAGTTTTTCTTTACTCTGAGTTGCAATAGATTCCCTGGGGACTTCCTTGAGCTGGTCCTATTTCTTCCCTCCAGGGCTAGATGGGAACAAGTTTGTTCCTTTTGCCCCATGACAGGCCTTCACATTTTTTAAGACAGCAATCAGCATGTCCCCCATAAGCTCTTCCTTCAGCTGTTTCTATTAAACTTGGTTTTTTCAAAGTCCCCATCATCTCAGTGGCCCTTCTTTGAATGGCTCTCTCTTAATGATATCCCTCCTAAAACGTGTTTGACTTTATAGGAGACAGGGATGCTTTTGGCTCCTGTCACAGCTTTAGACCTTGCAAACATGTGCACAAACTATCCTCTGGGTCAAGCACCATATTAACTCTCCCAAGAAATCCAAATATGCTGTACCTTGGAGATGGCCTTAAGCAAGGTCATAACAGAAGAGGGATGGGAAGGGAAATCTCAAGCCCCTTACTTGCTGCCTTCTCCTACAGGAAACTGAAGACACCGGAACCCTCTATCTTTCAGCAACTTCGGGAACGGGGAGAGAACCTGTATATTGTGACAGAAGCCGTGAAGACGCAGAAAGAGGCCATTCTGAAGAGGTCCAGAAATAGGGGAGGCTTTGGGAAGATCGCCATTCCTGGGGCCTCTTGTATCCAGGTTAGAACTCATATTTTGGACAGATAGGGGTGGGGAGCGGGGAATGGTCCAAATGCCCCAGCATCCCTTGACTTTCTAGCTTTATCCCCATAACCCAGAGACTCCCAGCAGACAACTAGAGACTTGGACTAGGCCTGAAGACTCTGCAGGTCCATGTACCTTTCCTGTGCCCTGTCTGGTGTATATCCATTTAAAAAAGCAAGTCCTGCTATGGGTAACTGGTGCTTAGTCAGCTCTCAGCCATTCTCAGGGGTCTGGATAATGGTCAAACAGCAGATAATCCAAGAGTACTTCAACTGGGGTTTGGAATGCAGTAGGGTAAGTCAGGAAACTGCTGCATTCTCTTCCTCAGGGCTACAAGAAGCACCTTTAAATTTGTTGAGATTTCCTAGGACTGTCTGATGAGCAGACCCAAACACACACACACACACACACACACACACACACACACACACACACACACACACACACACTCTCACACACTGATTAGATGGGAGCCATTCATGGTTGAAAATATCTGGGTAAATGACTCAAGGAACACCTGCAAATGACTGAGAGTGAATTGTTGTCCTCAGTCACACTTACATATGACAAGGCCCAACCCAGGTTGTAGCTCAAAGCCTCTGTGCCTCCCTATTTCTTTTCATTCCCTTTCTCCCCATTGCAGAGAACTGGGGACTGACTCCTCCCCAGACTCTATCCCCACTTCTGCTCCTCTCTCTCCTCCACTCCCTAATTTTGAGATCCCTGCTATAAGCCCAGTCATCTCTGAGCACTGGATTTGGAGTCAAAGGACCTGAGTCCAGATTCCAGCTGTGTGACCTTGGTCAAGTTCCCTCATCTCTCTGAGATGAGAGTTTCTGAGGGCTGGATGAGCTGACCTTGGAGGATCCTTCCAGTGCTAGATCTGTGATTCCTACCCTCTTTCCTTCTCTTCTCTCTGCAGGGTCAGGGTCAGGGTCACTTGAACACAGTAAAGACAGTGACTGTTCCTGAAGGCAGTATACTTGCTTTCCAAGTTGCCAAGCTAATTATCCAGGACCACTGGAGTAAGTTGAATCAGAAGTACTGGGGTGGGGAGAATGGAGAGGTTGGGGAAAATTCTTCATAAACTACCCTCTTCCTACCAAGAGCTGTATGAGGTGGAGAAGGGGAGAGGGCATTACTACAGGACATCTCTTGATGTTTGGGGAACTCAACTGCTAAACTGACAAGGCGGATGACATATGCAGAGACTATGTCCCTCTCTATACCACACATATGCTCTTTTTTTTCTCCGTAGGGAAGTTAATTTAAAAAAAAAATTGTATCCTATTTTTTCCCAATTACAAGACAATATTTAGTATTCATTTTTATAAAATTTTGAGCTTGAAAATTTTCTCCCACCTTCCCTCTACTCCCCTCTTCCTGAAATGGTAGTCACTTTATATAGGTTATACATATACTGCCATGTCAAATATATTTCCATAATATTCACAGCTGTGAAAGAAGAAAGAGATCAAATGGGGAAAAAAACACAAATAAAGAATAAAGTTAGTGAAAAAAGTATGCTTCAATCTGCATTCAGAGTCCATCAGTTTTGTTTTTTTTTTTAATCTGGATATAGATATCACTTTCCTTCCTGAGTCCTTTGTACTTGTCTTGGAAACAACATATTGTAGGATTCTGGTTTTTGATTGACTGCTATCTGCTTCCATTTTATGGGAGAGTTCACCCCATTCACATTCACAGTTATAATTAATAACTGTGTATTTCCCTTCATCCTATTTTTCCTTCTGATTGTCCTCTCTCTACTTTGACCTTTTCTCTCTTTCACAGCATTTTGCTTCTTTCTACCACCTTCCCCCATCTTCCCTCTCTTCTGTAAATACTCCCATCACCATCTTTACTTAATCTCCTCCTTCTCTACTTTCATGTTGGGTAAGATAGATTTCTATATTGAACTGATTGTATGTGTTATTCCCTTTTGGAGCCAGTACTTATAAGAGTAAGTTTTAAGTGATGCCCATCTTTCCCTCCACTATAAGAAGTTTTCTCCATCTCTTCATAGGAAATAATTTACCCAGTTCTACCTCTCCTTTCCTTCTGTACCCAGTATACTCCTCTTTCTTATCCCTTAGTTATTTTTTATGCCATTCCCTCAAATTCACTTTATTCCCATACCCTCTATCTATGTGTATTCCTTCAAAGTGTTCTATTAATGATACACTTTTTATGAGCTACAAGTATCATCTTTTCATATAGGGATGTAAACAGTTCACTTCCATTGAATCCCTTATGGTTTGTTTTTGTTTTTTTTTTTCACTTTTGACGCTTCTCTTGCAACTTGATGTTGGGGATCAAATTTTTGGTTTAATTCTGGCCTTCTCCTTATGAAAACTTGAAATCCTTCTATTTTATTGAAATCTTTATATATTCCCTTGAATGAAATACTTAATTTCACCAGGTAGGTGATTCTTGGTTATACTCCTGGCTCTTTTTGCCTTCTGGAATATCATGTTCCAAGACCTCTGATCCTTCATTGTTTCAGCTGCTAAATCCTGTGCAATCCTGATTGTGGCTCCCTGATATTGGAATTGTTTCTTTCTGACCACTTGCAGTATTTTGTCCTTGAACTGATCATTCTCTAATTTGACTATAATGTTCCTTGGAGTTTGTATTTTGGAATCTCTTTCCTGAGGTAATCAGTGGGTTCTTTCAATGCCCATTTTGCCCTCTGGTTCTAGGATATCAGGGTAGTTTTTCATGATAATTTCTTGGAAGTTGCCATCTGGGTCCTCCTTTCGATTATAGTTTTCAGATAGTCCAATGATTCTAATATTGTCTCTCCTGGATCCTTTTTCCAGGTCAATTATGTTTCCAAGATGTTTATATTTTCTTCCATTTTTTTCGTTCTTTTGAATTTCTTTGATTGATTCTTGATGTTTCATAGTGTTATTAACTTCCACTTGCCCAATTTTAACTTTTAAGGAGTTTGCTTCCTCAGTATCTTTTGTATCTCCTTTTCTATTTGGGCAATTGTACTTTTTAAGGAGTTGAGTGGATTTTTTTTTGTATCTCTTTTTCCATTTGGCTGAGTGTACTTTTTAACCAGTTTTCTTTTTCAAAGCTATTGACCCTTTTTTCCCCATAATTTTCTTTCATTACCCTCATTTCTTTTCCCTATTTTTCTTCTACCTCTCTCATGTGATTTTTTTGCTTTTTTTTTTCTTTTGCTTTTTTGGAGGGGGAAGGTAGGCAGTTGGGATTAAGTGACTTGCCCAAGGTCACATGTGTTAGATGTCTGAGGCCAGACTTGAACTCAGGTCCTCCTGACTCCAGGGCCAGTGCTCTATTCACTGCACCACCTAGCTGCCCCTCTCATATGATTTTTAAGTTCCTCTACTTAAGGTGATCTGAGCCTTTCAGGTCTGGGTTAGTCACTGAGATCCCTTCCAACTCTCAAATTTTGTGTATACAATTTTGCTCTGCATCACTTGGAGTTTAAATCCAGCCTTATGACCTTAAAAGTAACCACTTACAAGTGACCTTAGGCAGGTCACTTAACCTGTCAACCTCAGTTTCATCAGCTGTAAAATGGGGATAATAGCATCTACTTCACAGGGATTAAAGGAGACAATATTAGTAAAATGTTTAGCATAGTGCCTGGAACTAGTAGGGGCTTAATAAATGCTTATTTCCTCCACCCTTTGCTTCCTTCCCTACTTTGCATGTTTGTCTGTATTCTTCATATTTGACAATTTATAATTGCTCAAAAATATTCCATGACATTGACATACTGCAATGTATCCCAATCAATTCAAAATCTCTCTTGAGGTAATGGGTAGAAATTAGGTAGAAATAGATAATAAGTACCTTATAAGGGAAGGGGAAATCTGCCTGGCAGTCTCAGATGGACTCATGCAGTGGTGAGCTCTCCATCATTCAAGATATTCAAGCAAAGGTTAAATGACCACTGGTCAGAGAGACCATAGATTCCTGCTCAGGCACAGTTTGGACTAGACACCCTCTGAAATCCCTTTGAAGTCTGACATTTCTCTTTATTCAGTTGTGGACATGTACATTGTTTTCTTTTCTTTCTTTCTCTCCTTCTTTCTTTCTTTCTTTTTTTTTTTTTTACAAAATAACTCTATTTTTGTACAGACTGGCCTTTTCTTTCCCATCTTAATTTCAACGTTCCTCCATCTAAGTCTTCCTCTGATGTGTCATCAGTGTGTTGTGGCATCCTTGGGTTCTCAGTGAAGGCTCTGACAGATCATTCTGACCTAGAGAAGTTTTGAGTATGGGCCCCAAGTATGTCTGCCACTTAAGAACCAGTCTGGTTAAATTAGGAGGCTCCTCATCACCAGTAGGTTGATTATCTAGGTTTGGTCCATGATTGTAGAGAGAGTGTCCACCCCAATGAATTCATGGGTCCTTAAAGAGCTAGGGTAATATCAACCTTAAGATAAAGTCCTCAGTCTCAGTTTCCTGATTGGTAAAATGAGGGGGTTGAGCTAGTTGATCTCTAAATTTCTCTTCCATCACTAATGATCCTGGCAGTGAAATCCCTAGATCCAGGGGTATGATTAGTTTTGCAGCTTTTATGGAAAGAACCAGACAGCTTTCTAAAAAGGTTACACTGATATCCCTTAGCATAGCTAGGGGAACTGGCTGACTCAAGCTCAGAGAACCATCATGGTCGTTCTCTGGAGGGAAGCTCCAGTTTCCAGGCTTCCTCTTCCTTCAGCACAGCTCTGGGGAAGCAGGTAGATGCCTATCCTATGGATGTTTAAGCAAACAGGTTTCTGGAGGCTGCCTGTTTCCCCAGAGACATAAGGGAGGGCAAGTCCAGGAGGTGGTAGAAAGAAGCAAAACACTGGTGAGGAAGGAAAAGATGAAAGGAGAGAGAAGACAAACTGGAGGAAGAATAAGATGGAGGGAAATATACAGGTAGTAATCATAACTGTGGATGTGAATGGGATGAGCTCTCCCATAAAACAGAAGCAGAGAGCAGAGTACATTCAAAACCAGAATCCTACAATATGTTGCTTACAAGAAACACACTTGAAGCAAAGAGACACAAACAGAATAAAGGTAAAGGACTGGATCCAAATCTATTATGCTTTAGCTAAAGGGGAAAAAAAGGCAGGGGTACCAATCCTGATCTTAGACAAAGTAAAAGCAAAAATAGAACCAATTAAAAGACATAAGGAAGGAAACTACATCTTGCTAAAAGGTATCATAGACAACGAAGCAATCAAATTAGAAGAGCAAGGAATAATCTATCTGTCAGACCTGTGGGGAGGGGAAGAACCCTTAACTAAAGAAGAGATTGAGGGCATTACCAAATATAGAATAGATAATTTTGATTATAGTAAATTGAAAAGGTTTTGTACAAACCACCAATGCAACCAAGATTAGATAGAAAGCAGAAAGTTGGGAAACAATCTTCACAGCAAGAAGGTTTCATTTCTCAAATATAGGAAAAATTGAGTCAAATTTATGAGAATACAAGCCATTCCCTAATTGATAAATGATCAAAGAATATGAACAGGCATTTTCAGATGAAGAGATCAAAGATATCTATAGGCACATGAAGAAGTGCTCTAAATCACTTTTGATTAGAGAAATGCAAATTAAAACAACTCTGAAATACCACCTCACACCAAACAGATTGGCTAATGTGACAGAAAAGGAAAATTATAAATTTTGGAGAGAATGTGGGGAAATTGGGGCCCTAATGCACTGTTGGTGAAGTTATGAACTGATCCACAGCCACTCTGGAGAGCAATTTGGAACTATGTCAAAGGGCAACCAAATTGTGCATACCCTTTGGTCCAGCAATCTACTATTAGGTCTGTATCCCAAAGAGATCATAAAAAAGGGAAAGGGACCTACATGAGCAAGCGTATTTATAGCAGCCCTTTGTGTGGTGCAAAATATTGGAAATTGAGGAGATGCCCATCAGTTGGGGAATTGGCTGAATAAGCTATGGAATATGAATGTAATGGAATATTATTGTTCAATAAGAAATGATGAACAGGCAGACTTCAGAAAAACCTGGAAACACACATATAAACTGATGCAAAGTGAAATGAGCAGAACCTGGAAAACATTGTATACAGTATCAGCCGCATCATGTGATGATCAACTATGAATGAATCAATTCTTCTCAGCAACACAATGATCTAAGACAAGTACAAAGGACTCATGAAGGAAAATGCTGTCTACATTCAGTTAAAGAAATGATGAACTCTGAATACAGATCAAATCATATTTTTAACATACTTTATTCTTTCTCATGTTTTTATTTCTTTTTCAGCTGTTTCTTTTCCAGAACTGTGATGAGTATGGAAATACATTTTAAACTGCCTACAATTTTCAGAGGAGGGAAGAAGGAAGGAAGAAAAATTTGGAACTCTAAATCCTGTGAAAAATGAATGCCAAAAATTTTTATTAATATGTAATTGGGAGAAATATAAATTACTATTTAAATTTTTAAAAGTTACACTGATTTACAGCCCCTCCAATAATGGAACTCTATACCTTTTTTCCCTTAGTTGCAAGTGCATTGAATTTTATCATTTTAATCATTTTTTTCTTTGTCTAGGTGTTCTTCTACTTCCAGACAAGAGCCAGAATACTTTCCCACTCCAAGGTGAGTGAAAGACATGGCTGTCTTCTTAGCCTCTGGGCCCAGTGAGCCCTGGACAGCCCATCCATGGGCTGTCCAGGCAGCTCCTCAAGGACACTCTTAGTTTCCTAGAACTGACAAACTATGCTTCCCAGTTTTAATTCAGCCCAGAGTTCTGCTTAGGTGAGACACAGAGAGAACTAAGCATCTTTTTCCTCTATATAGGAAGAAGGAGACATAACATGGGAAATAATAAGAAAGAAATAGAATGGGGAAAGAGCCATCCTCCAAATCCAAAAGAACTGGGTTCTAGTCTAGCTTCCGACATGGACTGGTGGTGTGACCCTGGACAAAACGTGTCATTTCATAGAAGCTTAGCAAATCTCTGTGCCTGTGAGATACTAAGGATTATAGATCTGCACTGGCAGAGGGAGCTTCTTCATTGGCCATTCTCAATATCAGTGAAATCACAGCAACTAAAATATATACAGGGTGTCCCCAAAGGCTTTTTGTTGTTGTTTAGTCATTTCAATCACGTCCATTTCTTCATGACCCCACTTGGGCTTTTCTCAGCAAAGATATTAGCATGGTTTGTGATTTCCTTTTCCAGCTTATTTTTATAGAAGAGGAAACTGAGGTAAACAGGGTTAAGAGAGCTGCCTTCAAAAATCTGAGTGCAGTTTTAAAGCTTTAATAGCTTTTGAGACACACTCTGTGTGTAGATGTGTTTATATGTGTGTATATATGTGCGTGTATATACATACATGTACATACATACATATATAAAATATAAAATGTGTGCAGATATATATGGGTCGCTAGGTAGTATAGTGGATAGAGTGCTGGGTCTGAAGTCAGGAAGACTTGACTTCAAATCCATGCTTATTTACTAGCTGTGTGACCCTGAGCAAGTCATTCAACTCTGCCTCAGTTTCCTCATCTGTAAAATGAGCAGGTGAAGGAAATAAAAAGCCAGATCAGTATCTTCATTAAAAAAGCCCTAATAGGGTCACAAAGAATCAGACACAACAGAAAAAGGAACTCAATAAAAAGATGTATAAAAACACATATATTACTTTAAGGTTTCCAAAATACTGTGTGTACATTATCTAATTGGCACTTCCCAATTACCCTGTGCAATATGGAGTCCAGGTGTTGTTAATGACTTCACATCAATCATTAGGTTGTTTTCTGGTACCTTTCCTCCATCTGTCTAGGCAAGATGTCATCCATAACTTACATGTTTTCTATTGCTTTCTATTTGTCTAATAGAAAATCTCATAATGCACTTGAATCTTCCTGTTTCTTAAGGGGTGAGATGGGCAGGTGTTAGCATTGTCTTTTTATAGATGTAGAAGCCCCACTCTTCACCTAGAGTCAGCAGAGACCATGGTTCAAATCCCACTAGCACACTGGCTGGATGCTGTGACCATATTGTTGAGAGATTCAGTCTCCTCATCTGTTGAATGGGGATCATAGCCTCTATAGTCCAGACCTCTCAGAGCCCCTTTGAGGACCAAGTGAGATAAACTGTGACACGTGCTTTAGAGACTTTGAAGCCCTAACTAGCTTAGAAGTCAGCTGTTACTGTTAGGTCTGACACTGGCCCAACCAGTCAGCTGCTACATTGGATGGTAAGAGCCATAGGGATGGGAAGACAAGCTAAGTCAAGGACCTGAGTGGGTTGGCTTTGATTCTTTGATGTGAAGTTGGGCATTTTTGTTCTATGCTGTGATTCCTAATGAATTCTGGGGATAGATGGCTTCTGGAGACTGAGACAGATATTTTCTCTTTTAATGAACAGGATCTGGAATCCAAGACCTATTAGGTTTGTGATCATTCCCCCCTGTATTCCCACCTACTATCCCGACTATTGTATCACTTCAAAATATCCCTTGAGGCAATGGGTAGAAACTAGGCAGGAATAGATAATAAGTAGCTTATAGGGGAAGGAAAATCTTCCTATTTGTCTCAGACTGACTGGGGAAGTGGTGAGCTCCCCATCACTCAGAGTTTTCAAGCAAAGGCTAAATGGCCACTAGTCAAGGAGACCATAGATTCCTGCTCAGGATCAATTAAGTTGTTGAATATATACCTTGTTTTCATTTTTTATTAAGCAGCTCTATTTTTGCATAGACTGGTCTTTTTTTCCCATCTTAATTACAACCTCTCTCCATCTTAGTCTTCCTCTGATAAGTCATTAATGTGTTGTGGTGGCCCTGGGTTCTCAGTGAGGGCTCTGACAGATCATTCTGACTGAGAGAAGTTTTGAGTATGGGTCCACATATGTCTGTCATTTAAGAACCAGTCTGATTAAATTGGGAGGCTCCTCATCACCAGCAGGTTGGGCTCCAATGAAGTCATGTGTTCTAAGGTAATATCTTAAGAGATAAAGCCTCAGCCTTGGTTTCCTTATTGGTAATGAGGGGGCTGAACTAGTTGGTCTCCAAATTTCTCTTCCAACACCAATGATTCTGACAGTGAAATCACTTGGTCAAAGGGTATGCATTGGTTTTGCAATTTTATGGCATAGAGCCAAATGGCTTTCTGAAAGTCTTGATTAATATGTAATTAATAAAATTCTATTTAAATCCTTCCCAGTGTATTCAGAAAGAGCATCAGGAATCCACTTCTCATCATATTTGTGGCTCTTTCTTTTTTATGTTCTCACCTCCTCCACCTCTCCTAACTGAAACACAAAGATAAAAGCAGCCTGATATATTCAGAGGCAGGATCCATGGGCAGGCCAGAGTCTACAGGCCAGGGAGGGTCTAAGAAGGAATGACAGGGCCAAGATCACATTGCTTATGGCCCTCTCATAGCAGTACCAGTGAGGTGGGTCCTGGCTCCTTCCTAGGGACTGTGCTTATGTGAGGGGTGGAGGCAGAGCACCAGCAGGAGGCGGGGACCCAGGCATAGGGAAGCAGCCTCAGGTTCCAAGGGAACTTGCCTTGCTGGGGCCCCAGGCTCTCTCAAGGGCAGTGTTTCTCTCACCCTATGTGTTCATATGTCAAATGAGATAATATTTATAAAATATTTAGCATAGTACCCAACACATAGGAAACACTTTATAAATGTCTGTTCCCATTCCTTTCTCCTCCTCTGAGTGTGGAGGCAAGGCACAGCCCCAAGTTGCCCAGGGGGCTTCCCCAGGGTCTGGGGAGTGAATCTGCCTCTGTGTCCATTTGTTTGTGATCCAAGAGTTGAGGGTTCTAAGGGCCTGAAATTGGCTGAGTCTGCACAAGATTGGACTGGGCAGCCCTGGTACACATGGGCACATGCCTGCCCTTACTCTTTGTACCTACATCAGACCCTCATGCCTGAGGCACAGGACAAGGTAACCTGACAGTGCTGTGGAGGGCTCTGATGATAGTAGCTAACATGCTGTTTACTGTGTGCCAGATACTATGCTAAGTAAAGCCTTGAAACTTATTATCTCATTTGATCCTCACAACAAGCCTGGAAGGTAGGTGCTATTATTTGACTTGAGGAAACTGAGGCAAATACAGGTTAAGTATCTTGCCCAAGGTCATACACCTGGTAGATATCCAACTATATTTGAACTCAGGATTCCTGACTCCAGGCCTGGTGCCCTATCTATGGCTCTGCTTATCTCTATGAGAGGGAAGGTGAGAGATCATGGAGGGGCATCAGGGTTCCCCAGCCTTCCATAACACTTTATACCACATCCAAAGATGTGGTATAAATATAAAGGCACACAACCAGAGAAGAAGGACAGATGAAAGAACCAGAAACCATACCATGGAAGGTTGAAGGAAGTAGTGATGTTTAGCCTAGGAAAGAGAAGATTTGGAAGCATTCTTCAAGTATTTTAGGTCTGCAAGACGGATTCACCTTCTTTTCTTTGATCCCAGAGAGGGGAAGAAGTCAGAAAAAGGTAGACTGATTCTTTACAAACACAATCTTCTTTCCCATTAGATTTGGTAGAAATTAGAGAAGACGGGATAAAACATATCTGGAGTCCCATGTCTTCATGGCAGAGTAAACTCTATCACTACTGTGAAAGGGAAAGAGAATTTTATCAACAGGAATATGTTCTCTCTCCTTTCTCGAAATATTTTCAAGGTGATGCCAGCCCAGGTAAGAGATGTGTGTAAGAATTTTCATAAAAGATTTCATCTAGGGGCGGCTAGGTGGCGCAGTGAGTAAGAGCACCGGCCTCGGAGTTGGGATGACCCGAGATCAAATCCGGCCTCAGAAAATGAGCACCCACACACAAATAATGACTAGCCGTGTAACCTTGAGCAAGTTACTTAACCCCAATTGCTTTAAAAAAAAAAAAAAAGATTTCATCTAGGAAATGTAGGATTGGAAAAAGACCAGCATCTGCTGTGTACTGAGAGCTGTTGTTTGTCCTTAGTTCTTGAAGAGGACCATGATATCAGGGAGGGGATGCTATGACATGCAAGTGAATTGGATTTAATTGAGGGAGGGTTGTACAAAGTCACCGGCTTCACTTTCTCCTCTGGAGCTGTCTGAGTCCAGTGTCAGGATATAGATCAGGATGACTGGAGATGGCACAGGATATGCTGAGAGACCTTGGCCTTTTTAAGTTCTTTCTCAGTTATCAGGTAAGGAAAGAGACAAAAAATGACCTCTTTTACCTAGTCAAAAAAAAATCAATCTTGGAGGGCAAGATCCTCAGGGTTTCTGACCAAAAGAGAAACAACTACTGTTGATACTCATTCTGAGCCCTCAGGGCTCAGAAAGAAAGACCCAGCAAGACTTGGACTGGGAACTATTGTTGGCCAATCAATAAGAGATTTGGGTTTAAGTCCTGGTATTTAGGAAATAAATCTAGCCCTTAAATCCCAAGATATTTTGTGAGATTTCTGGAATCAAAACTTATATTCCTTTAAGGAAGGCACCTGCAGGAAAGGGTATGATTCTCTATGGTGGCAGAGGGAGAGGAAGGAAGGAAGGAAGGAAGGAAGGAAGGAAGGAAGGAAGGAAGGAAGGAAGGAAGGAAGGAAGGAAGGAAGGAAGGAAGGAAGGAAAAAGGAAGGAAGGGAGGGAGGGAGGGAGAGAGGAAGGGAGGAAACCTGAGAGCAACCACAGATAGGCAGCCTGGGGGCTGTACCCTATTTGCCTAAAGCTAGATCTGTGGAAGATGTCTGGAGGATAGAGACAACAGTTGTATAGGGAAAGGAAGTGTAAGTCAGTTGTCAGATTCCCCATGGGCATGAATATTGAAGTTAAGCTTGATGACACAGGGAATAGAGCACTGGACCTGAAGTCAAAAGACCTAAGTTCAGTCTGGCCTAATGTACTTACTAGCTGTATGACCCTGGGTAGGTCACTTAATAGCAGTCTGCCTCAGTTTCCCCATCTACAAAATCTATAAAATAGAGATGATAATAGCACCTGCCTCCCAGGGTAATTTTGAGGATCAAATGAGGTAATATTTGTTAGTTACTTGCAAACTGCGGTATAAATGCTAGTTATTATTATGATTAAACAGTAAAATGTGGCTACAGATGTATTGAAGTATCAAAGAAATCACTGATGCCTTTATCCAAATCATTGATAGAGATGCTAAACAACACAATGTCCTTTCTCTGGAGAGTGCTGGGTGACTTTCCAACTATGACTCCTTTTTCTGCAGGAAGGAACAAACAATCATTTATCTTAGCTGTGGTTGAGTTTGGGAATAGGGCATGTGGCTAGCTACTTTTCCTTGTTGTGAGGGAGTGAAGTCCCAGACCCTTCCCTGGGACCCCATCATCAACCGGGTAAAATTCTTGAGGCCAGGGAATATGGACGTGCACCTGGGTTGAAGAGGGTACAAAGTAGGGGCCCACTCCAGCAGCCTGTTGAGCCTAAGGCTTCCCAGGCAGGGACCAGGGATGAAGGACCTGAGAGTTGAAGGAAGTAGTGATCTTTAGCCTATGAAGGAGAAGACTTGAGAGCATTCTCCAAGTATTTTAGGTCTGTTATAAGCAAGAGGGATTCATCTTGTTTTGTTTGATTCCAGAGAGGGGAGGAAGTCAGAAAAAGGTAGACTGATTCTTTACAAACACAATCTTCTTTCCCATTAGATTTGGTAGAAATTAGAGAAGAAGAGAAAATATATCCTTACTTTGGTAACGTGTCTTCAGACGAAGATAGTTCTCTTCCTTCCTGGGAATATTCTCAAGGAGATGCCAGCCCAGGTAAGAGTTGAGTCTAAGAATTTTCATAAAAGATTTCATCTAGGAAATGTAGGATTGGAAAAAGACCAGCATCTGCTGTGTACTGAGAGCTGTTGTTTGTCCTTAGTTCTTGAAGAGGACCATGATATCAGGGAGGGGATGCCATGACATGCAAGTGAACTGGATTTAATTGAGGGAGGGTTGTGCAAAGTCACCAGCTTCACTTTCTCCTCTGGAACTGTCTGAGTCCAGTGTCAGGATATAGATCAGGATGACTGGAGATGGCACAGGATATGCTGAGAGACCCTGGCCTTTTTAAGTTCTTTCTCAGTTATCAGTTTGACTGAAGCAATGCCCATGCAGTGATTATGCCTGGGTAAGAAAAGAGGCAAAGAATGACCTCTTTTACCTAGTCAAAAAAAAAATCAATTTGGGAGGGGAAGACCCTCAGGGTTTCTGACCAAAAGAGAAACATCTGCTATTTATACTCATTCTGAACCCAACCTTAGCTGTCTTTTTTTTTTTGCTCTTTCTTTTTTATTTTTATAGGGGGAAGGCAAGGCAATTGGGGTTAAGTTACTGTGGCCAGTGCAGTTGGTGGGCTAGCTAGCAGTGAGAATAATGAGATGGGAAGGGGGGGTATAATCAATAGTCTGTTTATTACAGAACCATTTCATACAGAGCAAGGAGCTCACAGAGTTTTTATGACCCCCAAGAGAATGTAGACACCCGAAAAAAATGTAGATAATATAGGAAGATCTTATATCAAAGGAATGCAGATAATGTAGAAGGAGCCTCCCTTAATCCTGTTTACTATTTACCCTTGCTTAAGGTTAGTTATTTATTTGGGTATTATTCTAGGACCATGTCTGGAGGCATGAACAGAAAATATTACACACCCTCTTGCTTATCTGCCCTGTAACCTTTGCAGGTAGCTGTATAGGACAGTGGAGCGAGGTTAAGGGACCCCAAAATGTTCCCTTCATAATATATCCTCTGCTTGTCTGCCCTGTAGCCTTTCTGACAATAATATAGGGAAGGGGAACATTTCATTTAGCTAAGCTGAGAAACTTCTGAAAGTTTGCTTCATCAAGTGACTTGCCCAAGGTCACCTGGCTAAATTTGAACTCAGGTCCTCCTGACTTTCTATTCACTGTGCCACCTAGACACCCCCACTTTCTTATTTTTTTTAGATTTCAACACAGTCACAGACTTTGAGCAACTGCAGGCTGAGGTAAAGCATGAACAACACCCACTGACCATGCTGGACAGGAAGCGACAGCAGCCTCTGCTTGAGGCTCTCCTGGGGCTCGTCCAGAGGGAGCAGGATATGCTGGACTTAGAAGACATGGTGAGAGATTCTGGAAGTCAGGGTGACAGAGAATCACAGGATTGAGGGCCGGGGGGGCTGCAGAAGGGGAGGACAGAAGGGAAGCCTAGGGTGGGGACAACACTGGACTTTGGGTTGCAGCACGTGGCATCATACCACTTTGAGCAAGTCAGCACAGCTCTCTGGGCCTCACTTTCCTCAACTGTTAAATGAGAGGACTGGGCTAGATAAATGTCAGGGATCCTTCCACTAGATCCTATGAACCTACAAGTTGAGGGCTCCCTGAGAAGCCAAGGAGTTGGAGAAAGAAGGATGGTCTAGGGGTTATAGTTGAGAAGGATGGCTGAGGTGCAGGGACCAGGGAGCAGGTGCTTTAGTAGCTGGTGATTGCTGGGCTGGTTTAGACAGCTGGGCAGTGAACTGAATCAAGATCCTATTAATCAAAAAAGTCAAGACTTGTAATTATGTGGGGGAAAAGAACTGAGTAATTTGAGTAGAGCAACTTGTGCCAACAGAAACTCTCTAGAAACTACTCACCAAGTATGGTTTAAAAAATACTAACAATTATTTTTATTCTTAATATTTTCATTTAGTTATTAAAATGTACAGAGCAGCTAGGTGGTGGAGTGGATAGAGTGCCCAGCCTAGAGTCAGGAAGACTCATCTTCCTGAATTGAAATCTGGCCTCTGACATTTACCAGCTGTGTAACCTTAGGCAAGTCTCTTAACCCTGTTTGCCTCAGTTTCCTCATCTGTAAAATGAGCTGGAAAAGAAAATGGCAAACCACTCCAGTATATTTGTCAAGAAAACCCCAAATGAAGTCACAGAATCAAACACAACTGAAATAACTGAACAATAATTAAAATGTACTGTTGACAGAAATAAAATAAGAATGTTTGCATATATATTTTTTTCAGGAATATAATCCTCATGATTTGTGAAAAATATACATTAAAAACAAAAAATTCCTCTAAAACCTAGTAAATGCAGCAGCTGAAGGAGGGGAAGAGAGAAACATTGAAAACAAACTCTTCTCATTTTATTCTTCCCAAGCCTCTAACATATCACATGAACCATGGTTTTTCTAATAGCGTGTAAAGTTCCAAAACTCAGAGTCTTTTTCACTAGCTTGTAATAATTCCAATTAGATTATCTTGGTGAACCACAAATACACCCAGTAAGTTTCTAAGACGTCCCTCTGGAAGATAGTCTGCCTTAGCCTTATAGGACTTCTGTCTCCTAAGAGATTTCCAGCTCTGTTCCTATGATATCATCAACTTCATTCCCTAAGAGTCTTCTTGGTCACAAGACAAAAGGACAGGACTCTCTGGATCCTGGGGACATTCCCTCGATACCATCATATCTTCAGTTCCCTTGTTTAATTTATCCTTTATCAAAGGGTCTTGAATCATAGATTTTCAAATTTGGAAATGGCCTCAGAGGTTATATGGTCCAAATTATTCATTTTGCTAAAGGACATTGCAATTTTATAAGTTGGGGTTTTTTTAATTTATTTTTTCAATTATTAAGCATTCCTTTCTTATCTCCTCTACCTACAAAAGACAAAGAACAGAAAAGAAGGAAGAAAGGTTGAAAGGAAAGGAAGGAAGGAAGATAGGAGGGAGGGAGGGAGAGAAGGAAAGAAAGAGAAAGAAAGGAACTAAGAAACCCTGTATTGCATAAGTGTAGTCAAACAAAAGAAATTTCTACATTGGTCATATCCAAAAATGCATTTCTTGTTCTGCACATTAGTCAAACACTCGTTGTCATAAGCAATGTTCTTCTTTATCAATCTTCTGGGATTGTGGTTAAGTCTCTAACTGATAGAGTTCTTCAGTCTTTCAAAAATGTTAGTTTTTATAGCATTGATGTTATTGTACAAATTGTTTTTCTGGTTCTACTCACTTCTCTGTATCAGTTCATATGATTCTTCCCATCTTTCTTTAAAATCATCTTTATCTGCATTTCCTATAGCACAAAGAATTTTCTTACATTTATATACCCAGCTACCATATTCTTTAGCCATTCCCTAGTTGATTTCACTAAAAGAGTTATCTTAAGAAAGAAATTAAAAAGTCTGTTCTACATGGTGTAAAGGGAAAGATAACAGATTGGAAAAACTAAGTTTGTAATCCCAGCTCTGGATTACTCCTGGCACCAAGGAGCTGTGTGATCCCCCCAGGTAAGTCATTACAGTTCAATGATCCCCAAATTCCCTTATTTGGAAAATGGAGATAACAGTAGTATCTACTTCACAGGGATGTTTTGAGGCTCAAGTATAATCATTTTTGAAGCTCTCTGCAGACCTTAGAGCCCTGTATATATGTCATCTATTATTCCTTTTATTTTTGGTCCTGGAATATCAGTAGAAGGACCTTTTGGCAGGGGTCCTCCCCCTTCCAATGCAAACCAGCTCATCAACTTAGGCTGTTAGAAAACTACATGGGACGATGGAAAGTATGTGATTTACCCAGGGTCACACAACCAGTATTATTAACCTTGATTGGCCCCAGGTCGTCCTGCTGAGCTGACTGTTCAGCTACTATACCTTGCAGCCTCTCATTGTTGGTGGTGCTAGTATCAATTATTATTATTACTATTATTATTTCTTTGTAGTAATAATAATAATAATGAAAGGGGTGATAATCCTTGAACTACCAACCTCACAGGACTGTTGCCAATAAAGTATTTGGTAAACCCTGGGAACTACTGTTCCTGTGCTCTCCTTTTTACAAAAGCCTTATCTATAGATACTAGGGACAAGTTAGATTTCATTCTAATGTAATACCCCCTCTAAGTGATCTCACCAAAGAATAGCTTCCCCCTCAGGTCTAGGGGTTACCTTGTGAGTCTATACTCCCCCAATTATAGACCATCCTCCCTTTCCTCCAGCTGAGCCTTAAGAGCCAGCCAGTAGACACAATTGGCTCAAAGCAAAAGAATTTGTGAAATTTCATTTCATTAAATGAAAACAGTAACTACAAAACACCCCCTTTCCCATAAACCCATGGCACACTCTCCCCCAACTTGGCACAGTGTCTGTGGGAGGAGCAGGCAAGTTCAATACAATAAAACCAAGGTACACAATACAGGTCATCATTTATAAGAACAATGCCCATTTATAGAACACTTTAAGATTTGTAAATAACTTTACAAACAATTTGATCTCTTTTGATTCTCACAACATCATGGGAGGTAGATCCCATTACAATATCCATTTTACAGGTGGGAAAACTTACACAGAGAGTTAGGTAACTTGCCCAGCGTCACACAGCTGATCTGTGTCTGAGGCTGGATTTGAACTTAGGTCTTATAATTAATTATATGTTATATATGTTATTATATGTTATATATAATTATATATTTATATATATAATTATATATGTTATTATGTTATATATAATTATATACTTTGCTAAATATAAATTATATATTTAGCAAAAAATGTTCCTCATGGAGCTTAACATCTAGTGATAAACACATACTGTGAATTATAAAACTTGAAAAGTTTCAGAAAAAGGATCCGTGAGAAAAGCCATATAGGGATTCTCTCTACTGACAGAGTACAGAATATTCACCCCCAGTAGAGTTTCATGAGTTGTTGGGGCCCCCAAATTCTTTAATTGTTGCTATATGGATTATGATGCTCCCTGAATTAAGCCAGGCTTTTCCTTAGGTAAAAGGCACCAGTTAGCCACCAGGCCTGTACTCCAAGCTTTTCCAAAATGTCGGGGCTACTAGACCTGATTCTTTGCTAGCTAAGCCTCAGAAGCTTTCCTCTATAGAGGAGATGGCATGGCAGATAGATGGCCTTGGAGTCGGGAAGACCTGACTTCAGATCTTGCCTCAGACACTCTCATGTGACCTTAGGCAAGTCATTTATCCTTTCTCACCCTCAGTTTCCTCATCTGTAAAATTGTAATAATAGTAATAGCACTGATCTCACACTCATCTTTACTGTGAAGAAAAAAGGACATCATATTGTAAAGTGCCTTGCAAAACTCTAGGTGCTACTGTTATTACTTCAGTGAGACCTCAGAGGAGGTCAGTGGAGAATGCATGACTGATAAACACTTACATCTCCACTGATCCAAGGATCACATTTCAGTTTTTGTTCTCTGTTCCTACTAGTCTCCTCCTTTATCTAGAATTCCTTCTTCTGTGACAACATTACAGAGACCTGTGGTGAGTAGACAGGGGCTTCTTTCTTGTCCCCTCTGGAAACTTCCCTGTTGTCCTGTCTCTTCTTCTGGGAGATGATTAAGAACCTGTAGCTTTGTTTAATTTTCCTTTGTTTTTAAAGTGGATGTATGTGAATCCCTTGCTTAGGGTCTCCTGGGGACTAAGGAGGAAGGATGGAGATAGAAACCATATCCCCTCATTTCCAAAAACACTCTAATAGTCCAGCTGGTTTTTCAGTCTCAGGGAGCCATCCAAACCCTTTGGCTCCTCATTCAGTGACTGGAACCTCCATATTCTGCTACTCCTAATCCCAACTTCCCATCATTGTTTAATCCTTTCACTGTGTTCAGTGATACAAAAAGTGATATGTCAGAATGACTCCATTTGCTCTTGACAAAATCTGTCCTTATGGAGACTGACATCTTCCAAATATATATTCAGTTGTTTAGCAGTATTCAAAAGTCACTGTTTGATTCACTTCTTTCTGATGAAATGCCTTCCTTTTCATTGAGTTATCTTGATTTCCACTTTGAGTTTCATCCACAGTTCACTCTTCTCTTCCATGCACAGGATCTAGAAACTTCTGACTTCATTTGATAGAATGGTGCAGTGTAGAATCCCAGACATGGAATCCAGGGACCTAGGGTTAAAGCCTAGTTCTTCCAGTAGGTCATTGTGTGCCATTTTTTTCTTCTCTGGTTTTCAGGTTCCTCCTTTCTAAAATGAAGTAGTTGATCTAGGTGATCTCTTGGTTTCTTACCAGTTTTAATTATTTATATTTATCTTTTTCATAAGACTCTCTCACATGAAGGATCCAGTACTTGTTGTGGTATTTTGTCAGCCTTTTGACTTATAATTCTCACCTGGAAAATATATGCATGGTAAACCCCAAAGATACTGAGCTTGACATAACCCACTGAAATCTGCAATTCACATTATTATAGAATAACATTTTGTTAAAAAGAGATAAAACATCCTTATGGAACACTCTTTGTGGATTACTTCCCCTATTCATATTAGGGAATGTGTTGGGCCTCCATAAGGTGGAGGCTACCTTAGGTTCTAGGCTTAGCCTAGTGGGACTAAACAGGCCCCCATTGGTGTTCTTCCCACTTGTAATCAGCCAATAGACTCAACCCATCTTATAGCAGAGGTATTTACTCAACTGGCCTAGCAAGAACAGTAGGTACAAACATTCCCCAGTGAAATCTAGGGTGCAATCTCCCTCAAATACACAGAGTGTCCATGACAAGAGTGAACTCAAACTTGGGCACAATGGCAATTAAGCACATGTAGAACACACATAACTCTAGGCACTGTAGGGCCTGTAAGACTTTTTTACAGCATTACATTTTTCACTCCATAACATCTTCACATAGACCCTTTGGTTGTAGCATCTCTGCTAGGTGGGTTGCTGAACTGAGTTCTTAGGGTCTGCTCCTATAAAACCAATCATGAGCAGCTCTCCTGAAGACTGTTGCTGTGAATAACTTTAAGGATCTAATTCCATAGTATAGTGAACTCTCTACTTATTCAGCAATAAACTAAATCAAAACATTCAAGAAACTAAAGTACAACATTCACAACAATACAACATAACAACTTATTAATAAAGTGGTCACATAGTCTTAAACAAAACATATCATTCAGTAAGTCACAATTTCCTCAATCAATATAGAGTACTCCAGTAAAGTCTTCTTTCATCTTGACTAGAGGCTGGCTTCCAATCATCTTTAAGGGATAACACAAAATACAAACACCATCCACCCCTAGGTCACAATAAGTCATAATTCCATCAGTCAATGCAGAGTACCCAAGTAATGTCCTCTATCATCTTAATTTGAGGCTTACTTCCAAATCCTGGGGCTCCTCTTCCATGTCTTCCATGTGCTGACCACTCCCAGGTCTTGCCTAGATTCACCCCACTCTTGCCCAAATTAACACATAGGCAGCTCTTGGATCCAGTTCTCTATCTCAGCTTTCTGCTCCACTCCAAGACCTTTGAAGTTTCTGTTTCCAGGAAGACAAAGCTTAAGAGAGCTACAGTATTTACACACATTGCTGGCACTATCATCTCAATTCACTCTCTGTCTGACAAAGTAATACAACTCAACAGACAAGGCTTCTATCTGACAAATCAAACACAAATCAACAGTAAAGTCCCAGGGCTTTTGAAAATAACAGTAAAGTCCCCTTTCATTGTTTCTGTAACAGGAGGAAAGTCCTTGGCTTCTGTAACAGCAGTAAAGCCCTGGGCTTCTGTAACAATGGTAAGTCCTCTTTCAGGGCTTCTGTCTAAAAACAACAGACAGGGTGTTTTATCTGACAGACCAACAGAGTGCTGATATCACAAGCCTTCTTTTTCTCAGTTCTGCTTGGTCTCAGCTCATACTCAAGCTTTGCTCTGCTCTGCTCTTTCCACCTTTCCTGTTCTGTTCTTTTGGCAAGTTCCTCCCACTCTGTGCTACATGTGATAACGTTAGGCCTATTGAGGGGAGGGAAGGTTTCCAAACTCCCTTAAGCCTGTCAAGGGCAACACAATGTATACTGTTTCCAACAAAGACTTGACATAGTCAAAGGCTAGGCTCAAAAGCACTTGAATAGCTGAAACAAGCCACAAAATACTACTCAGCTTGCCATTACAGCTCCTCTCCATAATCTGACTCTCTTCTCTGCTGCTGAGGGCCATGCTCTTTGAAGATGCTCTTCCCCTTGGGTGACTGTCTCTCTATATCCACGTTGGTCTGAAGTATTCTAATAGCTCCTATTCAGTGCTTTATAACTTAGAGTGAAGGAGAAGAAATACCTTGTTCACTCTGCAGGGGGCTCCTCCATAGGCAGCTCCCTGTTTGCAAAAGTCTCCAACTCAAACTGCTAAAATCATCCAAAACATAGCTGTATAAAACCTCAAAGATGTAGCTTGCTCCCCTCCTGACTCACAGATGTGTTTTTACTTTAAAGGGACCAAAATGTAAAAAGACATCTTTTGCCATTAGTTTAACATCGTATTAAGATGAATGATTGTTCTGGACCTTTGGTGACAAAATCAACTGTGTTGGGGTTAAGAGATGGCATGAAACCACATTCTCTCCCCCCAATTTCAGAGAATATATATATTCCCAGAGCCACAGATTGAAATAGTTAGCCTCCTCTTAGGTCCCAAAAATCCTGTTACTTAAAAGGTAATCTCTCTCTTTCTCTCTCTCTCTCTCTCTCTCTCTCTCTCTCTCTCTCTCTCTCTCTCTCTCTCTTCAATCTCCTACCAACCAGCATTGCCTGTCACCATGCATATTCATTAAGGACAATCTCTTTACTTTACCCAGTCACTACAACAGGGAAAGGGAAGAGGAAGGAAACAATATCCCCACACTGGCTATATATGAAGCCTCCTCCTCCCACTTTTCACTTACTGAGTTTGGTGGTAGAATCTCCAACAAATACAACAAGTGTCTCTGAAAAGCTTGAACTCAAACTTGGGTAGAACCAAACCACTCCAGGGTTTGCCATGGAGCTCAGGATCTCTCCCAGATGTACTGATCCCAGGTTTCCCCAGGGAACAGCGTCATTGGGGGCAGCCTGGCTACTGGCACAAAGGGCTGATTTGGGCAGGAAGATGTCACACTCACTATTCAGCTTCCTTCTCATCTCTCCTTTACAGTTAGAACAGAGTTTGTACAATGGGGAACCCCCGAAGAAGGTAAAGGGCGTGACAGACACCATCCTAAAGAAACTGCAAAACCAGAATGGACAGCTCATGGAGGAGGAAGCAGGGGCATTCCTCTATCTTCTTGGAGCTCTGAATGGTAAGAAAGATCATAGGACTAGAGACTGGGGGGGAAAGTAGAACCCGGGACATTAACATTCCGAAAACAACAGCCTTTCAACTCCTATATAGGAGGTCCTTGGGATTCTAGATTAAACTATTCTTTTAACAAGAACAACCAAAAAACCCCTTCTGTCTTCTGTGTATTTTTATCCTCACATTATCCCTATAAGGTGGAAAGGGAACAGGTAATTACCTTGCTTTTTTATAATAGAGAAACAATAGCCCAGAGGGGGAAGTGACTTGACCAAAGCCAAACACCTACACACTGCATTGACACAGCCCATTCCTGTGATTCCCAGCCAGCCTCTTCTCTCCTTCATATAGTACTGACTCCCCTATGAAAGTCCATCATGAATGAGAAGAAGTTTCATTCTCCTCTTAAACCCTTCCTTCCTGTGCTCCCCAGGAACAGGAAACATTAGGATCCCATCCCGATTGGGGATGGGCCACAGTATTCCCCAGTAGCTCTCAGCTCTTCATCATTGATCCTACATGGTTCCTCATCAGCTCCCCTGGATTTAATTAACACCTGTATGAAGAATATTGTCATATCTGTGTGTCCACTCCTAGTGTCTCCCCTGAGCTCCAATCCCCATCACCAGCTTCTTCTTGGACATTTTGAATCAGATATCCCATAGACATCTCAAACTCAATATGTCAAAATCTGAGCTCCTTTTTCCCCCTAACCCCACCTCCCCTTCCTAATTTCCCTGTTTCTCTCAAGGCCACTTCTACCTTTCCACTTACCTAGTTTGTAATCTTGGGTTCACCCCTGATTCTCCCCTCTCCTTCCCCCATATTAAATCCATCATTATGTGTAGTAGATCCTGCCTCCACAGCACATTGCCTTTATCCCCTTCTCACAACATCTCACATCCACTCCTTTCTCACCACTGACTCAGTATCTTAGTTCAAGTCTTCATCACCTCTTACCTGAACCACCTAAACACCAATCTAACTGCTATCTCTGCCCCCTGTGTCTCACCTTTCCATTCCATCCTACACACAGCGTCCAAGTGTTCTTCATAAAGCATTGGTCTGATCATGTTAGACCCTACTGAACTCCATGAATTCAATATCACTTCTTATATCAAATATAAAGTTCTGTTTTTGACATTCCCAGCTCTTCACAGCCTAGATCCACCTTACCTTTCAACCCTTATTACACATCACAATCCAGCCAAACTGGCCTTCTTACTGTTATTCATACCTATCATTCTGTCTCTCATCTCTCTGTTTTCATCCTTGGAAGTCACCCCCTCCCACACTTTCACTTCTGAGAATCCTTAGTGTCCTCCAAGACCAAGTGCAAGGACCACCTTCTGTATGAAGCCATTCATGATCCTCACAGTTGGTAGAGTCTTCACCAGAAATATCACCATGTGTCCCCTCCCAGTCCTTTCTCTTCCTTATAACTTGTACATGCCTATAAATGTGCATGCTGTCTTCCCACCTTCCACCAAACCCATTAGGATGTGAGTTCCTTTAGGGCAGGTATTGTATTTTTTTCTTCATATCCCTAGCACCTAGCAAAGTTCCTGGCACAGTTGTTGATTAAAGTTTACTTGCTGACTTACACTCTGGGCTCCACCATATCACTCTATCTCTAATGCCTGGTTTGAGCTATTCTGGAGGATTTCATGCAGCAGTCACACAAGTAGGCTAAATGAGTCCACTACAAATTTATGTTATTTAATCTCAAATGGGAGTCAGCTAGGTGGCTCAGTGAATAGAGTGCTGGGGCTGGAGTAAAGAAGACCTGAGTTCAAATCCAATTCCATTCCCACCTTCTACATGAAGCCTTCCCTGATTCCCCACAAATATTTGTCTACCTGCAAATGACTTTGTATTTACCTTCTGTGTCCCCTGTATATAGACTTATCTATGTATGTGCTCTCATGTACCTTATATTGTGTGGGGGACATATTCCCTTTTTCCCTTTCTATCTCCAGTACCTAGCAGAGTCTAGCCCTTACTAAGGCATTTAAGAAAGATGACTTATTGATTGATTGATTTGTCCCCAGCCCTGAGTGATCACCACCATCAGCTCCTGATCCAGTTGCTAGAGAAAAAGGAAAAGATCCTGTCCCAGCAGATAGATCTGGTAAGAAAAGCTGCTTCCTTCCCAGAAGTCAGCTGGGCAGTCCCAACTTCCCAGAAGCCTTGGAATGAACAGCCTAGAGAATGAATCAGAAATGGGGGGAGGAAGCAACCTAGGATTGTTCTGTGGATGACCTGCCCCTTCCTCTGCCCTCCTGCCCAGAACTCAGTGGGGTGACTTCTGACCTCACAGGGTTTCTTACCTGTTATGCAACTGCCTCGAGGGGGCAGTCTAACAGTTCTCTCAGGACCCTGGTTCACCAGGGGGCTTTCTGAGAACAACTAGAAAGTATCCTGTGCTTTTCCCCAGAGACCCTGGGTTCAGTCTGATCCTATTTCCCATAGGTGAAGGAAATTCTGAGGGAGAACTTCAATCAGACAGAGGAGAGGCTGTTCTCCCTTCCTTCAGAGCTGCTGGCCTTTGTCCAAGGCCAGGATGAGAACTTTATCCTTACACGTGGTCTGTTGGAAGAGTGTGGACTGCAGCTCTCAGGAGTTGAACCCCAATTTACCTGGAACCCCAGTGGTCTGCACTTACTTTGTGCACTGTATGGGAGTCTGCTAATGCTGCAGGCTCTCAGTGGAGCCTGCTTACCCAGACGACTTTTTCCTCACACAGTTGGAACCTCTTTCCCACATGGCAGCCCCAGGTCCAGTGGATCAGGGGCCAGCCTTATTTCACATCAAAGGATCACAACATTTCTAAATTGGACCTGCTACTGCTGCTGTGCCATAAAGGAATCCCCACTGTGATGTACTAGACAAGTGGACATCCATCCTCTACTTTAAGACCCCATTGCAGGGAAACCCACCACCTGTCAAGGCAACTCATTACCCTTTTGGACAGCTTTCATCATTAGGAAGTTTTTCTTAACATCAAGCCTTCATTTGCCTATTTGCAGCCTCTGTCCACTGCTCCTAGTTCTGCTCTCTCAGGTCAACAGAACAAGTCCCTTCCCTTATCTGCAGCCCTTTAAATACTTGTACACAACTGTCAGGTCTCCCCTGTGTCTTTTCACATCCACAGTTCCTTCAACTGGTTCTTACATGACATGGGCTCAAGGCCTTTTACCCTTGTGGCTGCTCTCCTCTGGACATTGTCCAGGTTATCAGTGCTCTTAAACTCTGTTGCTCAGACCAGATGAAATGTGACCAGGGCAGAGGTGTAAGTATCACCCTCCTCTTCCTGGAAGCCATAGCTCTATTGCTGTAGCCCAAGATGGCCTCAGCTTTTCAGATGTCTCCTCACAGTGCTGACTCATTGAGCTTGCAGTCCATTAAAGCCTCCAGATCAGTTTTTCTGCACACTGCTGTATAACCAACCCTGTCTTAATATCTCATGGAGTCATTAGTTTCCATATGGCTAACCCTAATTTTTATATTCTCTCCTTCAGTATGGTTTTGTACCTCTTTTTCTAAGCTATTAATTTTCATTTTATACCTTTCTTTCCCTAAATATTGCTTCTTTTCCTGTTTTTTTCTCTATTGCCTCCATTTGGTTTTTGAATTTATTTTTTAACTCTTAAAAAAAAACCTTTTAGGAATTCTTGTCAGATTTGTGCTCAAGTTGCATTTTTCTTCGAGGCTTTCTTGTAGATACTTTCAAGTAATTCTCTTCTTGGTTTGTGTAGAGCTTCCCTGTCTTCATAATACCTCTTTATGGTGTGATCCCTTTTTTTTTACTCATTCCAATAGATTGTAAGCTCCTTGAGGGCAAGTCCTGTCTCTTTTTTTTTATTCCCATAATAGGTGCTTAATAAATGTTGATTATTTAATAAATGCTAAATAATTTGCCTTAACTAGTAATTCCCAGAGGTTTAAATCCCAAGATTAGCCTGTATCAGTTTTGCATTAATAATAATATATACATATTGTCTGTCTTCTTAGAATGCAAACTGCAAAGGCCGGAATGGTTTCACTTTTATTTTTGTATCCCAGTGCTTAGCACAGTAATATAATAAGTATATAATAAATGCTGTTGATTGACTGTTCACCTCCCTGGGTATCAGTTTCCTCATGAGTAAAATGAAAAAGTAGACTGGATGACTTCTAGGTTTCCTTCCAGCTCCACATCTATGATCCTTATGTTTCAACAAACGTAATTTTGATTTTCTCAGCAGCATGGAGGACTTGGAGGAAATACTATCCAGACAAAATATTTCTAGCTTGTTTTTCAAATACAAAAGGGTGAGGTATGGGGGCGACTAGCTGGCGCAGTGAGTAGAGCGCTGGCCCTGGAGTCAGAAGGACCTGAGTTCAGATCCAGCCTCAGACACTTAACCCATGCTAACAAAAACCTAGCCATGTGACCTTGGGAAAGTTACTTAACCCCAATTGCCCTCCAAAAAGCAAAAAAAAAAAAAGGGTGAGGTAGACCAGAAAATTCTGCATTTTGTAGAATACTATGACATCACCAAGGACATGCATGACTAGAAAAGAATGTAGGCAAATCACACATGGCAAGGAGAAAAGAATGAGCCCTGGCATTATAGTGGTAGCCTACGAAAAGTGCCAAAGATAAAAGACCATTAGCACTTGGATTGTGTCCACTAGGGAAGATGAACCAAAGAATATGAATGAGAAACCTAGTGGGTGAAGGATACATATTCCCCAGATTATACATCATTGAATTATTTCAACTGTGTGTGGGGGGGGGCGGGGTTACTATTTCCTAGAACCTGGATTTCATTAATGCTGAGGTACTTTCTCTTCTAATGCATATCAGCACCTTAGACAGTTGCTAGGGACACTGAGAGGTGACATGACTTGCCCAGGGTCACACAGCAAATGCATAAGAGAGACAGGTCTTGAATCCAGCTCTTCCTGGCTCTAAGGCCAGCTCTGCATTCACTATGCTAGCATGTGTGCAAATAACGAAGTGTGTGTGTGTAAGTGTACATATATATATATATACATACATACATATACCTAAATGTATGTATATGTACTTTTATATGAATTGTGTGTATATTTACATATATATGTATATGCATACATATTTATGTTTATTTGGTATGGTTGGTTGTAATTTGTTCTATAAGAGGACCAAATGACATTACTATGTTAAAGTTAAGGTACAGTGTATCCTACTGTGCCTGATCAGACCAATATGAACTTGGAACGCTCTACCGCAGGTTATGTACAAACAGTCCATGTAAACATTTGGGGTGGATTCTCTAAATTTCCATATATCACCATTCTTCTGAGCTGCTTCAGTTCTGCTTTGCACATAGAGCACAGCACCTTCTCTGATAAGGTCACACCACACTGGGCAGTCCTGTGTCAGTGTCTCCCAAGTCACACCATCAATCCCAAAAGTTCTTAAGAGAGACCTTGAAAGTATCCTTGTGTTGCTTCTCCATAACACTGTGTGAGCACTTGCCTTGCGTGAGTTCTCTGTAAAAGTCTTTTAGGCAAGTGTAGGTTTTGCCTTTGAACAAAGAGACCAGTCCATCAGAGTTGCACTCTCTACAGTAGAGTTTGAATGCTTAGCAGTTTAGTTTTGTGAGATATAAAGATTGCTTCCACATAGATGAAAGGAAGTTGGTGTCTTGTATATTATCCTGCCAGGTGATCTTCAGAATCTTCGTATTCAAATGGAAGTGATGCAGTTTCCTGGCATGGCACTGGTATACTGTCCAGGTTTCATAGGCATTCACCTATGAGGTCAGCACAATGGCTTTGTAGACTGTCAGTTCAGTAATCAGTCTAATACCTCTTCTTTCTCATACTTTTCTTTGGAGCCTCCCAAACACTGGGCTACCTTTGACAGGGTGAGGGTGAACCTCATCATTGATGTGTACACCCCTGGAAAGTCTACTGCCAAGGTAAATGCACTTGTCCACAGGATTCAAAACTTGTCCATTTGCTGTAACTGATGGTTCCACATATGCATGGTGTGGTGCTGGCTGGTGGAGAACCTCTGTTTTCTTGGTGTTCATTGTTAGGCCACAATGAGCCCAAACAGCAGATAATCAATCCATGCTTTGTTGGATGTCAGCTTCAGAGGCTGCATTGAGTGCATGCACATCTGTGTACCAACTCTCCCTCCTATGTTTATGTATAGTGTGTGTATGTGTGTATACACATACAAACAAACATGCCCATTAGATAGACACTGAGCTAGGCCCAGAATTTAAATGGAGGACAGTAGGCTGTATTATATCTGGGAAGTTATTTGTTTTTGTTTTTGTTTTTTTTTTTGTTTGGAGGGCAACTGGGGCTAAGTAACTTGCCCAAGGCCACACGGCTAGGTTTTTATTTGTGTGTGCATTAAGTGTCTGAGGCTGGATCTGAACTCAGGGCCTTCTGACTCCAGGGCTGACACTCTACTCACTGCACTACCTAGCCGTATCTGAGAAGTTATACAGTGCTTTCAATGATATTAAGCCATTACCTGACATAAAATCTCATCTTTTTAAGAACAATGTGCATCTGGTAAAGTTCTTCTAGAGAATCAAAATGACAGATAACCCAAAGAACAAAGGGTCAGACACACAGTGGACAGGAGTAGGCTTCAACAAGACCAGCAATGAGGAGTTGTGGGCAAGAAGTGGTGCAGAAACTCTCATCAAGGAAATGTGATTGGAAATGAAGGGAGCCGGGCATGGAGGGGGGGAAAGTATATAAGGCAAGAGGTCAACAAAATGTCAAAAGTCTCCAATCACTGGGCCAGTCAGTGAAATGTATCATGCCAGGCCATGCTCAGTGCTTAGGAAGAGGAAAACGTCCCCACTCTCAAACTGCTCAGAACCCAAGTGGGAAACAGCATGCAACAATTATGTACAAGTGATTGCCTGAAGAACAAATTGGGAGAAGTCTCTTCCTCAGATCCATTCCCTGCCTTCCTTAGGCCAGGAGTCTACAACGCACCTGCACAATTTCCTTCTTATTTAGCTCAAGACTTTACTTCTCCCTGGCACTTTTTGCCTTAAGTCTGCCCAGTTTAAGGACAGACAACAGGTCTCTGTCTCCTGACTCCCCTAACTTAGTACCCTAGATGATAAAGCTTAACATGAGAATTGAATAAAGGCAGAGATGCCTC
This sequence comes from Gymnobelideus leadbeateri, assembly GCA_011680675.1. Lineage (NCBI taxonomy): Eukaryota > Metazoa > Chordata > Mammalia > Diprotodontia > Petauridae > Gymnobelideus > Gymnobelideus leadbeateri. The sequence goes on from WOXC01004134.1 coordinate 388,193, forward strand.
ACCCCCACCTCCATGCCTTTAGTATCTTCTCTTTCTTCACATAACATATCAAAATGAACAAATAAACAACCAGATAACTTGTATCCTGGTCCCTCCATGCCCTCACAATTGTCTTGCTTCCAGCATGGATGTGCTCTATAAACACTGGGTTCAATCTGCATGCCTTGCTATCTTTACTGTCATTTCTAATTGTTTTACAAGCACGTCCAAGACTTCAACGTTAGGGTCAAGAGTGGTGGTTTCATTGTCCTTGATGAAGAAAACTATTTGTTAAAATTATTTTTGCATGTCTTTTTCATTTTTCTTCTTAAAATTCTTTTATTTATTTTCATCCTTGAGTGTCCTTGGAATGACTGCTAAGTTGGCTAACTTGCTATCCTTTCCTTAAATTTGTTTTATTCTGTTCTCATTCTCTCTTCTATATGAGACAGTAATGCTTGCTGACAAACACATTTCAAAAAGTCACACTAAATGACAAGGTTTCAATGGACTGCAGGAATGGTGTAAGAACGACAGATGTTGATGAGATTTAGGACAGCCTAGAGTATGTGGTGAAGATGGGAAAGAAGGCAGGTAATCCAGGATGAATATATGGAGGTGGCATGGTTAGTTCCCGGGGAAATAAACCTGGTGCAAAATGCCAAGGACAAACAAAAGGGCTTTTTTTAAAGTTGGGTTTGTGGCAAAAAAAAGTTGAAAAAAGAGAAAGGTCAATTGCTCAAATGGAACAATGATAATAGGCAGTGGAGAGAAGGAAGAGCCACCCAACTCTCATTCTCCTTCAGAATTCTCCACCAGGGAAATGATTAACAGACTAAGAAGAACTTAAAAAATCCAGTGTATTGGGAATTGAAACCTAAATGAAGGAATAGAGAGCACCTAGCTGCCTTTGATGATGTCAAATCTCCAGACCTGAGTGAATTTTGTTGGCTGCAAAGAAGAGCCATGAAGAGATAACTCCCCTCATTGTTTTGCAGAAATGCGGGCCCAAGTGGGGTGGGATTTTACAAAGGACTTCTGTTTTTTTAGTTTTGTGGACCATTTTTATCATTTTTTTTATTATAAAGAATGGTGCTCTGGGAGGGGATGAATAATAAGTAATACAATGAGAAAAAATTTTTAAAGAAAAGATAAAAATCATATGGGGGATTGCTGGAGAACAGATGGCTCTGCTAAAATGGATTCTCATTAAGCTCCCAATCAAGCCTCAGCTAGAGGGAACAGAGTTGAGTCAGGACCCCTGGGGCCGGCCACCTGGAAGGATGTCTATGACAAGCTTACCTATGAACATGGCTGACACCTGGGAAAGAGGAACCTGGGGACTCCTCAAGTAGCCCTGGGACTGACTCAAGAAGTCAGAGGCTCTACCAGGGTACCATTCACAGTGCCTGAGGACAAAGGGAGGGAAGGTCTGCATTGGGAGAGATGTCTCAGTGCAACATGGGAAAAGCCCACGGGTCCCACTGAGGAAAGTGCCTGAGAAACCCAGGACTTTCTTCATTCCGGGCAAATCCTGTCCTGGAAAGAAGACAATTGACCATAGAAGAGATCTGCTTTCTGCTTTGTCCTGAGGTCTTGAAGGGCGACCAGCTCTGCTGAAAGAGGTTACTCAGCAGAGACACTACATTTTCCCTCTGTGGGTAACCTAAGGACAATGCATTATCTTTGCTTCAAGAGACTACCCGGTAGGGGCTAGGGATATCGAATCTGTGATCTTTTGGTAGAGGGAACTCCCTGGCTGAAAGAACTTATTCTACCCATGAAAGTTAGTATCTTCTCTGCAATTCCTGGTCCTAGAGTTGCCTAGAGCCATGGAAGGTTAAGTGACTTGCCCATAGTCACACACTCAGTATATGCTGGAGGTCAGACTTCAACCCAGGTCTTGCTAACTCTATCCACTAAGCCATAATGGCTCCACTTCTGTGAGTCCCTAAGGATGGTCAGCTGGAGGGAGAGGGGTTCTCATTGACATATGGTATAGTAAATTTTATTTGCCCAGAGACCAAAAGGGGGAACATCGAATGATTTGCCTGTTGTTTCTTCTAGTTTGCATTTGAAGCTGGGGAAGAACAGTAAGTGCTTGTATAGAGGAGGGAAATAGGAGCTAGTTTTTTGTGGGGAGCCCCTTAGGCGAGGCTCTGGTTTTCTCCACTGCCCCTGCTGGAGCCCCTGCTGACCAGTCATCTGCAGGTGTAGTTTAGAGCCCCTGGTCTGTCACAGTGACTCATGGCTGAGATCTCCTCCAAGAGCCATCCTGACCCCCTCCCTCTGGAGAGGGGCAGGGGAAAGAAGGAAGATAATGGGGGAGAGGCATCAAGGGAAGAATGAGGACCTGGGGTAAAGGGAAGGAGGCTATATATAGCACTGGTCATTGCCACCTTAGGAAAGGCAAAAGGAACATGGATGGAGACGTTCACAACCTCCCGAAGAATGGGAGATCAAGGAGGAGGGAAGTCTTTGGATCTGGGCCTTCTGAGGGAAAGACTGCAGATCTGGGGGAGGGGGTGACCTAGAGCTGGGGCTCAGCTGGAAGGGTTGACATCCTCCATATCTTTGCAACAGAGGTTCCCCACAGCTGGAAATATATTCCCTTCTCACCTCTTCCTTTATTGCCTCTGAGACAAAACCAACTCCACAGTCTGACATTTTAGACCCTCCACAATCTAACTACTTACCTTTCCACACTTATCTCAGTCAATTAGTTGGGGAACTGGCATTTATTAAGAGACTACTATATTCCAGGCACTGTGCGATGGGATAGAGAATGAAGGAAAGGTTAAAAAGAAAAGTCTTTTCTCTGAAGGAGATCATCATGTGACAGCATGCGAATAAATATGAACATGAATGATAAATACAGTATGAATGGAAGGTAAGGGCAGATGGAAAGTACTAGGGAGGGGGAAGGGAGATTAAGGGGGGGATGGAACAGGGAGAGACCTCTTATAGATGGTAGAATGTCAGCTGAGTCTTACTCTGGGAGGCAGAAGTAAGTAGGGAGAACATTTTAGAATGGGAGGCCAGGCAGTGAAAAGGGACAGAATTGGGAGATGGAGTGTTGTGTTTGAGGAACAGCAAACATGCCCAGTCCCCTAACCCACATTATCTCCTGTTAATCCACTTCATACACTCTGCATCCCAGCCAAACTGGATTCCTGACTCTTCTTAGAATTTGTTTTTGTATCTCTTAACTCCCTTGATTCTTACAAGTTACTCTGCCCTCCCCCAGCCCTTGCCCCATGCTTTCAAAGCAGTTCTCCTCAATTCTACCTTCCTACAATTGGTATTTTCTTTTGGGTTCAGCTCAGGGGCCACTTCATCCATGAAGCCTTCCTTCCCTGTTGCCATCGGGAGGTTAGTGCTCTCACCCAAAGCCATAAGCAGCATAGGGTAAATGGAGCTGGGTTCCAGAGCCCCAGCATCTGAAGTGAACTTCTCTTGGATGGGGAACACTTCCTCTATATGACAGCTACCACGCCCTCTTCTCACTTCAAGGTCAAAGATGCCTACTTCCTGGTTTCAGTAGTAGTAGTAGTACACCCTAGTCTGTGGGCCACCAGGACTTCCCTTTCCCTCCAAAACTTTTAGAAGCAAAGAGCTGTCACTTCTATTGACCCAAGGATGCTCAAGGTCTGACTATCCTCTGTGCAGCTCCCCCCACAATGGCCCCTGTAGCCACTACCCAATACTCTTAAATGCCTTTGCATTCTTCATGACATCTTAGATTCTTTCCTCCTCAAATTATCTGATTACTTTCTTGTTCTATCTCAGTCAGGAAAATACAAAATTCCTTGAGGGTAGTGGGATGTTTAGTTTTTGTTTTTGTATCTCTGGTACCTAGTATAGTACCTTTTTCTCGTTGTTCATTTGTGTCTGATTCTTCATGAGCCCATTTGGGATTTTCTTGGCAAAGTTACTGGGGTAGTTTGCTCTTTCCTTCTTAGCTCAATTTACAAATGTGGAAACTGAGGCAAGCAGGGTTCAGTATCTGAGGCCATATTCCAACAGAGGAAGATGAGTCTTAGAGACACTTAAATTTCCAGAACCCAATTGTTCAGTTCCATGAGTCACACTTCAAAGACACTGGCACATAGAGGCTTTGTGATAGATTATGTGTCTTTTTTTTCCCTGCCCAAAGACCAGCCTAGATTGGTTGCAGAGGAAACAAAGGGCTGACCTTGGAACACCTGAGTTTAAATCCTGCCTCAGACATTCACTAGCTCTGTGTGGCCCTGGGTAAGTCACTTCACCTCTATTTGCCTCAGTGTTCTCATCTCTAAAATGCGGGTAATAATATCCCCTACCTCCTAAGGCTGTTGTGAGGACCAAATGAGACAATATTTGTAAAGGTTCTATGCAAGCCTTTAAGTGCTAGATAATGATTTAGGTATTGTAGGGAATAAATTCATCATCACCATGGTGATCACATCATGGTCCACAGCAGCCCTTGCTGGCCATTTACTGAACCCTAGAAGCTCCTTGTGGCATGGCAGTATTGACAAGTTGGAAGATATCTAGTTTGAGGAGACTGGAAACCCCATATGCTAGGACCAGTTAAAGGACCTGGAGGGAAGGGATGCAAAAGCTGCCTTGAAATACTTGAAGGGCTCTCATGGGGAAGAGAGATGAAACATGTTCTGCCCAGCTCCACAAGACAGGAGCAGTTACTGGGTGAACGTTGCAGAATAAAATCTAGGTTGGATGCAAAGAAAAAAAGACAAGACTTCTTAAGCATCAGAACAATCCCAAAAGTGTCATTGGCTGCTTCTAGAAGGAAGGGTAACTGGGTGACTAGAGCACTGGACCTGGAGTCAGGAAGTCTGGAGCCCAAATCTAGCCTGATTCATACTAGCTGTGTGACCCTAGACAAGTCCCTTAACCTCTGCCTGCCTCAGTTTCCTCCCCTGGCAAAAAGGAATAATAACAGCACCTACCTCCCAGGGTTTTTGTGAGGATTAACTGAGATGATATTTATAAAATGTTTAGCACAGGATGTTTTCAGAAAAACCTCTAAAGACTTACAGGAATCCTAGCTGCTAGAGGGAATTTCCATAATGCTGACTCATTAAGGATAGTAAATGCGATAGAAATAATAGCAAGTCCGAAAGAGAAGGGAATTACAAGATGTCTGCTTAGGAGGTTAATCCTCTCAACCACATAGTCGTCGAAGATCAAAGAGCCTTTGTTGGAAGACCTCCAAGGAGGAGGAGCCCACCATCTATAGCAGCCCAATATCACGTGAGATTTTTGTTGTTTCTTTCCCTATCAGGATATTGAACTTTCAGTTGACAAAAATCCTAACATCTTTTTCTAGTGAACTTCCTCCTAGCCTCAGATTCCCCATCTTGCACTTGTCCAACTGATTTTCAGCATTCAAATCCGATACTTTACATTTTCTTTTCTTTTCTTTTCTTTTCTTTTTTTTTTTTTTTTTAGCTTTTTGGAGGGGGAAGACAGAGCAATTGGGGTTAAGTGACCTGCCCAAGGTCACATGGCTAGTAAGTGTTCTGTGTCTGAGGTCGGATTTGAACTCAGCTTTATTCACTTCGCCACCCAGCTGCCCCTACTTTACATTTTCTAGATTATGTCAGTCAATAAACATTCATTAAGTGCTTACTGCGTACTAGACACTGATGCTAAGCCACTGAAGATAGAAAGGCAAAAGATAGTTCTAGCCTTCTGGGAGCTCACATCTAATGGAGATGAGGATTCTAATCTGGCAAGATCTTTTGGAACCTATCACCCCATGCGTTTACTATTTCCCTTTCCCATCCCCAGCTTTCTGTCAATTGCATTTGTTCAAGAAATAAATGAGTGAAAGATTCTCCCTCCTTGCTAATTCCCTTCTTTGCCAAATATAAATTCGATATGGAGGAAGGAGGGAGGAGAAATAAGAGGAAAAGGAGGGGGCGGAGCAGAGGCAGTGGGTGGTTCTGACAGCCAGCCAGAAGAAGCTCACCCTAGACCCTCTTTAGCCCCTTGGACTAACATCTACAGTCAGTCTGGGCAAAAAACAGAAAACGGCAATTCTCACACTGACAGCTCATTTCCCCCTTTCTGGACATGGAAGGAACGTGATGAAAGAAAAATCCAAATAGCATCAGTTTTCGATAGAGGGCCCGAGCAGCTCACAAACTCAAGTCTTGTAAACAAAGCTCAGCCTTCAGGAAGAGAGACGCCCAACCCTCCCAATAGTCCTCCCTCGACCATAGGGCCTGCCCCTCCCCACACACCGTTTCCCCCCCCCCATACTCCGCCCCTCCCCATAGGGCCACACCACCCCATAAGGCCCGCCCCTCCCCATAGCCGCACCCGCCATCCACTGAGACCCCAAAACTGCAAAGGTAAGTTCGGGAGGGAGCAAAGCGGGGAAAAGGCGGGTTGTGGAGGGAAGGCACCTAGAAAAAAACTCCCGGAGCATTAAAAAGCGAGCTATAGTCCGAGGGCTGACATCTCCCTTCCCCATTCCCTCTGCTTCCTCTTACCTCATTTGTTTCCTTCCTACTGTTAGATATTTTAAGTTATGTTTCTAAAAACGTTATTCTAATAAGGGTCCAAAAGCTTCATCAGACTGCCAAAGGTGACCGTGACCCAAAAAAGGTTAAGAACTTTTGCCTTGAACCTTTTTCCTCTGTGGGCAGGGAGGTGGCAGAGTGGATAGAATGTCGGATCTGAAATTAGGAAGTCGTGAATTCAGATACTGGCTGGGTGACCTTGGGCAAGTCGCTTCACTTCTGCCTCCCTCAGTTTCCTCATCTGTCAAATAGGAATTAATAAGAGCACCTACCTCCCAGAGTTGCTGTGTGCATTAAATGAGATGGTAATTTTAAAGCGCTTAGCATAGTACCTGACTCATAGTAAGAGCGACTGAATGTTAGTTACTGCTCAACGCTGCTCCTTGAAGTGCCATGAAATCTGAAGGAGCAGAGAACACACAGAAGGGGGGTAAGGGGGGCACGGTGGGGGCGGGGCGGTGACCGCAGAGTGGTGAAGAATGATGGGAACTGAGAAATTCAACCGAGTTAACAACTTAAATGGCTGTTGGAGACCTGAAAGAGGGAAGTTTCAGTTTAGGGTGAAGACACATGGCAGATTGCAAGGGACTGAGGAGAAGAAGGTGAAAGTTGAGGCAGCAGCTGCAGAAAGCTTTTCCAGATTTGGCAGAGTGTGCGAAGTAGCAAAGGGCTAAGTTTCCACAGGACTGCAAAATTGCTGAAAGGAGGCTACTGATAAATGTAAGGTTAGCAGACCAGACAGGAGCCTTGGGGAGAGTTGAGACGGTAGCCTTGGGGAGAAGTTGGATTCCCAGTTCCCACAGAACTCCTAGATAATACTAAACGGGAAATAAAGTAAAATAAAAAGAACCTGGCAACAGCAGGTGGGTTTGACCAATTAGAAAACAAACAGCCTTGGGACTCACAGGGCCAGATAAGGACACATCTAGGTTAAAATGGAGAGGGATTATTACTGCGTTTGCTTAATGAACCTCATGTATTATGTATGTTGTCTAAAAGAATTAGAGCCTCGGTAGTACTAATGTATGGTAATAGAGATGTGTACCCAGAAGAGAAAGAACCCATCAGTCTTCTGAGGGGAGTGTCTGCACCAAACTAATGTATAAAGCTTGATTGGCTTTTGTATCCCAGACTTCTTCCAAGAGAAGGATGGAGTCCACTTCTTGCCAGGTGTCCAATTGCTCTGGATTTCTCCTTAATAAATTTCTTTTGATATCACATTTTTGGTATCAGTTGTGTTTTTGCTTTTCCAAGTTGGCATTTCCAACAAGAGGAAGGAGACATAATTAATAACAGTGATGATGATAGCGGCTAACATTTTATATAGTACAGATCCAGCCACAGCACCCCTCTCTACTCCATAAACTCCAGTGACTCCCTGACCCTTCCAGAATGAAACACAGAATGCTCTGCTTGGCATTTAAAGCTCTTCATAACCTAGGCCTCTTCTGTCTTTCTCACTTTCTTATACTTTACTCCCTGCCCTGTACTCTTTCATGGCTCAGGACATTTTCTCTGGCTGGCCTCCATGCCTGGAGTGTTCTCCCTCCTCAGCTCCCTGTCTTGGCTTCTCAGGTTTTAAGTCCCAGAGAAAATTTCACTTTTTCCAGGAAGATTTTCCCTAATCTGTGTTCCTCCTAGTACCTCCCCTCTGTTCTTTATTTCCAATTTATCATGTATATTTCTATATGTAAGTGTATATATATGTACATACATAAACATGTGTATATATGTATAGATAGATATAGATATAGACATATAAAGAGAGAGAATATAATTGTACATTATCTTTCCCATTAGGTTGTGAACTCTTCAAGGACAGGGGCTGTGTTTTTGTCTTTTTATATGCCTAGAGCTTAGCACAGTGCCTGAGCACATAGTAAGTATAAAATACATGTTTTTTGACTGACTGTCTGATGGTTTGTGTTCAAAGCATTAAATTGATTATTCCATTCCTTCAGGATCAGGAGTCAGAGAGACTAACAAACTTCTGTCCCCTCTTTTCCCTTGCCCTTCCTAAGAACCATGGCCTCTGCATTTGAGTGGGTTGCCAAAAATGTCGCCCGAGAGTTGAGCAGAGACAGGGAGCTGATCCCTGTGGACAGCCTCAACAGCTCCTCCTGCTTCAGTCCCTACTCCCTGCTCCGGGAAAAGACCAAGAGCTCCTTGTTTTGGAGGTCTCACTATGGTTGCCTCAATTTGACTCTCAAGGACATTCTGGATTCGAGCTCCCCAGAACCAGGTAACTGGGGGAGGTAAAGGGGTAAGAGAAGGAGCTGGGGAAGGCTACTGAGATGGACTATGAAGGGGAAATGGGCCCAGCAGGCTTGGCCAGAACACACAGCTTTCCTAGGACTGACTGTGTGGGCACATGCCATCCTGTATCAGTGATGTCTGGAACGTTCTGTCCAGCCACCATAAGTAGAGGTTGTGGTGAATTGGAGAGGCAATACAGAGCCATGGAATAAGCCAGAGACTTGAGTCTGAGCCCTGGTTCTTCCACTTACTAGATGTGTGACTGAGGATAAGTCACTTACCTGCTCTCAGCCTCTGTTTCCTCATCTGTAAAATGAGGATGATACTATTGGTACTCCCTGCTTCATACACTGGTTAGGAAGAAAGCACCTCATACATCTTTAATGCTCTAGAACTGTAGTTATTGTGACTGGAGAGGTAAGCATACGGTTGGAGTCCCAGATGCCTTTATTTTGTCCACTGGTGACCCCTGCTGTAAACCACATTTAATGCTCACTTTAGCTAATTGGCCTCTCTCCCTTCAGAAGTGACCCAGCATGGAACATTCCTCTTTAATGACAAGGTGGATGGGAAGGTGTCTGGCAGTGTGGAGGTAACAGGCTCTGTGCAGGGGAAGAATTCAGGACAGACTTCAGAGTCAAACAGAACTGTCCTCGAGGTTAAGACTCTCACTGTGTTACCTACCACCTGGGACTGCTTACAAAAGGAAAGGTGAGAGGAATGGACAAGACAAGAGCTGAGAGCTCTAGTGACTTCTCTTTGGTGATAGGAGAAAGTGGAAGAGGGAGTGGAATCAAGGGAAAGGCCCAGGGGCAACCAGAGAGAAATAGAGTCAGAGTTTTCCTCGTGTAGGGGTTGAGTGTACTTCATATCAATATCAACAAATGTCCTGTGTTGTTTGAGTCTTGGATAAAACCCTATCCCAAACCTCATGGGACTCATAGTCTAGTGGGGGATGAGAAAAAACCATTTAAACAAAATTCACAATATTACATAAGTGTACTAATAAGGTACAAAGTAAGGTCCAAGGAAGAAGGTTATTCCCAACAAGAAGAGATCTGGAAAGGTTTACTAGAGGAATGGGGTATATGAGTTTATCTTTAATGGATAGGTAGGAATTTAACAGGTTAAGAGAGTGAGGACAGACATTTCAGTAATATGGAACAACATGAGTAAAGAAGGCACATTCAAGGGGGGAATGTCTTTTTATGTATTGATATCTTTTATTTTTATACCATCTCCACACCTAAATGTCTCTCCCCAGCTGGCAATCCATTCCTTGTGATTAAAAGTACAAAATAAAGGGAGAAAGTGGGTCCACAAAACTAACCAATGTGGCAGCTGATTCTGACTATATATAATGTTCCTCATCCATAGTTCCCCACCTCTGCAAGAAAGAGAAGGTTCATTTTTGTTGTCATTTTAATTCTCAATATTGTTTTGTTTTTGCTCTTCCCAGTTACACTATTGTAGATCTGTGTGTATCCTTATCCTTCTTGTCCTTACTTCATTTTGCATCAGTTCATAGAAGCCTTCCTATGTTTCTCTGAATTCTTCCACTTCTTTATTTCTCACACTCATACATTCAGGTGCCACAATTTCTTTAGGCTTCTACTTTGTGCCCAGTTCTTGGCTACCATAAAAAGTGCTAGGATGAATATGATCTTCAGCCTTTAACCTCCATGGGGCACACATGCCTAGCAGTGGCACCTCCAAGTCAAAGATGTGAACATTTTATCCTCATTCCAAATTGTTTTCCAGAATGACTGAACCAATTTACAGAACTGTCTCCAGTTTCTTGGTGTGTCTATCTTTCCACAGCCACCCTAACATTGCTTGTGCCTATTTTTGGTAATCTTTGCCAGCTTTCTGGATGAAAGGTGAAACCTCTGGTTTGTTTTGATTTGCCTTTTTGAGGGCAGTTTTAAACAGTCCTGCTTGAATGGAATGGAAAGATCATGGAGTGGAGTCCTATGAAGTAAGAAAGGAAAGGTAGATGGGCATGAGATTGAAGGAGGGTCTTGAATGTCAGACAGAGGAGTTTGAACTGCATTTAGTAGGCAGTAGGGAGTCATTGAAGACTTTTGGGCAGAGGAATGACCTGACCTGATTGACAGATGAGGAAGATGAAGCTGGCAGCAATATGAAGAACAGAGTAAAGCGGAGAGAGGATGCAGGAGGCAGGATGGCCTATTTGGAGGCAGTTGGGTTAGTTCATGCAGGTGGTAATTAGGGCCTGTAAGAGAGGAGGGGACAGATATAAAAGGTGATGGAATCAACAGGGCCTACTCACTGATTAAATGGGAGAGTGAGAGAGAGTGGAGAGCCAGCAATAACTCCTGGGTTCTCAGCACAGAAGACTGTGTGAACAGAGCTGGTACAGACAGAAAGAGGAAAATCAGAAAAAGAATCTGGTTTACAGTAATGGGCTCAGTTTGCAGCTGACTGAGCTTGTGAGTGGAGATGTCCTGTCAGTGCTGGACATAAAACCCAGGGAAAGGGCACTGGATTTAGAATATGGGTAAGTAGCTTATCTTTGAGCCTCAGTTTCTTTATTTAAAGCTAGAAAAGGAGCTGAAAACCTAGAAGCTGCTGCCTTTTCCTGACTGCCCAGTCTAGATTCATTTAAAAAGTATTGCTCTCTTTAATCAGCTAAATGTTTAAAAGAGGGATTTGCAATGTTTTTCATCAGGGGCTTGCTGTGGAGAAAAAAATATTCTCTCTATGTGACCTTTGGGGTTCGTAATAAGACCCAGTATTTAGGGTAGGAAGGGAATTGAGGTGTGATCTGGTCTTATCCCTTCATTGTACAGATGAGTAAACTGAGGCTCAGAGAAGTTGCCCCTACAGCTAGCCTGTTGCCCACTGCTGCAGGTGCTAGACAGGTGTCTTGTGTTTTGAGTGCAGGGGGAAAGCTTTTGATCCCGCTTTTGATTCCCTCTCGCCTTGCATGAAAGAGCAGGAAAGAATAATGTAGAAGCCATCACTTACTAGGTAGGAGTAAATCATTCAACACAGCAACTAGCATAACAAAGATTTAAAACTGAAAGGGGCCTTTGTCGTTGTTCACTTGTTACAGTTGTGTCCAACTCCTCATGACCCCATTTGGAGTTTTCTTGGCAGAGATCCTAGAAAGGTTTCTCCAGTTCATTTTACAGATGAGGAAATAGAGGCAAACACTGTTAAGGGTCTTGCCCAGCGTCACATAGCTAGTAGGTGTTTGAGGCCAGATTTGAACTCAGGGCTTCCTGCCTCCAGGTCTGGCACCCTGCCCACTGTGCCACCTGACTGCCCTGAAAGAGACATCAGTTCCAATCTTCATGTGACAGATGAGGAAACTGAGTCTCATGGGACTGAAGGGACTTACCCAAGGTCAAGTATCACTAGCTGAGCCTCACTTTCTCCATTCTTAAAATGGGGGTTGTTATAAGGAAAGTCTTTTAAAATCCTTAAGTATTAGAGAAATCGTGGCTCTGATTATTGCTGGCTAATAGAAAGATTTGCAGGGACTGCCAGTGACAACCTGAGAGCAGCTATGGATCTTGGGAGAGGTGGTTAGTGGGTAGGAATGGGGCTGACTGGGGGGGCAGGAGGTCCACCAAAGGCCTCATTCTGTGTGACCATTTCTCTGGGACCAGAGGCAGAAATATCCAAGAGCCACTCTGAGGTTCCCTATGCTCAGTAAAGGGGTTAAGGATGATGAAGAAGCTGATGTGTCCCAGGCTGTCTTTGCTCTGGGGTCACAGACTCTCTCAGTTATATTTTGCAAAGTTCCCTTATCCTCACAGCCTTATTTCCCATCTCCTGCTCTTCTCTAACCCTTCCTACTCCCCATTATATACTTTCTCTTCCATTTACTCTTGTTTATATCTCTTATTACAATCAATGTGGAATCTCTCACTGGGACTACAAAGCCTTTCCATCTTGACTGGATCTACCAGAGTTTGATAAGTATTAGAGAAGGACCCTGGAGGAGGAAAACCTTTCACCTGCCTATTCCTAAGAAACTCACAGACCTTAATTGAGTTGCCCCTTATTGGCCTCTTCTCCAGGCTATGTTTTCTAAGTCTGATGTCTTCCACACAGCCTTCCTATTGTCCTAGCAGTTTTTAGAATTTAGTATTACTATCTTGTTTTGTTTCCATATTGTTCACATTTTAATGTCTTATTTAATATTTTATTTTCCTCTGGTTACATGCACAAATAACATTTTAACATTCCTTCTTAAATATTCCAGTTCCAAATTCTCTCCTTTCCTCCCTCCCCACCCCACCCCCATGAGAAAGTAGGCAATATATAGGTTATATGTGTAGTCATGCAAAACATTTCCATAATAGTCATGTTGTGAAAGAAAACATAGACAAAAAAAACTCAAGAAAAATAAAGAAAATTTAAAAGGTATGCTTCATTCTGTATTTAGACACAATCTGTTTTTTTCTCTTGGGATGGATAGCATTTTTCATCATAAGTACTTCAGAGTTGTCTGAGATCCTTGTATTGTTGAGAAGAGCTAAGTCATTCACAGCTGATACAATATTGCTGTTACTTTGTACACAGTACATTTAACTTTCCATCAACTCATGTAAGTCTTTCCAGGTTTTTCTGAGAGCATCCTGCTTATCATTTCTTACAGCACAGCAGTATTCCATCACAATCACATACCACGTTTTGTTCAACCATTCCCCACTTGATGGACTTCCTCTCAATTTCCAATTCTTTGCCATGAGAAAAAAGCTGCTGTAAATATTTTTGTATGTATAGATCCTTTTCATTTTTGTTTTTAATCTCTTCTGGGATACAGAGCACTTTACTATACTATACTAATTCTAGCTTTAGTTACTATAGCACTTTAGTTGTGGTATTGCTTAGGTCAAAAGGTATGTATGCATGGTTTTATAGCCCTTTGGGCATAGTTCCAAATTGCTTTTCAGAATGGTTGAATCAATTCACAACTCCACTAACAGTACATTTATGTCTCATTTTTCCCACATCCCCTCCGCCTTTTGTCATTTTCCTTTTCTGTCCTATTATCCAATATAATAGATATGAGGTAGTATCACAGAATTTTTTAAATTTGTACTTCTCCAATCAATAGTGAGTTAGAACATTTTTTGTTATGGGAATAGATAGCTTTAATTATTTCATTTTAAAACTTCATCTCTTTTCAACATTTATCAATTGGGGAATGGCTCTTGTTTTTGTAAATTTGACTCAATTCTCTACATGTTTGAGAAATGAAGCCTTTATCAGAGAAACTTCAAAATTTGTTTTTCACAGATTATTGTTAACTGTATTTACCTCCATCCTCTTCCTCCCCTTTTATTCTATTGTCTCTCCTTTCACCCTGTCCCTCCTCAAAAGTGTTTTGCTTCAAACTACCACTTCCCCTAATCTGCCCCCCTCCTTATCCTCTTCCCCTCTTTTCCTGTGGGGCAAAATAGAGTTTTATACCCTATTGTGTATGTATGCTATTCCCTCTTTGAGCCAATTTGGATGGGAGTAAGGTTCAGTCACTCACTCTTCTCCTGCACTGTAAAAGCTTTTTCTTGCCTCTTAACTCAGCATATCTTTAATAAAGTTATATACATGGTTTTAGTTGCCAAGGAATCTTGCAGGATCCCAATATATACAGTTTTGCCCAGTTGAGTCAAAACTTTTTCCTCTGATCAAAAAATAATACTAACAGAAGAATCTTTTATTGAATATACCTCTCAGTCAATTATGTGACGGTGGAGATTATTATTGAAAATCTCCTTTGAAAGCCTGCCTATTTCCTTTTCATATTTTTAAGGAAGCCTTAAAGGACCCCAGAATTGTAAGTTATCATTATTATTACTAACAATATAAAGGCCAGCTATTGTTACAATTCTACCTTAGTCAAAAGGAACAAAATAGATGAAAGGGGCAAAGGAGTTGCCTTGTCACTTAAGAAAATCCAGAAACCAAAGGGTGAAAGCATCACTAAAGCTGAAGATGAATAGAGGGAGAAATGGAACCAATCTTGTCCTGGAAGTGTAGTATAGATCACTTGGACAAACAGGTTATACAGATGAGGGCTTCTGAGAACAGATGTTCAAGTCTTACAGGATATAGTATCAACAGGAAACTTCCATTATTCAGATGTCTCCTAGAACTCTCTTCCTTCCAAAAGCAGAAAGCATATTAAGTTCTTTAGAAAATTTCTCCACTTCTTCATCTTCCATGCAGAAGATAACTGCAGTTATATTCTTGGTGGTCTGTTTGTTAATGCCCCTTATGAGCATTGCAAGGTAAAATAACCAGGTGGCCAGGAAATTACATTTTTGTCATCTTCAAAACTAACTCTACTTTTTTATTTGCTTTCCCAAGGAGAATTTCAACTGCCATTCAGTTTAGCTTCAACTTGTTTTGTGTCTTCTGGTATTTTTGTTTTGTTTTGTTTTCCTGGTCGCATTTTATTGTTCCCAATTTAATCCAACAACCATTTATTGAGCAGCTACTCAATATATATTCACAGTGCTTGGGAAGAAATTTAGGAGGAGAAACTTTGGGGGGGAGGTGATTTTTGGTTATATTAAGTTTGAGAGGGATTGAATGTCAGGATAGGTGTTCAGCAGCAATAAAGACTTAAATACTTGTGAGAAGTTGGGAGTAGAGGAAACTTGCAGAGATGTCATAGTTTGGGGAAACTATGCATAAAGGTCATAACTGAAAACAAGGATATAAATTATATCCCCAAGGGAGAGGAGAGGAGGGGAGGGGAGGGGAGGGGAAGGGAGAGGAGAGAATGAAAAAAGAAAAAAGAAAAGGAGAAGAGGGGAGCAGAGACAGGGTCCCAAGAAGGAACTTGCAATCATAATCTGTTTTCTAATTCTTCTTGCAATTAAAAATCAAAAAGATTTAGGTGACTAAATAATAAACAAAGGGGGAGAAGCTTCAAGTTCTTTCTAGTGTAAACTCAGGGCTCAGTGGATTGGTTGATCAGTTACCACATCCTATGCAAAGTAAATAATAAGGTACTCTGTGTTATACGAGGATATTCTGTTATACTATATGGTTATACTAAGCAGGTGACAGTATGTCTCAAAGACATTAGACTAAGTATGACTGACTAGTCATCATTAGATTCCATTGGATAAATTGTAGTGACTGCACAGGAAATGTGTTAGGATCATTGGAGAAAACTTGTTCACAACTTGTGGGCCATCTATAAAATAGTAAGTTGATCTGAAAGTGAGAGATTAGTTTCTGAAAGTTTAAGTGGTAAAAATCCTTCCAGGTAAACCCCTGGAAAAGAAATTATTATTTTTTTAAAAATTAAACAAATGCTTTATTAATTTCTGGTTTACATCATTCATTTCTGATAGATTTTGAGTAACAACTTTTCCCCATTTTTTCCTTACCCACCACCCCAGAATAGCAGTCCCACAAGATATCCCCTCATCCAATCTGCTCTCTCCCATATTTTCTCCCATACCCCCTTCAACTTTACCATTAGGGCAAGGTGAATCTCTGTGCCTGCACATCTTATCTCCCAATTACATGCAAAATAGTATTAATAATAGTATTTATATATATTTGAAACATTTAATTTTAAAACTTCAAATTTCAGATCTATTCCCTTCCTCCCTTGTCACCCACTCTCTCTGGGAAGATAAGCAATTCAGTATGTGTTGTACATGTATACCTATGCAAAACATTATCATAGTAGGCATATTGTAAAAGACTGCTTATATTTCCCTTCCACCCATCCCACCCCCCACCTGGGTCCATTCCCTACTTTGATCCTGTCCCTCTTTGAAAGTGGGCACTTCCAACCTCCCCTCCCCCTAAAATGCCCTCCCCTCCATCATCCCCCCTGTCATCCCCCTTCCACCTACTCTCCTGCAGGGTCAGATATCCCATTTAGTATGTATGTCATTCTCTCCTTGAGCCAAATTCAATGAGAATATGGTTTTGCCTTTTTGCCTTCCTATTCTTCCCCTCCCCTGCAACTACTTCCCCTTGCCTCTTCTACATGAGATAGTTTACCCTACCCTGTCTCTCCCCATCTCCTCTTGTCACTTTCCTCTCTCACCTCTTAACTTCACTCCTTAAGTATCATCCCTTCCCACCAAATTCAACCTGTGCCCTCTATCCATGTATACCTGTAAACATATATACACACATTCACATATGTATTCATATATCCATATACCCTTCTTCAATTATTTTCATAACGAGAAAGGTTTCATCAGACACAGTTATTGCTTTTCCATGTAGGAATGTAAATAGTTCAACTTTGATAAGTTCCTTTTGATTTCTTTTTCCCTGATTACCTTCTCAGGCATCTCTTGCTTCTTGCGTCTGGATGTCAGATTTTCTATTCAACTCTGGTTTTTTCCTCAAGAATGCTTGAAAGTCCTCTATTCCACTGAATGACTATATTTTCCCCTGAAACAATATACTCAGTTTTGCTGGGTAGGTGACCCGTGGGTTCATTCCCAGTTCTTTTGCCCTCTGGAATATCATATTCCATGCCCTTCGATCCCTCAGTGTAGAAGCTGTCAGGTCCTGGGCTATTCTGATTGTGTTTCCACAATATTGAAATTGTTTCTTCCTGGCTGCTTGTAGTATTTTCTCCTTGATCTGGGGATTCTGAACCTGGCTATAATATTCCTG
Source organism: Gymnobelideus leadbeateri (assembly GCA_011680675.1). Taxonomy (NCBI): domain Eukaryota; kingdom Metazoa; phylum Chordata; class Mammalia; order Diprotodontia; family Petauridae; genus Gymnobelideus; species Gymnobelideus leadbeateri. The sequence goes on from WOXC01004134.1 coordinate 405,601, forward strand.
GGAGTTTTCTTTTGGGGATCTTTTTCAGGAGGTGATCTGTGGATTCTTTCAACCTCTATTTTGCCCTCTGGGTCTAAAACATCAGGGCAGTTTTCCTTGAGAATTTCTTTAAGGATGATTTCTAGGTTCTTTCTTTGATCATGGCTTTCAGGTAGTTCAATAATTTTTAAATTGTCTCTCCTGGATCTATTTTCCAGGTCAGTGGTTTTTCCCATGAGATATTTCACATTGCCTTCTATTCTTTCATTTGTTTGGATCTGTTTTACAGCATCTTGATTTCTCATAAAGTCACTAGCTTCCATTTGTTCCAGTCTAACTCTGAAGGAATGAATCTCCTCAGTGAGCTTTTGAGATTTTTTTTCCATCTGGCAAATTCGGGTTTTTAAGGCATTCTTCTCCTCATTGCCCTTTTGAACCTCCTTTGCCATTTGAGTTAGTCTATTTTTAAGGTGTTATTTTCCTCAGTCAGGCTGTTGACTCTCATTTCATACTTTTCCTGCATCCTCATTTCTCTTCCCAATTTTTCCTCCACTTCTCTTATTTGGTTTTTAAAATCCTTCTTAAGGTCCTCTATGGCCTGTAACCCGCTCATATTTTCATTTGGGGCTTTTGGTACAGGATTTCTGACCTCACAGTCCTCTGACTGTTCCATGCTTTGATCCTAGGAGTCTAATGTTGAATTTTTCTGTTTATTTTGTTTCCTTTGCCTAGGCATGTTGCCATTCACTTACTTGACTTATTGGGCTTGTTGCCACAGTAGGACTCTGCTACCAGACAGGGGAGCTTCCATCCCAAATGTTGGGGTCTTCACAACTTCTGGAGGTATTAGTTGGGTGGCCTCTGTGAAGCCTCCACCCGATCTGGCAAGCTGGATACCCACCTCAGACCTCCACCCCAGACCACAATACAGATCCAGGGAGGTTAAAGCAAAAGCGATTACCGCCCCCCCCCCAAGGCTGATTGCTGGATCTCCCTACAGTTCACAGGCCAGGAGCTGAAGTTGCCACTGAAGCTGCAAAATGGCCTCTGTGCCCCGTCTCTCGCCTCCAGGGGCAGAAGCCGATGTGTTCCCCAAATACTGGTCCCAAAGTCCATAGGGCACTAACCTCTCACTTTGTCCTAGGCATATCTGTGTTGATAATTCTGGAATCGACACAGCTGCTGGTGTTCTGGGGTCCCTCCAGCTGGCTGCTGGCCTGGCCAACCTGGGGCTAAAACCCTGGCTCATGGGGCCTGGGCTGGACTCCAAAAGCGCTGCACTGGCCACTCCCTGCAGGACTGCCTGGTTGTCCTCAGTGGGAGGCTAGCTTTTCTGTGTCATTCTGTGGGTGCTGGAGTTCCAGAAGTTGTTCATAGTCCACCTTTTACATGGTTTAGAAGTGGTGTGGGGGAGAGTGCCTTGGAAGTGCAGTTTCTACCTCTTCTGGTATTTTTAATATTGAGAGAGAATTATTGTTTAGTACCTACTTTAGTGAGTATATTGATTCATTTGCTATGCAAAAATGTAACATGTAGAGTACTAACAGTTAAACTAATACTTAAGGACAGTCTCTCCGAATGTGCTGTTCTAAAGCTTGTTTTCATCTGTTTTGTATCCTCCCTTCACTAAACACCCTGAATGTGATTCTCTTGCAATCACTTCCTCTATTCATGTTGAGATTTTTAACTAATGAACCCATGTTACCAGGAAGACAAAAGCAAGAAGGCATTTCCCTTAGTTAACACCTCTACTTTTGCATTAGGAAATCACAACCCTCAAATCAACATGTGGCCCTCTGTCTGACTCTTCCACCTCAATTTTAGGTGGTCAAAGTGTCCCATCATCTCAGACGGGACAAAACTGCTCTCCTGAGTTAGAAAAAAAAAGTTAAAGGGAAGTCTTCTGGCTAACATGAATACTTTCTACTATATTCCTCAAGTAAGGTTATTCAAGTTATTTTACAAAGTGGCCCTCAGGGAATCTAAGTTCATCCATTCCTCCTGCTTATAACCTATCATCTCCACATTGGATTACCAATATTTCAAGAACTATGAGTTGCTTGTAACTTCTGTTTTCCTTATTGTTCTTTCACCCACATCATAGGACCATGCAAGCCCTGCCCCACCCAACCTCATTTGCTATAACCCTAGTGTTTCAGAGCCACAAAAAGCCTGAGAGGACATCTAGTTCAATCTCCATGTGAAGAGGAATCCTTTGTACACCTCACTAAGAAGTGATCCTCTGGCTGCAACTTCACAAGCTAAGATATTTTGCTAGGAAGATAGGCTTTTGTTTATGTTTTTAATCTAAAAATTATTTTCTCTTTCTCCTACCCCATTCCTCTTACCACCATAGAAAAAGAAAAACAAAGCCATTATATCACATATGCAGTCAAGAAGAACAAATTCCCAAATTGGCCATGTCCAAAAACCATGCCCATCATCCTTCTATCAGTAAATGAATAGCGTACATCATCAGCAGGCACTTGAAATAAGTCATTGTGCTGATTAGGGTCTTTAAGTCTCTGAAAAGTTGCTGTTTTTACAGAATTGATATTGTTGTATAAAATGTTCTTCTTCTTCTTGTTCAGTATCAGTTCATATAAGTCTTCCCAGATTTCATTCAAACTGTCCCTTTCATCATTTCTTATGGCACAATAGTGTTCCATAACATTCCTATAACATCATTTATTCAGCCATTCCTCAAGGGATGGGTACCCTCTTCCCCTTAGTTTCTAGTTTTGTGCACTATAAAAAAGAGCTGCTCTAAATGATTTTTTTCTAAATGAGTTCTTTTGATCTCTTAAAAATATCTTTTGGGCATTATAAACCAAGAAGTGGTGATTCAGGGTCAAAGAGTATGCACAGATTAATAAATTTGGGGGCATAGTTCCAAGCTGCTTTCCAGAGGGGCTGTACAACTTTATAGCTCATCTAACATTAATGTGCCTATTTTCTTGTAGTCCCTCCAATATTTGTCATTTCCCCCTTTTTGTGAATTTACTAATCTGATGGGGTTGAAGTGGGACCTCAGAATTATTTTAATTTGCATTTCTCTAGTTATTTCTGATTTGAAGCATTTTTTTCATACTGCTATTGGAAGCTTGGACTTGGAAGATATTCTTCCCTTCTTTATCAGATGATGCCATCCTGACTAAGGACCCTATCATCCTTGTCAAGGAGTCTGAATGCCCTCCTCTGGTGGGGGCATTCAGGACCATTGAGTGGATAAATTCTGGAATGCCCAGAACCAGCAGAAGGCAGCAAAAAGCAACCCAAACTGAGTCCCAAGAAGTCCAATGTCGGAGGAATGGAATTCCAAGTCATCTAACCCAAAGGGAATCACAGGAATAAATATGGAGTACAGAGTCAGGTGTTATCCCAGAGCAACTAAATCCCACAAACATATATTAAACATTTACTCTCTGTTCAGAGGCTGTGCTATCCTGGAATTTCAATGAGATGAGTTTCTTTTCCCCATGGAACCTGTAGCATAAACAGGGTCAACAATAATTAGAGCTGACAAAATTCCTGAAGACTAGGAGCCTTTGGAGTGTCTCTAGGCTTTATTACAGTCCCCTCACATGTCTGAAGAGCTACCTTTTAAGAAGTTCCCTGACTTCAACATCATGCCCCCTCCTGTGTCCTCCCAGGGTCCTTTTCAACTCCCACCTAGCTATTACATTAGAATGCAAACTCCTTAAAAACAGGGACTCTTTAGTTTTGCTTGTATCTGTAGCCCCAGTGTTTAGCATGATACGTGGCATATAACAAGTACTTCATAAATAAATGCTTGCTCTGGCACCCAGCTATGAGCTGACACTTGGCACCAGTTGAATTAACTAAGTGTTTACATCCAGGATGCACACATCACTGAAGAAACTTGTTATGCCAGCTAGAAAGAGGAACACCACCTGGGTCTCTGCCTCATTTACCTAGAGCCCATACTTGATACACTCACTCCAAAAGAAAAGGGTCAGTATCATTCATTCCCCACAAAGACCAAAAGCATGGACTGAGAGTTCTTATCGGTTCTAATGATTGTGCTTTGTTTTCTCTATGATGTTTTGGAACTGGCCACATCACCGCAGCTCCATTTGTGTACTCCACACATGTTAAGTAGAAAATACCTCTGTTCTTTATCTTAAAGGTATCCATCTTCAACCTTCTTACCAGAGGCTTCATTTCTTCTTCATTTCTTTGTCTCTTGAAGCAGGGACCCTGGCTTCCCTTCTTCCTTTGAGACTAGGTCCCACACTAGTCACTGACCACAAAACCGGCTTCATTCCTCTGTTTCTAATGTCTTGTTTTGAATCTCCTTTCTCTTCTATGAAGGCTTTCCTGATCCATCAACCCAGGTGAAAGTGGTCTCTCCTCAAGTTTTCTCTAAGCCAAAGCACTTAATACATGTATAGATTAAATTACAAAATGATTCCTAAAGAAATAACTCAAATAATTGGAAGACTAGTCAATGTTCAAAACTGGGCCATGACAATGTAATAAAAATGACTATACTGCCAAAATTAATTTATAGATTTAATGCTATGTTATCTAAATTACCAAAAGGGGTTTTTAACAGAGCGAGATAAAATAATGAGAAAATTCATTTGGAAGAACAGAAGTTGTAGAATATAAAGGGAAATAATTTTTAAAAGGCAGAATCTAAGGAAGAGTAGCACTTCCAGACTTCAACTATAGTATAAAGCAGTAATCAACAAAGTCATTTAATGTTGTTTAGAAAAAAAGTAGAGCAATGGAACAGATGAGACAAGGAAGAATCAGGAATAATTGAACTCATTAACCCAGTCTTTCATAACCCCCAAAACATAAATTATCTAGGAAAGAATTCCATTTTTCTTTTTTAATAGTGTGTTATTTTTTCCAATTACATGTAAAGACAATTTTTATCATTCATTTAAAAAAATTTGAGTTCTAAATTTTCCCCCCTCTCCAAAATTATAAGCAAGTTGATATAGGTTATATAAAAGCAATCATGTAAAACATTTCCATATTAAGTCATGTTGTGAAAGAAGAAATAGATGCAAAGGAATAAACCACCAAAAAAAGTGAAATAGTATGTTTCAATCTGTATTCAGACTTCATCAGTTCTTTCTCTGGATGTGAATAGCATTTTCCATCAGAGGTTCTTTGGAATTCTCTTGGATCGTTGTATTGCTAAGAAGACCAAGTCTATCCCAGTTGATAGACTCAGCACAATGATGTTATTAGTGTACAGTGTTCTCCTATTTCCACTAATTTCACTTTGCTTTACTTCATGTATGTTTTTCTAGGTTCTTCTGAAATCTACCTGCTTATCATTTCTTATAGCATAATAGTATTCCATTACATTCATATGCCACAACTTGCTCAGTCATTCCCCAATTGATGGGCATTCCCTCAAATTCCAATTCTTTGCCACCACAAAAAGAGCTGCTATAAATATTTATGTACATTGAAAGATTTTTCCCCTTTTTAATAATCTCTTGTGGGGTACAGATTAGGAGTGATATTGTTACATCAAAGGGCATATGAATTCCATATTTCTTAAGAATTGTAAGGAAAACAAGAAAGCAGTCCGTCAGAAATTAGGATTAGACCACCAGTGTACACCATAGGATACAAATTCAAATAGGTGATCCAGATATGAAAGATCACTTTATAAGAACACTGAAAGAAAAGCAGATGATCTTTTTCACAACTATGGGTTGAGGATGAATCCTTAACCAAACAAAGGACACATGCAATTCTAAAAGATAAAATATGTAATTTTGAATACATGAATTTTAAAAGTTTTTACAAAAACAAAATTAACACATCAAAGAAAAGAAGGGAAGCAGTGGACTGGGTAAAGTATCTTTGTATCAAATACTTCTGATAAGGGTTTTATATTTAAGAAATATTGACAATTTACAGAATTATATAAGACCAAAGAAGAAAAGAGCATTCTCCCCACTGGAGAAGTAGTCAAAAAATTTGAACAACTGGTTCTGAAAAAATTGCAAAATTATTAGTAACCATATGAAAGAATGCTCTGAATCACTAGCAATAAGAAAAATTCATATTCTAGACATGTGAGGCTTTACCTCACATCCAGCAAAGTAGCAAAAATGACAAAGGACTGGAATAGTCAATGTTGGAAGGGCTGTGGGAAGACACGCACACTGATGCATTGTTGGTGGATTTGTGAATTAAATAGAAACTTTTTTGGAAAGCAGTTTGGAATTATGCAGAAAGAATGACAAAAAGGCCATACTCTTTAACACAGAGATTCTACTGATAGGAATATATTCCCTTGAAGGTTCTTTTCATAAAGAAAAGCTTTGTGCATGCCAAAAATTTTATAGCAGTACTTATTGTGGTAGCAAAGTTCTGGAAACAAAGTAGGTAATAATTGGTAGGGGAAATCGCTAAACAAACTGTGGCATACAAATATAATAGAATATTATTATGCTGTTAAAAAAAAGGCCAACATGATGAATTCATTTAAGCATGGAAAGCTTTATACAAACTGGTGTAAAGTGAAGCAAAGACTGGAAAACAAGATAAGCAATAGATTATTGTTCAGTCATGTCCAACTCTTCATGACCCCATTTGGGGTGTTCTTGGCAAAGACACTGAAGTGGTTTTGCCATTTCCTTCTCCAGATCACTTTACAGAGGAGGAAACTGAAGCAAATAGGTTCAGTGACTTGCACAAGGTCATACAGCTAGGAAGAGTCTAAGGCCAAACTGAATTTAGGTCTTCCTGACTCCAGGCCTGTAACTCGAGCCACCGCACCACCTAATTGCTCCAAAAATGACGTCTACAACCCTGTCAATGGAAAGAAGAGCTACAGAATAATTGTAACTGAATGGTATAAAATTATAAAAAATAAACTTGGCTCAAAGAAGAGATAAGAGAAGGAAACTCCCCTGGTTCCTTGCAGAGGTGGGGGACCATAGGTATGGAACATTGCTTGTCATGTCAGATTCTCTCATAGATGTTTGATTTTGCTGAATTTTTTTCTTCCTCTTTTTTTAAAAAAATCTTTTGTTATAAGGGGTGATGGAAGGAGCAGAAGGAAGGATACATGGAGAAAATCTAGATGATGTAAAAGCAAAAGATATCCATGAAAAATCTTTTAAAAACCTTCTCTGAGTACTTTTTCTCTGTATCACACTGTACCTCTTATTCATGTACGTGTAGCAAAGGCTCTGGCTCTGAAATCAGAGCTCCTGAGTCCCAGTCTTGTCTCTATTGCTTATTACCCCATGAGGTTGAATGAGTTATGTACCTTTCCCAGGCCTCAGTTTCCCCATCTGTAAAATGAAGAGGTTGAGTTAGAGGACCTCCTTTCCAGCTCTAAATATATTATTCTGTGATAAAGGGTTATGAGGAAATTGAGAAAGGAAACATCATATTCTGCTGAGACTGGGAAGGCTTCATCCTGAAAGGGGGAGCAGAGACATCAACAGATGTAGATGGGGAGGGAGGGAAGATACCCCAAGCCCCTGGGGCAGGAGGAGCAAAGGCAGGATACAGGAGAAGGTGCAGAGAGACATAGGGGTAGAGTTAGTTTAGATTCAATACAGAGGACCCAGAAGGGAACTGGACACAGGCTAGAGCCATCCTTGTGGAGGGTGTGGGACTTGAGAGGGGGATCTTGTCAGGTGCTCTGCCTGCTTTAGAACTCTTTGTAGCATCCCTGGCCTCCAGCAAGAGGGAGCTAGCTACTTCCCCTGGCCACCCATGCTTATGTTGGAAGGCTCTCATTGTTAAGGAAGTTCTTCACTCTGAGTTGAAATAGATTCTCGAGCTGGTCCTGTTTCCTCCCTCTGGGGCTAGAAGGGAACAAGTTTGTGCCTTCTGCCCCATGACAATCCTTCCTTCATATACTTTAAGACAGGGATCATCATGTCTCCTATAAACTCTCTGTGCTCCAGGCTAAACAACCCCAGTTCCTTCAGTTGTTTCTATCCCACTTAATTTTTTTTTTTCAAACTTACCTTCATCTCCTTCCTAGGATGGCCCTCCCTTAATGATATCCCTCCTAAAATGTGTTTGTCTTTATAGGAAATGGGGGTCCTTTTGGCTCCTGGCACAGCTTCAGGCCTTCCAAACATGCACAAACCTCCTCTTAAGTCCAAAGCCCCACTTCACACCATATGAACTTCCCCAAGGGGCACGGTGAAATCCAAATACGCTGCACCCTAAAGATGGCCTTGAGTGAGGTCATAACTGAGGGGGATGGGAGAGGGAATCCCAAGCCCCTTACCTGCTGCCTTCTCTCCTCTTCTATAGGAAACTGAAAACACCAGAGCCCTCCTTTCTTAAAGAGCTTCGGAAAAGGGGAGAGAACCTGTATGTTGTGGTAGAAGCCGTAAAGACCCAGAAAGAGACCGTTTTGAAGAGTTGCAGAAAAAAGGAAGGTTTGGGAAGATGACCATTCCTGGGGACTCATTTTCCTGCTTGGAACTCATACTTTGGATAGATAGGCGGTCCCCAACATCCCTTGACCTTCTAGCCTTATCTCCATAACCCCAGAGACTCCCAGCAGACAGCTAGAGACCTGGACTGGGCCTGGAGACTCTGCAGGTCCATATCTCTTTCTTGTGTCCTGCTTAGTGCATATCCATTAAGAATACCAAGTCCTGCTGTGGGTAATTGGTGCTTAGTCAGCTCTCAGCCATTGTCAGGAGTGTGAATATTCATTAAATAGCAGATAATCCAAGAGTACTTCTACTGAGGTTTGGAATGCAGTAGCACAAGTCAGGAAGTCAGGAAGCTATGAGAGGATTGGATAAGCTGACCTTGGAGGACTCTTCCAGTGCTAGATATGTGATTCCTGTCCTCTTTTCTTCTCTCCCCAGGGTCCGGGTGGCTTGAACATAATGAAGACAGTGACTGTCCCTGAAGGCTGTATACTTGCTTTTCAGGTTGCCAAGTTGATTATCCAGGACCACTGGGGTAAGATGGATCAGAAGGACTGGGGTGGGGAGGAAAGAGAGGTTGGGGAAAATTCCCCATGAACCACCCTCCTCCTACCAAGGACTGAGGAAGGTGGGGAAGGGAAAGGGGCTTTACTGTAGTACATGTCCTGGTATTTGGGGAACCCAGCTGCCCAGCTAGCTAGGCAGATGACATCTGCAAGGACCACCCATCCCTCTCTGCCCCACACATACACTCTTAGTTGGGAGGGGTCACTTCTGTGCTGGAACAGAAGGATGGGAAAAGGAGACCAGTCTGTCTCCTCACTGAATTTTCCACTTACCCAGGAGAGGCTTTGGGAGCACCAGAGAATGGGTATCCTTTTTCCTTTTCCTTCTTCCCCTTCTAGTCATTTTGTTTTTCTGGATTACCATAAACTTCATGCCAACTACAGAAAATAGAAACTACAATACTTATAATTCAAGGATCTCCCATTAACTGGATGAAGTGTTCCTTCCATAAGTGGTGGTCACATCTTAGCACATGGTCTCCAAGATTTGTCCTGGCCAAAAATTCATCCCCCTGTGGCCATCCAGGGGATGAATCTCTATACTGAGTTAGGCTGGCCCTTATACCACAGACCTGGACCTCTACTTGAAGCCTTTCTAGCTTATTCTGGCACTTAGCACAGAGTCTGGAACATAGCAGGCCCTTGATAAATGTTCATTGATCAACAGATAGATAGTCAAACCAGTAAGACCAAGCCTCTGTTCTTCTGCATCACTTCTAGATCCCCATTTGCCAATGAGGCGTCCCTGAGGATAACTTCAGGTGACAACATATGATGAAGAAGATGCTAAATACCACAGTGAAATCTAAATAATTTACATTTTTTAAAAGGAGGAAATGTACAAAATCTTCACAGTAATTTATTTCCTGCAGTCACTCCCTCCAGTCTTTCCTGCTCTTGTGCTCCTAGGCCTTTGATGATGTTCATTTCCATAGACTCACATTCAGTCAGTTAGTAGATATTTATGAAGTACCTACTATGTGCCAGGTCTTGTGCTAAGTGCTCAGGCTACAAAAAGAGGCAAAAGACAGTTCCTGCCCTCAAGGAGCTTACACTCTAATGGGGGAATAAAACATGCAACAAAGATATAGAAAGCAAGCTACATAAGGGAAGAATGGGAAATAATTAACAGAATGTTCTGATGTGTTAAGTGTGTTCTAACCCTTTCAGGTGTGGGTTAGTACAAATGTTCATTGAGATCCCTTCCACCAAATTTTCTGTCTCAGATTTTGTTCTCTTTGCTCTGTATCACTTGGAGTTTAAATCCAGCCTCAGACACAAGTTGGGACCTTAAAAGTAACCACTAGCAAGTGACCTTGGGCAGGTCACTTAAGCTCTATGGGCCTCAGTTTCCTCAGTTGTAAAGTGAGGATAAAAGCACTCACTTCATAGGGTTCCTATGAGGATTAAATGAGAGAATATTTCTAAAATGCTTAGCAAAATTTCTGGAACATAGTAGGAGCTTAATAAATGTTTATTTCCTCTCCCTTGCTTCCTTCCCCTCTTTCCATATTTGTTTTCATTCTTCATATATGACTTATTTTTTGCTTAAAAATATTCCAAGACATTGACGTGCCGAAATCTGTCCCATCACTTCACTATGCCCATTGGGATAATGGGTAGAATTGAGGTAGGAATAGATAGTAAGCATCTTAAAAGGGAAGGGAAATCTTCCAATCTGGCTCAGCCTGACTCATGCAGTGGTGAGCTCTCCCTCTCTCAAGCAATCAATGTCAAGGCTAAATGACCACTGGTCAAGGAGACCAGAGATTGTTTCTCAGGCACAATTTGGACTAGATGCCCTCTGAAATCTAGATGTGACATTTTTCTTTAATTTAGTAGTTGGACATGTACATTGTTTTCATTTTTAATGAAGCCCCTCTACCTACTTTTGTAGAGGTTGGCCTTTCCTTTCCTATTTTAATTACAACCTTCCTCCACCTCAATCTTAGTCTGCTGTGTCATCAGTGTGTTGTGGTGTTCCTGGGTTCTCAGTGAAGGTTCTGACACATGATTCTGACTTAGAGAAGTTTTGGATATGGGCCCCTGCTATGTCAGTCACTTCAGAATCAGTCTGATTAAATGTGGAGCTCCTCATCACCAGCACCTAGGTTTGGTCCATGATTGTAGAGGGAGTGTCCACCCCAATGAAATCATGGGTCCTGAAAGCCCTAAGGTAATATCAGCCTTAAGATAAAACCTTTGGCCTTGGTTTCTTTATTGGTAAAACAATGGACTAGTTGCTATCTCAATTTCTCTTCCAACACTAATCATCATCTTGGCAGGGAAATCACTAGGTCAATAGCTATTATTGGTTTTTCAGCTTTTATGGAATAGAGGCAGATGGCTTTCTCAAAAGGCTACACAGATTCATAGCCCCTCCAATAATGGAACCCTGGCCCTTTTTATCCATAGCTGCAACTACATTGGATTTTATAATTTTTAATAATTTTTTCTTTATTTAGAAGTTCTACTTCCAGACAAGAAGCAGAAAACCTTCACACCCAGAGGTGAGTAGCAAGCTTGTTTGTCTTTCTAGCCCCCAGGTCCAGTGAGCCCTTGACAGCCCATCCACAGGACCAGTGTCCAGGCAGCTACTCAAGGACGCTCTTAGTTTCCTAGAATTGAGTAGCTGCCCTCCCCAGTTTTGATTTAGCCCAGGGTTATAGCTAGGTGAGACACAGAGAGATGGGAAATAATAAGAAAAAAATAGCGTGGGGAGAGAGCCAGCCTCCAAATCCCAAACTGGGTTTGAGTCTAGCCTCTGACATGGACTGGTTGTGTGATCCCAGACAAAGTGCATCATTTCACAGGGTCCTGGTGGGTTTCTGTGCCTGTGAGATGCTAAGGATTGTAGATAAGCCCTGGGAGACGGAGCTTTTTTATTGGCCATTCTCAATATCAGTGAAATCACTGAAACTAAAATATACACAGGGTGTCCCCAAAGTCTATTTTTGTCATTCTGCTGGTTCAGGCATGGCCAGATCTTGGTGACCCCATTTTAACTTTTCTCAGCAAAGATACTGGAGTGGTTTGCCATTTCCTACTTTAGCTCCTTTTTCCAGAAGAGGAAACTGAGGCAAACAGGGTTAAGAGAGCTGCCCTCAGAAGTCTTAGTGCAATTTAAAGCTTTAATAGCATTTGAGACACTCTCTATATATGTATGTACATCTGTGTCTGTGTCTATGTATACACACAGATACATGTGTATATATGTGCCTATCCCTCTCTCTATCTATATCTATATAGCTATGTATATCTATGTATATGCATATAGAATCTACATGTGTGTAGATGTATATGGGCTGCTAGGTGGTATGGCAGATATAGTGCTGGGTTCCAGGTGAGCAAGGCCTGAGTTCAAATCCAGCCTCAGACACTTACTAGCTGTGTGACCCTGGGCAAGTCACTCAACCCTGTTTGCCTCAGGTTTCTCATCTGTAAAATGAGTAGGAGAAGGAAATGACAAACCACCCCACTATCCCCATCAAGAAAATCCCTAATGGGGCCATGAAGAGTCAGATACTATCTAGAACACAACTCAGCAAAATGATGTATACACACATGCAGATTACTTTAAGGTTTGCAAAATACTGTGTGTACATTATTGAACTTGAACCTCCCCACTACCCTGTGTGATAGGGAGTCCAGGGGTTGTTAATGACCCTGCCTCATAGCTGGGCTCCCTGTCTCCTGTCCAGCATCCCATTCCATCTGCCCCACTGATGGTAATAGAATGATGAAGGTTTCAGAGGAACACTGAGTCCTGCTTCTTTGTTAGGTTGTTCTCTGGTACCTTTCCTCCATCTGTCTAAACAAGATGTCAACCTTAATTTGCATGTTTTATATTATTTTAGATCTGTCTAATAGAAAATTTCTTAATACACTTGAATCTTCCAGGTTCTGAAGGGGTGAGATGGGCAGGTGTTAGCATCGTCCTTTTAGGAAGGAGATGAAAAAGCTCTACTCTTTAGTTCAAATCCCACCTCCGTATACACACTAACTGGGTGTTGTGGCCACACTGCCGGGAGACCCAGTGTCCTCACCTGTAAAATGGAGTTCACAGCCTCTATAGCCCAGACCTCTCAGGGCTCCTCTGAGATAAACTGTGACAAGTGCTTTGCAGACTTTGAAGCCCTGGCCTGCTAGAAGTCAGCTGTTATTGTTAGGTCTGACACTGACCCAACCAGTCAGCTGCTACCCTGGATGGTAAGAGCCATAGGGATGGAAAGAGAAGCTGAGTCAGGGACATGTGCGGGACGGGCTTGATTCTTTGATGTAAAGTGGGGCAGTGTTGCTCTGTGCTATGATTCCTAAGGAATCCTGGGGAGGGATGGCTTCTGAAGAGTAAGAGGGATTGTTTCTTTTCAGGACAGTATGTAGAATCCACTTCTCATCAGGACAGTGACTTTTTTTTCCTATGTTCCCGCTGCCTCCACCTCTCTCAACTGAAACACAAATATAAAAGCAGCCTGAAATATTCAGAGGCAGGATCTATGAGCAGGCCAGGGCCCACAAGTCAGGGAGGGTCCAAGAGGGAATGACAGAGCCAGGACCCCACTGTTATGGCTCTCTCACAGCAGCACCACTGAGGTGGGTCCTGGTCCCTTCCTAGGGACTGTGCTTAGGTGAGGGGTGGAGGCAGAGCACCAGCAGGCCGGGGAGGGGGCGGGGTGGGACCCTGGAATGGGGAACCAGTCACAGGTTTCAAATTGGCCTCAGTGGAACTCTAAACTGTTTCTCTTACCATACGTGCCCTACATGTCAAATCACATATTTGTAAAATATTTAGGATAGTTATATCCTAGTTAATAGTTAATGTTTTATAAATGTCTATTCCCTTCCCTTTCTCTTCCTCTAATCATGGAGTCAGGGGGCTTCTCCAGGGGGCTTCCTCTATTTTCATTTGTCTGTGTTCCAAGAGCTGATGGTTTTAAGGGCCTAAAATGGGCAGAGTCTGCACGAGATTGGACTGTGTAGCCCCTCTGTGCTTGGGCACATGCCTGCCCTTTTTCTTTGTATCTGCATGAGACCCTCATGCCTGTGGCACAGGGCAGGCATTTGCACTCCAGAAGACTGGCCTGGAAGTGCTATGGAAGGCTCTGATGATAGTAGCTGACATTCTGTAGAGTTTACTGTGTGCCAGATACTGTGCTTTGAAACTGTTATCTCCTTTGATCCTCACTACAACCCTGGGAGTTGCTATTATTATCCCCATTTGACATGAGGAAACTGAGGCAAACAAAAGATAAGTGACTTGCCCAGGGTCATACAGCTGGTAGACATCATGCTTCCTGACTCCAGGTCTGGTGCACTATCTATGGCTCTGCTTAGCTCTATGAGAGGGAAGGTGAGAGATGATGGAGAGGGGGTCTGGGTTCCCCAGCCTTCCATAACATCTCACACTGGAGCCAAAGAGGCTGGATGACCCACCCAGAGGAGGAGGGTGCACAGGAAGGATGGAGGCATTGGAGAACATGCTATGGAAAGATAGACTGAAGGAAGTAGAGATATTGAGTCTAGAGAAGAGAACTGAGAGCAGTCTTCAAGTATTTGAAGGTCTCACAAACAAGAAGGATTAATCTTGTTTTGTTTGAACCCAGAGAGGGGTGGAAGTCAGAAACAGGTCAACCAGTTTTTTGCAAAGACAGTCTTCTATTCTATTCTATTTCCCATCAGTTACAGATGAGGACCTTTCAGATGTCTGCAATGATGCCTTGATTCAACCTTCACATAGCCTGGCCACTTACTCTGCAAATCATCAGGACCATAAAAACAAGGGTGGAGGTTCCTGTGGAGGTTTTCAAGAGGATGCCGAGTCAGGTAAGAGCCGTGTGTAAGAAATTTCCTAAAAGACTTCATCCAGGACAGGTAGGATTGGAAAAGGGCCAGGATTGGTTGTGTCCTGAGAGCAACCACAGATAGGCAGGTTGGAGGGTGGCCTCCTACTAAGGGTGGATCCATGGATGATGGTTGGGAGGATAGGGACAACAGTTGAATGGAGTAAGGAAGTGTAACTCAGTTGTCAGATTCCCCATTGACTTGAATATTCACATCAGGCAAGTAGATGGCATATCTACACCAGAGCACTGGACCTGAAGTCAGAAGTCCCAAATTCAGTCTGGCCTAAGGCTCTTACTAGCTGTGTGATCCTGAGCAGGTCACTTAACTGTAGTCTGCCTCAGTTTTCCCATTTATAAAATAGAGATGATGATAGCAACTGCCTCCCAGGGTTATTGTGAGGATCAAATTAGATAATATTTGTTAAGCCCTTGCAAAGTGCTGTATAAATGCTAGCTATCAGTAAAATGTGACTACAGATGTACTGAAGTATCAAAGAAATCACTGATGCCTTTATCCAAATCATTGATAAAGATGCTAAACACAGTGTCCTTTCTCAGGGAAGTGCTGGGTGACTCTCCAACCCTGACTCCTTTTTCTGTATGAAGGAAGAGCACATCACTTATCTTAGCTGTGGCTGAGTTTGGGAATAGTGTATGTGGCTAGCTACTCTTCTTTCTTGTGATGGAGTGAGGGCCCAGACCCCTCCCTGGGGCCCCATCAATTGGGTAAAATTCTGGAGGCCAGGGAATATCAATGTCCACCTGGGTTGAAGAGGGCATATAAAGCAGGGGCCCACCTCAGCAGCCTGCTGAGCCTAAGGCTTCCCAGGCAGGGACCAGGGATGAAGGGCCTGGGATTTAGAGTATGATCGCAACCTTAGCTGTCTTGTTTTTTCTAGATTTCAACAAAATGACCACAGTCAACACAGTGTTGGGCTTTGAGCAACTGCAGGATGAGGTGGAGAAAGAACATCGCCCACTGATCATGCAGGACAGGAAGTTCCAGCAGTCTCTACTTCAGGCTCTCCTGGGACTCCTCCAGAGTGAACAAGACCTGCTGGACTTAGAAGACATGGTGAGAGAGTCTGGGAGTCAGGGCAACAGAGAATCACAGCACTGGGGGGCTTCGGGGCTTGGGTAGTGGAGGACATAAGGGAAGAGCAGGGTAGGGACAACACCAAATTTTGAGTTAGAGCACCTGGCTTCATATCAGACTACTTTTTTACCATTTGTGCCACCTTGGGCAAGTCAGCACAGCTCTCTGGGCCTCAGTTTCCTCATCTGTAACATGAGGGCACTGAACTAGATGAATGCCAAGGACCCTTCCACTAGATCCTATAAACCTACAAGTTGAGGGGCTCCCTGAGAAGGGAAGGAGTTGGAGGATGGAGGGAGGTCTAGGGATTGTAGTTGAGAAGGATGGCTGAGGTGCATGGGCCAGGGAGCAGGTGCTTTAGTAGCTGTGATTGCTGGGTTGTTTTAGACAGCTGAGCAGTGAACTGTGTCAAGATCCAATTAATCAGGGGCGGCTAGGTGGCGCAGTGAGTAAGAGCGCCAGCCTCGGAGTTGGGATGACCTGAGATCAGATCCAGCCTCAGAAAATGAGCACCCACACATAAATAATGACTGGCCGTGTAACCTTGAGCAAGTTACTTAACCCCAATTGCTCTAAGAAAAAAAAAAGATCCAATTAATCAAATAAGTCAAGGTTTGTAATTATGTAGGAGAAAAGAACTGAATCCTATCTGAGAAGAGCAATATGTACCCACAGAAACACCCTGGAACCTACAGGTTTTTTAAAAATACTAATAATAATTTTTATTCTTATTATTTATATTCGGATATTAAAATGTACAGGGCAGCCAGGTGGTACAATGAATAGAGTACCCATCCTAGAGTCAGGAAGACTCATCTGCCTGAATTCAAATCTGGCCTCAGACACTTAGCAGTTGTGTGACCCTGCAAGTCTCTTAACCCTGTTTGCCTCAGTTTCCTTATCTGTAAAATAAGCTGGAAAAGAAAATGACAAATCAATTCCATATCTTTGTATAGATGGGGTCACAGAGTCAGACATGACTGAAATGACCAAACAATGATGAAAATGTAAAGTTGACATGCAAATAATAAAACAAGAATTTTTATATATACATAAAAATATTTTCAGGAATACAGTCCTTGCATTTGTGAAAAATGAAAATTAAAAACAAAAAACTTCTCTAAAATCTAGTAAGAGTGGAAGTTGAAGAAGGGGAAGAAACATAGAAAACAAACTTTTTCCATTTTATTCTTCCCAAACCTCTAACACATCACATGAACCATGGTTTTCAGAATAGCTTTCGAAACCCCAAAACTCAGATATTTTCTTCACTGGTTTGAAATAATTCCACTAAAGACTGGATTGGTGAACCAAAAATATACCAAGTAAATTTCCAATTATTCCCTCTGGGAGATAGTGTGCCTTAGTCTTATATGACTTCTGTCTTTTGAGAGGTTTCTGTTCTGCTCCTATGAAATCCTGACCTTCTTTCCTTAAGAGTCCTCTTGGTCACAAGGCAAAAGGACATTGTCAGAGCTGATAGGACTCCATGGATCTTGGGGACATTTCCCCAGTACCATCATATTTTCAATATCTTTGTTTAATTTATCTCTTATCAAAGGGTCTTGAATCACAGAATTTCAAATTTAGAAGTGGCCTCAGTGGTGATCTGATCCAAATTATTAATTTTATTAATTCACATTGCAACTTATAAGTTGGTTTTGTTTTAAAATTAAATTTTTCAATGGAGGCCAGGAAAGCCTGGCTACTATCACAAGGACAGCTTTCTTCTTACCTCTCCTCCACAGCTAGAACAGAGTTTGTTCACTGGGGAACCTCCACAGAAGGTGGAGGGCATAGCAGACGACATCCTGAGGGAACTGCAAGACCAGAATGGACAACTGGTGGAGGAACTGGCAGGGGCCTTCCTCTATCTCCTTGGAGCTCTGAATGGTAAGGATTGTAGGATGTGGGAATGGGGGGAAATGTAGAGCCGGGCAGGCTAACACTCAGAAAACAACACCCTTTCAACTACTCTATAAGAGGTGGTTGGGATTCTAGATTAAACTATTCTGTAAGCAAGAAAAACAGCAAACCCCTCAAATCTTTTGTGTATTTTTATCCTCACATTATTCCTATTATAAGGCAGAAAGCAGACGGGTAATCATCTTCCACTTTTGTTGATAGAGAAAGAAAGACCCAAAAGGGGAAGTGACTTGCCCAAAGCCAAACAGCTACACACTACATTGGCATAACCCATTCCTGTGTTTCCCAGTAAGCCATCTCCCCTTCCTATAGCACTGACTCCCCTACCAAAGTTCATTATCAATGAGAAGAAAGTTGCTGTCTCCTCTTAAATCTTTCCTTCCTGTACTTCACAAGAACAGGAAAAATTAGGACCCTGTCTTGATTGGGGATGGGCCACAGTATTCCCCAGTAGTTCTCAGCTCTTCTTCATTGATCCTACATGGTTCCTCATCAGCTCTCATGGATTTAATAAACACCTCCATGAAGACAACTGTCAGATCTGTCTATCTAGTTCTGCTCTCACTCCTTAACTCCAGTCCCCATCGCCAATTTCCTCTTGGCCATTTCGAATTGGATAACCCATAGATATCTCAAAGTCAATATGTCAAACTCTGAACTCCTCTTTCACCCTAAAACCCATCCCCTCTCACCCCCTCTTCCTAATTTCCCTATTTCTGTCAGAGACACCACTGCCTTTCCAGTTGTCCAGTTTGTAATCTTGATGTCACCCTGTATGGCCAAAGTAATATTCTCAGCACCAACAATGATAATGCATATGTGGCATAATTCTGAATCACAAAATATAACAGAATCTCTGTATAAAAGACAGAAGCAAAATATTCAAACAACAGAAAGCCAAATCCCAACACCAGAAATCCAAATCCATCATAGCAACAAAGAAATCTATACACAATAACCATCTAGGTGCAGGGAAGATCTTCAAATTCCCTTAGGCCTGTTAAGGAGCAGGGAAGATCTTCAAATTCACATTACCATTATATACCCTTAAGTCTTCTCTCCCCTTTTTCTCTATATTATATCACTTAGTAAGTCTAGTAGATTCTACCTCCACAATATATTGCATCTGTCCTCTTCTCACAACATCTCATATCCATTCTTTTCTTACCACTGAGTTATTATCTTAGTTCAAATCTTCATCACCTCTCACCTGCACCACCTGAATACCAATCTAACTTCTATCTCTGCCTCCTATGTCTCACCTTTTCATTGCATCCTACACACAGCTTCCAAAGTGATCTTCCTAAAGTAAAGGTCTAACCATGATAGTCCCTACTCTGTAAATTCCACTGGCTTCTTATAACTTCTACATTCAAATATGAAGTTCTGTGTTTGACATTCAAAGCTCTTCACAGGCTGTGAAGAGCCTTACTCCAACTTACCTTTCAACCCTTATTACACATTACTAACCTTTACACACTCTAACAATCCAGCCAAACTGGCCTTCTTACTGTTCTTCATACATTTCATTTCATCTCTCATCTCTGTTTTCATGTTGGCCCTTCCCTATGCTTGGAAGTCACACACACACACACACACACACACACACACATCCCTTTACTTCTCAGAATCCTTAGTGACCTCCAAGACCAGGTTCAAAGACCATGTTCTGTATGAAGCCATTCTTGATCCTCACAGTTGGTAGAGCCTTCACCAAAGACATCACTGTGTGTCCCCTCCTAGTCCTTTCTGTTCCCTACAGCTTATATGCTGACTTGGTCTACTACAAATTATATTATTTCATCTCAAATGAGAAGCAACTTAGTGACTCAGTGGATAGAGTGCTAGGCCTTGAGTCAAGAAGACCCGAGTTCAAATCCAGCCTCAGATACTCACTAACTATGGGATCACAGGAAAGTCACTTCATCTCTGTTTGTCTTAATGCACTGGAGAAGAAAATGTCATACTACTCCAATATCTTTGTCAAGAAACTCCCATATGGTGTCATGAAGAATTGGACATGACTAAATGACTAAACAATTAAAACTTCAAATGATCCCTCACTGCTGCAAGGCAATCCTTTTTTAAATTTTTAAAAAATTTTTTATTTTGGCTTTTTGGAGGAGGGAAGGCAGGGTAATTGGGGTTAAGTGACTTGCCTAAGGTCATACTGCTAGTAAGTGCTAAGTCTGAGGCTGGATCTGAACTCAGGTCCTCCTGATTCCAGGGCCAGTGTTCTATTTACTGCACCACCTAGCCAGCCCCCAAGGCAATCCTTTTACTCTTCTATAGCTGGCTCTTTCTTTTCCGGCAACAGCTATTCTAAACCATCCTTTCTTTCTTCCAGGCTTACATGCTATCCCCACTTCCCTTCTTCTTGGAAAAGGACATCTCCTTATGCTTCACTAAGAAATTAGGGGCAATTTTCCAGTTTACTTTTCTACATCTCAAGACCACTTGTCATCATTCACCATTATTTCCTCCTTTTCTCCATTCTCTGATGAAGAACAAGCCCTTCTCCTCTGCAGGGCCATCCCGTATACTTGTGGATAATATCTCTTCCTGTCTCCTCTGGTCAAATGTATCATAATCATTTCCTCTCTCTTTATGTTTTAAAATCTCTATCTATCCAGATTCCCTCCATTCTGCCCCTGAGCACACTTAGATCTTCCCATTTCTTGAAATCCCCACCATCCACATCCAACTATAAGCCTGTATCTCTCCTCCAGTATAGCCAAACAGATTGAAAAACCTGTCCTCATCACTCACCTGGAACGGTTCTGTCCAAAGTTGCCAATTATCTCTTAATTGTCTAGTCCAATGACATTTTCTCAGACCTCATCTTTCTAGACCTCAGCAACATCTGAGGTATTGATCACCATCTCCTCCTACATACACTATCCTCTCTGAGTTTTCATTAAATTGCTGTTTCTTATTTCTTTCCCTACCTGTCTATCTACATTTCAGTCTCTTTTACTAGATCAACATCATGTGCCAAACATTAAACACTCCATAGCTGGAGTGCCTTGCCCTCTTATCTCTCCACACTCTCACTCACTGATCTAATCACCTCCTATGGGTTCTTCCCTATGTCAATGACTCCCATATTCCTAGAGCCAACCCTAGTCTGTAATTTCCCACTTGATAGTCAAGTAGTAAATAAGTGCTTCCTCTGTGCCAGGCACTGTGCTAACCCCTGAGGATACAAAAAGAGTGTAAAGCCAATCACAAGCAGCTCTCCTGAGGAATGCTGCTGTGAATAACTTAAAGGATCTAATTCCATAGTATAGTGAACTCTCTATTTACTCAGCAATAAACTAAAGCAAAACATTCAAGAAACTAAAGCACAACATTCACAACAATATAACGTAACAACTTATTACTAAGGTGACCACATAGTCTTAAACAAAACGTTATCATTCAGTAAGTCACAATCTCCTCAGTCATTACACAATATCCAAGTAAAGTCCTCTTTCATCTTGACTCAAGGCTGGCTTCTAATCATCCTTAAGCCAATCATCCTTAAGGGGCAGCAGAAAGTATAAACACCAGCCACCCCTGGGTCACAGTAAGTCACAATCTCATCAGTCAATAGAGAGTGCCCAAGTAAAGGCTTCTTTCATCTTGACTTGAAGCTGGCTTCCAAACCCCTCAGCTCCTCTTCCTCAGACTCCTTCCAGCTCTTCCCTGGATGCACTCTTGTCTGGATTCACACATAGGCAGCTGTCCTGTTCTTTATCTCAACTCATGAGGACTGCTCCACTCCAAGCCCTTTGCAGTTTCTGTTCCTAGGAAGACAAAGCTTAACAGAGCTACAACAATATTTATACATATTACCAGCACTTTCATCTCAATTCACTTTCTGTCTGACAAAGTAACACAAATCAACAGACAAGGCTTCTGTCTGAGAAATCAAACACAAATCAATAGTAAAGTTCCCTTTCAGAACTTCTGTAATAACAGTAAAGTCCTCTTTCAATAGACAGAATGCTTCTGTCTGACAAAGTAACTTCAACGCAAACAGAACAGCGTACCGACATCATAAACATTTTCTCTCTTAGCTCTGCTCACTCCCAGCTCTGCTCAAGCTTTGCTCTGCGCCTTCCTTTTCCACCCTTCCTGTTTCACTCTTTTGGCAAGCTTCTCCCACCATGTGCTCCATGTGATCACATTAGGCCTATTAAGGGCAGGGAAGATATTCAGACTCCCTTAGGCCTGTGTTAGGGCAGCACAATGTATACTGTTTCCAAGAGAGACCCTTCATATAATCAAAGGGGAGACTCAAAGGCACTTGAATAGCTGAAACAAGCAGCAAAGTACTACTTTGCTTGCCATTACAAAGAGGCAGAAGACAGTCCCTATCCTCAAGGAGCTCACAACTAATGGGGGAGATAGCAAGCAAACAAATATGTACAAACAAGCTATAATCAACAGAAAGAAAGCATTCAAATTAAGAGGGGCTTAAAAAACTATCCTGTAGAAGATGGGAATTTTACTTCGAAATCAAGTGAGCCAGGGAAGGCAGTATGTGGAAAGAAGGATATTTCAAGTATGAGGAAAAGCCAGAGAGAATACCTACAGCCAAGAGATAAGAGTCTTGTTTATGAAGCAAAGAGACTAGTGTCACTAGATCAAAGAATAAGAAGCAGGGAATAAAGTATAAGAAGACTGGTTATGAAGTGCTTTGAATACCAAAAAGAGGATTTCATATTTGATCCTGGTGGTGATAGGGAGACATGGAAGTTTATTGAGCAGGGAGGTAACAGCTGAATGGAGGTCACTACTGAATGGAGGCTGCATTGGAGTGGGAAGAGACAAGGCAGGCAGACCTACCAGAAGGCTATTGTAGAAGTCTAAGAGTATGGGGATGAGGGTCTGTATCAGAGTGCTGGCAGTATCAGAGGAGAGGGCAACAGATATTTAGCAGATATTGTAAAGGTGATATGTGGACATAAGAATTAATAATAACCAAAACCACAGAATTCAATGTCTTTCTCTCCAAACCCATCCCTCTTCCTAACTTTTCTATTTTTTTTTTCAGGGATACTACCATCATTATAGAATCCAGGTTCAAACCCTGAAAAACATCCTCCTCTCTTCTCTCACCTTATCTACTGTAATCTAAGCAGTTGTCAAGTCTTGTTAATTTTCCTTCTCTACTTTCTATCCCCTTCTCCCTGCTCCCACAGCCACCACCCTGGTTTAGGCCCTCATCACTGTTTCAGTATCCTCTTAATTGATTTTCTTACATCCAGTCTCTCCCCTAATACATCTTCACTGTGAATACCAAAGGAATTTTCCTAAAATGAAAGTCTATGGCATTCCCCTGCAAAAGAATTTATAGCGGCTCCACTTTCATCATCATCATCATCATCATCATCGTTGTCATTGTCGTCGTCATCATCATCATCTAGCATTCATGCAGCACCTACTGTTTGCCAGGAACTTTACAAATATCATCTCATTTGATCCTCACAACAACCTTGGCAGATAGATGCTATTGCTATCTCCATTTTAGAATTGAGGATAATGAGGCAAAAAAAAAGTCAAATGACTTACCCAAGGCCACATGGTTAGTAAGTGCCGGGGGGCTAGATTTGAATTCAGCTCTTCCTGACTTCAGGTCTACTGTTCTATGCACTCTACCACCTAGATGCCCTTTAAATTCCTCCTTTGAGCATTTTAAAGCCCTTTGACACCTGCTTTCAGCTGACCTTTCCAGGCTCATTTTAACACTGTTGCTCTCATTCTCACTCTCTACATTCTTGCTGTTCTTTGTACATAGCTTTTCTTGTCCTGTTCTGTGCCTTTGCAAAGCCTAGAAAGCACCTACCGCTTCAGCTTCCCTTCTTAGACTCCCTAGCTTCCTTCAGAACTGTGTTCCAGTGCCACCTGCTACACGAGGCCTTCCCTGCTTCCCACAACTGTTTGTCTTCCTGTGAATGACTTTGTGTTTACCTTCTGTGTCTCCAGTGTAGACCTACCTATATATGTGTTCTCAGGTACATACTCACACAACAGAAGTCACTTGAGAGCAGAGGCCATTCCCTTGTTTTTCTATCACCAGCACTTTGCAGAGTCTAGCCCTTACTAAGCCATTTAAGAAAGACTTGATTGACTAATTTCTCCCCAGCCTTGAGTGACACCCAACATCAGCTCCTGATCCAGTTGCTACAGAAAAAGGAAAAGATCCTGTCCAAGGAGATAGATCTGGTAAGAAAAGCTGCTCCCTTCCCAGAAGTCAGCTGGGCAGCCCCAACTTCCCAGAAACTTTGGAATGGACAGTCTAGAGAATGAATAAGAAGTGGAGGAGAGGACCCCATCTGACCTCATGCAGGGTGCCTTGTACCTCCCACAACAACAGGTTAGCTCACCCCCTTGTGAACTCGGGATAGCTGCCTCTCAATATTGGTTCTCCTGGTCCTCTCCTGCTGTGTGGCTCTCTTTCTCCTGCCATGTGCTTAGGGGGCCCCATGGGAGCCAGTATACTTTGGCGATGATGTCAACCCAGAGCAGATGGCCCTGTATGCTGCAGAACTCCAAAGATATATCAATAGGCTGTCCTGGCCCGTGTAGGGGAAGAGAGCTGTGGGCCAGAGAATCTACCAGGATGGGGTGGATTTCTTGGAGTAGATGGTTCTGCTACAGAATTCCCAGAATACCCAGTCAACTGAAACTTCAGTGCTCCTGGCTCATTGCCCTCTCCCCATTTCCAGAGCCATGTAGGAAGTCCTGGTCTTAGCTCCTTTGGCTCTGACAGAAGCTGAACAACAGAATTCTATCCTCATCCCTAAACCAGGCTTAATAAGGCTGAATCAGAATCACACAAAAAAGGAAAGGAAAGGAAAGAAATGGGGGAGAGGGAGCAATCTAGAAGGGAGAGTTTCAGTTCTGTGGATGACTTGCCCCTTCCTCTGTCCTGCTTCCCAGAACTCAGTGGGAAGACTTCTGACCTCACAGGGTTTCTTGCCTGTTATGCAACTGCCTCAAAGGTTCAGTCTAGCAGTTCTCTCAGGAACCTGGTTTCTCAGGGGCCTTTCTCAGAATAATTGGAAAGTATCTTATGCTCTTCTCTAGAGATCCTGGGTTCAGGCTGGTCTTATTTCCTATAGGTGGAGGGAATTCTGAAAGAGAACTTCAATCAGATGGAGGAGAAACCTTTCTCCCTTCCTTTAGAGCTTCTGTCCTTTGTCCAGGGCCAGGATGAGAACTTGACCCTCACTTTTGGCCTGTTGGAAGAGTGTGGACTGCGGATCTCAGGAGATGAACCCCAGTTTACCTGGAACCCCAGTGCTCTGCAGTCACTTTGTGCACTGTATGGCAGTCTACTGATGCTGCAGGCTCTCACTGAAGTTTTATGACCTAGCCTTCTCTTTCCCTACCCATTTGATACCTCCTCTCCCTGTGTCAGCCCCAGGCCCAGTGGATTATGGGACAGCTCCTATTTCACTTCACTGGATCAATAAATTTGTTCATTGGGCCTTCCTCTGTGGCCAACTATTACATTTATACCCAAAAGGAATACTCACTGTGATGTATTCTAATGCTTAGCACAGGGCCTGACAAAGTAAGTACATAATAAATACTGTTGATTGTTAACCTCCCTGGGCCTCAGTTTCCTTGTCTGTAAAATGAAGGAGTGGACTAGATGCCTTCTAGGAAATACCATCAGGACAAAAGGGCTGCATGAATTTCTGGCTTATTTTTCAAATACAAATGGTGAGTTAGACCAGAAAATTCTTTAGTTTGTAGGCTGCTATGACATCTCTGAGGCCATGCATGACCAAAAAAGGAGGTATGCAAAACACATATGACAAGGAGAAAAAATGAGCAGTGGCCTTAGAGTGGCAGCCTGCAAAAACAGCCAAAGAAAAAGAAACTTTAGTACCTGGAACAGGTCCACTATGAAGATGAACAAAAGGACCAAAGAACATGAGCAAGAAACTAGTGGGTGAAGGATACATATTCCCCATATTATAAATCACTGAATTAGTGTGTGTGTGTGTGTGTGTGTGTGTGTGTGTGTGTGTGTGTGTGTGTGTGTGTGTGTGAGTGACCTGGCATTTCATTAATATAAGGAGATCATGCTGAGGAACTTTCTCTCCCAAAGCAGATCAGCACCTTGGACAGTTCCCAGGGAGCCTGAGGAGTGGCATGACTTGCCCAGGGTCACACAGCAAATACATGGAGAGGCAGGTCTTGAATCCAGTTCATCCTGGCTCCAAGGCCAGCTCTGGATTCACTATGCAATGATGTGTACATCTAAAAAAAGTATATATGTCATGCATCCACATAAATATGTGTTTATGTCCTTTTATATTAATAGCATATGTATATACATACACACACACACACACATATATACATATATATATGTTTATGTGGGTTGACTGGTTAGGACCAAAATGACTCGAGTCAAGGTAGGATGTGTCCAGCTGTGACCGATCAGACTAATACAAGTCAGAAGGTTCTACTATAGATAGGCACAAATAGTGCACATGAATATTTAGAGAGGATTCTCTTAAATTTGCACATCTCATGGTTCTTTTGAGCTACTTGAATTCTGCTTTGCTCATAGTGCACAGCACCTGCTTTGATGAGGGCACACCATGCTGGGCGATCTTGTGCCAATGTGTTCTTGAAGGGTGACCAGCTCTGCTGAAAGAGGATATTCACCTGAGACACTAAATTTTCCCTCTGTGCGTAACCTAAGGACAATGCATTATCTTTGCTGAAAGAGACTACCCAGTAGGGGCCAGGCATATTGAACTTGTGATTTCATTGGCATAGGAAACTTCTTGGCTAAAAGAATTCCCTCTACCCATACAAGTTAGCACCTTCTCTGCAATTTATGGTCTTAGAGTTGTCTAGAACCCTAAAAGGTTACTCGACTTGCCCATGGTCACCCAGTCAGTATATGCTGGAGGTCAGATTTCCACCAGGTCTTGCTAACTCTGAGATTGGTGATCTATCCATTAGCCATAATAGCTTCATCTCTGTGAGTTTCTAAGGATGATCAATTGGAAGAAGTGGGATTGTCATAGATATAAAAAATTGTACATTAACTTGCCCAGGGATTGGAGCATCAGATGACTTTTGCTGTTGTTTCTTCTAATTTGCATTTGAAGCTGGGGAAGAACAGTAAGTGGAAGTGATGAGGTAGGGAAGTAGGAGCTAGTTTTAGTGGGGAGCCCTTCGGTCAAAACTCTGGTTTTCTCCACTGCCCTTCCTGGATCCTCCACTGACCAGTCATCTGCAGGTGTGACTTAGAGCCCCTGGGCTATCATAGTGAACCATGACTGAGATCTCCTCCAAGAGCCTCCAGCACAAAAATAGATCACAACAAGCCAACATCCACTCTACACTGGGAGGAAAGGGCCAAATGTGGGCTTAGGGTATAATCAGACCCAGGGACATATACTTTTCTTCCCCATTACTGAGAGAACATGGGAGAAGATTAGAGGGGGAAGGGACAGGAGAGCCAAACCCTAGGTCCCAACCCTCCTTGTTTTGGCAGATCATACTCATTTCCTAGGGCCATCTTGTATAATGCCTTCTGTTGCTGAGTTCTCCAGAGTGTCCTGACCCCCTCCCTCTAGAGAGAGGCAGGGGGAAGAAGGAAGAAGATGGGGAGAGGGGGGCATCAAGGGAAAAAGAAGATCTAAGGTAAAAGGAAAGAGGCTATAGCACTGGTCATTGTCTCCTTAGGAAAGGCAAAAGGAAAACAGATGGAGACGTTCTTGACCTCCTGAAGACAGAGATACCAAGGAGAAGGAAGGTCTTTGGATCTGGGGCTTCTGAGGGAAAGATTGCAGATCTGGGGGAGGGGGTTGACCTAGACCTGCAGCTCAGATGGAAGGGATGATGGCCTCCATATCTTTGAACCAGTAGTTCCCCACAACTGGAATATATTCCCTTCTCACCTCTCTCTTATTGCCTCTGGGATAAAATTAATTCCACAGACTGACATTTTAGTCCCTCCACAATCTAACTACTTACCTTTCCATGCTTATCTCAACCAATTAGTTAGCTAATATTTTATTTTATTTTTGCTTTTTGGAGGGGGGAAGGCAGGGCAATTGGGGTTAAGTGACTTGCCCAAGGTCACACAGCTAGTAAGTGTTGTGTCTGAGGCTGGATTTGAATTCAGGTCCTCCTGACTCCAGAGCCAGTGCTCTATTCACTGTGCCACCTAGCCACCCCCAATTGGCATTTATTAAGGTTCTATGTTTCAGGCACTGTGCTAAGGGCTGGAGAGTGAAAGAAAGGCTTTTAAAAAGTCTCTGCTTTAGGGGTGGCTAGGTGTCGCAGTGAGTAGAGTGCTGGCCCTGGAGTCAGAAGGACCTGAGTTCGGATCCAGCCTCAGACACTTGACACACACAAACACACAAAAAAAACAAACCTAGCCGTGTGACCTTGGGTAAGTTACTTAACCCCAACTGCCCTACCAAAAAAAAAAAAGTCTCTGCTTTGAAGGAAATCATGGTACAGTATGTAAATGAATATGAACATGAACTATGTATACAGTATAAATGGAAGGTAATGGTAGATAGAAAGTACTGAGGAGTGGGAGAGGGAGATTAAGGGAGGGTGGAAGACTTAAAGGCCTCTTGCAGATGGTGGGATGTCAACTGAGTCTTGAAGAAGGCCAGGGGAGCCAGGAGACAGAATTAAGATGGGAGAACATTTCAGAATGTGGGGACAGACAGTGAAAAGGGACAAAATTGGGAAATGGGATATTGTATTGGAGGGATAGTAAATATGCCCAGGCCCCTAATTCACATTATCTGACATTAAGCCTTGTATACTCTGCAAACCTAGCCAAACTGAATTTCTGGCTCTTCTTAGAATTCACCTTTCTATCTCTTTTTTTTTTCACTTAGTAGCATTTTATTTTTTTTCCAATTATTTGGGTCATAAAGGGAATTTGGTTGGACTTCTTTTTTGCCTATTTTTACCAATACTTTATATACTATTGGAATTAATTGTTCTTTAAATGTTTGTAGAATACACTTGTATATCCATCTACCCCTGGAGAATTTTTCTTAGGAAGTTTATGATGGCTTATTCAATTTCTTTTTCTAAAATGGGGTTAATTATCCGGCCTCAGACACTTGACACATTTACTAGCCATGTGACCTTGGGCAAGTCACTTAACCCCAATTGCCCTGCTCTCTCCCCTCCAAAAAGCAAAAAAATAAATAAATAAATAAATAAAATGGGGTTAATTTATATCCTCTTCTATTAGACAATTTATATTTTTGTAAATATTCACCCATTTCACTTAGATTGTCAGGTTTTTTTGCAAAATAATTCCTAATTATTGTTTTAATTTCCTCTTCATTGGTGGTGAATTTGCCTTTTTCATTTTTTATGCCAGTAATTTGGTTTTCTTCTTTCATTTTTAAATAAAATTAACCAAAGTCTTATCTATTTTATTGGTTATTTCATAAAACCATCTCTTAATTTTATTTATTAGTTCAATAGTTTTCTTACTTTCAATTTTATTAATCTCTTCTTTGATTTTCAGAATTTTTAATTTCAAATTTAATTGGGCATTTTTTCTAGCTCTTTTTAGTTTCCTGCCCATTTTGTTGATCTCCTCTTTCTCTATTCCATTCATGTGAGCTTTTAGAGATAGAAAATTTCACCTAAGAACTGCCTTGGCAGGATTCCATAAGTGTTGGTATGTTTTCTCATTATTATTGTTCTCTTTGATCAAATTGTTTATTGTTTCTATGATTTATTGTTTCATCTATTCATCTTTTACCACTTCAATTATTTTATTTTTTCCAATTACACGTAAAGATAATTTTCAACATTCACTTTCATAAGATTTTGAGTTCCAATTTTTTTTTCTTCCTCCATTCCATTCCCCCTTGCCAAGATGGCAAGCAATCTGATATAGGCTACACATACACAATCATGTTAAACATATTTCTACCTTCATCATGTTGTGAAAAAAGAATCAGAACAAAAGGGAAAAACCACAAAAAAGAAAGAGAAAATAGTATGCTACGATCTGCATTTAGACCCCATAGTTCTTTCTCTGGATGTGGATAGCATTTTCTACCATGAGCCTTTTGGAATTGTCTTAGATCATTGTGTTGCTACGAAGAGCTAAGTCTATCAAAGTTGATCATTGCACAATGTTACTGTTGCTGTGTACAATGTTCTCCTGGTTCTGCTCACTTCACTCAGCATGAGTTCATATAAGTCTTTCCAGGTTTTTCTGAAATCTGTTTGCTAATCATTTCTTATAGCACAATAGTATTCCAACAGATTCATATACCACAACTTGTTCAATCATTTCCCAGTTGATGGGAATCCCCTCAATTTCCAATTCTTTGCCACAACCAAAAGACCTGCTATAAATATTTTTATACATGTGTGTCCTTTTCCCTTTTTTATGATCTCCCTGGGATACAGACCCAGCAGTGGTATTGCTGGATCAAAGGGTAAGCACAATTTCAAAATGCTTTCCAGAATGGTTGGATCAGTTCACAACTCCACCAACAATGCATTAGTGTTCCAATTTTCCCATGTCTTCTCCATTTATCATTTTCCCCTTTTTTTGTCATATTAGTCATTTCTTTCCGTACCTATATAGCCACTCTTCAGTCTCTTTTACTAGATTATCAGCATGTCCCACACCTGATACATGGAGTGTCCTCCATAGCTCTGGCTATGGCCCATTCTCTTTCTGTACTCTCAGTCCTTGATCTCATCACCACCTATGGGTTCATCTCTATGCCAATGACTTCTATCTCCCTATAGCCAACCCTAACCTAAAATTTCCTACTAGATAGTTAAGCGGTAAATAAGTGCCAGGCACTGTGATAAGCCCTGAGGATACAAAAAGAGGTAGAAGACAGTCCCTGCCATCAAGGAACTCATACTCTAATGGGGAGACACTAAGTAAACAAATATGTACAAATAAGTTATGATAAACAGAGAGAAAGCATTTGAATTAAGAGGGGTTTGGAAAGATATTCTATAGAAGATGGGGATTTTAGTTCTAACTTCAAGGGAGTTAGGGAAGGCAGTAGATGGAGATGATGAAGGAGATCATTCAAAATATGAAGAAAATCCTAAGAAAAATACCCAGAGCCAAGAGATGAAGTGCCTTGTGTGTGAAGCAAGAAGACCAGTGTCATTAAAGAGGCAGGGAATAAGGTATAAGAAGACTGGAAAGGTATCAGAGAAGATTATGCAGGGCTTTGAATGTCAGAGAGAGGATTTCATATTTGATCCTGGTGGTGATAGGGAGCACTGGAGTTTATTGAGTGAGCAGGGAAGTGACAGCTGAATGGAAGTAACAGCTGAATGAAGGCTGTATTGAAGAGAGGGGGAGAGACTTGACGCAGACAGAACAACCAGCAGCTATTGCAGGAGTCCAAGAGTGAGAGGATGAGGATCTGTGTCAGAGTGCTGGCAGTATCAGAAAGGACGGGAGATATTTGACAGGTATTATAAAAATGATATCATATGGACACCAGAAATTCATGATAACCCAAACATAGAAGTCAAGGTCTTTCTCTCCAAACCCATCCCTCTTCCTAACTTTGCTATTTTTTTCAGGGATACCACCATCTTTCTAGAATCCAGGTTCAAATCTTGAAAATCATCGTCCACTCTTCCCTCACCCTTATCTACCTTATCTAAGCAGTTATCAAGTCTTGTTAACTTTCCCTCTCTAGTATCTATCCCCTTCTTACTGCTCCCACAGCCACCACTTTTGTTTAGGCCTCCATCACTATTTTAATATCCTCTCAATTGATTTTTCTACATCAGGTCTCTCCCCTAATACATTCTCCCCATGAGTGCCAAAAGAATTTTTGTAAAACACATATCTAACCATGTCATTCCCCTGCAAGAGATGGTCCAGTGGGAGGAGCCAAGATGGCAGCATAGAAGCAGGAAGACTCACTGTGCTCCCCCCATAACCATCTCAAATACCTATTAAAATGACTCTAAACAAACTCTAGGGCTACAGAGCCCACAAAGTGACAGAGAGAAACAAACCCCAGCAGACCAGGAGGAATGGTCAATCTCAGCACGCTGGGAGCAGAGCCCAGGCCCCCAGGAGTCCAAGGTTTTAACTCCAGGGAGGCCCAACCAACTGCCAGCTGGAGGGACTTCAGGAGAGTAGATCATCAGCAGCTGTGAGGGTTTCCAGAATTATCAACCCATAAATGCCAAAGACAAAGTGAGAGGTCAGTGGACTTTGGGAACAGGGAGTCCAGGAGTGTGGTCTAGCCTCTGTCCCCAGGGTGAGAAGGAGCTGAGGCATTGTGGCCATGCAGCCACCACTGTGTGGCTGCTTCAGAGCTCCTGAACTGAAGATTGTAGGGGGACCAAGCAACCAGTCTGAGATGTAATCACTCTTGCTTTAACCTGCTTGGATCTGGATTGCTCTCCAGGGTGGAGGTCCTGGGGTGCATGACCAGTTAGTCAGACCCAGTGGAGGCTTCTGAGAGGATACCCAACTAATAGCTCTGGCAGCTGAAAAAAAACCCCCAGCAATTTGGGACAAAGCTCCCCTCTCTGGTAGCAGAATTCTACTGTGGTAAGAAGCTCAAAAGTCAGGTAATTGAGTGGCAACATGAGCAAGCAAAGGAAGTAAAGTAAGCAGAGCAATCTGACTTTACAATTCTATTTTGGGGACAAGAAGGATCAAAGCATGGAACAGAAAGAAGATGACAAAGTCAGAACTCCTGCACTAAAAGCTTCCAAGAAAAATATAAACTGGTTACAGGTCATAGAAGAGCTTAAGAAGGATTTTGAAAACCAAATAAGAGAAGTGGGGGGAAAATTGGGAAGAGAAATGAGAGTGATGCAAGAAAATCATGAAAAGACAGTCAACAACCTGACTGAAGAAAATAATACCTTAAAAAATAGACTAACTCAAATGGAAAAAGAATCTCAAAAAGCCAATGAGGAGAAGAATGCCTTAAAAAGCCAAATTTGCCAGATCGAAAAAGAATCTCAAAAGCTCATTACAGAGAATAATTCCTTCAGAATTAGATTGGAGCAAATGGAAGCTAGTGACTTTATGAGAAATCAAGATGCTGATTTTAGATCCAAACAAATGAAAGAATAGAAGACAATGTGAAATATCTCATTGGAAAAACTACTGACCTGGAAAATAAATCCAGGAGAAATAATTTTAAAATTATTGGACTACCTGAAAGCCATGATCAAAAAAAGAACCTAGAAATCATCCTTTGAGAAATTTTCAAGGAAAATTGCTTTGATGTTTTAGAACCAGAGGGCAAAATAGAGGTTGAAAGAATCCACTGGTCATCTCCTGAAAAATATCCCAAAAAGAAAACAACTAGGAATATTATAGCTAGGTTTCAGAGTTCCCAGATCAAAGAGACAATATTACAAGCAGCCAGGAAGAAACAATTTGAATATTGTGGAAACAATCAGGATAACTCAGGACCTGACAGCTTATACAATGAGGGATCGAAGGGTTGGAATATGAAATTCCAGAGGTCAAAGGAGCTGGGATTAAAACCAAGAATCACCTACCTAGCAAAACTGAGTATCATGTTTCAGGGGAAAATATTGTCATTCAATGAAATAGAGGACTTTCAAGCATTCTTGATGAAAAAACCAGAGTTGAATAGAAAAAATGACATTCAGATACAAGAAGCAAGAAAAGCATGAGAAGCTCATTTTACAGATGAGATAACTAAGGCAAACGAGGTTAAATGACTTGCCCAGCGTAATGTAACCAATAAGTGTCCAAGACCAGATTTGAACTCAAGAGAGTGTTCCTGACTTAAGGCCCTGCACACTGCCACCTAAATGCCATATAAAGTACAACATTGTTATCACTGAATAAAAAGTCAACAATCTTTAGCATTTGAAGTATTCAAATGATACCAAGATAAGCTCAGGTAATAAATCAGTGCTTATATATTTTTGTAATTTAGTGGAGAGAAAGCAGCATTAAATACATTGGTTCAAACCTTAAAAAAGAGATGTTCAAGGGGCTCCACTCTCATCATCATCATCTTCTTCTTCTTCTTCTTCTTCTTCATCATCATCATCATCTTCAGAATTATCATCATTTAGCATTCAAGTAGCACTTACTATTGCCAGGCACTTTACAAATATTATCTCATTTGGTCCTCACAACAACTCTGGGAGGTTGTTGTTTATCCTTCATTTTCCAAGAAGACTATGACATCAGCAAAGTAATGCTATGACTTACAAATGAATTGAATTTAATTGAGGGAGAACTGTACAGTCACCAGCCTCACTATCTTCCAGAGCCTTCTGGGTCTAGTGGAAAGATATAGATCAGGACAACTAGAGATGGCCCTGGATGCAGTGTTTTTAAGCTAAGGTCTTTCCCAGGTCTCAGTTTGACTGAGGCAAAACCCATTCAGTGATTAAGGCTAGGTAAGAAATGAGGCAAAGAATGACTTCTTTTATCTAGTAAAAAAAAATCTAGGAGGTTAAGACCTTCTGGGTTTCTGGCCAAAACAGAAATAATTGCTATTTACACTCACTATGAGCTATCAGGGTCCAAGTAGTGACCAAGAGAAGCTTGGGCTGGGATCTATTGTTAGTTAATGAACTAAAGCCAGAGTTATTTGGGTTTAAGGCATGGTCCTTAAGAAAGAAACCTAGCCTCTAAATCCTAAGATACCTTTCAAGGTTTGGCTATTAAAATTCATATTCCTTTGGGCAGAGCACTTGCAAGTAAGGGTATGATTCCCTATATGGACTTAGGGAGAGACTAAGGGAGGGAGGGAGAGAACGAGAGAAAGAGTGAGGAGGAAGGAAGGAAGGACCCTGAAAGGTAGGTGCTATTGCTATCCACATTTTATTAATTGAGGAAACTGAGGCCAAAAAAAAGTTGAGGGCCTTCCCCAAGGCCACACGGTTCACAAGTACCTGAGGCTAGATTTGAACTCAGCTCTTCCTGACTCCAAGTCTACTGTTCTATGCACTGCACCACCTAGCTAACATTTAAACTCCTCCTTTAAGCATTTTAAAGCCTTTTGACACCTGCCTTCAGTTGACCTTTCCAGGCTCATTATACATTGCTGCTCTCATTCTTACTCTCTACATTCAAGCTGTTCCTTGTATCCAGTTTTTCTTCTCCTGTTTCATGCCTTTGCAAAGCCTAGAAAGCACTTACCTCTTCAGCTCCCCTTCTTACAATACCTAGCTTCCTTCAGGTCTGTGTTCCAGTGCCACCTCCTGCATGAGGCCTTCCCTGATTCCCCACAACTGTTTGTCTCCATGCAAATGACTTTGTATTTACCTTCTGTGTCCTCTGTGTATAGACTTGCCTATGTATGTGCTCTCAGGTACACACTCTCACAACAGAAGCTACTTGAGAGCAGAGACCATTTCCTTGTCTTTATATCTCTAGCACCTAGCAGAGTCTATGCCTTACTAAGGCATTTAAGAAAGGCTTGATTGATTGATTGATTGATTGATTGATTGATTTGTCCCCAGCCCTGAATGACCACCAACATCAGTTCCTGATCCTGTTGCTAGAGATAAAGGAAAAGATCCTGTCCCAGGAGGTAAATCTGGTAAGAAGAGTTGCTTCCTTCCCAGAAGGAAGCTGGGTAGCCCTGATTTCCCAGAAGCCGTGGAATGAGCAGCCTAGACAATGAATAAGAAATGGGGGAGAGGGAGCAATCTAGAAGAGAGAGTTTCAGTTCTGTGAATAACCTGCCCCTTCCTCTGCCCTGCTGCCTAGAATTCAATGGAAAGACTTCTGACTTCACAAGGTTTCTTGACTGTTATGCAACTTCCTCAAGGGTACAGTCTAACAGTTTTTTCGGGAGTCTGGTTTCTCAGGGACTTTCTCAGAACAACTAGAAAGTTCCCCAGACACCCTGGGTTCAGTCTGATCCTATTTCCCATAGGTGGAGGAAATTCTGAAGGAGAAGTTCAATCAGATAGAGGAGAGGCCCTTCTCCCTTCCTTCAGAGCTGCTGTCCTTTGTCCAGGGTCAGGATGAGAACAACCCTCACACATGACTTATTGCAAGAATGTGGTTTGTGGCTCTCTGGAGATGAACCCCAAATTATCTGGAGCCCCAGTGCTCTGCACTCACTCTGTACACTGTATGGGAGTCTGGTGATGCTGCAGCCTCTCGCTGACACCTACAGACCTAACACCCACTCTCCCTACCCATTTGGTGCCTCCTCCCTCTACATCAGCCCCAGGTCCAGTGAATTAAGGGACAGCCCTATTTCACGATCACAGGATCACAAGATTGTGTATTGGGCCCTCACCTGCTGCTGTACCCAAAAGGAATCCCCACTGTGACATACTAAACAAGCTGTCATCCAGCCTCTACTTGAAGACCCCATTGCAGGGAAAACCACCGCCTCTCAAAGCAACTCATTCTCCTTTTGGACATCTTTCGTCATTAGGAATTTTTTTCCTAACATCAAGCCTTCATTTGCTTGTTTGCAGCCTCTGTCCACTGCTCCTAGTTCTGCCCTCTCAGGTCAACAGAACAAGTTCACTCCCTTCTCTGCAGCCCTTTACATACTTGTACATAGCTGTCAGGAGTACCTGTGTCTTTTCACGTCCGTAGTTCCTTCAGCAGGTCCTCATGTGACATGGACTCAAGATCCTTTAACCTTGTGGATGCTCTCCTCTGGGTGGTGTCCAATTTATCAGTGCTCTGAAACAGCTCTGCTCAGTCCAGATGGAATGTGACCAGGGCAGAGGTGTAACTCCCACCTGCCTCCTCCTGGAAGCCCTTCCCTGCAGCCCAAGATGGCCTCAGCTTTTGAGACGTCTCCTCACAGGGCTGACTCATTGAACTTGCAGTCCATTAGAGCCTCCAGATCAGTTTTTACACCCACTGCTGTACAACCCTGTCTTAATATCTCATGGAGTCATTAGCTTCCATATGGCCAGTCCTAATTTTTAAGTTCTTTTCTTCGGTATGATTTTGTGCCTCTCTTTTCATATTTCTCTTCCTTAACTCTTGTTTCTTTCCCCATTTTTCCTCTACTGCTCTCATTTGGCTTTTTGAATGATCTCTGTGTTGAAGTTGCATTTTTCTCTGAGGCTTTCTTGTAGATATTTTCTAGTCATTCTCCTCTGTGCTTGTGCAGAGACTCCCAGTCTTCATGATGGCTCTTTATGGTGGGATTCTTTTTTTTTTTTTCACTTTGCTCATTCCATTAGATTGTAAGCTCCTTCAGGGAAAGGCCTGCCTCTTTTTGTATCCCCATTGCTTAGCACAGTGCTGGTCACATAATATGGGCTAAACAAATGTTGATTATTTAATCAGTGATAGATGTGTAAACTAAAAGTAAACAAACAAATTAATAAAGACCCCAAAATTAAAATATATATGTATAATAAAAATAAGTGATAGATGATTTGTCTTGACTAGTGACTCTCACCTTTTTTATTTCCAAGATTAGCTTGTATCAGCTTTGCATCAATAATAATATGTGCATATTGTCTATCTTCCTAGAATGTAATATGTAAGGGCAGGAATGGTTTCACTTTTATCTTTGTATCCCAATGCTTTTCGTGGGGCCTGGAACATAACTACATAATAAATGCTGCTGATTGACTATTCACTTCCCTGGGCCTCAGTTTCCTCATCCGTAAAATGAAGGAGTGGACTAGATGACTTCTAAGTTTCCTTCCAGCTCCACATCTACAATCCTTATGTTTCAATGAATATAATTTTGGTTTTCTCAGCAGCATGGAGGACTTGGAGGACATAGCATTCAGACAAAAGAGCTGCAAGGATTTCTGACTTGTTTTTCAAATACAAAACAATGAGTTAGACCAAAATATTCTGCATTTAATAGAATACTATGACATTCACAAGGACATGCATAACTAGAAAAGGAGGTAGGCAAATCACACATAGTAAAGACAGAAAATGAGCCCTGACATTTCAGTGACAGCCTTCAAAAAGTGCCAAAGATAAAGGACCCTTAGCACCTGGAATGGGTCCACTAGGGAAGATGAACCAAAGAACATGAATGAGAAACCTAGTGGGTGAAGGTTACATATTTCCCAGATTATACATCACTGAGTTAGTCCGAGTGTGTGTGTGTGTGTGTGTGTGTGTGTGTGTGTGTGTGTGTGTGTGTTGCCCAGACCCTGGATTTCCTTAGTGTAGGGAGATAATGCTAAGGAACTTTCTCTCTCAGTGAGGGTCAGCACCTTAGACAGTTCCCAGGGACACTAAGAGGTGACATGATTTACCCAGGGTCACACAGCAAATACACAGGAGAGGAAGTCTTGAATCCAGCTCTTCCTGGCTCCAAGGACAGTTCTGAATTCACTATGCCAGGATGTGAGCAAATAAAAAGGTGTTTGTACATATATGTGCATGTGTGTATACATATAGATATGTGTAT
Source organism: Gymnobelideus leadbeateri (assembly GCA_011680675.1). NCBI lineage: Eukaryota > Metazoa > Chordata > Mammalia > Diprotodontia > Petauridae > Gymnobelideus > Gymnobelideus leadbeateri. The sequence goes on from WOXC01004134.1 coordinate 443,806, forward strand.
ATTTGTGTTTACATGAATTGTGTGTATATTTACATATGTATGTATATGTACGTATAAATGTGTGTGTTTATGTGGGGTAGCTCGTTGTTGTTTTTGTTCCTAAAAAGTATCAAAAATGACTTTGTTATGTTGGTGTCGAGGTACAGTGTGTCTGACCATGGCTGATCAGACCAATATGAGCTCAGAATAGTCCATATGAATATTTGGGGTGGATTCTCTAAATGTGTGCCTCTCACAGTTCTTTTGAACTTTTCCATTCTGCTTTGTTCATAGAGCACAGCACCTTCTTTGATGAGGGAACACCATGCTGGGCAGTTTTGTGTCAGTGTCTCCCATGTCTCACAATTAATTCCAAATTTCTTCAGAGAAACTTTAAGTGTCTTTGTGTGGTTTCTCATACCACCATGTGAGCACTTGCCTTGTGTGAGTTCTCCCTGAAATGTTCTTTTAAGCAAGTGTACATTTGGTGTGAACAATGTGGCCAGTCCATTGGAGTTGTGCACTCTGTGGTAGAATTTGAACGACTGGCAGTTTAGTTTGAGAAAAGGTCTCGGTGTCTGGTACCTTATCCTGCCAGGTGATCTTCAGAATCTTCCTCAAAAAATTCAAATGGAAGAAATTAATTTTCCGGGCATGGAACTGGTATATACTGTCCAGGTTTCACAGGCATACACCAGTGAGGTCAACACAACAGCTCTAGAGACCTTCAGGTTGTTAGGCAACCTCTTCTCTCTCACACTGTGCCTCACAAACAATGACCTCACTCTGATAATGCACGTGTCAAGCTCATCACCAGTGTGTACATCCCTGGAATGTGTACTGCCAAGGTAAGTGAATTTATCCACAGTATTCAAAACTTGTCCATTTACTGTAATGAGTGGTTCAAAATATGGATGGAGTGGTGCTGGCTGGTGGAGACCTTCTGTTTTCTTGGTGCTAATTTTAGGCCAAAATGAGCACAAGCAGCAGAGAACTGATTCATACTTTGTTGCATCTCAGCTTCAGAGGCTGCATTGAGCACGAACAAAACATCATGCACCAAGTCTCCCTCCAATGTGTTTGTGTATACTGTGTGTATATGTGTGTATACACATACATAGCAAACCAGCCTGTACAATGGACACTGAGTTGGGCCCAGAATTGAAGTGCAAGACAGCAGACTGTATTGTCTCTGGGAAAATATATAGTGTTCTCAATGATATTAAGCCATTCCCTAACACAAAAGATCATCTTTTTAACACCAGTATGTATCTGGTAAAGTTTTATGCCTATGAGTCCCAGGACACTACAATTTTAGGAGAATCAAAATGATAGATAACCCAAAGAACAAAGAAGATACATAGTGGGTATAAATAGGCTTCAGCAAGACCAATGATGAGGACTTGGGAGCAAGAAGCGTTGTAAAAGCTCTCATCAAGGAAATGTGTGATTGGCAAAGGAGGGGAGCCAGGCATGGAGTGAGGGGAAAGGATACAGGGAGGGAGGTCAAAGTGCTGCAGTGTTAGCCACAAAATATTGAAAGACTCTGATCACTTGGTCATTCAGCAAATCTCATAAGGACATGTTCAGGGCTGAGGGATGGGAAAAAAAGAAAAAAAATAGTCCTTGCTCTCAAATAACTCAGAGGCCAAGAGGGGTAACAGCAGACAAACAACTATGTACAAAGGATGGCATGCAGAATAAATTGGGGGGAGTCTCTTCCTCACATTCATTCTCCAACTTCCTTAATCCAGTAGTCTACAATTCACCTACACAATTTCCTTCTTATTTGGCTCAAGACTTTAGTTCTCCCAGGTGCTTTTCACCATAAGTTTGCCCAGTTTAAGGACAGACAACATCTCTCTCATCTCACTGTCTCCTGATTCCCTTCACTTAAAGCCTGAGACGTGTTCACTTTAAAAGACTGCAATTCCCCACCTCTCATGCTTTTAGTATCTGCTCTTCCTTCAGATAATTTGTATCAACAATCAAAACAGAACAAAACAAAACAAAAACCAGATAACTTGTATCTTGGTCCCTAAGGCCCTTATAATTATGTTGCTTCCAGCATGGATATCCTTTACAAACACTGGATGATTTTTCCTGTCATTTCTGTTTGTTTTACAAGCAAACAGGGCTTCAGAGTCAGAGTCAAGAGTGGTGGTTTCATTGTCTTGATGAAGAAAACAATTTGTTAAAATTATTTTTGCCTATAGTTTTCATTTTTCTTCTGTTTAAACTTCATTTTCATCCTTGAATGTCCTTGGAATGACCACTAAGTTGGCTATCTTGCCACCCTTTCCTTAAGCTTGTTTTACTCTGCACTGATTCCCTCTACTTTATGAGACCTGCTTATAAATTATCTAGCCTTCTTTGTAAGATTTCACAATTAAGTTTCTATTCTAACCCAGGGTGATAGTTGGAAGCTATCCCTCTCTAAAAAGTGAGTGGGATGTTTGATTATGAAGACGCTGTCTGGGCTTTTTTGGTCTCATTATGGCATTTAACTCATATTGAATAGTAAATTGAAAGAACTGTTACCACAGAACAATCAAAAGTGAATGTTGCAAAATTACAAAGAAGTTTGGCCCAAAGAAGAGTTCTGAGAAGATAGCTCCTGCTACTCCTTGATGAGGTGGGAGGCAGGGTGCAAAGGTGGGGGAAATTGCATAGACTGTCAGAATTTCTCAATGTATTGATTGGTTTTACTTACTATTTTCCTCTTATTCCTCTTTTTCTATTTATTAAAAAAGGTCTATATTAATATGGGATGGAGAGTGCAAGAAATAGAGGGAAAATTTCAGCAATATAAAAATAAAAGACTTCAAAATTTATTTTAAGATTTGCATTATTTCAATTGAATGAAATTATTATGGTTGGTGTAGATGTTATTCATTGTTTCTACTTCCTATTTTTATGTTTGATTATTTACCTAAATAGTTCAGAATTAAGTTATTTCATCTAAAATTGGCTGCCAGATGGCATCAATAGCTAATAAAATATTTATGAAAGTCATCCAAATGCAAGCCAAGGGGATCCACATGAGGGTATTATAAGAAATCAAGCAGGCTCTTGTAAGTAATATTCTGTAATAGATCACATCTTTATCATTTTACAATTAAGTGAAAGATGGAGAGGATGTAAATTCCACTGAGCTTATTTGTTGATTGTGAGAAAGCATTTGACATAGCAAAATGAAATACCAACTAACAGGCCTCTGTACAACAAAATGTCTCCCACCCATACATCAAAATCACTCAAGATTGCCTAGAAGATATGATGACAGAAATAACCCTGTTCAATCACCTTCTGATTACAAATATCAACTGAGTCATAAAACAAGAAAGCTGTGTGTTCACCAAAGGTATTCACCACTGGGACAGGGGAGCTCTGCTAAAGTCTAGTTCAAAGAGGCATTTCTTCTGTGTGAGTAGGTCCTTTAGATGCTCCCATTTGCAAAGAAAATTGTGCTGATTTCATCAAGCCCTAGAACACTGCTAAAAGAAATCAGTGATCATTCAAAAGAATTTGTCCCATCCATCCATACAAGGAAGACCACGTGGATGAAGAATAGCTATTGTTAGGATTTCAACCTGCATTTAGATAGATACTATTTCCAGTGGTCCATTAGTATATAAATCTAGGCTATATATTTCAGATGGACAGTGAATTGAATCTAGAGTTGAAGAGGAGGAGGAGAAAGAACTTCTCTGGAATTCTCCTTTGATGACCACAAGCTTCCCAGGAAAACAAAGGCTTGTCTTTTCAAGGCTAAAATTTTACTAGTGTTACTAAAAGGCAGTGAGATACAGAATGCAATTGCCTCCAAAGAATTAAAAATTAGTACCACACAGAGGGTAATGAGGAAGAAGAACATGGAGAGTTTCAGCAGCCTGCAATATATGAGAATCTTTCATGAATAGAATGTTGGCAAGAACTGTATGATAGGAAGAGAAACTGGGCTGGTTATGTGGAAAGAGCAAGGAATGCCAAGTGGACAATCACTATTCCATTTGCAATGGAATAAGAAATTGAGAAAGGCCTCCAGCACTTTGGATGGACCCTTGGGGTAAACTTTGGGGAAGACAGGGACATATCACACAGGATAGGCAGGTGTCAATAGGTTCAATCTGCTTCCTTGGGGAGAATTCCCAAATCATAGATCCATTTGAATATCAAGTTGCACTAGTCTCTAAAACAACCCAACACCTAACCTTCCCAAAGTCGACCTAGCTCTTCTGCTCTTTAGACTAGAGTTCCAGAGCAATGAGAAGACTTCAGAGAAGGTTCTGAAAAATTAATCATGAGGAGGAAGAAGTGTGAAGTGGATGGTAATTACATTTGTTTAGATCCTGAGATATATATGTGTGTCCAGATATTGTAGGCTCTAAACCTATGGCAAGACACTATTCATTTCCATTCAAAGGCTTTAAAGCAAACTATTTGCCCTTGGAATAGGGCATTTGCCCATCTACAAGCCAATAAATCCAATTTAACACATGTTTTTTACTTTAAACTTATTTCTCTAGCCCCTACTGTGTTAAAAACAGTATAAAGAGAAATGGAGAGCTGAGGACTTACCCTTGAGGAAGAACATCATGGTGGGGATGGACAGAGGATGAAGAGACTAGATGCTAGGAACAAGACACTAGAAAAACCTCTCAGACTCAAGGCACAGAAGTGGAGATACTGCTCCACTGCTGGATAAAGAATCCAAGGAGAAAGTCTAGACAGTTCCTGATCCTAAATCCATTACTGAGCAGTCTAGAGGTAGGAAGGGTATAATGAAACAATATGGTTCCCCTCTAGCTGAACAACAACTTCCAGCTGTTTTAGTTCAGAGGGATTATCTGAGCAGTTAATAGTTTCTTGGGGAGTCCTAATATTATGTCTTCTCTTTCCATATGATGCAGTAAATATTTTAAACTGTAATTCGAGTGCCTCTTTACAGGTCTCAGGGAGTGCAGAAGCTGAGAATCCTAATGGGAGGTGAGACAGGAAGTCTATCTAAGCAATAATTAGAGGTTTGCCCAAAGCAAATTTCAAGTGGGGGAGGAAAAAGGTACTGTGCTAAATGATTTACAAATTTTTTACAAATTTACAAATATCTTGTTTGATCTTTACAGCAACCCTTTTACCTGTGGAGGGTTCCTAGCCACTCTTCTTTCCTGACAGGTCTAGTGGACTCTCTCTACCTCCCTCTCCACTTTCTTTCTTTCTTTTTTTTTTTTTTGTTTTGCTTTTTGGAGGGGGGTAGGGCAATTGGGGGTTAAGTGACTTGCCCAAGGTCACACAGCTAGTTGGTTTTTTTTTTTAAGTGTCTGAGGCCGGATTTGAATTCAGGTCCTCCTCACTCCAGGGCCAGTGCTCTATTCACTGCACCACCTAGCCACCCCCCACCCCACTTTCATATACAGGATAAAAACCCTCACTTAATCTGTTAAATGAAAAATAATTGCCTCTGATTTCCTGAACTGTATAGTCAGTCTCTTCATAGAATCTCCTAGCTCCCTTTATTCCACCCACATGAATCTTTACTGCATTTAATGAATGAAAGAAAGAATGAAAGAGTATTTATTAAGTGGGATGTATAAGGCACTAAGTCCTAAGCACTGGGAATACAAATACAAAAGTGAGACTCGTCCTGCCTTCCAGGAGTTTATATTTTAGAGGCAGAGACATCCCAGGTAAGGGCGTGGTGGCCACAGAGGGAGGTTTTGCTCTGGGAAGGCACAAATTGGTAAGGGGAACAGAGGGGCAGTCAATGCTTCCCTTTACAGAAGCAGCAGATGAGGAAACTGAGACAAACAGGGTTAAGTGATTGCCTACTAAGTGTCCGAGGCCATATTTGAACTCAAGAAGATAAGTCTTAGAGACCATTTAAATTTCTAGAACCCATCTGGAGTATTGTGTTCAGTTCTAGGAGCGACAGTTCAAAGGCATTGGCACATAGAGGCTCTGTGATGGCTTATAGGACTTGTTTTTATTTCCCAAAGACCAGCCCAGATTGGCAGCAGAGTAAACAGTGTGCTGACCTTTGAAGATCGGAGTTTAAATCCTATCTCAGATACTAGCTTTGTGTGGCCCTGGGCATGTCACTTCACCTCTGTTTGCTTTAGTGCTCTCATCTCTAAAATGGGGATTATTGTAGCACATACCTCCCAGGGTTGTTGCTTGGATCAAATGGGATAGTATTGGTAAGAGAGCTTTGCAAGACTTTAAATGCAAGATAATAATTTAGTTATTGTAGCAAAATTCAGAGAGGTCACTACCATGATGACGGTGCAGGTCACAGCAGCCCTTACCTGTCAAAAGGGGATAATAACAGCACCTATTTCCAAGAGTTTCTGTGAGGAATAAATGAGATGATATTTATAAAATATTCAGCACAGGATGATTTCAGAAAAGCCTTGAAAGACTTTTATGACCATCTAGGTGCAAATGGGAATCTTCAAAGACATCACCAGGCTGGCATATGCTGGTCAGACAAAGGGCTCGACCTCATGCTCTTTGAGGGACCCTCCAAAGAAGAGAAATTTGCAGTTCTCCATGACTTAGGGAGCCCCATTCTGCCTTCCAGCTGCCTCTGGCATTCTTCTTTTCCCAAGAAGTAATCCCAGATCTCCTCCTAGGCTCAGCTGGTACTGACTGAATAGGAAGATCAGGGACCCTGCTCTCAGCTTATAGTGAGTTTATAATATAGTGATACCCTGATGTGTCTGGAGGTTGAGACCAACCAATCAAAAGGTCCCCAGATGGATCAGAGCAACTCAGGAAGAATTCTGACAAGCTGAAGAACCTTGATCCTATCCTGAAGGTCAGTTACAAAATATCCACATAGTGGAGAACAGAAGTTATTCCAGAGGTTTGGGTGCCAGAGTAATGCAAATGAGGACAGAGTATTCCTTGAGAGCCAAGGACACAGCTCTGCAGAGAGCCTAGCTATGAAGCTACCCCATGCCAGGAGGACACTTCATAAAGGCCTTACCAGGGGGAGAAAAGAGTGTCCAAAAATCAGGAATGGGGAGTTCCTCCTTTACACATGTGCTCCCTAAGCTTGAGCCCCTGATGCCAGCTTCTGTCTGTACTTATGGAAGAGTGTGTCACAGACTTTCGGGGAGGTGCTTTGTACTAACTACTCTGACTTTATAAATCCCCTTCTCTGAAAGCCAAATTAGTCTAGTTATCAACTGATTATCATGGCAGGAAATACACTAATGGGACTCCTGAGGGCCGGCATCAGAAATACACCACAAACATCCCAATCTCTCTATCTCTAAAGCCCCAAGAAGACACAATAGTTGAATCCTAGAGCCCAATTGCTCAGGGGGAGTGGGGCCTGGGAAAAGACCTCAGAGCCTGTGTCTACACTTTGCTCCCTTCACTTCCTGCCTGTATTTTCATAAAGCTGTTGACAGGTGCTTCCTTCATGCTTCCTTCCTCCTAGAAGTTAATTCTGTGGTTGCACCCAGCTAGCTACTAATAAAAGGAAATTGCCCTGGAAGAGAGAAGAATACTGAGAAGCTGCTGCATATCTGAAGCATCATCTAAAAATCCCAGCTGGCTTTGGGATTTTTTTGAGTTTCCAAAGACCTCAGCCATGACCTATTCTGGACAATAAAGGCTTGGATGGGAAATGCCGTGGAAATAATAGCAAGTCAGAGAAAGAACAGAATTGCAACATTCCCTTCTCTGCTAGAAGGGAAGTAAAACTTCTCTACAACATACTAGGCAAGTGATCATCAGCCTTTGCTTAAAGACCTCCAGGGAGGAGGAACCCACCACGTCCTAAAGCAACCCAGGATCACATGAGCTTTTATGTTGTTGTTTCCATACCTCACTCTTCTTACATGTTAAGCTTTTACTCCACTGAAATTTCAAGATCTTTTTCAAGTAAACTGCCTTCTAGTCTCAGTTTCCCCAACAGATTTAAGGTTTTGTGAAAGAAAGAGAAGAAAGAAAGGAAAGAAAGAAAAAGAAAGAAGGAAAAGAAAGAAAGAGAGAGAGAGAGAAAGAAAGAGAGAGAGAGAAAGAAGAAAGAAAGAAAGAAAGAAAGAAAGAAAGAAAGAAAGAAAGAAAGAAAGAAAGAAAGAAAGAAAGAAAAGGAGAGGAAGGAGGGAAAGAATCTAGCCAGTAAACCCCAACTTAAGTGGGCAGCTTCTGGCCATCAAAATATACCTTCCTTTGGAGACAAGAAGGAGAGGGAAAGGATGAGCTGAGTTACCCAACTAGTTGGGTCCCCACTCAGGCAGCTCAGTCTACTCACAGGTTGTGTTTGTCCTTTGTTTTCAAAGAGGATTGTGGCGTCATGGAAGTAATGGCATGGCTTTCAGTTGACTTTGATTTGAGTGAGGGAGGACTGTGCAAGGTCGCTGGACTCACTTTCGCCTCCCTGGGTAAGGGACAGGAGAAGAAAAGAGGACGTGGAGAGGGATGTTATGAAAGAGATAACTCAGTTTGTGACCTTGAATGTACATGGAACCTGGGACAGAGAAAACTTCTTTAATGAGCTTTGGTGGAGATAACATGGGAGTGGAAGGCTGGAGAGCTCTGTCACTCACTTATTATGTGACCTGGGGCAAAGTGTTTTTCTTCTCTGGGTCCTGCTTTCTGCTTCTATTAAGTAAGAGAGTTAATAGGATCACAGATTTTGAACTCAAAGGAACCTTTGCTGTTGTTCTGTAGTTTCAGTCATCTCTGACTGAAAATGCCCACTGGGCATTTTCTTGGCAAAGATCCTGAAGTGGTTGCCATTTCCTTCTCTAGCTCATTTGACAGATGAGGAAACTGAGGTAAACAGGGTTAAGTGACTTGCCCAGATTCATACAGCTATTAAGTGTCTGAGTCCATATTTGAACTCAAGAAAATGCTTAGAGAGCACTTAAGTGTCCAGAAACCATCTGGAGTATTGTGTTTAATTCTGGGAGGCACAGTTCAAAGACATTGGCACATAGAGGTTCTGTGATTCGTCTTCCCCCCCGCCCCTTGCCAAAGACCAGCCTAGATTGGCAGCAGAGTAAAGAGGGTGCTGACCTTGGAAGACCTCAGTTTAAATCCTCTCAGACACTAGCTCTGTGTGGCCCTAGGCAAGTCACTTTACCTCTGTTTGCCTCAGTGTTTACATCTCTAAAAGGGGGATTATTGTAGCACATACCTCCCAGGGCTGTCGCTAGTATCAAATGAGATAATATTTGTAAAAGTGCTTTGCAACCCTTTATATACTAGATAATAATTTAATTATTATAGCAAAATTCAAGAAGTCATGATGATGCCCTTGTGGGTCACAGCAACCCCTGATGTCCATTTGAATTGTAAAAGTCCTTGAAATATGGTACTATTGCAAAGTTGGAAGATGTCCAGGATGAGAAGAGAGTAGGGACCCCATGTGCCAGGAATTAGAGGGCAGGAACACCATGGCTTCCTTGAAATACTTTGAAGGGTTCCCTTGTGGTAGAGAGATGAAACATAGTCTGCCCAGCCCCAGTAGACAGGACCACATTACTGGATGAAAGTTGCAGAATCAGTTCTAGGTTTGAGGTAAAGAAAAAAAGACAAGGCTTCCATTAGAACAATCCCAAAAAGTGTTATGTGCTGCTTCTAGGGGGAATGGTAGCAAGGTGGCTCAGTGGCTAGACCAATGGATCTGGATTCAGGAGGTATTGAATTCAAATCTGACCTCAAATATATACTAGCTGTGTGACTAGACAAGTCACCTAACCTTGGTCTGTCTCAGTTTCCTCCCCTGGGCTTTTGTGAGGATTAAATATGATGATATTTATAAAATGCTAACCATAGGATGATTTCAGAAAAACCTAGAAAGACTTCTATGAACTGACACATATTGAAGTGAACAGAACCAGGAGAATGTTGTACAAATGAACAGCACTACTGTTTGATCAAAAACTGTGAATGACTTAGCTATTCTCGGCAATACAACGATCTGAGACAATCCCAAAGGACTAGTGATGAAGACTAGTGATCCCCCTCCAGAGAAAGAACTTTGAAGAATGCCATTTTCCACTTTCTTTCTTTCCTTTTGTTTTTTTTTTTATTTGAATCTTTTTGTAACAAAATGACTAATATGGAAATGTTTTACATAATTGGACATGTATAACTTATATCTGGTTGCCTACAGTCTGGGGCAGGGGGATAGAATTTGGAGCTCAAAACATTAAACAAAAATTTTTGAAATAATAAAAATAAGACATTTAATAGGCCTCAAAGGACTCCATAAACTCTAGCTGTTGTTATCCTCTTCATTAATCAATGAGCTCCCTGTCACCAAGTCAGTCTTCCAGTGAAGGCTAGATGACTACTTCTTGGGAAGATGAGAGAGGGGATCCCTGGTCAAACACAGGGTCAGACCACGTGCTCTTTGAGGGTCCCCCCAAACAAGAGAATTTTTCCGTTCTCCACAGCTTGGGAGCCCCCATTCTGCCTTCCAGCTGCTCTGACATTCTTCTGACATTCCCAAGAAGTAATCCCAGATCTCCTCCTAAGGGCTCAGGTGGTACTGACCTAATAAAAAGATCAAGGGTCCTGCCCTCAGTTTACAGGGAGTGGTCAGATACCCTGATGTGTCTAGAAAGTGAAACCAACCAACCAAAGTGTGCTTAGATGGATCAGAGTGACTCAGGAAGAAGGTTCTGATAAACTGAGGAAATTCCATCACATCCTTAGGGCCATTGCAAAATATCAACAAAACAGAACAGAAGAAGGCTAGTGAGGGGAAAAGGGAAGTAGTTTCAGTTTTGATTGTGCTGGGGAGCAGCTCCCAAAATCTCTCTGAAGAAAAGGAGGGAGAGACAGTCACTCCTCCCCACAGGCACACAGCCATCCCCAGATAGGACAAGGCTGCCAAGGTAAGCTGCCTCAGAGAGCAAAGCGGGGAGGACAGGGGGTCTGGAGGGAGGGCACCCTAGAAAAAATCCTGGGGCAGGACCAGTTAGGTGCCTGGAGCCTGCCCAAGTCCTCCTGGAGCATTGAAAAGTGAGACAGAGGCTGGGGGCTGCCACCTCCTTTCCCCACTCTTTCTGGTTCCTCTTCTTGGGTGTGCTGAGATCTAAAAAGGTTGGAGAGGTCTGCTGGTGAGGTTTCCTAGCACAGCCTATTCTGAGAGAAGACAGATAGTGTTACCAATTTCCCAACTCTTTCCTTGACCCTAGGACCTTAGAGAACGGTTTCCAGAGACTCCATCATACGTGGCTCTTTCTCCAGCCCTATTACCTATTTTAGCATTGTGGCTGGACTCCCCCAGACAGGAAGAAAATTGGGGGCTTAGCCTTGGCCTTTTCCTCAAAACTTGTCTCCTGGAGGAAACCAAAATTCCCCTGGTTGCTCCTTCCTGGCAGTAACATCCAAGGATGGCTCTGCTGCCTGAACCTAAGGATGGCTCTGCTGCCTGAACCTAAGGCTGCCTGAACCTAAGGCTCCATAGATCCCAGGGTATTTAAGAATCAGGACCCCTACAACAGAGTCCAAGATGAAACCTCCCTAAACTAAAATCCCTTGCTATGAGACTCAGGTTGAGGCACAGACATTTTGATTGGCACTAGTTCTGGGCACCCCAAGTGTGTCACTCATTTAATTTTCCCAGTGAATTTCAAGACATTTCCATTTCTCTTTGCAGCCTCAGCCTTTATAGTGCAGGGATCTCAGTTCCTCAGGTTGGCCCTAGTCTCTGTCTTCACTTGTTTCTTTTCCTTGGCAAGGCCCTTCAGTTCCTCCCTTTCTCTCCCCCAGAGCTTGTCCCTTGCTCACCCTCTCTCATCATCATTTTCCCTTCAGCTGGCTCCTTCCCAGCTCTCTACAAACATACTAATGTCTTGTTCCTCCTTTAAAAACTCCACTTGACCCTGAAGGACCCTTTTAAATCAAAGTTTCTTAACTTGGCTTCTATACATAAACTTCAAGGAGTCTATGAAATTGGATAGGGGAAAAATGACATCTTCATTTTTAATTATGTTCGGTTTCCTTTGTAATCTTAAGCATTTTATTTTATATATTTGAAAACAATATTCTGATGATGGATCCAAAAGCTTCACTCAATTGTCAAAAGTGTCCGTGTAAGCAGGGAAGTAGCACATTGGATAGAACATTGAACCTGAAATTAGGAATTCTGTCCTAAATTCAAATCAGACCTCACATGCTTTAGATGTGTAGCCTTGGGCAAGTCATTTCACCTTTGTTTCCCTCTATTTCTTCATCTGTATCATGGAATAATAAAAGGCTTATCTCCTAGAGCTGCTGTGAAAATCAATTAAGATAGTAATTCTAAAGCAGTCTGCACAGTGCCTGACACATAGTGAGAGCTAAATAAATGTTAGCTACTCCTCGACCCTTTGCACAAATCGAAGGAGCAGAGAACTCACAGAAAGGGGGAGGGTGGTTACTGTGCAGTGGTCAAGAAGGATGAGAACTGAGAGGGTCATCAGAGTCAGCAAACTAAATGACTGCTGGTAACCTGAAAGAGGGAAGTTTCAGGTTCTGATGAGGACAAATGGCAGATGGCAAGGGGCTGAGGAGAGCAAGGTGAAGAAGTGGAGGCAGTAGCTACAGAATTCTGTATTGGGCTCAGGAAGAAGATAATTGGGGCGGCTAGGTGACGCAGCGAGTAGAACGCTGGCCCTGGAGTCAGAAGGACCTGAGTTCGGATCCGACTTCAGACACTTAACACACACAAACAAAAACCTAGCTGTGTGACCTTGGGCAAGTTACTTAACCCCAATAGCCCTCCAAAAAAAAAAAAAAGATAATTGATGATGATGATGATAGCTAAGGTATATAGAGTGCAGATTGAACCACTTCCACTCTCTATTCAATGAACTCCAGTGACTCCCTAACCTTTCAGCATCTAATACAAGCTGCCCTGCTTGGCATGTAAAGCTGTTCATAACCCAGGCCCCTTCCATTTCCCTTGTTTTATTTTACTTTACTCCCTTCCCTGCACTCTGATAGCTTTGGACAGTTTTTCTGGCTGGCTTCCATGCCTGGAATGTTCTCCCTCCTCATCTCGCCATCTTGACTTCCCAAGTTTCAAGTTCCAGGGAAAATTCTACTTCTTTGAGGAAGATTTCCCCTACCCCCTCTTACTTTTCGTAACTTCCCTTCATTGATTATTTCTAATTTATTCAGTATATTTGTATATGTATGCGGATAGATAGATAGATAGATAGATAGACAGACAGATAGATAGAAAGTACAGAGTTTGCATATTATCTCTCCATTAGGTTGTGAGCTCTTCAGGAACAAGGGATGGCTTGATGGCTTTTGGTTTGGGGGTTTTGTGGGGATTTTTTGTATGCCTAGTGCTTAGTACAGAGTTTGGCACATAGTAGGTACATAGTAAATGTTTTTGGATAGACTTGCTGTCTGATGGTTTATGTGCTTATGTGCCAACTACACCAACCTTTCAGGATAGAGGAGTCAGAGAGACTAACAAGCTTCTGTCCCCTCTTTTCCCTTGCCCTTCCTAAGAACCATGGCCTCTGCATTTGAGTGGGCAACCAAGAACGTGGTCCGAGAGTTGAGCAGAGGCAGGGAGCTGATCCCTGTGGACAGCCTCAACAGCTCCTCCCGATTCAGTCCCTACTCCCTGCTCCGGAAGAAGACCAAGAGTTCCTTGTTTTGGAGATCTCAGTATGTTTGCCTGAACTTGACGCTCAAGGACATTCTGGATCCGAGTTCCCCTGAACCAGGTACAATCCCCTGGGCAGGTGAGGGAGTGTAAGAAGGAGCTGGAGAAGGCTGCTATGTGGGGAAAAGGGCTCAGCAGGCTTAGCCAGAACACACAGTTTTCCTAGAACTGACTGCATGGGCACATGCCATCCTGTATCAGTGATGCCCAGAGAGTTCTGTCCAGTCACCCTAAATAGAAGGTATGGTTAAGTGGAGAGGCAAAGTAGAGCCATGGAACAAGCCAGAGACTTGGGTTTGAGCCCTGGTTCTTCCACTTACTAGATGTGTGGTTGAGGGTAAGTCACTTACCTTCTTGGAGCCTCTGTTTTCTCATCTGTAAAATGGGAATAATACTATTTGTATTCCCAGTTTCACAGGTTGGTTGGGCAGAAAGCACTTTGTATATCATAAAGTGCTATAGAACTGTGAGTTATGTGACTGGGGAAGTAAACATAAGGGTTGGGGACCCAGATGGCTTTACCTTGTCCCATGGAGGCCCCTGTTACACAACCACATTTAATGCTCACTTTAGCTAAGGCTCAGCCTCTCTCCCCACAGAAGTGACCCAGCATGGACTAGTCCTCTTCATTATTGAGGTAGATGGAAAGGTGTCTGGCAGTATGGAGGTGAAGGACTCTGTAGAGATGAAGATTTCAGGACAGACCTCAGAGTCAAACAGAACTGTCCTCGAGGTCAAGACTCTCACCGTGTCCCCTAATACATGGGACTGCTTACAGAAGGAGAGGTGAGAGGAATGGACAAGCCAAGAGCTAAGAGCTCTAGTGACTTCTTTTTGGGTTTGGGGGGAAGGTGGAGGAGGGAGGAGGATCAAGAGAAAGTGTCTCAGGGTCAACTAGAGAGACATAGATTCAGAGTTTTCCTTGTGTAGGGGTTTATTTTACTTCATATCAACATCCACAAATGTCCTGTATTGTCTGAGATCTGGAAAAGACTCTGTCCCTAACCTCATGGGGCTCATAGTCTAGTGGAGGATGAGAACAAACCATTTAAAAAACAATTCACAATAATATATAGGTTCACTAGGAAGGTACAAAATGAGGTCCAAGGAAGAAGGTTATTCCCAACAAGAGGAGATATAGAAATCTTTACTGGAGGAAGGAGCATTTGAGTTTAGCTTTAATTGATGGGTAGGAATTTAACAGGTTACAAGAGGATAGACATTTCAGAAATAGGGACAACATGAGCAAAGAAGGAATGTTTGAGAGGCAGAGGGTTTTTAAAAATGCATTGCAATATTTTGTTTTTATACCACATCCACTCCTAAATGTCTCTCCCCAGCTAGCATTCCATTCCATGGAAAAAAAGAGTAGAAAATAAAGGTAGAAAATGGGTCACCAAACTAGCCAATGTGGGAGCTAAATCTGCCTGTGTATATAATGTTCCTTATCCATAGTTCCCCACCTCTGCAAGATAGGGAGGAAGGTTCACATTCTCACCTTTTATTCTTCAAGGACAAGCTCTGTCATAATAATAACTCAGTATTACATTTTGTTTTTGCTCTTCCCAGTTACACCATTACAGTCATTGCCTATATTATTTTCCTGCTTGTGCTTACTTTATTTTGCATCAGTTTGTAGAAGCCTTCCCATGTTTGAAATTGTTTCTTCTTGGCTGCTTGTAATATTCTCTCCTTGATCTGGGATTTCCAGAACCTGGCTATAATATTCCTAGGAGTTTTCTTTTGGGGATCTTTTTCAGGAGGTGATTGGTAGATTCTCTCAACCTCTATTTTGCCCTTTGGTTCTAAAACATCAGGGCAATTTTCCTTGAGAATTCTTAAAGGATGATTTCTAAGTTCTTTCTTTGATCATGGCTTTCAGGTAGTCTAATAATTTTTAAATTATCTCTCCTGGATCTATTTTCCAGGTCAGTGGTTTTTCCCATGAGATATTTCACATTGCCTTCTATTCTTTCATTTGTTTGGATTTGTTTAACAGCATCTTGATTTCTCATAAAGTCACTAACTTCCATTTGCTCCAATATAATTCTGAAGGAATGATTCTCTTCAGTGAGCTTTTGGGATTCTTCTCCTCATTGCCTTTTTGAGCCTCTTTTGCCATTTGAGTTAGTCTATTTTTAAGGTGTTATTTTCCTCAGGCTGTTGAGTCTCCTTTCATAATTTTCTTGCATCATGCTCATTTCTCTCCCCAATTTTCCCTTCACTTCTCTTATCTGCTTCTTAAGCTCCTCTGTGCCTGTAAATAGCTTGCATTTTTCTTGGAAGCTTTTGGTGCAGGATTTCTGACTTTACTGTCTTCCTCTTGTTCCATGCTTTGATCTTTTTTGTCGCCAAAGTAGGAGTGTAAAGTTGGGGTACTCTGTTTATTTTGCTTCCTTTGCCTACTCATGTCACCACTCAGTTACTTGATCCCTGGGCTTTTTTTGCCACAGTAGGACTCTGCCACCAGACAGGGGAGCTTCCGTCCCAAATGCTGGGGTTTTCTCAGCTGCTGGAGGTATTAGTTGGGTGCCCTCTCTGAAGCCCCTACACACTCTGGCAAGCTGGTCACACACCCTAGTACCTCCACCTAGATTCAGTATCCTAGATTCAGTCATGTGTATACTCCCTAGTTCATTATACACATCCTGAATCCCTCCTTAGCTTGGGATATACATATACTCCCAAAATCCATCTTGTCAAACACAACATTGATGGGTGGCAGTTTGGTCAGCCCTTGACTGCTAGCTGGCTTAGTGATATTTCAAGTCTAAAACCACACCTCCTTGCAGCCCAACCTTGGGCTATTTCCCAGTGAATTCTGGGCAAAATGGCTGTGTAGTGGATATAAAAAGAACACATACATGTTCCTTTAAGAACTGACCACTCTATAATCACTCCCTAATCCCTTCCTGACTCACCTACTTAGCATATTTGACACATGTTATACTATAGAATATCCTATATAAACTTTAATTGTACCCCTTTAAGGTTGCAGGTTCCCTAAGAACTCTTGCCCACTATATAGCGTAATAATAAAATCTTTGCCACCTTGACTTGGAAAATGCTTGAGTCCATGAATTCATTCCAGACTGCTTTCCAGGGACTCTGGTTATTGGGGTTCATGGACTCCCTGAACTCCTTGACCCCTGTGTCATTTTGATGAGTCATGTAACTTTTCCAAGCCTCAGTTTCCCCATCTGTAAAATGAAGAGGTTGTAGTCGAGGATCTCTAAGGCCCCTTCCAGCTCTAAATCTATGATTCTGTGATAAAGGGTTAAGAGGAAATTGAGAAAGGAAATATATTCTGCTGAGACAGGGAGGGCTTCATCCTGAAAAGGAGAGCAGAGGCTTCAACAGACACAGATGGGGAAGGGGGGGAAGATATCCTAAGTCTCCAGGGCAGCAGGAACAGAGGCAGGAGGCAGGAGGGGGTGAAGAGAGGCATGGGGGTGGAATTAGTTCAGATACAATACAGAGGACCCAAAAAGGAACAGTGTGAGGTAATACTGGACACAGGATAGAACCAGTATTGTGGAGGGTGTGGGACCAGACAGGGGGATCTTGTCAGGTGCTCTACCTGCTTTAGAACTCTTTGTAGTATCCCTGGCCTGTGCATAGAGGCCTCCAGCAAGAGGGAGCTAGCTACTTCCCCTGGCCACCCATGCCAGTGTTGGAAGGCTCTCGTTGTTAGGAAGTTCTTTACTCTGAGTTGAAATAAATTCCCAAGGGACTTCCTTGAGCTGATCCTGTTTCCTCCCTCTGGGGCTAGAAGGGAACAAGTTTGTGCCTTCTGCCCCATGACAATCTTTCATATGCTTTAAGACAAGGATTATCATGTCCCCTATAAACTCTCTAATAATCCCAGTTCCTTCAGCTGTTTCTATCCCACTTGATTGTTTTTTGTTTGTTTGTTTTTCAAACTTGCCATCATCTTGGTGGCCCTTCTTTGGAGGCTTGCCTTTAATGATATCCCTCCTAAAATGTATTTGACATCATAGGAGACGGTTCTTTTTTGCTCCAGTCATAGCTTTAGGCCCCCCAAACCTGTGCACAAACCATCCTCTAAGTCCAAACCCCACTTCATACCATATTAACTCCCCCAAGGCAGTACCCCAGAGATGGCCTTGAGCAAGATCCTAATTGAGAAGGATGGGAGAAGGAATCCCAAGCCCCCTTACCTGCTGCCTTCTCTCCTCTTCTCCTATAGGAAATTGAAGACACCAGAGCCCTCTATCATTCAGCAGCTTAGGAAAAGGGGAGAGAACCTGTATGTTGTGACAGAAGCTGTGAAGACCCAGAAAGAGACAATTGTGAAGAGTTCCAAAAATAGGGAAGGCTTTGGGAAGATCTCCATTCCTGTAGTCTCATGTATCCAGGTTAGAACTCATACTTTGGCTAGATGGTGGTGTGGAGGAGGAAGGTCTGGGTGCCCCAGCATCCCCTAATCTTGCAGCTTTAGCCCCATAACCAGAGAGACACCCAGCAGGCAGCTAGAGACCTGGATTAGTCCTGAAGACTCTGCAGGTCCATGTACCTTTCCTAAATCCTATTTGGTGCATGACATCCATGAAAAATAATAAGTCCTACTGTAGGCTGGTGCTTAGTCAGCTCTCTTCAGGGATCTGGATAATTCTCAAACAGCAGATAATCTAAGAGTACTTCAACTGGGGGAAATAGCTCAGGAGACACCTGCAAATAGTGGATTGTTGTCCTCAGTCACACCTACATATGACAAGGCCCAACCCAGGTTGTAGTTCAAAACCTCTGTGCCTCCACACTATTTCCTCTCATTCCCCCTCTCCCCACTGCAGAGAATTGGGGGCTGATTCCTGCCCAGACTCCATCCCGACTTCTGTTCCTCCCTCTCCTTCACTCTTTAGTCTTGGCATCCCTGCTGTAAACCCAGCCATCTCTGAGCATTGGATTTGAAGTCAAAGGACCTGAGTCCAGATTCCAGCTGTGTGACCTTGGGAAAGTTCCTTCATCTCTCTGAGATGGGATTTCCTGAGAATGAGAGGGTTGTATGAGCTGATCTCAGAGGACCTTCCAGTGCCAGATCTGTGATTTCTGTCCTCTTTCCTTCTCTCCCACAGGGTGAAGGTCAGGGTGGGTTGAACACAATGAAGACAGTGACTGTCCCTGAAGGCAGTGTACTAGCTTTCCAAGTTGCCAAGTTGATTATACAGGACCACTGGGGTAAGTTGAATCATAAGGACTGGGGAGAGAACGAAGAGGTTGGGAGAAATTCCCCATGAACAACCCTCCTCCTACCAAGGGCTGAGGGAAGTGGGGAAGGGGAAGGGGCATTACTGTAGTACATGGCCTGGTGTTGGGGAACTCAGCTGCCCAGCTGGCTAGGCAGATGGCATCTGTAGAGACCACCCTGTCCCTCTCTGACCCACACATACACTCTTAGATGGGAGGGCTCACTTCTGTGCTGGAGAAGAGAGATGGGTAAAGGCTAGTCTTTACTTCACTGAGTTTTACAACTACCCAGGAGAGTGGGCAGGAGAGGCTTTGGGGACCCCAGAGAATGGGTATCCTTTTTCCTTTTCCTTCTTCCCCTTCTAGTCAACCTTCTTTTTCTGGATTACCATAGACTTCATACCAACTACAGAAAATAAAAACTACAGTACTTAAAGTACCAGGGTCTCCCATCTCCTTCCATAGATGGTGGTCACAGCATCTCAGCACATGGTCTCCAAGACTTTTCCTGGCCAAAAAAATCTTCCTGCCTATGGCCAGCCAGGGGTTGAGTCTCTTTGCACTGAGATAGGCTGGCCCTTAGACAACAGCCCTAGGCCTCTGCTTGAGGCTTTTTAGCTTACTCTGGCACTTAGCACAGGGCCTGGTACATAGCAGGGTCCTTGATAAACTTTTATTGACTGTTCAAGCAATCAGTAGTCAAACCAGCATGACCAAACATCTCTTCTCCTGGCATCACTTCAAGATCCCCATTACCCAGAGACATCCCTCAATATAACTTCAGGAGACAACATGTGAGGAAGGCCATTCTAAATAAAACTGAAATCCAAATCATTTACATTTTTATAAAAAGTAGGAACATGTACAAAATCTTCACAGTATTTGATTTCCTGCAACCCCTCCCCCGAGGCTCTTTCCTGTTCTTATACTCATTAGCTTTTGATGATTTCAGTTTTTATAGATTCATATTCAGTCAATCAATAGACATTTATTAAAAAAGCCTACTATGTGCCAAGTATTGTGTTAAGTGCTGAGGATACAAAAATTGGCAAAAGATGATTCCTGCCCTCAAGAAGGTTATACTCTAATGGGGACTAAAACATGTAAACAAGGGCAGCTAGGTGGTGAAGTGGATAGAGCAGCAGCCCTGGAATTAGGAGGACCTGAATTCAAATCTAGTCTCAGATCCTGGACACTTACTAGCTTGTGACCTTGGGCAGGTCACTTAACTCCATTGCCTTGCCAAAAGCAACAGCAACAAATAAAACACCCACGCAAATAGTTATATACAAAGCAAGCTATGTAAAGGATGAATGGATGGGGCGGCTAGGTGGTGCAGTGAGTAGAGCGTCAGCCCTGGAGTCAGAAGGACCTGAGTTCGGATCTGACCTCAGACACTTAATGCACACACAAATAAAAACCTAGCGGTGTGGCCTTGGGCAAGTTACTTAACCCCAATTGCCCTCCAAAAACCAAAAAAAAAAAAGATGAATGGGGAATAATTAACAGAGTATTCTAACCTGTTAAGTGTGTCCTAAAATTTTCAGGTGTGGGTTAGGTGAGATAGTCATTGAGATCCCTTCCAGCTCTCAAATTTTGTGTCTCTGACTTTGCTCTCTTTGCTCTGTATCACCTTGAGTATAAATCCAGCCTCAGAGACAAATTGTGATCTTACAAGTAACCACCTACAAGTGACCTCAGGCAAGTCATGTAATGTCTGTGGACCTCAATTTCCTTAGCTGTAAATCGGGGATAATAGCACCTATTTTGGAGAGTTCTTGTGAGAATTAAATGAGATAATATTTGGAAAATGCTTAGCACAATGTCTAGAACCTAGTAGGAGCTTAATAAATGCTGATTCCCTCTCCCTTCCACTTTGCTTCCTTCCCCTCTTTCCATATTTGTTTGTATTCCTCATATTTATCATTTTTGATTGCTCAGATATATTCTGTGTCATTGACAAGCTCCAATCTATTCCACCACTTCACAGTCTCCTTTGAGGCAATGGGTAGAAATTAGGTGGAGTAGATAATAACTGTCTTATAAGGGAAGGGAAATCTGCCTATCAGTCTCAGACTGACTCATGAAGTGGTGAGTTCCCCATCACTCAAGGTATTCAAGCAAATGCTAAACGACCGCTGGTCAAGGAGACCATAGATTTCTGCTCATTCACAGTTTGGACTAGATGCCCTTTAAAATCTAGATGTGACATTTTTCTTTAATTCAGTAGTTGAACATGTACGTTGTTTTCATTTTTAATGAAGCCCCTCTACCTACTTTTGTAGAGGTTGGCCTTTTTTTTTTATAATTCTTTTTTT
Organism: Gymnobelideus leadbeateri; assembly: GCA_011680675.1. Taxonomy (NCBI): domain Eukaryota; kingdom Metazoa; phylum Chordata; class Mammalia; order Diprotodontia; family Petauridae; genus Gymnobelideus; species Gymnobelideus leadbeateri. Next base: position 464,947 of record WOXC01004134.1, read on the forward strand.
CCCAAATTATTTATTTATTTTTAGTTTTCAACATTCATTTCCACAAGATTTTGAGTTACAAATTTTTCTCCCCATCTTTCCCCTACCCCCACCCCAAAAGAGTGGGCTTACTGAATAATCCTTCCCCCAATTTGTTCTCTCTTATGTCCTCCTCCATCCCCTGCCCCCAACTTTCTAGTAAGGAAAGATGGATTTCTATACCCTAGTACCTGTATTCTTATTTCCCAGTTGCATGTAAAAAAAAAAATAAAACCAACACAATTTTTTTAACATTTGTTTTTGAAACTTTGAGTTCCAGAGTCTTCCCCTTCTTCCCCCCTCACCCACCTCCACTGGGAAGACAAGCAATTCAGCATAGGTTGTACATGTGCAGTTACACAAAACATTTCCATAGTAGCTATAGTGTGAAAGACTAACTATATTTCCCTCTATCCTATCCTGCCCCCCACTTATTCTTTTTTTATTTGACCCTGTCCCTTCTCAAAAGTGTTTGCTTCTAACTACCCTCTCCCCCAATCTGCCCTCCCTTCTATCATCCCCTCCTCTTATCCCTTTCTCCCCTGCTTTCCTATAGGGTAAGATACCCAATTGAATGTGTATGTTGTTCCCTCCTTAAGTCAAATTCAATGAGATTAAGGTTGACTCATTCCCTTTCACCTTCCTGCTCTGCTCCTCCATTGTAACAGTTTTCTCTTGCCTCTTTTATATGAGATAATTTACCCTAATCTATCTCTCCCTTTCTCTTTCTCCCAATATATTCCTCTCTCACCTCTTAATTTTATTTTTAGATATCATCCCTTCATATTCAATTCATCCTGTGCCCTCTATGTATACATGTACACACATATGCACACATTCACATATATAATTATACACACATACACGCTCCTAACATACATACATATGTATGTCTGTATATATATATAATATATACACATATATATATAATATATATATACACATATATATTCCCTTCAACTATTCTCATATTGAGAAAAGTCTCATGAGTTACAATTATCGTTTTTCCATGTAAGAATGTAAAAATTTCAAATTTAATAAGTTCCTTATGATTTCTTTTTCTTGTTTACCTTCTCATGTTTCTCTTGCTTCTTATATTTGAAAGACAAATTTTCTGTTCAGCTCTGGTTTTTTCATCAAGAATGCTTGAAAATCCTCTATTTCATTGAATGACCATATTTTCCCCTGAAGTATTATACTCAGTTTTTCTGGGTAGGTGACTCTTGGTTTTAATCCTAGCTCCTTTGACCTCTGGAATATCATATTCCAAGTCCTTCAGTCCCTTAATGTAGAAGCTGTAAGGTTTTGTGTTATTCTGTTTGTGTTTCCACAATATTCAAATTGTTTCTTCCTGACTGCTTGCAGTATTTTCTCCTTGATCTGGGAACTCTGGAATTTGGCTATAATATTCCTAGAAGCTTTGTTTTGGGGATCTTTTTTAAGAAGTGATCAGTGAATTCTTTCAATTTCTATTTTGCCCTCTGGTTCTAGAATATCAGGGCAATTTTACTTAATAATTTCTTGAAAGATGGTGTCTAGGCTCTTTTTTTGATCATGGCTTTCAGGTAGTCCAATAATTTTTAAATTATCTCTCCTGGATCTATTTTCCAAGTCAGTGGCTTTTCCAATGAGATATTTCACATTGCCTTCTATTTTTTCATTTCTTTGGATCTGTTTTATAGTATCTTGATTTCTCATAAAGCCATTAGCTTCCAATTGCTCCAATCTAATTGTGAAGGAATTATTCTCTTCAGTGAGTTTTTAAAATTCCTTTTCCATCTGACAAATTCTGCTTTTTAAGGCATTCTTCTCCTCATTGGCTTTTTGGGACTCTTTTGCCATTGGAGTTAGTCTACTTTTTAAGGTGTTATTTTCTTCAGTATTTTTTTGGGTCTCCTTTAGCAGGCTGTTAACTCTCTTTTTTTTTGTGTACACATTTAGTTTTATTGTAACAAAGCAACTTGTACATTTTAACGTTTAAAACTGAGCATCTTCCTTTCCAGTGAAACAAAAAAGAAAATTTAAAAATAAACAAGAACAAAATTACAATAGAGAGTGTCAATTCCAAATAAGATCCTACAGGTTCTGCTGATTCTCCATTGAGTGGCAGGGCTCAAAGTCATCATTAGGAGAGAATTTTATTTTAAAACTGTCATCTTAAACTGCAAGGATGTCTGTTAAACATCACAATTAAACATGCCAAAGGAGAAGAAGCCATGTTGTCAAAATGCCCACTTAACCCACCCAAACATCTCAAACCCACCCTTGCTGACCTGCTATAACCCCATGGTTTTTTTTTTGTTTGTTTGTTTTTCATTTTTTTAAACAAGAGAAAGTAGACAGATACATGTTGGTAAATGCTAACTGTCCATATTCACATAGAGACACAGTGTAATCTCTGAGCCCAATATACAGAGAAAGAAGGAAAAAAGCTAGAATTCTATGCACTACTACACAGGGGCCTAGCACCCTTCAGCTTCCAGCAGTGTGAAGGGAGCAGAAGGTTTTCTTTTTTCCCACAGAACACAGTGTGTGTTGATTCCATAAACAGTTTGTTTTGAGATAGGAAGGGATAAAAATGTGAACTTGGAACAGAAACTGGTAGAGATTCTTTTCCCACTGTATTCTGCTCAAGGTATTCCCCCCCCACCCAAAAAAAGTTGTGAACCATGGTGTAAAGAGGAGAGAAAGAGGCCTCAAGAGAACAAGGCGAATGCGCACAAGAGAAAATAAAAATAAAAATAAAAAGGCTGCAACTTGCTCCCAGGGACTGAAGAAAATTAAAAAGGTAAAAGAAGGTTTGGAATCCATCAGTGTTCTATTAGTCATCTTCTCCTTCATCCTCCTCTCCTTCTTCTCCCTCATCATCATCTTCATCTTCATCTTCTTCACCTTCATCACCTTCTTCATCAATGTCCTCCAAGCCTTCTTCTTCTTCATCATCATCATCATCTTCTTCTCCTTCCCCTTCTTCATCATCCATATCAGGTACCAAGTAGTACTGCAAAGGATTTGGCCAGATATCACCTTTGATGACCTCTCCTAATTCATCTGCACCTGCATCAGAATGGTCAGTGAACCAAGTGAAAAAGCTTTCTGGTTCTTCATGCTGCCTCTTCCGGCTGGCTTTATTCTGTGTCTGACTTGAACGTTTCGTCAAGTCCTTCCCAGATTTCCATTTGATTTCAGTTGATTTTGAAGATGGATCTCCACTTTCATTAAGATGAAACTCTTTGGAGAGAACTTTATTTTCGAAGTAAGGGTTTTCATCAAAATAAAAATCTGTTCTGTAACCCGATTTAATATCTTCAAACTCTGTCACTTCAACTCTGGTCAAATAATGCAGTGCCTCTTCATCCTCCTCCCCAAGCAGTGCAGATACTTGCGGGTGGTTAACAAATGTTGTTACCCAGAAGTTTGGTATTTTGGCGATCAATTCTGACCTCTTCTGGAAGAAGGGTTGGCGGAGTTTGTTATATTTCTGTTCTACTTTCAAAATTTCCTCACTGGCTTGCTCATTCAGTCTGTCTATTTCATTCTGTACTTCATCAATATGTTCAATTGCTTCCCGTTGCTCTTTTTCTGAGGTCTCATCGGCTCCGTCGTGGTTGGAGTTGAGATGCTTTTTACTGACTTTGGCCGCCGGCGCCGACATAGTGGTGCTCTCTCCGCGCTCACCGGCTCCAGGGAGGAGAGAAGGGAGAGGCGGGGCGGGCGGGCGGCTGCCTTTCAGCTCACACACCACATGGGGCGGGCGGCTTCGCTCGGTCCGCGCGCTCAGGGCTCGGGGGGCCTCGGCCGCCTCCTCCTGGGGCTTCAGGCGCTCTCTCCGCGCGGCCTGACGGGGAGGGGAAGGCTGGGGGGGACCCTGAGGCGGGGAAGGGGAGGGGCGGCGGCAGTGTCTCCCTCGGTGTGAGGCTTTTGCTTCTGCTCTCAGAGACGCGTAGACGGCGCTCCTTCACTCACGCTCTCTCCCTCTCTTCGCAGAGCCGCCTCCTCCACCACCACTACCAGCACCTCCACTACCTCCTCCACCTCCTCCTCCTCCTCCACCACCACCACCTCCGTTAACTCTCTTTTCATGATTTTCTTGCATCGTTCTCATTTCTCTTCCCAGTTTTTCCTCCTCTTCTCTTACTTGATTTTCAGAATCCTTGAGCTCCTCCATGGCCTGTGACGTGTTTATATTTTTCTTGGAGGTTTTTGATGCAGGAGTTCTGACTTTGTTGTCCTCCTCCAGTTCCACACTTTGATCCTTTTTGTTCCAATAAAAGGATTGTATGATCTGATTGGCTTCCTCTGCTTGTTCATATTGCCAGCCAATTACTTGACTTTTGAGCTCTTTGCCACAGTAGAACTCTGCTTATAGAATGGAGAGAGCTTTGTCCCAAATGGCTGGGGATTTTGCAGCTGTTGGGGCTATTAGTTGGGCACCCTCTCTGAAGCCCCAAAAGCTCTGGCACACTAGCCACACACATCAGGACCACCAACCAAGACCATGATCCAGATCCAAGCAAGTTAAAGAAAGAGCAATTACCCTCTGAATGTTCTCTTGGGCCCCCTACAATCTGTAAGCCAGGAGCTCTGGAAGCAGCCACAGGGCAGTGGCTGCAGCTGCCACACCTCTGCCACTTCTCACTGACTACACTCTTGGGTTCACCCCTATTCCAACAGAGTTCGACACTGACCCTTTACTTTGTCTTTGGCTTTTATGGGTTGGGAAGTCTGGAAACCACCATAGCTGCTGGTGATTCACTCTCCTGAAGTCTCCTCTGGCCAGTCTGGGCCATCCTGGGGCTAGAACCATGGCTCATGGGGGACTGTGCTCGGCTCCCAGGGTGCTTCGATAGACCTTTCCTGTCGGCCTGCCAAGCTGCCTTCAGTGGGAGATTTCTTTCTCTCTGTCTCTTTGTGGGTTCCGTAACTCTAAAACTTGTTTAGAGTCATTTTTTTTTACAGGGATTGGAAGTGGTTAGATCTGGAGACAATGCCAAATTTGTGCTTTTACTCTGCCATCTTGGCTCTGCTCCCCTGGTCTTTTCTTTCCCCATTTTAATTACAACCTTCCTCCATCTAAGTCTTCTTCTGATGTGTCATCAATGTGTTGTGATGTCTCTGGGTTCTCAGTAAAGGCTCTGACAGATCATTCTGACCTTGAGAAGATTTTAGTTTTGGAACCAAGTATGTCTGTCACTTCAAAACCAGTCTGATTAAATGTGGAAGCTTCTCATCACGAGCAGGTTGGCCATCTAGGTTTGGTCCATGATTATAGATGGAGTGTTCATCCCAATGAAATCATGGGCCCTTAAAGCACTAAGGTAACATCAGCCTTAAAATAAAGCCCTTGGCCTCAGATTCCTTATTGGTAAAATGATGGGTTGGGCCAGTTGCTATCTAAATTTATCTTTCAACAATAATCATCATCCTGGAAAGGAAATCTCCAGGTCAAAGGGTATAGTTGGTTTTGCCTTTTTAGAAAACTGTCTGGCTCTATTCCATAAAAGCTGTAACTGCATTGAATTTTATCATCTTTGATTATTTTTTTTCTTTATCTAGAAGTTCTTCTACTTCCAGACAAGGACGAGAAAACCTTCACACCCAAAGGTGAGTGACAAGCTTGGTTGTCTTTCTAGGCCCCAGGCCCAGTGAACCCTTGACAGCCCATCCATGGGACAAGTGTCCAGGCAGCTCCTCAAGAACACTCGAAGTTTCCTAGAATGAGACACATACCTCTCCAGTTTTTAATCAGCTCAGGGTTCTAGTTGGATGAGACACAGAGAGAACTAAGTACCCTTTCCCTCTATGGAGAAGGGAGGAGACATAACATAGGAGATAATAAGGAAATAGAATGGGGAGAGAGCCAGCCTCCAGATCCAAAAGAACTGGGTTCAAGTCTAGCCTCTGACATGGACTGGCTGTGTGACCCTGGACAAAACATGGCATTTCACAGGGTCCCAGCAAGTCTCTGTGCCTGTGAGATGCTAAGGATTGTTAAGAACTACACTGGGAGACGGAGCTTCTTCATTGGCTCATGATCAGCAGAGACCTTGGTTCCAATCCCACCTCCCCTATACACACTAGCTGGATGTTGTGGCCACACTGCTGATGGACCCAGTGTCCTCACCTGTAAGATGGGGATCATCCCTCTATAGCCCAGACCTCTCAGGGCTCCTCTGAGATAAACTGTGACACGTGTTTTGCAGACTTTGAAGCCCTGACTGGCTAGAAGTCAGCTGTTATTGTTAGGTCTGACACTGGCCCAACCAGTCACCTGCTAGACTGAATGGTAAGAGCCATAGGGATGGGAAGAGAAGCTGAGTCAGGGACATGTGCGGGATGGGCTTGATTCTTTGATGTGAAGTGGGGCAGTTTTATCCTGGGCTATGATTCCTAAGGAATCCTGGGGATGGATGGCTTCTGGAGACTGAAACAGATATTTTCTCTTTTCAGTTACAGAACCTATAACCTGCTTCAGATCAGATTTAGGGTTTTTTTTCCTTATGTTCCCACATTCTTCACCTCTCCCAACTGAAACACAGAGATAAAAGCAGCCTGAAATACTCAGAGGCAAGATCCTTGGGAAGGCCAGGGTCCATAGGCCAGGGAGGGTCCACAAGAGAATGACAGGACCAAGGTCACACTGCTTATGGTCCCCTCACAGCTGCACCAGTGAGGTGGGTCCTGGCCCCTTCCTAGGGACTATGCTTCTGTGAGGGGTGGAGGCAGAGCACCATAAGGGTCAGGGGAAGGAGGAGGACCCTGGCATGGGGAACTACCTCTGATTCCAAGGAAACTTTCCTCAGTGGGGCCCCAAACTCCCAAGGGCAGTGTTTCTCTCCCCCTACATGTCCTATGTGTCAAATGAGATAATATTTGTAAAATACTTAGCATAGTACCCAGCACATAGAAAATGCTTTATAAATGCCTGTTCCCTTCCCCTTCTCTTCCTCTGAGAATGGAGACAAGGCCCAACCCCATGTTGCCCAGGGGGCTTCCCCAGGGTCTGGGGAATGAATCTTCCTCTGTGTTCATTTGTCTGTGATGCAAGAGCTGAGAGTTCTAAGGGCCTGAAGTGGGTCGAGTCTGCACAAGACTAGACTGGGCAGCCCCTCTGTGCTTGGGCACATGCCTGCCCTTATTCTTTGTATCTGCATGAGACCCTCATGCCTGTGGCACTGGGCAGGGGTTTGCACTCCAAAAGACGGCCTGGAAGTGCTATGGAAGGCTCTGATGATAGTAGCTGACATGCTGTAGTGTTTACTGTGTGCCAGATACTGTGCTTTGAAACTGTTATCTCCTTTGATCCTCACTACAACCCTGGGAGTTGCTATTATTATCCCCATTTGACATGAGGAAACTGAGGCAAACAGAGGTTAAGTGACTTGCCCAGGGTCACACAACTAGTAGATAGATATCACGATTCTTCATTCCAAGCATGGTTCCCTAGCTACTGCCTTGCTTAGCTCCATGAGCGGTGAGATGAGAGATGATGGAGAGGGGGTCCGGGTTCCCTTCATGACCCCATTTGGGATTTCCTTATTCTGCTCATTTCACAGATGAGAAAACTGAGGCAAACAGAGTTGAATGAGGTACACAGAGTCACACCTCAGCCAAAGAGGGAACACAGCCAGGGGAGGAGGGTGAGCAGGACAGGTGGAGGGACTGGAGACCAGGTTATGGAAAGATAGACTGAAGGAAGTAGAGATGTTTAGCCTAGAGAAGAGAAGAACTGAGAGCAATCTTCAGGTATTTGAAAGTCTCATAAGCAAGAGGGATTAACTTTCTTTGTTTGAGCCCAGAGAGGAGTGGAAGTCAGAAAAGGGCAGATTTGCCAAGATATTCTTCCTTCCCTCTAGCTATGGCATTGAAAAAAAGTCCCAAGCTATTTGACTGGTTTTACATCGGATTTTTTCATGGCAAGACAATAGATCATGTCTCGGGAGCTTCTAAAAAGTCTGTCATTCAAGGTAAGAGCTGGGTGTAAGAAGTTTCCTAAAAGACTTCATCCAGAAGAGGTAGGATTGGAAAAGGGCCAAGATCTGTTGTGTCCTGAGAGCAACCACAGATGGGCAGCAGGTGGGTTGCACTCTACTAGGGGTGGATCCATGGAAAGTGTTTGGGAGGATAGGGACAATAGATGCAAAGAAGTCTAAGTCAGTTGTCCCCCTGGGCATGAATATTCACATCAAGCAAGTTAATGGCACAGGGGATAGAGTACGGAACCTAAAGTCAGAAGACCTGACTACAGTCTAATCTAAAGCTCTTACTAGCAATATGACCCTGGGCAAGTCACTTAACTGCAGGCTGCCTCAGTTTCCCCATCTATAAAAGAGAGCTCATAATAGCACTTGCTTCCTGGGGTTGTTATGAGGATCATATGAGATGATATTTGTTAATCACTTGCAAACTGCTATATAAATGCTAGTTAGTATTATGATTAATCAGTGAAATGTGGCTACAGATGTACTCAAATATCAAATAAATGATTGATGCCTTTATCCAAATTATTGACAGAGATGCTAAACACAATGTCCTTTCTCTGGGAAGTGCAGGGTATCTCTTCAACCCTGACTGCTTTTTCTGTAGGAAGGAAGAAACAGAACATCACTGAACTTAGCTGAGGTTGAATTTGGGAATGGTGCGTGTGATGAACTACCCTTCCTTACTGTGAGGCAGTGAGGGCCCAGACCCCTCTCTGGGGCCCCATCAACTGTGTAAAATCCTTGAGGGCAGTGAATATGGACATGCACCTGGGTTGAAGAGGGTACAAAGCAGGGGCCCACTCCAGCAAGCTGCTGAGCCTAAGGCTGCCCAGGCAGGGACCAGGGATGAAGGGTCTGAGAGTTCGGGTGTGACCCCAACCTTAGCTGTCTTGTTTTTTTCTAGATTTCAACACAGTCACAGACTTTGAGCAACTGCAGGCTGAGGTGGAGAAAGAACAACACCTGCTGGCCATGCTGGATAGGAAGCAACAGCAGTCTCTGCTTCAGGCTCTCCTGGGGCTCCTCCAGAGTGAGCAGGACATGCTAGACTTAGAAGACATGGTGAGAGATTCTGGAAGTCAGAGTGACAGAGAATCACAGGATTTAGGGCTAGGGGGCTGGGGTAGGGGAGGACAGAAGGGAAAACTAGGCTTGGGTCCACACTGGACTTTGAGTTAGAGCACCTGGCTTCTGTCAGACAGTTCTTTTTTTTTCTTTTTGCAGGGGGAAAGGCAGGGCAATTGGGGTTAAGTGACTTACCCAAGGTCACATGGCTAGAAAGTGTTAAGTGTCTGAAGCCAGATTTGAACTCAGGTCCTCCTGACTCCAGGGCCAGTGCTCTATTCAGTGTGCCACCTAACTACCCCATCAGACAGTTCTTTTTAACCATTTCAGCCACCTTGGGAAAATGAACACACCTGCTTGGGCCTCAGTTTCCTCAACCATAACATGAGGAGACTAGACTAGATGAATGCCAAGGACCCTTCCAATTCTAGATCCTATAATCTTGAAAGTTGAGGGACTCCCTGAGAAGCAAAGGAGCTGGGGGAGGGAGGGTGGTCTAGGGATTGTAGTTGAGAAGAATGGCTGAGGTGCAGGGACCAGGGAGCAGGTGCTTTAGTAACTGGAGATTGCAGGGCTGTTTTAGAGACCTGGGCAGTGAACTGAGTCAAGATCCAATTAAATAAGTCAAGACTTGTAATCATGTGAAGGAAAGGAATGGAGTAATGTCTGTTTAGAGAAATGTGTACCTACAGAAACTCCCTGGAACCTATTTACCAAGTAGGGTTTTCTTTAAATACTAGTATTCATTTTTATTCTTAATATTTACCTTTCATTATTAAAATGTACAGATCCTCTAGGTGGTAGAGTGGTTTGAGTGCCCAGCCTAGAGTCTGGAAGACTCATCTTCCCAAATTCAAATCTGGCCTCTCACACTTACCAGCTGTGTGACCCTGGGCAAATCTCTTAACCCTGTTTGCCTCAGTTTCCTCATCTGTAAAATGAGCTGGAGAAGAAAATGCAAATCAATCCAATATCTTTGCCAGGAAAAGCCTGAATGGGATAAGAGAGACAGACATGACTGAAATGACTGAACAACAATTAAATTGTACAATTCACACACAAATAACAAAACAAATTTTAAATAGGCATAAAAATATTGTCAGGAACATAATCCTCACCAGTTATAAAAAATATAAATTAGAAACAAAAACAAACAAAAAAGTCCACTAGAATCTAGTAAATGTGGAAGTTGAAGGAGGGGAAGAGAGAACCATTTTATCCTTCTCAAATTTCTAACACATCCATGCACCATGGTTTTCAGAACAGCTTATAAAGTCCCAAAATTCAGAATTTTTTTCATTGGTTTGTAATAATTCCAATAAAGACTGGATTGGTGAACCAAAAATACACCAGGTAAATAGCTAACAAGCCACTCTGGGAGATACTCTGCCTCAGCCTTATAGGACTTCTGTCTTCACAGAGGTTTCCAGTTCTGAACCTATGACATTGTCAACTTCTTTTCCTAAGAGTTTTCTTGGTCACAAGGCAAAAGGACATTGCCAGCGATGATAGGACTCTCTGGATCCTGGGGACATTCCCCCTCATAGCATCAGGAACCTTGTTTAATCTATCTCTTATCAAGAGGTGTTGAATCACAGAATTTCAAGGTAGGAAGTGACCTCAGAGGATATCTGGTCCAAATTTTTAATTTGATTAGATCACATTGCAACTTTATCAATTGCTTTCTTTCGAAAATTTATTTTTTCAATTGGTAAGCATTCGTTTCTTTGCCCCACTCATCTCCCCATACCTACAAAAGAGAAAGAACAGAAAGAAGGAAGAAAGGAGAAAAGGAAGGAAGGAAGAAGGGAAGGAAAGAGAAGGAAAGAGAGAAAGAAACTAAGAAACCCTGTATCACAGGCTCAAACAAAAGAAATGTTTACATTGACCACATCCAAAAATGCATTTCTCCTTCTGCACATTGGTCCATCACTCATTGTCAGGAGTTAGGCAATGTTCTTCTTTAGTAGTCTGCTGGACTCATGGTTAAGCACTTAGTTGATGGAGTTCTTCAGTCTTTCATAAATGTTAGGTTTTATAATATTGATGTTATCACATAGATTGCTCTTCTGATTCTTCTCACTTCATTCTGTATCAGTTTATATGAGCTTTCCCATCTCTTTAAAATTGTTTTTTCCTCATTTCCTGCAGCACAGTAGTATTCCATCACATTTAAACAGTTGGATACCACGGTTTCTTCAGCCCTTCCTTAACTGAGTTCACTAAGAGAGTTATATTAACAAAGAAATTTTAAAAGTCTATTCTGCTTAGTGTAAAGGCAAAGATCTTAGATGGGGAAACATGGACTTGTGCTCCCAGCCCTGGCACCAAGGGGCTGTGTGATCCCCCAAGTCAGTCATTTCTGTTCAATGACCCTCAACTTCCTCACTCAGGAAATGGAGGTAATGCTAGCACCTACTTCTTAGGGAGATTTTGAGGCTCAAATATGATCATTTTGTGAAGCTCTCTGCAGACCTTAGAGCCCTGTACACATCCAGATCCAGAGAAGGACCTTTTGGCAGGGGACCTCCCCCTTCCAATGCAAAAACATCGACTTAACATCTTAGAATACTGACTCTTCCCCAGGTCATCCTGCTGAGGCTGGCTGTCCAGTTACTATACCCTGCAGTCAGTCTCTCTTTATTGTTGGTGGTATTAATTATTATTGCTTGGTAGTATTAATAATAATAATGAAAGGGAGGATAATCCTTGAACTGCCAACCGCACAGGCCTGTGGCCAGTAAAGTATTTGGTAAACCCTGGGAACTGTTGTTCCTGTGCTTTTCTTAGTACGAAAACCTGGGGACAAATCAGATTTCATTGTAATGTAATACTCCCTCTGAGTGATCTCACCAGAGAGGAGCTCCCCCTCAGAACCTAGGAGTGACCCTGTGAGTCTATACTCCTTGAATTATAGGCCACCCTCCCTCCCCTCCAGCTGAGCCTTAAGAGTCAGACCCTAGACCCAATTAGCTCAAAGCAAAGGGATTAAGATAACACCATAAAAACAGTAACTACAAAACAACTCCCACACACACAACTTAAGCCCATGGCACACTCTCCCACTGCAAGGCGCCTTGTCTGTGGGAGGACTGGGCAGGGATTTTGAATGCAATAATAGTAAGGCACCCATGTCACCATTTTATAGAGCCCTTTGATATTTACAAATCACTTTACAAATAGTTTGATCTCTTTCAATCCTCACAACATCTGTGGGAGCTAGGTCTTATTACCATCACCATTTTACAGATGGAAAAACTTGGGCACACAGAGACCAGGGGGTCTACCCTGGGTCACACAGCTAATCTGTATCTGAGGCTGGATTTGAACACAGGTCTTTCTGACTCATTCTATTCCCAGGAATGACTTACATTCCCTTTCTGATTTCTTCAGGTAAACCCAATGCTTCCCATCATTCTTGTTTCTTCTTTTTCTGAAAGGGGGACCTTTGGATATCTGAATTATCTATGTCTGAGCCCCTTAATGCTATGCTTTGTCTTAAGTTTACTTACATCTAATTCAATTAAGCAAACATTTATTGCTCAACTGCTGTGTGCCAAGAAATGGACTCAGTGGTGGAAGAGATACAAAAATTAAATAAGAATTAGTTATTTAATTGCTGATTAATAATGAAATGAGAAAAGCTCCTTGTGGAATTTACCATAAGGTAATACTGCTGTGACTGACACACAAATACTGTAACTGATAAAACTTGATTAGTGTACGAAAAAGGATCCTTGAGAAGAACCATACATGGATTCTCTCTACTGACACAAAGCACAGAATCTTCACTCCCCAGTAGACAGTTTCATGAATTGTTGGGGCCCCCCCAAATTCTTTAGCTCTTGCCAAACTGTTGATGATGCTCTCTGAACTTAGCTAGGCTTGTCCTTGGACTAAAGGTACCAGTTGGTCACCAGGACTGTACTCAAAGCTTTTCTGACCTGGTAGAGGCTATTAGATCTGATTCTCTGCTAGCTAATCCTCAGAAGCCCTTCTCTATAACCCATCTAGATGACAAGTATATAGAGAGATGGACTTGGAGTCAGGAAGATCTGAATTCAGATCTTGCCTCATACACTCCTGGGTGACCTTGGGCAAGTCATTTATCCTTTCTCAGCCCCAGTTTCCTCATCCATAAGATGGAGATAATAAAAAATAGCACCTATTTCATAGGGTGATTTGTGAGGAACAGATGTGATATTTGTCAAGCAATTTGCAAAACTTTAAGTGCTGACTATAAGTATTATTACAATGAGATCTTAGAAGATGTCAGTGGAGAATACATGACAAATAGTACTTAAATTTCCACTGGTTCAGCTGTCACATTTGGTTCTTTATTCTCTGTTTCTAATCCTTTCCTCATTTATTTACAATTCCTCCTATAACAACATTACAGAGATTTGTGATAAAAGTTACTGTGGGCTTCTTTCTCCCTCTCTAGAAACTTCCCTTCTTCTAGAAGATGATTGAGAACCTGTAGCTTTGTTTAATTATCCTTTGTTTTTAAAGTGGATGGATGTGAATCCCTTACTTAGGGTCTCCTGTGGACTAAGGAGGAGGGATGGGGATAGAACCATATCCCCTCATTTCTGAAAACCACTCTTCTAGTCCAGCTGTTTTATCAGTCTTATGGAGCCATCCAAACCCTTTGGTTCCTCCTTCAGTGACTGGAACTTTTATACTCATACTTCCAGAGCTAACTCAATGATGACTTAACTTGTCAGAGCTTGGCCTATCAATTTGCCATGTTTGTTCAGTCCTTTCATTTGTTCAGTGACACAAAAAGTGATATGTTTAAATGACTCCATTTGCTCTTGGCAAAAATCTATCCTTGTGAAGACTGTCATCTTCCAAACAGATGTTCCATTGCTTAGCAGTATCAAAAATCAACTCTTTGACTAACTTTTTTCTGGTGAAGTGCCTTGTTTTTCTATAGAGTTATCATGATTTCCACATTAAATTTCCATCCACAGTTCACTCTTCCATGCACAGGATCTAGAAACTCATGACTTCATTTGATAGAATTGTGCAAAGGAGAGTCCTAGATATGAAATTCAAGGACCTAGGGTTAAGCCCTAACTCTTCCACTAGGTCATTGTGCGCTGTCTTTTCTTCTCTGTGCCTCGGTTTTCTCCTTTGTTAAATGAAAAAGTTGGACTAGATGATCTCTGTTCCTTACCAATTTTAATGATTTATATTTAATCTTTATCACAAGTCTTTCTCAAGACATGAAGGATCCAGTATTTGTTGAAGTATTCTATCATTCTGTTGACTTATAGCTCTCACCCAGGAAATACATGAATGATAACCCCAAAGATACTGAGCCTGATATAACCTATTATCTGATAAAATCTTATTGAAAAGAGATTTTAAAAATTCTTATATAATACCCTCTTTGGATTACTTTGTCAGCTTGTATTTATATTTGAGAGTTGATTGGGTCCCCATAGGGTGGCTGCTACCTCAGGTTCTAGGGTTAACCTTCTGGGACTAAACTACTGATTCTATAGCTCACAAGCCCCCAGTGGTGTGCTTCCCACTTACAATAAGCCAGTAGACTCAAATATCTTATAATAGAGGTATTCACACAAATTGCATAGCAAGAACAGTAGGCACAAACATTCCCCAACTAAACCTTGAGTAAAATCTCCCACAAATATACAAAGTGTCCATGACAAGAGTGGGCTCAAACTTAGGCACAATGGCAGTAAAGCACATTCAGAATACACAAAACTCCAGGTACTGCATGGCCTGTAAGACTTTTTTCACTCCATAGCATCTTCACATAGAACCCTTGGGTATAGCATCTCTGTTGGGTGGTTTACTGAGCTGAGTTCTTAGGGTCTGCTCCTCTCCATAAACTGATCTCCTCTGATGCTATATAACTTCTAGCGGAAGAGAGGAGATACCTTTTTTACATCTATGGGGCCTCCTCAATAGGCAGTTCCCTGTTTATAAAAGTCTCCAACTCAAACTGCTAAAATCTTCCAAAACATAGCTACTTAAAGCCTCAAAGACATCATTTGTTCCCATCCTGACTCAATTAGAGATCTTGTTTGCACTTTAAAGGGACCAGCCTATAAAGAGATATATTTTACCATTAGTTTAACATGTCATTAATGGCAATGATTTGTTCTGGGCTTTCTGTGATAAAATCAACTTAGTTGGGGGTAAGAGGTGGCACTAAACTACATTCTTCTCTCTTCCCTACTTTCAGAGATGTGTATACATTCCCAGAATCACAGTTTGGAATAGGTAGCTTCCTTTGAGGACCCACAAATCCTGTCTTGGTCCTACTATTTGAGAGGTGATCTCCTTCTCTCTCTCTCTCTCTCTCTCTCTCTCTCTCTCTCTCTCTCTCTCCCTCTCTCTCTCCCTCTCTCTCTCTCCCTCTCTCTCTAAGTCAGTTCACCAGGAATCCTTTTTTCAATCACCCTTTTAGTCCCCTACTTTCAAAGTTTTCCATCCAAGCCAGGGCAAGTCTCTAGAATTTTTTCAATCTCTGGCTGCTTTGCTCTATAGTATAAAAAGAAGGGAAGGGGTGGCTAGGTGGCACAGTGAGTAGAGCATCAGCCCTGGAGTCAGAAGGACCTGAGTTCGGATCTGGCCTTAGATACTTAATGCACACACAAATAAAAACCTAGCCTTGTGACCTTGGGCAAGTTACTTAACCCCAATTGCCCTCCAAAAAGCAAAAAAAAAAAGAAGAAAAGAAAAAATCCCCAAGGGTTCATCTCCTCTGGTTTATACCACTGTCTTCCTACAGGCCCTTCCCCATCTTTGCTCTCTTCAGGCTCCTATTAACCAACTCTGCCTATCACCATTGATTTTCCTTGGGGATGTATGGGGTACAGGGACCCCAAAAATCCCCTACCCACAAAAATTAAAAGTCAGAGGTACCTTGAGGAAAGAACAGGAAGTTTTTATTCTCCCCCCTCCCCATGGGAAGAGGGAGGTCCTCTCCATGGTGTATCAGGGAGAGGAGGCCTGTTACAGAAGATTGAATGAGAATTTATACTCTAACAAAGTCAAGCCCCCTCCCCTCTGCTGTCTCTTCTCCCATTGGTTGGGAGGCAGGCTCAAGTCTTGGTTCGAAAATCTTTTTCAGTGGCAAATAGCAAAGAAGCCCTCCACTATCCCCTATTGACTGGGAGGCAGGCAGGGAACCAGGGTGTTTTTCATGTCCTTATCTGGCAAACATCAGCAAGTGGGGAGGTTGAAAGCCCCTAAAGGGCCTAATTCTAATAAGGGTGTGGAAAACAAGGGTGGAGGTCAAAAGACTCCTGAAGAGGCCTAATGTCGTTGTGGCAATAGTAAGGTAAGGGGAAAGAAGGGGGAAGCCAAAACTCTGGCTTGCTCCCACAAGAAAACTTATGGGCTGAGAAATTTTAATCTTTCCCATTCAGGGATAATCTTTCTGTTTTTTTCCAGGGACTCAAAGAGGGAAAGGGAAAAGGAAGGCAAAATATTCCCATAATGTCTATAAATGAATCCTGAGTCTCCTTCTCCCACTTTTCACTTACTGAGTGGGTTGGTAGAACCAAACCCTTCCAGGGTTTGCCTTGAAGCTCAGGATCTCTCCCATATGTACTAATCCCAAATTTCAGGGCAGGGCAAGCCTGGCTATTAGCCCAAGGGGCTGGTTTGGGCAGGAAAGGATCACTCTCACCATTAAGCTTCCCCTTTATCTCTTCTTCATAGCTAGAACAGAGTTTGTACACTGGAGAACCCCTACAGAAGGTGGAAAGCATGACAGGCAACATTCTAAGTAACCTGCAAGATCAGAATGGACAACTTGTGGAGAAATTAGCAGGGGCATTCCTCTATCTCCTTGGAGCTCTGAATGGTAAGAAGAATTGTAGGAACAGAGAATGGGGGTAAAAGTAGAACCTACAACATGAACACTCAGAAACAATACCCTTTCAGCTACAATATAAGAGGTGCTCAGGATTTTAGATTAAGCTTTTCTTAAAAAAAAAAAAACAAACCCTCAAATCTTCTGTGTATTTTTATCTTCACAATATCCCTATAAGGTGGAAAGCAGACAGGTAATTACCTCCCTCTTTTGTTGATGGAGAAACAAAGTTCCAGAAGGAGAAGTGACTTTCCCAAAGATAAACACCTCCTCATTGCACTGGCACAGCCCATTCCTGTGATTCCCAGCCAGCCATATGTCTTTCATGTGGCACTGACTTCCTGTGAAAGTCCATCATCAATGAGAAGAAAGTTGCTCCCTCCTCTTAAATTCTTCCTTCCCATACTCCCCAAAGACAGGAAACATTAGGACCCCATCCTGATTTGGGATGGGCCACAGTATTCCCCAGTATTTCTCAGCTCTTTGTCATTGATCCTACATGGTTCCTCATTAGCTCCCCTGGATTTAATTAACATCTCCATGAAGATAACTGTCAGATCTGTATGTCTGGTCCTAGTCTTTCCCTGAGCTCCCATCCTCCATGACCAACTTCCTTTTGGGCATCTTGAACTAGATATCCCATAGACATCTCAAACTCAATACGTCAAAATCTGAGTTCCTCTTTTACCCTAAAACCTCTTCCTAATTTTCCTGTTCCTGTCCAAGACAATTCTACCTTTCCATTTATCTTGGTCTGTAACCTTGGGGTCACCCCAGAGTCTCCCTTCTCCTTCCTCCATATTAAATCCGTCATTATGTGTAGTAGATTCTACCTCCATAACACATTGCCTACATCCCCTTTTCACAACATCTCACATCTACTCCTTTCTCACCACTGACTCAGTATCTTAGTTCAAGTCTTCATTTCCTCTCACTTGAACCACCTGAATACCAATCTAATTGCTATCTCTGTCTATGTCTCACCTTTCCATTCCATCCTACACACAGCGTCCAAAGTGTTCTTCATAAAGCACTGATCTGACCATGTTAGACCCTACTAAATTCCATTACTCAATATCACTTCTTAGATCAAATATAAAGTTCTGTTATTGACATTTGCAACTCTTTATAGCCTGACTCCACCTTACCTTTCAAGCCTTATTACATATTACTCCCCTTTACACACTCTACAATCCAGCCAAACTGACCTTACTGTTCTTACAGTAAGAGGGTGTTGGCTACTTGGAGGTGTGGTTTTAGGCCTGAAAAGTGACTAAATCAAGTAATGGTCAGGGCTGACTGAGAAATACCTAGGCCACCCCCACCCTCATGACTCCTTAGACAAGATGAAGGGAGTATACATATATCTAAGTCCAGGATACATGTGATAGATCACTGAGTAATAAATATCTTTAGGAACCAGTACACAGCAAATTAAGCCAGTACACAACGGGTTCAAACTAAGAAATTCTATAGGTGCAGCTGGCTACTGTATCAGGAAGAGAGATGTGTTTTGCAAGGGCATGCTGTCCCAGGGCTAGAGACAAACTGCCTGAGACAGTGTTTTGAGGCTAGGGAGAGATGTGATTTTGAAACTGGAGTCCAAGCACAGGCAGCACCCCATCACAGAGACCATTCCCTTTTGGTCTTTCTATCTTCAGCACCTAGCAGAATCTAGCCCTTACTAAGGCATTCAAGAAATACTTGATTGATTGGTTGATTGATTGATTGATTTGTCCCCAGCCCTGAATGAACACCAACATCAGCTCCTGATCCAGTTGCTAGAGAAAAAGGAAAAGATCCTGTCCCAGCAGATAGATCTGGTAAGAAAAGCCCCTTCCTTCCCAGAAGTAACCTGGGCAGCCCCAACTCCCCAGAAGACTTGGAATGAGCAGCCTAGAGAATGAATCAGAAATGGGGGAGAGGGAGCAATCTAGAAGGGAGAGTTTCAGTTCTGTGGATGACCTGCCCCTTCCTCTGCCCTGCTGCCCAGAACTCAGTGGGATGACTTCTGACCTCACAGGGTTTCTTGCCTGTTGTGCAGCTGCCTAAAGGCTTCAGTCTAGCAGTTCTCTCAGGATCCTGGTTTCTCAAGGGCTTTCTCAGAACAGCTAGAAAGTATCCCGTGCTCTTCCCCAGAGACTCTGGGTTCATTCTAATCCTATTTCCCATAGGTGAAGGGAATTCTGAAGGAGAACTTCAATCAGACCGAGGAGAAGCCTTTCTCCCTTCCTTCAGAGCTGCTGTCCTTTGTCCGGAGCCAGGATGAGAACTTGACCCTCACATGTGACTTGTTGGATGAATGTGGACTGTGGATCTCAGGAGATGAACCCCAATTTACCTGGAACCCCAGTTCTCTGAACTCAGTTTGTGCCCTGTATGGGAGTCTGGTGATGCTGCAGGCTCTCAATGAAGTCTGCTAACCTAGACCCTTTTTCCCCATCTATTTCATATCTCCTACCCCTATGTCAGTCCCAGACCCTGTGAATTAGATTACAACTTATTTCACACCACACAACATTAGTATGTTGGGCCCTCCCCTGCTGCCACACTGAAAAGGAACCCTACTGTGACATACTAGACAAGTGGACATTCAGCCTCTACTTGAAGACCCCATTGCAGGGAAACCCACCATCTCTCAAGGCAACTCATTCCACTATTGGAAAGTTTTATTATTAGGAAGTTTTTTCCTAAGATCAAGCCTTCATTTGCCTGTGTGCAGCCTCTGTCCACTGCTCCTAGTTCTGCTGTCTCAGCAGAACAAGTCCCTTCCCTTCCCTGCAGCCCTTTAAATACTTGTACATATCTGTGTCTGTACACATCCACAGTTCCTTCAACTGGTTCTTACATGACATGGGCTCAAGGCCTTTTACCCTTGTGGTTGCTCTCCTCTGGACATTGTCCAGGTTATCAGTGCTCTTAAACTGTAGTGCTCAGGCCAGATGAAATGTGACCAGGGCAGAGGTGGAACTATCACCTGCCTCTTCCTGGAAGCCATAGCTCTATTGCTGCATCCCAAGACAGTCTCAGCTTTTGAGACGTCTCCTCACAGTGCTAACTCATTGACCTTGCAGTCCATTAAAGCCTCCAGATCAGTTTTTACACCCACTGCTGTATAACCCTGTCCTAATATCTCATGGAGTCATTAGCTTCCATATGGCCAGTTCTAATTTTCAAGTCCTTCTTCAGTATCATTTTGTACTTCTTTTCCCAAGATAGTAATTCTCTTTTGACATATTTCTTTCCCTAGCTCTTGCTACTTCTCCCATTTTTTCTTCTACTGTTCTCATTTCATTTTTTAAATTATCTTTTAATTCTTCTAAAAAAAAAACTCTTTTAGGGAATTCTTCTCAGACCTGTGTTGAAGTTGCATTTTTCTTTGAGACTTTCTTGTAGATATTTTCAAGTCATTCCCTTCTGTGTTTGTGTAGAGCTTCCCTGTCTTCATGATGGCTCTTTATGGTAGGATTCTTTTTGTTTGCTCATTACATTAGATTGTAAGCTTCTTGAGGGCAGGGCCTTGACTCTTTTTGTATCCCCATTGCTTTGCACAGTGCGTGTAACATAGTAGGTGCTTAATAAATATTGATTATTTAATAAGTGCTAGATGCTTTGACTTGAGTAATGACTCTCACCTCTTTTAATTCCAAGATTAGCTTGTATCAGCTTTGCATCAATAATAATATGTACATATTGTCTATCTTCTTAGAATGCAAACTCCAAGAAAGGAATGTTTTCACTTTTATCTTTGTATCCCAATGCTTTGCACAGGACCTGGAACAATAAGTACATAATAAATGCTGTTGATTGATGGTTCACCTCTCTGGGCCTCAGTTTCCTCATTTGTAAAATGGAGTGGATTAGATGATTTCTAGGTTTCCTTCCAGCTCCACATCTATAATCCTTATGTTTCAACAAACATAATTTTGATTTTATCAGCAGCATGGAGGACATGGAAGAAATACTATCCAGACAAAATAGTTGTAAGGATTTCTGGTTTGTTTTTCAAATACATAGGGATGAGTTAGACCAGAAATTTCTGCATTTTGTAGAATATTATGACATCACTGAGGATATGCATGATAGAAAAGGAGACAGGCAAATCACACGTGGCAACGTGGCAGACTAAGAAAAGGGCCAAAGAAAAAGAACCTTTAGCACCTGGAATGGGTTCACTAGGGAAGATGATCAAAAGAACAAGAACAAGAAATCTAGTGGGTCATATGGGAGAAGAGATGGGAGAGAGCAGATTGGTTGAGGGGATGTCCTGTATGACTGTTATTCTGGGGTGGTGGGTAGGGGAAAAATGGGGAAAAAATTCTAACTCAAAATCTGACAGAAATGAATAATGTAAACCAGAAGTTAATAAAGCATTTGGAAAAAAACAAGCAAACAAACAAACAAAAAAAGAATAAGCCCACCTCCACTTATAAAATTCATTCTCTCATTAACTGTTAACCAATCAGAGTTGACTTCTAGCCTCAGAAACACATACTCTTCCAAAGGCATATAAGGGTTAAATGAGGGGGTTTTAGTTTATGAGAAATAGTCAAATGACCATCCTTTTATTAATTACTCACTAGCCATAATTAATAAAATGATTAATTACCTAGAAAAAAAATCTAGTGGGTGAAGAATACATGTTCCCTAGATTATAAATCATTTAGTGTGTGTGTGTGTGTGTGTGTGTGTGCATGTGTGTGCTGACCAGAACTGGGATTTCATTAGTGTAAGGAGAACATACTGGGGAACTTTCTCTCCCAGTGCAGATCAGTAGGCAGAATAGGGACACTGAGGAGTGACATGATTTGCCCAGGGTCACAGGGCAAATACAAGGGAGAGGCCAGCAGTTCTTCCTGGCTTCAAAAACAACTCTGTATTCACTAAGCCATGATGCATGCCTATGAAAAAGGGTGTGTGTGTGTGTGTGTGTGTGTGTGTGTGTACATATATACATACATGTAAATATATGTATACATGCTTTTATATGAATTGAATATATATTTTTACTTATGTATCTATATACACACATGGGTTTATGTGGTTCAATTGGTTGTTGTACTTTGTTTTCAAAGAAAGTCAAGGCACAGTGTGTCTGCCTGTGGTTGATCAGACCAACCTGAGCTCCAAAGGCTCTACCATAGGTCAGGCACAAATTGTCTATGTGAACATTTGGGGTCTAAATCTGCACATCTCACAGTTCTTTTGAGCCACTTCAGTTTTGCTTTGCTCATAGAGCTCACCACCCTTCCTGATGTGGGCACACCACGTTGAGCCATTCTGTGCCTGTCTCCTATGTCACACAATCCATTCCAGAGTTCTTAAATGAGGCCTTGAGAGTGTCCTTGTGTCACTTCTCCATACTACCGTGTCTTGTGTGAGTTCTTCTTAAAATAGTCTTTTAGGCAAGAGTACATTTGGCATTTGAACAACATGGCCAGCCCATTGGCGCTGCCCTCTCTTCAGTACTTCAAATACTTGGTAGTTTAGTTCAAGAAAGGCCCTCAGTGTCTGCTATCTTACCTGCCAGGTCATCTTCAGAATCTTCCTAAGACAATTCAAATGGAAGCAACTCAGTTTCCTAGCATGGCACTGGTACACTGTCTAGGTTTCACAGGCATACAACAATGAGGTCAGCACAATGGCTCAGTAGACCTTTAGTTTGGTAGTCTGTCTAATACCTTTTATCTCCAACACTTTCCTTCTGAGCCTCCCAAACACTGAGTTAGCTCTGGAAATGCATGCATCAACCTCGTTACCAATGTGTATATCTCTGGAAAGTACACACAACCTGTGAGTAGTCCAAACTGCCTGACTGGGGGCGCAGCCAGTCAGATAACAGTTCATCTCCTCTCTCTCCTTCTCACTACTCCTCACCAAAGGAAGGTAAATTTTGATGGCCAAAAGCTGCCCAGTTAACTTGTGATTTACTAGCTAGATTCCCTTCTTTATTTCTTTCTTTCTTTTTCTTTCTTTGTCTTTCTTTCTTGCTTTCTTTCCTTCTTTCTTTTTTTTCTTTCTTTCTTTTCCTTCTTCCCTCCTTCCTTCTTCCTTCCTTCCTTCCTTCCCTCCTTCCTTCCTTCCTTCCCTCCTTCCTTCCTTCCTTTCTTTCTTCCTTTCTTTCTTTTCTCAAAGACAAAACCTTAAATCCATTTCACTCTGGAGCTCATAGATTGGACAACAATAGATCCCTGCCCAAGTACCACTTAATTGCTATATTTTCGGCCCTCTTGGCTCAGCATGAATATAAATAGGAACTGTTTATCTTTTGAACAACAGCCATGAAGGTTTTCCACTTATAGTTTGATTTTTTTTTTAATAAAATAAAGATGCCATCCCTTGACTCGATTCTTAAAGAGGCCTATTCACTGAATGGACATTACCTCACTCATAGTGAGAACCTGAAAAGGCCTTAGCCTAAAAGGATCAGAGTCTCCCATTGCATCCTGGGCCATCTCCAGTGGGCCTGATGAATATGTGGCCACTGGACCCAGATGGCTCTGGAGGAGAAAGTGAGGCTGGTGACTTTGCCCAACCCTCCTTCACTCAAATCAAAGTCAACTGCAAGGGATGTCATCATCTCCCTGATGTCATGGTCCCCAAAAATGAAGGACAAAAACAACAGCAATGCTAACAAGGTGAGTGAATTTATCCACAACCTTCAAAATGTCTCCCTTTGCTGTAACTGATGGTTCCACATATGGATGGTGTGGTGCTAGCCGGAGGAGCACCTGTGTTTTCTTGGTGGCACTCATTAGGCCAAAATGAGTCCCAGCAGCAGAGAATCAATCAATGCTTTGTTGCATTTCAATCTTCAGAGGCTGCATTGAATACACAATCATCTACAAACAAAACATCATGCACCAATGCTCCCTCCAATGTGTTTATGTATAGTCTGTGTATATGTGTATATACACATACATATCAAACAAGCCTGTTCAATGGATACTGAGCTGGGATGAATGATGGGATGAAGAATAGCTATTGTTTGGATTTCAACCTGTATTTAGATAGATACTTTTTCCAGTAGTCCAATAGTATATAAATCTAGGCTATATATTTCAGATGGACAGTGAATTGAGTCTAGACTTAAAGATGAGGAGGAAGAGAGAGAGAGCTTCTATGGAATGCTCCTTTGGTGACCACAAGCTTCCCAGAAAAACAAAGCCTTGTCTTTTCAATGCTAAAATTCTATTAGTATGACTAAAAGGCAGTGAGACATGGGATGCAAATGCTTCTAAAGAATTAAAAATTGGTCTCATACAGATGGCAATAATGAAGAAATACTGGTGAGTGAGAACAGCCTGAAACATATGAGGATCTTTCAAGAACAGGAGGAAAGGATGTTGGCAAGAAGAGTACTACAACACAACAAAGACTGATCATAAGGGATCCATAAGGACAGACTTTTTACTTTATATGTGTATATACACATATATATATGTATAAAGTAAAAGATATTCTAACATTCTTATAAATAATTTGGTAGCTCATAAGAAAGATTGGGGTAAACCTGAGCATGATATTAATTTAAAAAGTAAAACCATTTAGGAACAGCTTAAAAGAGTAATAATTTTATACAAATGAGGTGCAAGAGGAAGAATTGATACAGAGAAATGTAAAGCCAAGCAAGGCTTTGGCTTTAAGTCCTTACTTACTTGCTTACTTACTTACACCTTGTGCAAGTCCAAGCAGGCCTTTCCAGAGGATTGCTGCTGTGAACAGCTTCAAGATTCTCATTACATGGTATAGTGAACTCTCTATTTATTCAGCAGTAAATTAAAGAAAAACATTCACAGAAACCAACGTACAGCATTCACAATGTTATGACAAAACAACTAATCACTAAAATGGCCACATAGTTTTCACCAAAGTGGTCACATAGTTTTAAGCAAAAGATATCATTCAGTAAGAACTTAACTCAATCACTTTTCAATGCTCAGTCAGATGACTGACTCTGATAGACTGAACTCTTCTCAGCAATGCAAGGTTCTAAGAAAACTCCAAAGGACTCATAATGGATCCACATCCAGAGAAAGATTTACAGAGTCTCAAAGCAGATTGAAGCAAACTACTTGGTCTCTCTCTTTCTTACTTTGTTTTTGTTTTGCTTCTTCTTCCTTGTTATTCATTCCATTGATTATAATTCCTCTTTACAACTTGACTAATGTTTAATGTGAAGGTATATGTAGAACCTATATAGATTGCATGCCACCATGGGTGGGGGAAGGGGAGGAGAGAGAGGGGGAGAAATTGTGGAATTCAAAAGCTTGTGGAACTGAATGTTGTAAACTAAAACTAAATAAATTTTAAAAAAAGAAATTAGGGATCATATGGGGTGGGATATTACATATGACTTCAGGCTTTTTAAATATGTTGTTGACTTTTATGGAACTTTTTTCTCCTTTTTTCTTACTTTATTATATGGGATGGCACTCTAGAAGGGGAGGAAAAACAAGGAATAGAATGGGAAAAAATTTTAAAGAAAATAAAAAAAGCATATGGGGGTTTTCTTGAGAATGGAAGTCTCTGCTGAAAGGGATTCTCAGTAAACTCCCAGTCAAGTTCCAGCTACATGGAATACAGTTAAGTCAGGACCCCTGGGACTGCCACCTGGAAGCTTGTCTATGACAAGCTAGGACTTACCCGTGAATATGGTTGACACCCAGCAAATGGGAACCTGGGAACTCCTCAGGTAGCCCTGGGTCTGGCTCAAGAAGTCAGAGGTTCAGCCAGGGTACCACTGAGCCTGAGGAAAAAAGGAGGGAAGGTCTGCATTGGGAGAGATGCCTCAGTGCAACATGGGGAAAACCCATGGGTCCCACTGAAGAAAGCTTCTGAGAAGCTCAGGATGTTCTTCATTCTGGGCAAATCCTGCCCTGGAAAGAACAAGAGTGACCATGGGAAAGGTCTGCTTCCTGCTTCCTGCCTGAGGTCTTGAAGGGTGACCAGCTCTGCTGAAAGAAGCTATTCACCTGAGACACTAAATTTTCCCTCTGTGGGTAACCTAAGGACAATTCATTATCTTTGCTGAAAGAGACTCCCCAGTAGGGACTAGTGACAGGAATCTGTGATTTCACTGTTATATGGAACTTCCTGGCTGAAAGAACTCCCTCTATCCATGCAAATTAGCACCTTCTCTGCAATTTATGGTCTTAGAGTTGGCTAGAGTCTTAAAAGGTTAAATAACCTGCCCATGGTCACCAGTCAGCATATGCTGGAGGTCAGATTTCCACCAGGTCTTGCTAACTCTGAGACTGGGTCTTTATCCGCTAAGCTCTATCTCTGTGAGTCCCTGGTGAGCTGGAAGGAGAAGAATTGTTATAGGTATAAAGGATTGTAAATTTTACCTACCCAGTGATCCAAAGGGGAACATTGGGCAACTTACATGTTATTTCTTCTAGTTTGCATTTGAAACTGGGGAAGAACAGCAAGTGCGTGTGTGGAGCAGGGAAGTAGGAACTAGTTTTTGAGGGGAGCTCCTTAGTTTTAGAGCTCTGGTTTTTTCCATTTCCCCTGCTAGAGCCCCCACTGACCAGTCATCTGTAGGTGTGGCTTAGAGCCCCTGGGCTGTCACATTGACCCATGGCTGAGATCTCCTCCAAGAGCCATCCTGACCCCCTCCCTCTGGAGAGGGGCAGGGGAAAGAAGGAAAATGATGGGGGGGGGGGCATCAAGGGAAGAATGAGGGTAAAGGGTAAAGGAGGCTATAGCACTGGCAGTTGCCACCTTAGGAAAGGCAAAAGGAACATGGATAGAGACGTTCATAACCTCCTAAAGATTGGGAGACCAAGGAGGAGGGAAGTTTTTGGATCTGGGCCTTTTGAAGGAAAGACTGCAGATCTGGGGGAGGGGGTGACCTACAGCTGGGGCTCAGCTGGAAGGGTTGACGTCCTCCATATCTTTGCACCAGAGGTTCCCCACAGCTGGAATATGTGCCCTTCTCACCTCTCCCTTATTGCCTGTGGGACAAAATCAACTCCACAGTCTGACATTTTAAACCCTCCACAATCTAACTACTTACCTTTCCACACTTATCTCAGTCAATTAGTCAGGCAAGTGGCATTTATTAAGGGTTTATTACTTCCCAGGCACTGTGCTAAGGGTTAGAGAATGAAAGAAAGGTTAAAAAAGGAAGTCTCTGCTCTGAGGGAAATCATCATGGGACAAGACATAAATGAATATGAACATGAAGGCTATATCCAGTACAAAGGGAAGTTAACCTCAGATAGAAAGTATTAGGGAGGGGGAGGAGGAGACTAAGGGATTGTAGAAGAGGGAGAGGCCTCTTATAGAGAACACCAGGGAAGCCTGGAGGCAGAAGTAAGGAGGGAGAACATTTCAGAATGGAGGGAGATAGTGAAAAGGGACAGACTTGGGAGATGGAGTCTCATGTTGGAGGAATAGTAAACATGCCCACTCCCCTAACTCACATTATCTCCCACTAATCCACTTTGTATACTCTGTATCCCAGATAAGGTGGATTCCTGGCTTTTCTTAGAATTCCCCCTTCTATCCCTTAACTCCTTTGATTCTCACAAGGGACCCTCCCACCCTTACCCTTGCCTTCAAACAGTTCTCTTCAGTTCTACCTTCATACAATTGGTATCTTCTTTTGGGTTCAGCTGAGGGGCCACCTCCTCCATGAAGCCTTCCTTGCCTGATGCCATCAGGGGGGTTAGTGCTCTCACCCTAAGCAGCACAGGGTAAATGGAGCTGGGTCCTAGAGCCCCAGCATCTACAATGAGCTTCTCCTTGGAAGGGGAACACTTCCTCTATATGACAGTTGCCATCCTCTCTCCTCACTTCAAGGTCAAAGACATCTAGTACCTGGCTTCACTAGTAGTGCACCCTTGTCTATGGGCCACCAGGCCTTCCCTTTCCCTCCAGACTCTTTCAGAGGCAAAGGCAGAGCTGCCTCCTCAGTCAACCCAAAGATGCTCAAAATCTGACGGTCTTTTGTGCAGCTCCCCCCACAACAGCCCCTGTAGCCACTCCCCAACCCTGCTAACTGCCTTTGCCTCAGGTGAAAGAACTCTGCATGATAGTTTCATCTCTTCCCTCCTCAAATTACCTTATTACATTCCTGCTGTATCTCAGCAAGGAAAATACAAAATTCTTTGAGGGAAGAGAACGTTTAATTTTTGTTTTTGTTTTTTATCTCCAGTATCTAGTATAATGCCTTGTTCTTGTTGTTCACTTGTGTCCAGTTCTTTGGGACCTCATTTGAGATTTTCTTGGCAAAGATACAGGAGTAGTTTGTCATTTCCTTTTCCAGTTCATTTTACTGATAAGGAAACTGAGGTAAAAAGGGTTAAGTGACTTGTCCAGGGTCACATAGTTAATAAGTGTCTGTGGCTGCATTTGAACTCTGGTCTTCCTGACTTTAGGCCCGGTGCTCTCTTCTCCTTCTTGCCCCAGTAACTTGTTCACAATAAGCATAATTGCAAGCTCTATTTGTCTTCCAGGATGGCTAGGAGGCTGAATGGAGAAAATGTCTGTAAAAGTATTTTGAAATTAAAAGATTCATAGGAATATTAATAAGTTGTGATCACCTGCTATTTTTTGCTTCATGGAAAACCTCACTATGGACTCCCTCTGCAGTCTTTTTCTTTCCATCACCTCATATTCAACATAGAATTTGTCAAGAGCACATGGAGAATCCCATTCATTCAGCCCAGTCTGTCATTTTGCTTTTCACTCCCACCAAATCTGTGACAACTGAGAACAAGGCATATTCCTTAGGAACTCACAGGCTTTTTGAAGGGTGAGGTGATATATGACAGGGAGTTGGGAAAGGGACAGGAGAAGGAAGGAGGAGACAGAGAGGGATGCTAGAAAGGAGAGAACACAGGTTGTGGTCTTGGATGAACATGAAACCTGGGACAGAGAAGACTTCTGCTGCAAGCTTTGGTGGAGAGAACATGGGAGTGGAAGGCAGGAGAGTTCTATCACTCACTTATTATTTGACCTGGGGCAAGGTCTTTTTCTTCTTTGCGTGCTACTTTCTTCTTCTATTAAGAGACTTGATAGGATCACAGATTTTGAACTCAAAGGAACCTTTGTTGTTGCTGTTCAATCATTTTAGTCATGTCCAACTCTTCATGACCCCATTGAGGGTTTTCTTAGCAAAGATCCAGGAATGGCTTCCTTCTCCAGCTCATTTGACATATGAAGAAAGTGAGACAAACAGGGTGAAGCAGTGTTGCCCAGCATCATAGACATATGTCATAGACAGAAGTGTCAAAGGTCAGATTTGAACACAAGTCTTAGAAATCACTTAAATTTTCAAAACACATCTGGAGTTTTGTGTTCAGTTCTGATAGCCACATTTCAAAGACACTGGATAGGGACTCCATGATGGTATATGTCTTTTCTCCCCCAAAGACCGGCCTACATTTGTGGCAGGGTAAATAAAATGCTGATCCTGCAAGACCTTAGTTTAAATGCTGCCTCAGAGGCTCACTAGCTCTGTGTGGCCCTGGGAAAGTCACTTCACCTCTGTTTGCCTCAGTATTCTCAACTCTAACATGGGGATAGTAATAGCATGTACCTAACAGGCTAGGATCAAATGAGATAATATTTGTAAGTGCTTTGCAAGCCTTTACATACTACATAATAATTTAGATATCGTAGCAAAATTCAGATAAGTCACCAGCATGATGATGGTGTTGTGGGCAACAGTGGCCCTTGGTGTCCATTTACTGAATTGTAGAAACTCCTTGGAGCATGGCAGTATTGACAAGTTGGAAGACGTCCAGGATGAGAAGGAGACTGGAGACCCCATGTGCCAGGACCAGTTAAAGGACCTGGAGGGAAGGGATTCAATGGCTGCCTTGAAATACTTGAAGGGCTCTCCTGGGGAAAAGAGGTGAAACATGTTCTACCCAGTCCCAGAGGGACCAGGTTACTGGATGAAAGTTAGAGAATCAGATCTAGGTTTGATGTAAAGCAAAAAAGACAAGACTTCTTAACCATCAGAAAAGTCCCCCAAAATGTCATGGGCCACTTCCAGAGGGAAAGGTAGCAGGGTGGCCCAGTGGCTAGAGCACTGGACCAAGAGTCAGGAGGACTTTAGCTCAAATATGGCCTCAGATACCTACCAGCTATGTGACCCTAGACTAGTCATTTAACCTTGGTTTTTCTCAGTTTCTTCCCCTGTCAAAAGGGGATATAACACCCATTTCTCAGGGTTTTTGTGAGGCTTAAATATGATGATATTTATAAAATGGTTAGCAAAGGATGATTTCAGGAAAATCTAGAACGACTTACATGAACACATAAAGCATGTGAACTAAACAGAACCCAAAGAATGTTGCACACAGTAACAGCAATATTGTTTGATGAAGAATTGTGAGTGACTTAGCTATTCTAAGCAATTCAATGATCTGAGACAATCCCAAAGGACTAGTGATGAACACTAGTGACCCCCCTCCAGAAAAAGAATTAATATTGTTTGAAGACAACTGAAGCATGACATTTTCTGCTTTCTTTCATCTTGTTCTTTTATTTGAATGTTGTACAAAATGACTAACATGGAAACGTTTTACATAATTCGATGTGTATAAGCTATATCTGATTGCTTACTGTCTCAGGGATGGGGAAGAGACAGAATTTGGAACTCAGAACATTAAATGAAAATGTCTGAAATAATAAAAATAATATACTTAGGAAACCTCAAAGGGCTCCATAAACACTAGGTGTTAACTATCATCCTCATTATAAATGAGCTCCCCTTTACCAAGTCAGTCTTCCAGTGAAGGCTAGGTGACAACTTGTGGGTAAAACGAAAGACGGGATCCCTGTTCAGACACAGGGTCAGACCAAATGCTCTTTGAGGGACCCCCCAAACCAGAGAATTTTCTCATTCTCCACAGCTTGGGGGCCCCCATTCTGCCTTCCAGCTGCTCTGACATTCTCCTGACATTCCCAAGAAGTAATCCCAGATCTCCTCCTAGAGCTCAGATGGTACTGACTGAATAAGAAGATAAGGGGACCAACCCTCAGCTTGGAGTAGTCACATACCCTAATGTGTCTAGGAGGTGAGACCAACCAAAGTGTGCTCAGATGGATGAGAGTGACTCAGGAAGAAGGTTCTGATGAGCTGAGGAAATTCCACCACATCCTTAGGGTCACTGCAAAATATCAACAAAACAGAGAACAGAAGGAGGCTGATCAGGGGAAAGGGAAGTAGTTTCAGTTTTGGTTGAGCTGGGAGCAGCTCCCAAAGTCTCTGAAGAAAAGGAGAGACAGCCACTCCTCCCCACAGGCACACACAGCCATCCCCAGTTAGGACAAGGCTGCAAGGTAAGCTGCCTCAGGGAGCAAAGCGGGGAGGACAGGGGGTCTGGAGGGAGGGCACCTGTTGGGGCCGAACTCTGAGAACCCATGGAAAACTCAGGCAAATGACAGAGTAACTCAGGCTGGGTTAGAGGCACCTGAGCGTATATCCTGCCCCGTGATTTCGGGGTATTGAGTATGTGCTGCTAACAGTGGAGCACTCCCCTCCCATGAGAAGCCTGCTACTGCTGAGGCACCTGGGGGAGCAGAGAAGGGGAAAAGGAGATAAAAGGAGGGAGGCGAGGTGAAAGGGAGGAGGAGAGAGAAAAGAGGGGATTGTGAATGAGAAAGAGATTAAACGGCAAGATACATTACATCTTGGTGTCAGGACTCGTTTGTCTGTTTGGGAGGAGCAGGCTCCCCTGAGGGGTTCATGGGGGCGAACCAGAGTCATAGGGGCGACTGGAAAGGAACTCTCCTAGGGGTTTGTGGGGGCGAACCCAGGTCGTAGGAGTGACAAGAATCGTGGAAGATCGTAGAGGCGGCTGGAGAGGTGAGTTTGGCATCAGCCCAGTAAGGCGGGCCCTAACAAGTGGTGCCCGAACAGGGACCCATTGGGCAGGATGCTGGGACAAAGGAGCCTTGCGAGCAGAATTCGCAGGGGGTGGTTGAGGCTAGGGACATGAAATGGCATCCAGGATGGGGGCTGGGTGTAGTTCCCCTAGTTTGGCACTAGATTGCCGCCAAGTTTGCAGGCTTGGGCAGACTCAGGGCATGGGAATGCTAAAAATTCGTTTGCAATCTCCTCATAGTGTCTCTATGGCTGGAACACGTGGGCTTTGATCAAATGGCCTCCTGCAAGGAGACCTCCCCAGCACTCCTCACAGATTTAGAAGCCAGAAACAGGAGATTTACTGGCTGGGG
This sequence comes from Gymnobelideus leadbeateri, assembly GCA_011680675.1. Classification (NCBI taxonomy): domain Eukaryota; kingdom Metazoa; phylum Chordata; class Mammalia; order Diprotodontia; family Petauridae; genus Gymnobelideus; species Gymnobelideus leadbeateri. The sequence goes on from WOXC01004134.1 coordinate 497,074, forward strand.
AGGGAGAGGATGAAGGGACAGCCCCGTCCCCTGCCTGCAAGCCAAGAGCAGGAATTGAGCTAAGGGGAATCCTGCTGTGCCCCGTGCCCCCCTCTTGTCCCTTCAGCTTCCCGTCGGCACTCCCAGCGGAGTTGCAGTGGGATAAACTTGAAAACCCGGTTGCAGAGCTCATGGGGAGGAGGATGGGCATGTCATCAGCTCCACCTGGTGAACCTCGGTTGATATTAGCGACTTGTGCCCAATGCGGGCAGAGTTCATCATCCAGATGGTGGACCACACTACCAGGGAGACGGCTCCCAAATGCTTCGCCTGTGGGCAGTTGGGCCATTTTCAGAAGCCCGGCCCCAGAAAAACATAACTTGTTTTAAGTGTGGAAAACCAGGGTACTTTGCCAGGCAGTGCCAGAGGGGAAAACAGCCCTGCCCGAAGTCTGGGGGAGGGGGGGACGGGGTGGGAAGCCCCTGGTAGGCCCAAGGAGGAGAAACCCCCCTTCCTGTATTTCTAGGGAGGGGAGAATCAGCCCAGGTCAGAAATGGAACAGGTAGGAATTAAAGCTCTTAAGCCGATTATCTCTTTGTCATTCTGAGTGACTAACAAGCTGGTAAGGAAAAACTTTCTTTTGTCATTTTGAATCTCTGAAAGTCCTGAAAAGTGCCCAATCTAACTTCCCTGCCAGTCGCTGCCTGCAGACAGTTTTGAGGATAGTTTATAGAAGGGAGGACTTGGGATGCTGGTCAGTAGGGACTAGTCGGGGAGGGATTTCAGCATTTCCCCATTTCTGCTGTCTTTCTATCTTAATGACTTGTTTAACCTGAGAGAGGAAAGTTCCAAAAGGAGGCTCGAAACATTCAGTCTGATGCAGCTGTTTCGTAAGTATTTTCTGGCCTGAGAGTGCCATGTAACTGTTTTGTCCATTCTGTTGTTTTCTGTGTCTCTCTGTTTTGTTTGTGTGTCTTTTCGAGAATGAATGAGAGTGATTTGTCATTCTGTGGGATTTTAGGTGTCAGGTGTGGACTGTTTGCATTGAAGGGTATGAACAGCAGTTCTATGAACAAGCATTTCTTGCCTAATGACATTAGTACTTAACCAGGGTTCTCAGTGTTCAGATATCTGTCTAAAGAGTAGGATCCCCTTTGCCTGCAATTTGAAAAGACCCAATGCAGCAGGCCTTTGGCTTTATCTGTTGATAGAACATTTACTTGTGCAAATAAGCAGTTTTTGTACTTTCAAAGAGTAAGCTCGTGGCATCTAATTCTCACTATGATCCAAGGTGTTTTTTTTTTTCAATCAGGTCTATTTGAAGGGAAACAGGAAGAGGCACCACTGTGCTTTTACTTCCGTATAGCAGTTACCTTCAAATCACAATGCTGCCATCTTAAGCCCTTTGTTTTCTACCTGATAGACCTGAGGGAACTGTGGGAACCATTTGTTGGAAACTGCCAGCAGTGGCAGAGTGGAGAGACTACCTTGGGAGGAGGTCTGGATGACCACTCATGGAAAGGACATTTCTGGTGTGTGTGATGAACGGATTTTCTGGGTTTGTTTTTTCTCGTTCCCATGAATGGTTTTGAAGTGGTGTTTGCAAAGGAGCCCACTGTATAGTAACATCCTTAGAATCACAAGTATCCCCTGCTATCCACTGGCCAGGCAATGGTTGAGCATGCAAACCGCACCCTTAAGACCCTCCTTAAAGGGGAGTTAAGGGGACCCACTAAAAACAGAAAACATGGTCAGGTCCAGGTGGGGTGACTGTGAGGGGCTCAGGGTATGCTTATGTCATTCTTGGTGGAGAGTGCAGAAGAACCTGGGTGCCCATCCTTCAGCTCCGAATCACCAGAGAGGGAGAGCCGGATGAGGAAAAAATGCTATCCTCGGCAGAGATGTAGAAGACCCAAAGGTCACTTCCAGAGCACACACAATCTTCAAATGACTCTCATCTCTGTGTTAGGGACCTCTGTAACACCAACTACAGCCACCTCCACAAATTAGACAACCTTATGAACACCTCCAAGTCGCCTTGATGAACTTGCTCAGCTGTTCCAACGGGCTGAGAATTGACTCCCTCTTTAAAAAAGAAAAACAGGGATATGTTGGGGCCTTTAAGACTTCACCCAAACTCTGAGAACCCATGGAAAACTCAGGCAAATGACAGAGTAACTCAGGCTGGGTTAGAGGCATCTGAGCGTATATCCTGCCCCATGATTTCGGGGTATTGAGTATGTGCTGCTAACAGTGGAGCACTCCCCTCCCATGAGAAGCCTGCTACTGCTGAGGCACCTGGGGGAGCAGAGAAGGGGAAAAGGAGATAAAAGCAGGGAGGCGAGGTGAAAGGGAGGAGGAGAGAGAAAAGAGGGGATTGTGAATGAGAAAGAGATTAAATGGCAAAATACATTGCATCTTGGTGTCAGGACTCATTTGTCTGTTTGGGAGGAGCAGGCTCCCCTGAGGGGTTCATGGGGGTGAACCAGAGTCATAGAGGCGACTGGAAAGGAACTCTCCTAGGGGTTTGTGGGGGCGAACCCAGGTCGTAGGGTCGACCAGAGTGACCAGAGCTGTAGAGGCAGCTGGAGAGGGGTTTGTGGAGGCAACACGTGTCGTAGGGGTGACAAGAATGGTGGAAGGAGATTGGAGTGCCATAGAGGCGGTTGGAGAGGTGAGTTTGGCGTCAGCCCAGTAAGGCGGGCCCTAACAGGAACCCTTGAAAAAAGCCTAGGGCAGAACCAGCTAGGTGCCTGGAGCCTACACAAGTCTTCCTGGAGCATTGAAAAGTGAGGCACAGGCTGGGGCTGCCATGTCCTTTCCCCACTTCTTCTGTCTCCTCTTTCTGGGTGTTCTAAGAGATCTAAAAAGGTTGGAGAGGTCTGCTGGTGAGGTTCCCTAGCACAGCCTATTCTGAGAGAAGACAGGCAGATTAAGCAGTTTCCCCAACTCTGACCTTGGCCCTAGAACTTTAGAAAACTTCCAAGGAAGTCCCAAGACTTCCCCATCCTTGGCTCCTCCAACCCTGATAACCTATTCTAGCATTGGGGCTGGGAATCTCTTAACCAGACCAGAACTTTCCCCCCAAACAGGAAAAAGATGGGGAGTTTAGCCTTGGCCTCTTGTTCAAAACTTGCCAGAATTCCATTAGTTTCACCTCCATGGGAGTAACATCCAAGGGGGCCATACTGCCTGAACTTGGGCTGCTGGTCTAGGGATCCTGAGATATTTAAGAATTAGGGCCCCCACAGCAGAGTCCAAGATGAAACCTCCCTAAACTAAAATCCATTGCTATAAGACTTGGGTTGGGGCACTGACATTTTGATTGGCACTAGTTCTAGGCACCCTAAGTGTGTTACTCATTTACTTTCCCCATGAATAATCAAGAAATTTCAGTTTCTCTTTGCTGCCTGAGCCTTTATAGTGCAGGGATCTCAGTTCCTCAGGGATTTGCCTGAGTCTCTGTCTTCATATGTTTCTTTTCCTTGCCAAGGCCATTCAGTTCCTTCCTTTCTCTCCCCAGAGAGCTTGTCCCTTGCTTACCCTCTCTCATCATCATTTTCCCTTTAGATGGATCCTTCCCACCTCTCTACAAACATATTTGGGTCTTGTTGCTCCTCTAAAAAACTCCATTTAACCCTGAAATACCCTTTTAAGCAAAAGGTTCTTAACTTGGCATAGATAAATAGATTTCAGAGGTGAAACTGGATAGGGGGGAAAACACATGTTCATTTTTTATTATATTTTGGTTTTCTTTGTAATCTTAAGCATTTTATTTTATGTATTTGAAAACATTATTCTGATAATGGGTCCAAAAGTTTCACCCAACTGCCAAAAATGTCCATGTAGGCAGGGAGGTAGCACAGCAGATAGAACATTGAACCTGAAATTAGGAAGTCTGTCCTGAGCTCAAATCAGACCTCAAGAGCTTTAGATGTGTGACCTTGGGCAAGTCACTTCACCTCTGCCTTCCTTGGTTTCCTCATCTGTCACATAGGGATAATAAAGAAGATCAAATGAAATAGTCATTCAATAGCAGTTTTTGCGTAGTGCCTGACTCATTGTAAGAGCTACATAAATATTACCTATTCCTCAATTGTTTGCAGTGCTAAACAAAGGAAAGGAGCAGAGAACACACAGAAGGTGAGCGGGGAGGGGTGACTGCTGAGTGGCCAAGAAGCATGAGAACTGAGAGTCATCAGAGTCAGCAAATTAAATGACTCTTGGTAACCTGAAAGAGGGAAGTTTCGGGTTAGGATGAGGACAAATGGCAGTGGAGGCAGCAGCTACAGAATTCCAGAGATATTTCATGATGATGATGATGATGGCAGTGGTGGCAATGATAGTGATGGTGATGATGGCTAACATTTTGGAAGCTTATGGAGTAGAGTCACCTCTCTACTTTATAAACTTCCAGTGTCTCCTGAATATTTCTGGGATCAAATAAAAAAAATGTGCTGCTTGGCATTTAGCCCCTTCCTAACCTGCCCCTCTTCTATGTTTATCATTTTCTCACTTTTTACTCCCTGACCTTTACTCTTTGATGGCTCATTTTCTCTGATATTTTCTCTGTTTGTCCTTCATGTCTCGAATGTTCTCCCTCCTCAGCTCCCTGTCTTGGCTTCTCAGGTTTCAAGTCCAAGGGAAAATTTCACTTTTCCAGGAAGATTTTACCAAATCCCTCTTCCTTCTAATACCTTCCCTCTGTTCATTATTTCCACTTTATCAGGTGTGTGTGTGTGTGTGTGTGTGTGTGTGTGTGTGTGTGTGTGTGTGTGTGTGTGTAACGTAGTTGTTTGCATATACTCTCTCCCATTAGGTTGTGAATTCTTCAAAAACAGGGGATATCTTTTTTTTGTGGGAGTGGGGTGGTGTTTCCATGATTAGTGCAGTCCCCGGTATATAGTAGGTGCTTGATACATGTTTTTTGATTGACTGACTCACTTTCTGATGACTTATGTGCAAAGTATTAAGCTCACTGCTCCAGGCCTTTAGGAGAGAAGAGTCAGAGAGACTAACTACCTTCTGTCCCCTCTCCTCCCTTGCTATTCCTAAGAACCATGGCCTCTGTGTTTGTGACAGCTGCCAAGAACATGGTCCGAGAGCTGAGCAAAGATGGGGAGCTGATCCCTGTGGACAGCCTCAACAGCTCCACCCGATTTAGTCCCTACTCTCTGCTTCGAAAGAAGACCAAGAGCTCCTTGTTTTGGAGATCCCAATATGTTTGCCTCAATTTGACACTCAAGGACATTCTGGAACCCAGCTACCCAGAACCAGGTACAATCCCCTGGGCAGGTGAGAGGGTGAGAGAGGGATCCAGGGAAGACTGCTGAGATGGACTATGAAGGGGAAAGGTCTGCAAATTCCCATTCCCCTGGTTCTTCAACTTACTAGATATATAGCAGGGGATAAGTCACTTACCTGCTTTACGCCTCTGTTTCCCTGTCTATAAAATGGGAATGATACTATTTGTACTCCCCATTTCATAAACTGGTTGACAGGAAGTACTTTGTACATCATAAAGTGTTATAGAACTGTGAGTTATTGTGACTGGGGAAGTATACAGAAGATTGGGGTCCCAAGGCCTTTACCTTGTCCCATGGAGGCCCCTGCTGCACTATCAGGTTTTGTGCTCACTTCAGCTAAGGATTGGCCTCTCTCCCCACAGAAATGACTCAACTTGGACCATTTCACTTTGATATTGAAGTGAATGGGCATGTGTCTACCAGGATGGAGGTGACCACCTCTGTGCAAGGGAAGATTTCAGGAGAGATCTCAGAGTCAAACAGAACCGTCCTTGAGGTCAAAACTTTCACCGTGTCCCCTACCACCTGGGACTGCTTACAAAAGGAGAGGTGAGAGGAATGGACAAGATAACCTGAGAGCTCTAGTGACTTTTCTTTGGGTTTTGGGGGAAGATGGAGGAGGGAGTAGAATCAAGAGAAAGTGTCTCAGGAGCAATGAGAGAAATAGAAAGTCAGAGTTTCCTTGTGAAGGGGTTGAGTTTACTTCATACCAATATCCACAAATGTCCTGTACTGTCCCTACGACCCTGTCCCTAACCTCTTGGGGCTCACAGTCTAGTGGAGGATGAGAAAAATCAATTGAAATAATTCACAATATTGTATAAGTGTAATAGGAGGGTCCACAATGAGGTCCAAGGAAGATGGCTATTCCCGACAGAAGGAGATCTTGAAGGCTTCCTGGAGAATGGGGCATTTGAGCTTAGCTTTAATTGATGGGTAGGAATTTAACAGGTTAAGAAAGTGAGGAAAGACATTTCAGGAATAGAGAAAACATAAGCAAAGAAGGCATGTTCAAGGGGCAGTGTGCTTTTTTTTAATGTATGTTTTGTAATATAATGTTTTGTTTTTATTCCACCTCTATACCTAAATATCTCTCCCCACCAAGCAATCCATTCCTTGTGACAAAGAGTACAAAATAAAGGGAGAAAATAGATCAGCAAAACTAATCAATATGGCAGCTGAGTCTGACTGTGCAAGAAAGGGAAGGAGGTTCGTTTTCTCACCTTTTATTCCTCAAGGACCAGCTCTGTAATTATATTAAGTTTTGCTTTTGCTCTTCTCATCTACACATTATATTCATTGCATATATTCTTTTCCTACTTGTGCTTACTTTATTTTGCATCAGTTCAGAGAAGCCTTCCCATGTTTCTCTGAATTCTTCCACTTCTTTATTTCTCACACTCATACATCCAGGTGTCACAATTTGTTTAGGCCTCTACTTTATTTCCAGTTCTTGGCAAGCATAAAAAGTGCTAATATGAATATTACTTTCTATCTTTAACCTCCATGGGGCACACATACCTAGCAGGGGCACCTCCATCTCAAAGATGTGAACATTTTAGCATCATTCCAAATTGTTTCCTAGAACGACTGAACCAGTTCTCAGCACCATTTCCAGTTTATTAGTGTGCCTGTCTTTCATAGCCACTCTAACATTGTTCATATCTATTTTTGGTCATCTTTCCCGATTTTCTGGTTGTAAGGTGAAACCTCCAGGTTGTTTTGATTTGCCTTTTTGAGGGCAGTTTCAAACAGTCCTGTTTGAATGGAATAGAAAGATCATGGGGTAGAGTCCTATGAAGGTAGACAGGCATGAGATTGAAGGAAGGTCTTGAATGTCAGACAGAGGAGTTTGAACTGGATTTAGTAGGCAGTAGGGAGTCATTGAAGATTTTTGAGCAGAGGAATGACCTGAACAGATTGACAGATGAGAAAGATGAAGCTGGCAGCAATATGAAGAACAGAATAAAGGAGGGAGAGGATGAAGGAGTCAGGATTGCCTATTTGGAGGCAGTTGGGTTAGTTCATGCAGGTGGTAATTAGGGCCTGTAAGAGAGGAGGGGACAGATGTAGAAGGTGATGGAATCAACTGGACCTACTCACTGATTAGATGGGAGAGTGAGAGAGAGTGGAGAGCCAGCAATAACTCCTGGGTTCTCAGCACAGAAGACTGTGTGAACAGAGCTGGTATAGACAGAAAGAGGAAAATCAGAAAAAGGGTCTGGTTTACAGTTGAATGAGCTCAGTTTGTGACTGGATGAGCGTGAGGCATCAGTGGGGCTTCTGCGAGGAGACGTCCTGTCAGCACTGGAGAGATGATCTGGGGGAAAGGGCACTGGATTTAGAATATGAGTACGTAGCTTATCTTTGGGCCTCAATTTAGTTAAAGCTAGAAAATGAGCTGAAAACTAAAAGCTGCTGCCCTCTCCTGGCTGCCCAGTATAGTCATTTAAGAAAGTATAGCTCCCTTTAGGCAAGGTAGATGTTAAAAATGTTTTTCATCAGGAGGAAGCTGTGGGGAAAAAACAGTATTCTCTCTTTCAGGGTGATTATAGGACCCAGGACTTAGAGTAGGAAGGAAATTGAGGTGTCATCTGGACTCATCCCTTCATTGTACAGATGAGTAAACTGAGGCTCAGAGAAGTTGCCTCTAAAGCTAGCACATTGCCCACTGCCATAGGTGCTAGATAGACTTCTTCTGTTTTGAGTGCAGGGGAAGAGCTTTTGATTCCCTCTCCTTTTTGCATTAAAGAGGGGAAGGAATGATGTCATAAATTCTAATTCTAGAATTAGAATTCTACAGGGAGGGCGGCTAGGTGGTGCAGTGAATAGAGTACCGGCCCTGGAGTCAGGAGGACCTGAGTTCAAATCCGGCCTCAGACATTTAACATAAAAACTAGCTGTGTGACTTTGGGCAAGTCACTTAACCCCAATTGCCCTCCAAAAAAGAAAAAAAAAGAATTCTACAGGAAGGAGAACAGTTTCAAAATCTAGCCAACAATCAGGACATATCCTTATGGACCAAGAATGAGCCTAGGAAGGCAGAAACTCCCCACTGAAATATCCTGATTATACTGATTTCACTTTGCTCATGTCTGTATCCCTCTAGAAAGAGGCAAAAACACTACCTGAGTCCCTACCTCATTTACCTAGAGCACTAGAGTCACACTTGATACAATTACTCTGAGAAATAAAGTGGCAGTATCATTCCTTCCCCTCATAGATCAAAAGCATGGACAGAGAGTTCTGATCAATTTTTTTTTTTTTTTTTTTTTGCTTTTTGGAAGGCAATTAGGGTTAAGTAACTTGCCCAAGGTCACACAGCTAGGTTTTTGTTTTGTGAGTATTAAGTGTCTGAGGCCGGATCCAAACTCAGGTCCTTCTGACTCCAGGGCCGGCGTTCTAACTCACTGCGCCACCTAGCCACCCTCCTGATCAATTTTGATGATTGTGCTAAGTTTTTCTATGATGCTTTGGAACTGGCCACAGCAGGCAACTCCATTTGAGTACTCCACACATGTTACACAGAACATACCTCTGTCCTATGTAGAAGAAAACGGCCAGCACCTTCTTTGTTTTAGTACTGTAGAGTTTGGGGGAGAACTCAAGAAAATCCCTGCTTTTACTCCAGCATCTTGGCCCCACCCCCAAGAATGGGAAATTTGGATGACCAAAAGCTACCTAGTTAATTTGGGGTTTACTAGTTACATTTCTTTCTCAAACACCAAGCTTCAAACCCAATTCACTCTGGACCTCAGAGACTGGACAATAATAGGTCCCAGCCCAAGCACCACTTAATGGTCGTTTTGGGGTCCTCCTGGCTCAGAGTGAATGTAAATAGTAACTGGTTCTCTTTTGGCCAGTAACCCTGAGGGTCTTCCCTAGCCAGTTTAATTTTTTTTTAATTAAAGGAGCCATCCCTTGACCCTTTTTTTTTTTAACAAATGCTTTATTAACTTCTGGTTTACATCATTCATTTCAGCTAGATTTTGAGTTACAATTTTTCCCCATTTTCCCCTACCTACATCCCCAGAATAGCAGTTCCACAAGATATCCCCTCATCCAATCTGCTCTCTCCCATATCTTCTCCCATACCCCCTTTGACTTTACCATTAGGGCAAGGTGAATCTCTGTGCCCCAATGCCTACATATCTTATCTCCCGATTACATGCAAAATAGTAAAAATAATAGTATTTATATATATTCGAAACGTTTAATTTGAAAACTTCGACTTTCAGATCCATTCCCTTCCTCCCTTGTTACCCACTCCCTCTGGGAAGATAAGCAATTCAGTATGTGTTGTGCATGTATAGCTATGCAGAACATTACCATAGTAGATATATTGTAAAAGACTGCTTATAATTCCCTCCCACCCATCCCACTCCCCACCTGGTCCATTCCCTACTTTGATCCTATCCCTCTTTGAAAGTGGGTACTTCCAACCTTCCCTCCCCCCAGAATGCCCTCCCCTCCATCATCCCCCCCTCTCATCCCCCTTCCCCCTACTCTCCTGCAGGATAAGATATCCCATTTAGTATGTATGACATTCTCTCCCTGAGCCAAATTCAATGAGAATATGGTTTTGCCTTTTTGACTTCCTGTTCTTCCCCTCCCCTGCAACTACTTCCCCTTGCCTCTTCTACATGAGATAGCTTACCCTACCCTGTCTCTCCCTATCTCCTCTTGCCACTTTCCTCTCTCACCTCTTAACTTCACCCCTTAAGTATCATCCATTCCCACCAAATTTAACCTGTGCCCTCTATCCATGTATACCTGTAAACATATATACACACATTCACATATGTATTCATATGCCCATATATCCTTCTTCAATTATTTTCATAATGAGGAAGGTTTCATCAGTCACAGTTATTGTTTTTCCATGTAGGAATGTAAATAGTTCAACTTTGATAAGTTCCTTTTGATTTCTTTCCCCTGATTACCTTCTCAGGCATCTCTTGCTTCTTGTGTCTGAATGTCAAGTTTTCTATTCAACTCTGGTTTTTCCTCAAGAATGCTTGAAAGTCCTCTATTCCACTGAATGACCATATTTTCCCCTGAAACAAGATACTCAGTTTTGCTGGATAGGTGATTCTTGGTTTTAATCCCAGCTCTTTTGCCCTCTGGAATATCATATTCCGTGCCTTTCAATCCCTCAGCGTAGAAGCTGCCAGGTCCTGTGCTATTCTGATTGTGTTTCCACAATATTGAAATTGTTTCTTCCTGGCTGCCTGTAGTATTTTCTCCTTGATCTGGGAGTTCTGGAGCCTGACTATAATATTCCTAGTTGTTTTCTTTTTGGGATCTTTTTCAGGAGGTGATCAGTGGATTCTTTCAACCTCTATTTCCCCCTCTGGTCTAAAATATCAGGGCACTTTTCCTTGAGAATTTCTTGAAGGATGATTTCTAGGTTCTTTCTTTGATCATGGCTTTCAGGTAGTCCAATAATTTTTAAGTTATCTCTCCTGGATCTATTTTCCATGTCAGTGGTTTTTCCCATGAGATATTTCACATTGCCTTCTATTCTTTCATTTGCTTGGATCTGTTTTACAGCATCTTGATTTCTCATAAAGTCACTAGCTTCCATTTGCTCCAGTCTAACTCTGAAGGAATGAATCTCCTCAGTGAGCTTTTGAGATTCTTTTTCCATCTGGCAAATTCGGGTTTTTAAGGCATTCTTCTCCTCATTGCCCTTTTGAGCCTCCTTTGCCATTTGAGTTAGTCTATTTTTTAAGGTGTTATTTTCCTCAGTCAGGCTGTTGACTCTCATTTCATACTTTTCCTGCATTCTTCTCATTTCTCTTCCCAATTTTTCCTCCACTTCTCTTATTTGATTTTTAAAGTCCTTCTTAAGGTCCTCTATGGCCTGTAACCTGCTCATATTTTCCTTTGGAGCTTTTGAAGCAGGATTTCTGACCTCACAGTCCTCTGACTGTTCCATGCATCAATCCTCTTTGCCCCCAAAATAGGAGTCTAATGTTGAATTTTTCTGTTTATTTTGTTTCCTTTGCCTAAGCATGTTGCCACTTAATTACTTGACTTTTGGGCTTGTTGCCACAGTAGGACTCTGCCACCAGACAGGGGAGCTTCTGTCCCAAACGTTGGGGTCTTCACAACTTCTGGAGGTATTAGTTGGGTGGCCTCTGTGAAGCCTCCACACGCTCTGGCAAGCTGGATACCCACCCCACAACCTCCACCCCAGACCGAAATCCAAATCCAGGGAGGTTAAAGCAAGAGCAATTAACCCCCAGACTGATTGCTGGATCTCCCTATAGGTTGCAGGCCAGGAGCTAAAGCTGTAACTGAAGCTGCAAAAAGGCATCTGTGCCACAGCTCCTCAGCTGCTTCTTGCCCCCAGGGGCAGAAGCCGACTCATTCCCCAAATACTGGTCCCAAAGTCCATAGGGCACTAACCTCTCACTTTGTCCTAGGCATATCTGTGTTAATAATTCTGGAGTTGACACAACTCCTGATGTTCTGGGGTCCCTCCAGCCGGCTGCTGGTCCAGCTGCCCTGGTACTAAAAAGCAGCTCAGGCAGGCCTGGACTTGGCTCCCAGAGCGCTGAGCTGTCTGCTCCCAAAGTGCTGCACTCGCCGCTCCCTGCAGGGCTGCTGGGCTGTCCTCAGTGGGAGGCTAGCTTCTCTGTGTCATTCTGTGGGTGCTGGAGCTCCAGAAGTTATTCAGAGTCCACCTTTTACATTGTTTGGAAGTGACGTGGGGGAGAGTGCCTTGGAAGTGCTGTTTCTACTCCACCATCTTGGCTCTGCCCCCCTGACTCACTTCTTAAAGAGACCTATTCACTGAATGGATGTTAACTGACTCAAAGTGAGAACTTGAAAAGGTCCAAGGTTTATCACTGCATCCTGGGCCATCTCTATTCCTGATCCATATCAGGCCACTGGACCTAGATGGCTCTGGAGGAGAAAGTGAGTCTGGTGACCTTGCACAGCCCTCCCTCACTCAAATTAAAGTCAACTGCAAGTCATATGATCCTCCCCCTGATGCCATGGTCCTCTTTGAGAATGAATGACAAACCACAACCATAATCTTGCCCCATATAAATTCTCTCATCTCCAGGCTAAAAAACCCCAGTTCCTTCAGCTCTTTCTATCCCACTACATTGTTTTTGTTTGTTTTCTTCAAATTCACCATCATCTTGGTGGCCATTTTTGGATGGTTGTGCCTTATTGATATCCTTCTTAAATGTGTTTGATGTTGGGCAGCTAGGTGGCGCAGTGAGTAGAGTGTCGGCCCTGGAGTCAGAAGGACCTGAGTTCAGATGCGGCCTCAGACGCTTAATACACACAAACAAAAACCTAGGCCTGTGACCTTGGGCAAGTTACTTAACCCCAACTGCCCTCCAAAAAGCAAAAAAAAAAATGTGTTTGATGTTATAGGAGACAGGGATCCTTTTGACTCCAGTCATAGCATTAGGCCTTCCGAACACGGTGCCTTGATGAAATTTAAATATGCTGTACCCCAGAGATGGCTGTGAGAAGACCATACCTAAGTGGGATGAGAGAGGCTACCCCAAATCCCTTAACCTGCTGCATTCTCTCCTCCTCTCCTACAGGAAATTGAAGACACCAGAGCCCTCCCTCATTCAGGAGCTTCGGAAAAAGGGAAAGGACCTTTTTGTTGTGACAGAAGCTGTGAAGACCCAGGAAAAGACCATTCTGAAGAGTTCTAGAAATAGGGATGGTGCTGGGCTACTCACCATTCCTGGGGCCTCATGTGTCCAGGTTAGAACTCATACTTTGAATAGATGGGGGCAGGGAATGGGGATGAGTCTTAAATGAAACTTCCCAGGACTGTCTGATGAGGAAGGCCAAACACACACACACACACACACACACACACACACACACACACACACACACACACGATTAGAGGGGAGCCAGCCAGAGTTGAAAAGCTCATGATTTCATCATGCTACTGCCTTGGGTGAGTTAATATGGTGTGAAGTGGGAGTTTAGAATTGAGAGGAAGGTTTGTGTACCTGTTTGGAAGGCCTAATGTTGTGACTGGAGTCAAAAGGACCCAGTCTCCTAGAACATCAAACACATTTAAGAAATGGTTTGGGGGACACCTGCAAATGACTGAGGGTGGATTGTTGTCCTCAGTCACACCTACTTATAACCAACCCAGGTTATAGTTCAAAACCTCTGTGGCTTCCTGCTATTTCTTCTCATACACTCTCTCCCTATTGCAGAGAACTGGAGGCTGATTCCTCTCCAGACTCCACCCAAACTTCTACTGCTCCCTCTCCTATACTCCCTAATCTTGAGATCCCTGCTGTAAGCCTAGCCATCTCTGAGCACTGGATTTGGAGTCAAAGGACCTGAGTCCAAATTCCAGCTGTATGACCTTGGGCAAGTCCCTTCATCTCTCTATGATGGAATTTCCTGAGAATGAGAGTTGGATGAGCTGACCTCTGAGGACCTTCCAGTGCTAGATCTGTGATTCCTGACCTCTTTTCTTCTCTCCCACAGGGTGAGGGTCAAGGTGGTTTGAAATCGCTGAAGACAGTGACTGTCCCAGAGGGCAGTGTACTAGCTTTCCAAGTTGCCAAGTTGATTATCCGAGACCACTGGAGTAAGTTGGATCAGAAGGACTGGGGTGGGGAGAATGGAGAGGTCAGGGAAAATTCCCTATGAGCCACCCTCCTCCAACCACTGTCTGAGGGAGGTGGGGAGGGGAGGGAGCATTACTGTAGTACATGTACTGGTGTTTGGGGAACTCAGCAGCCCAGCTGGCTGGGTAGATGACGTCTGCAAGGACCACCCTGTCTATCTCTGCCCCACAAATATAAACTTAGGTTTGAGGGCTCACTTCTGGGCTGGAGCAGAGGGATGGGAAAAGGATGCTGAGTTTTCCAACTCCCCACAAGAGGGGGCAGGAGAGGCTTTCAGGTACCTTAGTATAGGTGTCCTTTTTCTTCCACTGCTAATTATCCTTCTTTTCCTGGATTACCATAAACTTCATGGCAATTACAGAAAATAGAAACTACAGTACTTATAGTCCCAGAATTTCATGTCTCTTTGATGTGGTTGTTTCTTCCACACATGGTGGTCACATCTTAGCACATGGTCTCCAAGACTTGTCAAGGCCAAAATATCATCCCCTGTGGCCAGCCAGGGAATGAGTCTCTCTGTACTGAGCTAGGCTGGCCCTTAGACAACAAACCTGCACCTCTACCTGAAGCCTTTGTAGCTTACTCTGGCACTTAGTACAGGGTCAGGTACATAGTAGGCCCTTGATATGACCAAACATCTAATTCTTCTGGCATCACTTCATTGCCCAATGAGGCATCCCTTAGGATAACTTCAGGAGAAAACATGTGAGGAAGAAAATTCTAAATAAAACTGTGAAATCCAAGTTATTTACTTTTTTTTTTTGCTTTTTGGAGGGCAATTGGGGTTAAGTGACTTGCCCAAGGTCACACAGCTAGTTTTTTTGTGTTACATGTCTGAGGCTGGATTTGAATTCAGGTCCTCCTGGCTCCAGGGCTGGTGCTCTATTCACTAAGCCACTGAGCCACCCCGAAATCCAAGTTATTTACATTTTTATAAAAAAGTGGAAACGTACAAAATCTTCAGAGTAATTTATTTCCTTCACCTAATCCCCCCAAGTTCTTCTCTGTTCTTATACTCATAAGTTTACAATGATGTCAGTTTTCACAGTTTCAGTCAATCAAGAGACACTTATGAAGCATCTACTATATGCCAGGTCTTATGCTAAGTGCTAAAGAAATACAGTTCCTGCCCTCAAGGAGTTTCCACTCTAATGAGGTATAAAATATGCAAACAGGGGCAACTAAGTGTCTCAATGAATAGATCACTAACCATGGAATCAGGAAGACCTGAGTTCAAATCTGATCTCAGACACATGACACTTATTAGCTGTGTGACCTTGGGCAAGTCAATTAACCTCAAAAAGAAAACCACAGCAGGGGGGAAAATGGTAACAACTTTATATAAAGAACATTGTATAAAGGATAAATGGGAAATAATTAGCAGAATATTGTAATGTGTGTTCTAACCCTTTCAGGTCTGGGTTAGGCCAGAGAGTCATTGAGATCCCTTCCAACTCTCAAATTTTCTGTCTGTGATTTTACTCTCTTTGCTCTGCATCACCTTGAGTTTAAATTCAGCCTCAGATATAAGTTGTAACCTTATAATTATTCACCTACAAATGACCTTAGACAAGTCATTTAACCTCTATGATCTCAGTTTCCTCAGCTGTAAAATTGGGATAATAGCACCTACTTCACAGGCTTCTTCTGAGGATTAAATAAGACAATATTTGTAAAATGCTTAGCACGGTTTCTGGAATCTAGTAGGAGCTTAATAAGTGCTTATTCCCTTCCCCCTCCTTTGCTTCCTGCCCCTCTTTTCCTATTTTTTTAACATTTAACATTTTTTAATTGTTCAAAAAGAATTCCATGATACTAACATGCCCCAATTTATCCCATCATTTCACAATCTCCCTTGAGGCAAAGGTTAGAAATTAGGTAGGAAAAGATAATAAGTTTCTTAAAAGGTAAGGAAAGTCATTTAATCTGTCTCAGTCTGACTCATGAAGTGGTGAGCTCCCCATCACTCAAGGTATTCAAGAAATGACCACGGGTCAAGGAAACCATAGATTCCTGGTCAGGTACAATTAGAACTAGATGCCCTCTGAAATCTCTTTGAAGTAAAACATTTTTCTTTAATATAGTTGTTGGACATGTACAATGTTTCCATGCTGTTAGGAAACTGCTCTGACTCTTTTTGTACAAACTGGCCATTTCTTTCCCCATTTTAATACAACCTCCCTCCATCTAAGTCTTCCTCTGATGTGTCATCAGTGTGTTGTGGTGGCCCTGGGTTCTCAGTGAAAGCTCTGACAGATCATTCTGACCTAGAGAAGTTTTGAGTATGGGTCCCCTATAGGTGCATAACTTCATAACCAGTCTGATTAAATGGGAAGGCTCCTCCTCACTAGCAGGTGGGCCACCTGGGTTGTGGTCCATGATTGTAGAGGGAGTATCCACCCCAATGACATCATGAGTCCTTAAAGCTCTAAGGTAATATCAGCCTTAAGATAAAGCCCTTGGCCTCGGCTTCCTTATTGGTAAAATGATGGGTTGGACGAGGCGGTATCTAAATTTCTCTTCCAACACTAATCATCATCCAGGCAAGGAAATCCCCAGGTCAAATTGGTTTTGAAGCTTTTATGGAATAGAACCAGACAGTTTTCTAAAAGGATACACAGATTCATAGCCCCTCCAATAATGGCACCCTGCCCCTTTTTATTCATAGCTATAACTGCATTGAATTTTATCATCTTTGATCAGTTTTTTCTTTATCTAGAAGTTCTTCTACTCTCAGACAAGGACGAGAAAACCTTCACACCCAAAGGTAAGTGACAAGCTTGGTTGTTTTTCTAGGCCTGTCCAGCATTCCATTCCCTCTGCCCCACTGATGGTGATAGAAAGATGAAGGTCTCAGAGGAATATTGAGTCCCACTTGTTTGTTAGAGTCAAGATGCCAGCCATAACTTGCACTTTTTATATGACTTTAGATTTGTCTAATAGAAAATCTTATCACACACTTAAGTCCTCCCAGCTCTGGGATATGATGGGCAGGTGTTAGCATCCTCCTTTTACAGATGAAGAAGTTCCACTCTTGACTCATGGTCAGCAGAGACCTTGGTTCAAATCCCACCTCCCATATACACACTAGCTGGGTGTTGTGGCCACATTACTGATGGACCCAGCTTCCTCCTCTGTAAAATGGGGATCATAGCTTCTACAGCCCAGACCTCTCAGAGTCCCTTTGAGGATCAAGTGAGATAAATTGTGACAAGTGCTTTGCAAACTTTGAAGCCCTAGATAGCTAGAAGTCAGCTTTTAGGGGCAGCTAGGTGGCTCAGTGAGTAGAGCATCGGCCCCGGAGTCAGAAGGACCTGAGTTTGGATCCGGCCTCAGAAACTTAAGGCACACACAAAAACCTAGCCGTGTGACCTTGGGCAAGTTACTTAACCCCAACTGCCCTCCAAAAGGCAAAAAAAAAAGTCAGCTGTTACTGTTAGGTCTGACACTAACCCAACCAATCATCTAATACACTGGATGGTAAGAGCCATAGGGATGGAAAGAGGTATTCAGAATTTAAGTGACTTACCCAAAGTCGTGCAGCTAGTAGATATTTGCAGCCTTATTTAAACTCAGGATTCCTGCTTCCAGGCCTGGTGCTCTGTCTCCTGCTCTACTTTGCTCTAAGAGAGGACAGATTAGAGATGATGGAGAGAGGGTTGGGGTTCCCCAGGCTTCCATAACATCTCACACCTCAGCCAAAGAGGGTATACACCCAGAGGAGGAGGTTGAGCAGGACAGAAGGGACTGGAGACCATGCCATGGAAAGACAGGCTGAAGGAAGTAGAGATGTTTAGCCGAGAAAAGAGAAGACTTGAGAGCAGCTATCAGGTATTTGAAGGTCTCTTGTAAGCAAGAGGGGTTCATCTCCTTTTGTTGGAGCCCAGGGAGGGGTGGAAATCAGAAAATGGTGGGCCAGTTCTTTGTGAAGACAATCTTCTTTCCCATTAGGTTTGCCAGCAAGGTCAGAAGAAATCTATTCTAACTATTCAAGTTTTCATGACATGTGTGGATATGAAGTGAACACAAAAGTTTTCTGGGAAGATTTGGAAGAGGACACCAACCTAGGTAAGAGCTGTGTGTAAGATATTTCCTAAAAGACTTCATCCAGGTAATGGAGGATTGGAAAAGAGCCAAGATCCGTTGTGTCCTGAGAGCAACCACAGATGGGCAGAGGAGGTCTGTACCCTACTGGGGTGGATCCATGGAGGACGTTTGTAATTGGACAACAATTACATGGTAAAAGGAAGTATAAGTGAGTTGTCATATTCCCCATTGACATGGATATTCACTTTAGGCAACTAGAAAGGCACAGGGCATAGGAAACTGGACCTGAAATCAGAAGACCTAAGTTCAGTCTGGCCTAAGACACATATGAGCTGTGTGACCCTGGGCAGGTCACTTAACTGCAGGCTGCCTCAGTTTCCCCATCTACAAAAGAGATCATAATAACACCTGCCTCCTGGGGTTGTTGTGAGGCTCAAATGAGATAACATTTTGTTAAGTATTTGTAAAGTGCTATGTAAGTGCTAGCTATTATTATTAATCAGTGAAACGTGGCTACAGATGTACAGAAGTATCAAAGAAATCATTGGCGCCTTTATCCAAAGGATTGATAAAGACGCTAAACACAGTGCTCTTTCTTTGGTAAGTGCTGGGTGATTCTCCAACCTTGGTCCTTTTTCTGTAGGAAGGAACAGAACATCACCTAAATTACCTGTGGTTAAGTTTGGGAATTAGGACAAGTGGCTAGCTACCCTACCTTACTGTGAAGGAGTGAGGGCCTAGACCCCTCCCTGGGTCCACAAAAACTGGGTAAAACTCTTGAGGGCAGCAAATATGGACATGCACCTAGGTTGAAGAGGGTACAAAGCAGGGGCCCACTCCAGCAGCCTGCTGAGCCTAAGGCTTCCCAGGCAGGGACCAGGGATGAAGGGCCTGAGAGTTTAGGTGTGACCTTAGCTGTATTGTTTTTTCTAGACTTTGAGCAACTGCAGGCTGAGGTGGAGAAAGAACAACGCCTACTGGCCATGCTGGACAGGAAGCGACAGCAGTCTCTGCTTCAGGCTCTCCTGGGGCTACTCCAGAGTGAGCAGGATATGTTGGACTTAGAAGACATGGTAAGAGAGTCTGGAAGTCAGGGTGACAGAGAATCACAGGATTGGGGTCTGGGGGTCTGGGGTAGAGGAGGACAATAGGGAAGACTAGGGTGGGGACAACACTGTACTTTGAGTTAGAGCACCTGGATTCATATTAGACTGCTTTTTATTGGTTTTTTTGCTTTCTTGGTTTTGGTTTTGGTTTGTTGGTTTTTTTTGCAGGGGGAAAGGCAGGGAAATTGGGGTTAAGTGACTTGCCCAAGGTCATATGGCTAGTAAGTGTTAAGAGTCTGAGGCCTGATTTGAATTCAGGTGCTCCTGACTCCAGGGCCCATGCTCTATTCACTGCACCACCTAGCCACTCCTAGACTATGCTTTTTAACTACCTGTATCACCTTGGGCAAGACAGCAAAGTTCTTTGGGCCTCAGTTTCCTCATCTGTAAAATAAGAGGACTAGACTAGACGAATGCCAAGTGCCTTTCTAATTCTAAATCCTTTGATCCTGCAATTGAGGGACTCCCTATGAAGCTAAGGATTCAGAGGAAGAGGGTGTAGCTGAGAAGGATGGCTGAGGTTCAGGGACCTGGGAACAGGTGCTTTAGTGACTGGTGATTCCTGGGCTGTTTTAGCAAGCTGGGCAATGAACTGAGTCAAGATCCAATTTATAAAATAAGTTAAGGCTTATAATTATGTGGAGGAAAAGAACAGAGTAATATCTGAGTAAAGTACCTTGTGCCAACAGAAACTCCCTGGAACTTATGCAACAAGTAGGTTTTTTTAATGATAATAATCATTTTTATTCTTAATATTAACATTTGGTTACTAAAGTATACAGGGCAGCTAGGTGGTACAGTGAAGAGAATACCCAGCCTAGAGTCAGGAAGACTCACCTTGAATTCAAATCTGGCCTCAGATAGTTACCGATGGTGACCCTGGGCAAATCTCTTGACCTTCTTTGCCTCAGTTTTATCATCTGTAAAATAAGCTGTAGAAGAAAATTGCAAACTACTCCAGTATCTTTGCCAAGAAAACACCAAATGGGGTCACAGAGTCAGACACGATAAATGACTGACCACTTAAAATGTGCTTTGACACACATAATAGAACGAGACTTTTTACATATACATAAAATATCTTCAGGAATACAATCCTCACCATTTATGAAAAATACAAATTAAAAACAGAAACAACTCCTCTAAAACCTAAAAAAGGTGGAAGTTGAAGAAGGGGAAGAGAAGAACATAGAAAACAAACTATTCCTATTTTATTCTTCCCAAACTTCTAACACATTACATGAACCATGGTTTCCAGTGCAACTTGTAAAACCCCAAAACTCAGAATTTTCTTCACTGGTTTGAATTAATTCCACTAAAGGCTGTATTTGGGACGCACAAATACACCAGGTAAGTTTCTAACAAGCCCCAGTGGGAGAGAGTCAGCAGATGCCTTAGCCTTATAGGACTTGGATCTTCAGAGTGGTTTCCAACTCTGCTCCTATGATATAATCAACTTCTTTCCCTAAGAGTCGTCTTGGTCACAAGACAGAAGAAGGTCACTGTGAGAGCTGATAGGACTCTCTGGATTCTGGAGACATTCTCCCAGTAGCCACATAGCCTCAGTACTCGTGTTCAATTTTCCCTTACCAAAGGGTCTTGAATCACAGAATTTCAAGTTAGGGAGAGATGTCAGGGGTTATCTGGTCCAAATTATTATTTTTATTAAATCACATTGCAATTTTAGTGGTTGGTTTCTTTTTAAAACTTCTTTTTTCAATAGTTACTAATTTATTTCTATATGCCACTCATCAGAAAGGAGGAAAGGAAAAAAGGAAAGGAAGGAAGGAAGAAGGAGAGAGAAGGAAAAAAAGAGAAAGAAACTAAATAAAAAAGCAGTGAAGAAAGAGAGAAAAAAAGCTAAGAAACCCTATATCACATAAGCACAGTGAAACAAAAGAAATGTCTCCACTGGTCACATCCAAAAATGCATTTCTCACTCTGCACATTTGTTCATCACTTTTTGTCAGGAGCTAGGCAATGTTCTTCTTTAGCTGTCTTCTGGAATCATGGTTGAGTATTCAGTTGATGGTGTTCTTCAGTCATTCATAAATGTTAGCTTTTATAATATTGATGTTTTGTCTAAATTATTCTTCTAATTCTGTGCTCACTTCACTCTATCATTAGTTCATATGAGGCTTTCTATTTCTTTAAAATCGTTGTTTCCTCATATCCTGCAACACAGTAGTATTCACTTACATTTATATAGTCCTATAACAAAGTTTCTTCAGTCATTCCCTATTCAATTTCAATAAGAGAGTTATCTTAACAAGGAAATACAAAAAGTCTATTCTACATGATGTAAAAGGAAAAATCCTAGACTGGGAAAACTAGACTTGTAATCCCAGTCCTGGCTCCAAGCTGCTGTGTAATCCCCTGAGGCAGGTCATTTCAATTCAGTGATCTTCAGTTTCCTTATTTTGAAAATGGAGATAATAATTGCACCAACTTCACAGGGGTGATTTGAAGCTCAAATATGCAAGCTCTCTGCAGACTTTAGAGCCCTTTTTAAATGTCAGCTATTATTCTTTATATTTTTGGTCCTGGGATATCATCAGTTGAAGGATCTTTTGGCGGGGGACCTCCCCCTTCCAAAGCAATCTAACTCATTAGCTTAGAGTCTTAGAACCCTGCATGGGACACTGAAAGGGTACATTATTTGCCCAGAGTCACACAGCCATCATTATTCATTGACATGTACCAAGGTCTTTCTTCGTGGCTGGCTGTCCACTACACCTTATAGGCTTCCATTATTGAGGTTGTGGTGGTATCAATTATTATTATGATTATTATTACTTTGAAGTAAAAATAAGAAGGGAAGGAATGATAATACTTGATACAACTGCAAAGAACTATTGCTAGTAAAGCATTTGGTAAACCTTGGGAATTATTGTTCCTGTGCTCTCCTTTTTGCAAAAGCCTTACTATCTATAGATACTAGGGACAAATTAGATTTCATTCAATTAAGCAAACATTGAGCAACTGCTGTGTGCAGAGTACTGTATTCAGTGGTAGAAGAGATATAAGAATTAAATAAGAATTAATTTATTGATTAGTAATTTATGAAACAAGAAAAGCTCCTCATGGAGGTTACCATCTAGTGACATATAGATACTATAACTGACCAAACTTGAATAGTTTAAGAAAAAGGATCCAGGAAAAGAGCTGTACATGGATTCTTTCTACTGACACAGAGCTGACACAGTT
The DNA here is from genome assembly GCA_011680675.1 of Gymnobelideus leadbeateri. Lineage (NCBI taxonomy): Eukaryota > Metazoa > Chordata > Mammalia > Diprotodontia > Petauridae > Gymnobelideus > Gymnobelideus leadbeateri. The sequence continues at coordinate 519,355 of WOXC01004134.1, forward strand.
TCATGAGTTGTTGGGGCCCTCAAAATTCTCCAACTGATGCCAAACAGACAGTAATGCTCTCTGAACTTAGCAAGGCTTGTCCTTGGGCAAATGGTACCAGTTGGTCACCAGATCTGTACTCCAAGCTTTTCCATCCTGGTAGGGGCTACTGGACCTGATTCTCTGCTAGCTAAGCTTCAGAAACTATCCTTTATAACCCAGTTAGGTGGCACACTAGATGAAGAAATGGACTTAGAATCAGGAAGACCTGACCAGATCTTGCCTCACACACTCCTGTGTCACCTTGGGCAAGTCATTAATCCCTTCTCACCCTCAGTTTCCTCATCCATAAAATGGTAATAATAATAGCACCTATCTCATAGAGTAATTGTGAGAAATAGATGAGATAAAATTTGCAGAGCACTGTGTAAAATTAAGTGCTAGCTATCAGTTTTATTACAATGAGATCTCAGAAGATGTCAGTGGAGAATACATGATTATTAGTACTTAGATATCCATTGATCCAAGAATCATATCTGACTTCTTGTTCTCTGTTTCTACTACTTTCCTCATTTATATACAATTCCTTCTTTAACAGCACTATGTAGATTTGTGATAAAAGTAGGTATGGACTTCTTTCTTGTCACCTCTGAAAACTTCACTGTTTCCTGTCCCTTCTTATGCGAGATGATTGAGAACCTGCAGCTTTGTTTAATTGTTCTTTGCTTTTAAAGTGGATGGATGCAAAACCCTTACTTGGCATCTCCAAGGGACTAAGGAGGAAGGATGGAGATAGAATTTTATCCCCACATTTCCAAAACACTCTTCTAGTCCAACTGTTTGGTCATTCTTAGGGAGTCATTCAAACCCTTTGGCTCCTCATTCAGTGCACTGGAGCCTCCATATTTTTCTACTTCCACAGCCAACTACACAATAAAACTGGACTTGGCCTATTAATTTCCCATCATTGGTCAGTTCTTTTACTGTTTTCAGTGACACAAAAAGTGCTATGTGAAAATGACTCCATTTGCTCTTGGCAAAATCTATCCTTTATGAAGACCGACATCTGCCAAACAGATGTTCAATTGCTTAGCCATATTTAAAAGCAACTGTTTGACTCCCTTTTGTTCTGCTGAAATGCCTTCCTCCTCTTTTGAGTTATCTTGATTTGCACTTTAAATTTCCATCCACGGTTCACTCCTCCATGCACAGGATCTAAAAATTTATTACTTCGCTTAAAAAGATGGTGCAGTGGAGAATCCTGGACATGGAATCCAAGGACCTAGGGTTAAGCCCTAGCTCTTCCACTAAGTCATTGTGTGCCATCTTTTCTTCTTTGGGCCTCAGTTTCCTCCTTCATACAATTAAGTAGTTGGACTAGATGATCTTTCTGTTCCTTACCAACGTTACTTTTTTACATTTGATCTTTTTATAAGACTCTCATAACATGAAGGAACTAGTACTTGTTAAGGTATTTTGTCACTCTCTTGACTTATAGCTCCTACCTAGGGAAAATATGCTTGGTAACCCTCAAAGATACTGAACCTGACATAACCCATTAAAATCAGGTAATTTTCATTATTGCAGAATAAAAATTTATTAAAATAGATAAAAAAACAAATCCTTGTGTAACAACCTTTGTTTATTACTTCCTCAACTTGTACTCATTTTTGAGAGTTGGCTGCCACCTCAGGTTCTAGGGTTAACCTTCCAGGACTAAACTCCTAACTAGGTAGTTTACAAGCCCCCACTGGTGTGCTTCTCAGTTGTAATCAGCCTGTAGACTTCTTTATCTTATAGCAGAGGCATAGCATAGCATAGCATATGGAATAGCAAGAACACTAGATACAAAACATTCCCCAATTAAACCTTAGGTGCAGTCTCCCACAAATACACAAAGTGTCCATGACAAGATTGGGCTCAAACTTAGAGGACAATGGTAGTAAAGCACATGTAGAATACATAAAATTCCAGGTACCATATGGCCTGTAAGACTTTTTTCACTCTCTAGAATCTTCACATACACATCCCTTGGGTGTAGCATCTCTGATGGGGGAGTTGCTGAGCTGAGTTCTTATGATCTGCTCCTCTCTATAATCTGACTCTCTTCTCTGCTGCCAATGGCCATGCTACTTGAAGGTGCTTCCTCCATTGATGACTATCTCTCTATATCCATGTTGGTCTGAAGTGTTCTAGTAGCTCTCATTCAGTGCTATATAACTTAGAGGGGAGAAGAGGAAATAGCTTGCAGCGGGCTCCTCTGTAGGCAGCGCTGGTTTACAAAAATCTCCAACTCAAATTACTAAAGTCATCCAAAATCTAGCTACTTAAATCCTCAAAGACATACTTTGTTCCCCTCCTAACTCACAGATGCATGTTTACTTTAAAGGGACCAGAATGTAAAGAAGTATCTTTTGCCATTAATTTAACATCTCATAAGTGTAAGTGATTATTCTGGGCTTTCTGTGACAAAATCAACTGAGTAAGGGGTAAGAGATGGCATCAAATGGGATTGATTCACTCCCCCACCCCCAATTTCAGAGATGAGTATACATTCCCAGAGTCACAGTATGGAATAGTTAGCCTCCTCTGAGTTCCCACAAATCCTGTCTTGGTTTTGCTACTTGAGACATGTCATGTTAATGTAATAGGAATATCTTCCCTGTCCATTAATAGGTCTTTGAGCTCTGGCCCAGCTAATAGCTGTGATCACATGGAGCCTGAATCACATGGAGTCTAGGTCACATGGAACTCAGAGTGGGAGGAGCTTACAAAAAGAACAGAGAGGGAGAGAGAAGTGTGAGTGGGCTGAGGGAGGAATTTGCCTAGGGGAACTTGTTTGTGGAGAGGTCTAACCAAAAGAAGGTCCAAAATGTCTGTGCTCCTTGGATTAGTGATGAGTATCTTGCTAAATCTTACTTCCTAGGTATCCTAATAGTGCTGTTCCAAATAAATATTTTGGTTTTGCCTTTGAGGAAGAGAGTTTATTACATTTTGCATATCTACCCTGTAAATATGTATGCAGCTGCTATGGGTATTACATTGGTGTTACAAGAGGTGATCCCTCTTTCTCTCTCTTGCTCTATGGTATAAGTGAATTGACCAGAAGTCCTTTGTTCAGTCACCTTTATGGTAGCCTGGTTCCCCAATCTCGTAAGTTTTCAGGGTAAATCTCTAGAGATTTTTATTATTTCTATGCCTTACTCTCTAGTATAAAAGGAAGAGAAGAATTTCTCAGATCCTTCTCCCCTGGTTTCTACCACAGTCTCCCTGCAGGCCCTTCTCCTTCTTTGCTCTCTTCAGTCTCCCATCAACCAGCTCTACCTGTCACCTTGCATATCCCTTGGGGACAATCTCTTTATTTCCCCAGGGGCTCCAACAGGGAAAGGGAAAAAGAAGGGAAAATATCCCCACGAATATCCATAGGTCTCCTCCTCCCACTTTTCACTTGCTGACTGGGGTGGTAGAACCAAACCCCTCCAGGGTTTGCCCTAGGGCTCAGGATCTCTCCCAGATGTGCTGATCCCAGGTTTCCCCAAGGGAACAGTGTCATTGGGAGGCAGCCTAGGTACAAGCACAAGGGACTGGATTGGACAGGAAGATATCACTCTTATCATTCAGCTTCCTTTACATCTCTCCTCTATAGCTAGAACAGAGTTTGTACACTGGGGTTCCCCCGCAGAAGATGGAGGGTATGACAGATGACATTCTACATAACCTGCAAGATCAGAATGGACAACTTATGCAGAAACTAGCAGGAGCATTCCTCTATCTCCTTGGAGCTCTGAATGGTAAGAAAGATTATTGGGGTGGGGGAGAATGGGAGTAGACTAACACTCAGAAAACAACACCCTTTCACCTCTTATATAAGAGGTACTTGGGATTCTAGAGTAAACTTTTCTTTACACAGCAACAATAACAAAAACACCTTAAATCTTCTGTGCATTTTTATCCTCACATTATCCCTATAAGGAGACACCCCTCCCTTTCAGTGATGGAGAAGCTAAGGTCCATAAGGGGAAGTGACTTACCCAAAGCCATTCACCTACCCAGTGCATTGGCATAGCCCATTTCTGTGATTCCCAGTCAGCCATCTCTCCTTCATATGGCATTGATTGCCTGCAAAAGTCCATCATCAAAGAGAAGAAAGTTGATCTCTCCTCTTAAATCGTTCCTTCCTGTACTCCCCAAGGACAAGAAACATTAGGATCACATCCTAATTGGGGATGGACCACAGCATTCCCCAATTGTTCCCAAACCTTCCTCGCTGACCCAATGTGGTTTCTCATCAGCTCCCATGGATTTAATTAATATCTCTATGAAGATAACTATCAGATCTGTGTGTCTAGTCCTAGTGTCTCCCTTGAGCTCCAATCCCCATCACCAACTTCCTATTAGACCTCTTGAACTGGATATCCCATAGATATCTCAAACTCAGTAAGTCAAAATCTAAATTCCTCTTCCTCCTAAAACCACCCCTTCTTCCTAATTTTACCATTTCTCTTAAGGACACCACGCTCATTCTAGTTGTCTAGGTTTGTAACTTTGTTTTCACCCTTCAGTCTTCCCTCTCCTTCCCCCATATTAAATCACTTTGCAAATCCAGTAGATTCTACCTCCACAACATCTTGTATCTGTCCCCTTCTGACAACATTTCACATTCACTACTTTCTCACCACTGAGGCATTATCTTAGTTCAAGTCATCATGACATCTTACCTGAACCACCTGAATACAAATCTAATTTCTATCACTTGCCTCAGGTTTCTCACCTTTCCATTCCACCCTACACACAGCTTCCAATGTGATCTTCCTAAAACACAGGTCTGACCATGTCATTCCCTACTCAATAAATCCCATTGGCTCCCTATAAGATCAAATACAAAGTCCCCTGTTTTGACATTTAAAGCTCTTCACAGCCTAGCTCCATCTTACTTTTCAACCCTTATTACACATTACTCTCCTTTACACACTCTACAATCCAGCCAAACTGGCCTTCTTACTGTTCTTCACACATTTCACTTCATCTCTCATCTCTGTTTTTGTGTTGACACAACTAATGACTAAACAACAAAAATCTCAAATGAGCCCTCACAATAGCAAGGTAATCATTTTTCCTCTTCCCTAGCTTGCTCTTTCGTTTCCCACAGTGGCTATCCCAAAGCATCCCTTCTCTCTTCCAACCCTCCACACAATCTCCTACTCCCTCTATCTCTGCAAAGGACCATTCCTTTTGCTTCACTAAGAAATTAGGGACAATTGGGGAGGCTAGGTGGCGCAGTGAGTAGAGCATCGGCCCTGGAGTCAAAAGGACCTGAGTTCGGATTCGGCCTCAGACACAATGCACACACAATCAAAAACCTAGCTGTGTGACCTTGGGCAAGTTACTTAACCCCAATTGCCCTCCAAAAAGGCAAAAAAAAAAAAGGAAAGAAAGAAAAAAAGAAATTAGGGACAATTTTCCAATGTTCTCTTCTCCTCTATTCTACATCTCAAGACCACTTGTCATCATTCACCATTCTTTCCTGCTTTTCTCCATTCTCTGATAAAGAATAAGCCCTTCTCTTCAGCAGGGTTGGCCTATAAGCTTGTGGATAATATGCCTTCCTGTCTCTTCTTGGAGAATGTACTTCCTTATTTCTGGTCTTCAATATCTCTTTATCTATCTAGATTCCTTCCCTTCTACATATAAGCACAGATCTGCCCCATTTCTTGAAATCCCCACCATTTCCATCCTGCTATAAGCCTGTATCTCTCTTCCATCATAGCCAAACAGCTTAAAAAAGCTGTCTCCATACATGGCCTTCACTTTCTCAATCCCTTGCGATCTGGCTTCTACCTTCATCATTCACCTGAAATGGTTGTCCAAAGTTACCAATGGTCTCTTAATTGCCTAGTCTAATGACGTTTCTCAGATCTCATCCTTCTAAACCTCTGAAGCATGAAAATAGTGACCACTATCTCATCCTTCATCCACTGTCCTCTCTGAGTTTTCATGAAATTGCTGTCTTGTTTCTTTGCTACCTATCTAGGAACTCTGCAGTCACTTTTACTAGTGACTTTTACATCAAGCACCAAATCCTATCCATGGATATACTCCACCATTCTGGCTTTGGCCCTCTTCTCTCTGTATACTCTCACTCAGTGATTTCATCACCTACTATGGTTCATCTCTATGCTGATGAGTCCTATATCCCTATAACCAATGCTAGCCTAGAATTTTATACTGGATAGTCAAATAGATAATGCTTATTTTGTGCCAGGCAGTCTCCTAAACCCTGAGGAAGCAAAAAGAAGCAGAAGACAGTCCCTGCCCTCAAGGAGGTCACAATCTACTGGGAGAAACAAGCAAAGAAAAACAAGCCATAATTAATAGCATTTTAATTAAGAGGGGTTTAGAAAGGTATCAGGTAGAAGATGGGGATTTTGGTTTGAACTTCAAGGGAGACAGAGAAGGCAGTTGGTGGAGACCAGGAAAGGTGGCATTCCAAGGATGAGGGAAGGCCAGAGAAAATACCCAGAGGCAAGGAGGCCATTTTTTTTTAAAGCAATTGGGGTTAAGTAACTTGCTCAAGGTTACACGGCTAGTCATTATTTATGTGTGGGTGCTCATTTTCTGAGGCCGGATTTGATCTCGGGTCATCCCAACTCCGAGGCCGGCACTCTTACTCACTGCGCCACCTAGCCGCCCAAGGAGGCCATTTTCACTATATCAAAGAGTACTAAAAGGCAGGGAATACGGTATAAAAAGACTGGAAAGGCAAGGGAGGTAGGTTGTAAAGGCTTTGAATGCCAAAGAGATCGTTTTAAATTTGATCCTGGGGGTGATAGGGAGCCACTGGAATTTATTGAGCAGGAAGGTGACAGGAGGTCACTGCTGAATGGAGGCTGGTTCAAGTGGGGAGACATTTAGGTAGACAAACTCCCCATCAGGATATTGCAGGAGTCCAAGAGTGAGAAGATGAGAGACTGTATTGAAGTGGGGGCAGTATCAGAAGAAAGGACAGGAGATATCTGGGGGGTTGTAAAGGTGATATCATATGGATATCAGAAATTTAATGATAACTCAAACATAGAATTCAGTGTTTTTCTCTCCAAACCCATCCCTCTTCCTAACTTTGCTACTGTTTTTAAGGATACCATCATCCTTCTAGAATCCAGGCTCAAACCCTGAAAACCATCTTCCACTCTTCCCTCATCCTTATCTACTATATCTAAGCAGCTGTCAAGTCTTGTTAATCCTCCCTCTCTGCTATCTATCCCCTTCTCACTATCCCACATAGCCCTCATCACTATCCTCTTAACTGATTCTCCTTCATCAGGTCTCTCCCCTAATACATCCTCCCTATGAATGCCAAAGTAATTTCCCTAGAAATCAGGTATAACTATATCATTCCTTGCAAAAAAGGTTCCAGTGCCTCCACTGACACCACCACCACCACCACCATCATCATCATCATATAGTACCTACTATGTGCCAGGCACCTTCCAAATATTATCTCTCATTTGATCCTCATCACAACACTGGGCAATTGTTGTTTATCTTTCCTGTTCAATGAAGACAATGACATTAGGAAGGTGATGCCATGACTTGCAAGTGAATTGGATTTAAGTGAAGGAGGGCTGTGCAAAGTCTCCAGCTTCACTCTCCCCTCCAAAGCCATCTGAGTCAACCAGCAAGATATAGATCAAGACAACTGGAGATGGTCTTAGATTCAGTGTGAGATTTTGGCCTTTTTTTAAGCTAAGGTCTTTCTTTCCCAGATCGAAGTTTGACTGAGGCATTCAGTGATTAAGGATAAGTAAGACATGAGGCAAAAAAAATGGCCTCTTTTACCTCTCAAAAGAAAAGGAAATCAATCTGGGAGGGGAAGACCCTCAAGGTTTCTTGCCAAAAGAGAAACAATTGCTATTTGTGCTCTGAGCTCTTGAGAATCCAAATCATGACCAAGTGAGACTTAGGCTAGGATCTATTGCTGGCCAATCGATGAGAGCCAGAGTGATTTCAGTTGAAGATATTGTCCTTAAAAAAGAAATATAGTTCATAAATCCTAAGATATCTTTTGAAGTTTCCACAATCAAAATTTGTATTCCTTTGGGGAGAATATGTGCAGGTAAGGGTATGATTCTCCAAACGGACATAGGGAGAGAAGGGGGGAAAGCAAGGAAGGAAGGACGGAAAGAAGGGAGGGAGTGGAGGGACTGGGTTGCCCAACTGGAGCTGGCCAGTTAAGTCCCCAGTGGGACTACTACTCATATATTGTTGATTGTTCTTTGTCCTTCATTCTTGAAGAGGACCATGACATAAGGAAGGCGAAGTCATGACTTGCAGTAAATTGGATTTAAGTGAGGCAGGGATTTGCAAAGTCACTAACCTCACTATCTCCTTCAAAGTCACCTGGATCCAGTGGCAAGATATAGCTCAGGACCACTGGAGATGTCCCTAGATGCAGTGGGAGACCTTGGCCTCATTGAGCTAAGTTCTATCTCAGATCTAGGTTTGACTGAGGCAATGCCCATTTTGTGATTAAAACTAGGTTAGAAGAGAGGCAAAGGATGACTTCTTTTACCCTGTCCAAATAGAAAAAAGATCAGTCTATGAGGTGAAGACCCTCAGGGTTTCTGACCAAAACAGAAACATTTGCGATTTACAATCACTTTAAGCTATCTGGGACCAAACAATGAACAAGAGAGGCTCTGACTGGAACCTACTGGTGGCCAATGAAAGCCATACGGATTTTAGTTTAAGGAATGGTCCTTAAGAAAGAAATCTAGGGGCGACTAAGTGGCACAGTGAATAAGAGTGCCAGCCCCGGAGTTGGGAGGACCCAGGATCCGATCCAGCCTCAGAAAATGAGCACCCACACGTAAATAATGACTGGCCGTGTAACCTTGAGCAAGTTACTTAACCCTAATTGCTTTAAGAAAAGAGAAAAAGAAATAAATCTAGCCCATAAACCTCTCTTTTGAGATTTCAGAGATCAAAATTTATATTCCTTAGGACAGAGCACCCACAGGGAAGGGTATGATTCCATAAGTGGACATGAGGAGAGGAGGAAGTGAAAGAAGGTGGGAAGGAAGGAGGGACAACGGAGGAAGGAAGGAACCTTGAGGGGTAGTTGCTATTGCTAACCCCATTTTACAATTGAGGAAACTGAGACAAAAAGTCAAGTAACTTATCCAAGACCACATGGTTAGTAAGTGACTGAGGTTGGATTTGAACTCAGCTCTTCCTGACTCCAGGTCTAGTGTTCTATGCGCTGTACCTTCTAGGTGCCCTTTGAACTCCTCTTTAAGCATTTTAAAACTTTCTGAAACCTGCCTTCAGTTGACTTTTCCAGGCTGATTATACTTTATTGCTCTTTCTCACTCTGCATTCTTGCTGTTTCTTGGATACAGCTTTTCTTCTCCTGTTCTGTGCCTTTGCAAAGCTTAGAAAGCACCTACTTCCTCACCTTCTCTCCTTGGACTCCCTAGCTTCCTTCAAAGTTGAGAGCCAGTGCCACCTCCTGCATGAGGCCTTCCCCGATTCCCCGTAACTGTTTGTCTCCCTGAAAATGACTTTGTATTTACCATCTATGCCCTCTGTATGTAGACTTGCCTAAGTGTGTGCCCTCAAGTACATACTCATACAACAGAAGCTACTTGAGAGCATAGACCATTGCCTTGTCTTTCTATCTCCAGCACCTAGCAAAGTCTAGGCCTTACTAAGGCATTTAAGAATGACTTGACTGATTGATTAATTACTCTCCAGGCCTGAATGAACAACAACATCAGCTCCTGATCCAGTTGCTAGAGAAAAAGGAAAAGATTCTGTGCCAGGAGGTAGAACTGGTAAGAAAAGCCAATTCCTTCCCAGTAGCCTTGGAATGGGCAGTCTAGAGAAGAATCAGAAATGGGGGAGGGAGCAATCTAGAAGGGAGAGTTTCAGTCCTGTGGATGACCTGCCCCTTCCTCTGCCCTGCTGCCCAGAATTCAATGGGATGACTTCTGACCTCAGAGTTTCTTGCCCGTTATGCAGCTGCCTCAGGGGTACAGTCTAGCAGTTCTCTCAGGAGCCTGGTTTCTCAGGGGTTTTCTCAGAACAACTGGAAAGTATTTTGTGCCCTTCTCCAGAGACCCTGGGTTCAGTCTGATCCTATTTCCCATAGGTGAAGGAAATTCTGAAGAAGAACTTTAATCAGACCAAGAAGAGGCCTTTCTCCCTTCCTTCAGAGCTGCTGTCCATTGTCCAAGGCCAGAATGAGAACTTGACCCTCACACGTGACTTGTTGGATGAATGTGGTCTGTGGTTCTCAGGAGATGAACCCCAATTTACCTGGAACCCCAGTGCTCTGCACTCACTCTGTGCACTGTATGGGAGTCTGGTGATTCTGCAGGCTCTCACTGACACCTACAGTCCTAACACCCATTCTCCCCACCCCTTTAGTACCTCTTCCCCCTATGTCAGCCCCAGATCTAGTAAATTAGGGGACAGCCCTATTTCACATAACAGGATCACAAAATTTTTGTGTTGGTCCCTCCCCTGCTGCTGTACCCAAAAGGAACCCCCACTGTGACATATTACACAAGTTGTCATCCAGCCTCTCATTTAAGACCCCACCTCTCAAGGCAACTCATTCTCCCTTTGGACAGTTTTTGTTATTGGAAGCTTTTCTTAACATCAAGCCTTAATCTACCTGTTTGCATCCTCTGTCCACTGCTCCTAGTTCTTCCCTTTCAGCTCAGCAGAACAAGTCCATTCTCTTCTCTGAAGCCCTTATATTCTACACAGCCAGCAGGTCATCCCTGTGTTTTTTCACATCCACAGTTCCTTGAATTGGTCCTTATGTGACTTGGACTCAAGGCCTTTTACCCTTGTGATTGCTCTCCTCTGGATGTTGCCCAGATTATCAGTGCTCTTAAACTGTGGTGCTCAGACCAGATGAAATGTGACCAGGGCTGAGGTGGAACTATTACTTGTCTCTTCCTGGAAGCCATACCTCTATTGCTGCAGCCCAAGATGGCCTCAGCTTTTTTGTTGTCACATCATAGTACCAACTCACTCAGCTTATGGTCCATTTAAAATCCTAAATCAGTGTTTAGACACACTGCTGTATAACCCTGTCATGATATCTCATGGAGTCATTAGCTTCTATATGGCCAACTCTAATTTTTACATTCTTTTCTTCAGTATGGTTTTGTACCCTTTTTTCCCAAGCTCTTAATTTGACTTTTTGCATCTTTCTTTCCATAATTCTTGCTTCTTTTCCCATTTTTTCTGCTACTGTTCTCATTTTGTTTTTAAAATTACTTTTTAGCTCTTAAAAAAAACTTTTAGGAATTCTTGTCAGACCTATGATCAGGTTGCATTTTCTTTGAGGCTTTCTTGTAGATATTTTCAAGTCATTCTCTTCTGCATTTGTGTAGAGATTCCCTGTCTTCATAATAGCTCTTTATGGTGGCATTCTTTTTTTACTTTGCTCATTCCATAAGACTGTAAGTTCCTTGAGGGCAGAGCCTGTCTCTTTTAGTTTCTCCATTTGCTTAAAATAGTGCCTGTCACATAGCAGGTCCTTAATAAATGTTGATTATTTAATAAATGCAAGATGATTTGACTTGACTAGTGACTCCCACCTCTTTTAATTCCAAGATTTGTTTGCATGCAGGGATAATAAATCATATGTGCATATAGCCTATCTTCTTAGAATGCAAACTCTGAGGGCAGGGATGGCTTCAGTTTTATCTTTGTATCCCAAATACTTAGCACAGGGTTTGGAACATAAGTATATAATAAATGCTACTAATTGACTGTTAACATGCCTGGGCCTCAGTTTCTTCATCTGTAAAATGCAGGAGTGGACTATACTTCTAGGTTTCCTTCTAGCTCCACATCTAGGATCCTTATGTTTCAAATAATATAATTTTCTCAGCAGCATAGAGGACTTGGAAGAAATACTCTCCAGACAAGAATTCCTAGTTTCTTCTTCAATTACAAAGGGGTGAGTTAGACCATATAATTCTGCATTTCATAGAACACTAATGTCACTGGGGACATGCATAACTAGAAAAAGAAATAGACAAATCATACATGACAAGGACAAAAATTGAGCCCTGGCATTAGAGTGGCAGCATATGAAAAGAGGGAAAGAAAAAGGACCTTTAGCACCTGGAATGGGTCCATTATGGAACATTAACCAAAGAACATGAACAAGAAATCTAGTGGGTAAATGATATATATTACCCAGATTATTAATCACTGAGTTAGTCTTTGTGTATGTTTGCGTGTGTGTGTGCATGTGTTTACCAGAGTTGGAATTTCATTAGTGTATGTAGATCATAACCAAATTGATGACTAACAAGAGATCGAGAACATTATAAAATTCAAAATGGATAATTTTAATTTTATTTACATTAAATTTAAAAGGTTTTACACAAACAAAACCAATACAACCAAGATTACCCCAGAGGTTGCTGGGCTAGGAAATGGGAGAGAGGAACTCAAAGCAAAAGGCACCTAGGGAAAGAAGGAAAATCTGGGGAGAATCGTTTTGAAATTGAGTAAAGTTACTGCTCTCAGTTATTGATTAGTCTGAATTCTAATCCTAAATTGGTTTCTAACAAATTAAGTGATGTTAAGTGTCATGTCCATGTCTGGTCTGTGTGTGTGTGTGTGTGTGTGTGTGTGAAATGTTTCATATTTGTAGTGGAAAATATGAGAGATAGCAAAGGTAAAGGAAGATGAGAAACTTTTGGAAGCTGGTTCTGAAAAAACCTGGTCAGAGGTGGGCCAATTAGCAGAACAAAGGCAGTTAAGAAGGGTAAACTGAGTCTTTGATAGGGTTGATTAGACCCTAAAAGTTAGAAAAATCAGTTTGTCTTATGTTTGTCTTAAAATCAGTGAATCTGATCTCAAGCATTGTGTTTTGAAATGCTAAATTAAAGGGATATCCTGTCTGATAATAGAATTATTTTGGGGGTTTCAGTGTTCTGTTTCTCAGCAGGAGGCTGAGAGAGACAGAGAGAGACAGAGAGAGACAGAGAGAGAGAGAGAGAGAGAGAGAGAGAGAGAGAGAGAAAGAAAGAGATTTTGGAACATCTTAGGTGACAATATTTGAACCCCAATAAGGGCCAAAGTCTGAATTAATCAATCAGGCTGCTTTGTTTTAATAGATAATATAAATGGATATCCTCCTTTAACCAAACTTTCAGATCAACATAGGTGACTATAAGATTAAGAATATCATACTTGTCTAAGTGTTGTTATAATTAGATAATGTTTAAAGAAGAATGGTTTGTGGTCTATTTTGTAAATGCTTTAGAAAAGCATAACTTGATCAGAAGTTGGAATTGTTTTAAAAATTGATTATTTAATGTATTTATGTATGTATTAGAGCCTGTTACTAATTCCTTAGTGATGCCCTGGTGGAGGAATTAATAATAGATTAATTTAGCCCTGGTGGAGGAATTAATAATAGATTAATTTAAAGTATAAGAAACTGGGTTCTAATATGAGTTTCTTGAACATGACAATTGGCCACCATTCCAGTTTTGATTTTCTAAGAATGATAGGGATATAAGGCTTAGGGATGGTAATTTAAAATTGTTCCATGATCACTTTTGTAGGAGAAGGACATAGGAAAGCAGATTCTTACAGGAGAATGAAGAGGTACTGAGATGTGTTGTTGAAGATGGCCACAGACAACAAGAAGCAGAGGATGGCCAGATGTGAATTCATCCCTGGGGGGTATTGTGGGGGAGCCTAGTCAAAGGCTGCCAGGAACCTTGAGCCCCAGAGAGATAGGAAGAAAAAAGTTTGGAACTCAAAATCTTATCAATGTGATGTTGGAAACATCCTTTATATGTAATTGGAAAAGAATAAAATACTATTGAAAAAGAAAATAAAAGAAAAATCATGTGAGTGTTTCTTTGAGAATAGAGGGCTCTGCTAAAAGGGATTATCAGTAAGCTCCCAATCAAGCCCCAGCTACAGGGGCTCTGTTGAGTAACCCAGGGGCTGGCCCCCTGGAAGAATGACTATGACTAGCTAAAGCTTGCCTATAAACATGGCTGACTTCTGGGAAATGGGAACCTGGGGAATCCTCAGGTAGCCCTGGGCCTGGCTCAAGAAGTCAGAGGCTGGCCAGGGTACCACTATGCCTGAGGACAAAGGGAGGCAAGATCTGCATTGGGAGAGATGCCTCAGTACAACATGGGGAAAGTCCATGGGCCCCATTGAGGAAATCTGTAGAGCCAATACAATATTTACAGCACTCACGATCACAATAAAGACCGTGACTCTAAATATCGCATGATCGTTTGATCACAAAATATACCAAACTCTCCAGATAGAGGATAGAACTAAAGCATTTATTTAGACACCAGAAAACCTAACCCAAAACCAGTAAGCTGATTCCATCACAGTACCAAAGGTATTCAGAAGCCATAATAATGCTGAGAGTCACAGCATCTTTTAGTCTTCCCACAAACCAACACAAGATCAATATTTACTCACAAACCTCTCCAGCTCCTTGCCTGAATATCCTTTCTCTCCTACTGTCTGGCTAGCTCTGACTAGCTTCCTGTGGGCTCTACTGTACCCTTCAGCAAACTCCTCCCACAACAGGCTCCATGTGACTACATTCAGCCTATCAGGAGGCAGAGTTTATCTTCACTGCAAGGAAGCTTCCTGTGGGCTCTGCTTCCCTTCACCAAACTCCTCCCACCACAGACTCCATGTGACCACATTCAGCCTATCAGGGGGCAGAGTTTACTTTCAAAGCAGAGGAGGTCTTCAAATTCTCCCCTAGATCTATTAAAGGGCAGGAAAGATCCTCAAATTCCCATTCTCATTACAAAAGCCCAGGACTGAGAAGACTGAGAAGTTCAGAACTTTCTTCATTCCAGGCAAATCCTGCCCTGGGAGAACAGAAGTGACCCTGGGAGAGGTCTGCTTCCTACTTCCCACTTCCCACTTCCCACTTCCCACTTCCCACTTCCCACTTCCCACTTCCCACTTTCCACTTCCTCCTGGTGGTCTTGAAGGGTGGTCAGCTCTACTGAAAGAAGCTATTCACCAGAGACACTAAATTTTCTCCCTGTGGATAATCTAAGGACAGTGCACTATCTTTGCTGAAAGAGCCTCCCCAGTTGTGGTTAGTGATAGTGAACCTGAGAGTTCATTGGTAGAGGGAACTTCCTGGCTGAAAGAACTCCCTCTTCCCATGAAAGTTAGTGCCTTCTCTTTGTGAGAAACACACTCACTCTGAACAAAGAACACTAGTTGTGAAGTCAGGAAAGTTCTCATGTTATTTTAGTCAGTTTTTCTACATTCCTAGTGGATGGAGCCCTCTTAAATGGAGAGAACATTTGCTCAGATCTGATTAGAACCAGTCACCTCTGTCCTAGGTTCTGCTATCACTCAAAGCTGGGAAGAGTACTTTTTAATCCTGTGGAAACAGAATGCATCCTATTTTTTTCTCACAATCCCCCCTCTTTTCTTTTATTCAAATTTTGTTTCCACATCTTTAATATTCCTTTACTCTCTTTCTCATATTAATTCTCCCCCTTATCCATATCTTATATGTTATATCTATCCCCTTTAAGAAGGAAGGGGGAGAGGCCTATAGACAGGCACACAGACAAACCAAAGGGCCAGTCCCCTCAATAAACAAAGATACAGAGACCCAAAGGAAAACAACAATGAACAATTGTCCCTTTAAGATTAAGAAATCTTGTTGCACAGCTGTTTGGTGGGGAAGCATCATCCAATGAAGCCTTCTAGTACTTGCTCCAGACATCTTCAGCATCTTGTCAGAAAGCTGTTTTCTTGCAGAAACTCACTATCTTATGTCCATTCTCCTACAAAAGTGCTATCCTTATAAAATCAAAATTGGGGGGTGGCTACGTGGCCAGTGAATAGAGCACCAGCCCTGGAGTCAGGAGGACCTGAGTTCAAATCCAGCCTTAGACACTTAAGACAAAAACTAGCCTTGGGCAAGTCACTTAATCCCAATTGCCCTGCCTTCCCCCGTCCAAAAATCTAAAAAAAATCAAAACTGGAACTTTGGCCAATTGTCCATTATTCATTCCCCCATCAGGAGGATGAAATTCCACTAAGGAATTAATAACAGTCTCCAATACATACACAAATACATTGAGTAACCAATTTTAACACAGTATATATCAAGTCATAAAACTATTCCAACTTCTGGTCATGTTATGCTTCTAAAAAGCATTTATAAGATAGATCACAAACCATTCTTCTTTTAACATTAACCAATTCTAACAAAACTGAGACAAATATATTAACTAAGTAAACAGAATATCTTGATTTCACAAGCCCTTAGCCTAATTGTCTCCTTACTATCACTGAGAATAAAGGACCCTGTCTCATACAGGAGTGTATACTAGTAACAGATGTAAAGGATAAATAGTTGCTATTATTTGGGCTAAGATTCTAAGCCTAATAGCTCAATCAAAGGCACTAGCATGACAATATCCAAATATGCCGGAGATGGCCATGAGTGAGGTCATAACTGAGGGGGATGGGAGAGGGAATCCCAAGCCCCTTACCGGCTGCCTTCTCTCCTCTTCTCCTACAGGAAATTGAAGACACCAGAGCCCTCTATCATTCAGCAGCTTAGGAAAAGGGAGAGAACCTGTATGTTGTGACAGAAGCTGTGAAGACCCAGAAAGAGGCCATTGTGAAGAGTTCCAAGAATGGGGAAGGCTTTGGGAAGATCTCCATTCCTGTAATCTCATGTGTCCAAGTTAGAACTCATACTTTGGATAGATGGGGGTGGGGAGGAGGAAGGTCCAGATGCCCCAGCATCCCTTGATCTTCCAGCTTTAGCCTCATAACAAGAGAAATACCCAGCAGGCAGCTAGAGACCTGGACTAGGCCTAAAGACTCTGCAGGTCCATGCACCTTTCCTGTGTCCTGTCTGGTGCACATCCATTAAAAAAAGCAAGTCCTGCTGTGGGTAACTAGTGCTTAATCAGTTCTCAGACATTTTCAGGAGTGTGAATGTTTATCAAACAACACATAATCCAAGAGTATTTTAACTGGGGTTTGGAATCCAGTAGGACAAGTGGGGAAGCTGTTCCTCAGGGCTCCAAGAACCTCCTTTAAATTTGATGAGACCTCCCAGGACTATCTGATGAGTAGACCCAAACACATACACACATACACACACACACACACACACACACACACACACACACACAGAGTAGACTGTTGTCCTCAGTCACACCTACATATGACAAGGCCCAACCCAGGTTGTACCTCCCCACCATTTCTTTTCATTCCCTCCCCACTGTAGAGAAATGGCAGTTGACTCCTCCCCAGACTCCATCCCGATTTCTGCTCCTCTCTCTCCTCCACTCCTAGTCTTGATATCCCTGCTGTAAGCCTAGCCATCTCTGAGCACTGAATTTTAAGTCAAAGGACCTGAGCCCAGATTCTAGCTGTGTGACCTTGGGCAAGTCCCTTCATCTCTCTGAGATGGGATTTCCTGAGAATGAGAGGGTTGGATGAGCTGATCTCAGAGGATGCTTCCAGTGCCAGATCTGTGATTCCTGTCCTCTTTCCTTCTCTCTTCAGGATGAGGGTCAGGGTGGCTTGAACATAGTGAAGACAGTAACTGTCCCTGAGGGCAGTCAGTATTTGCTTTCCAAGTTGCCAAGTTGATTATCCAGGACCACTGGGATAAGATGAATCAGAAGGACTTGGAAGAGAATGAAGAGGCTGAGGAAAATTCCCCATAAACCACCCTCCTCCTACCAAGGGCTGAGGAAGGTGGAGAAGGGGAGGGGGTATTACTGTAGTATATCTCTTGGTGTTTGGGGAACATCTGCAGAGACCACCCCATTCCTCTCTGCCCCACACGTACACTCTTAGGTGGGTGGGCTCACTTCTGTGCTAGAGCACAGGGATGGGAAAAGGAGGCTAGTCTTCTCCTCACTGAGTTTTCCAACTATCCAGGAGAAGGGGCACCAGAGAATAGGTATCCTTTTTCCTTTTCCTTCTTCCCCTTCTAGTCAACCTTCTTTTTCTGGATTATCATAAACTTCATACCAACTACAGAAAATAAAAACTACAGTAGTTAAAGTACTAGGGTCTCCCATCTCCTTGATAGAACTGTTCCTTCCACAGATGGTGGTCACATCTTAACACATGGTCTCCAAAACTTGTCCTGGTCAAAGATTCGTTTCCCTTGTGGCCAGCCACAGGGTGAGTCTCTCTGCACTGAGATAGGCTGGCCCTTAGATAACAGCCCTAGTCCTCTATTTGAGGCTTTTTAGCTTATTCTAGTGCTTAGCACAGGGTCTGGTCCATAGAAGGTCCCTGATAAACTTTTATTGAGTGTTCAAGCAATCAATAGTTAAACCAGTATGACCAAACATCTCTTCTCCTGGCATCACTTCAAGATCCCCATTACCCAGAGACAACCCTCAATATAACTTCAGGAAACAACATGTGAGGAAGAAAATTCTAAATAAAACTGTGAGATCCAAATCATTTATGTTTTTATAATGGGTAGAAACAAGTACAAAATCTTCACAGTAATTAATTTCCTGCCACCCCTCCCCCCAGGCTCTTTCCTGTTCTTATATTCATTAGCTTCTAATGATGTCAGTTTTCATAGACTGATATTCAGTCAGTCAATAGACATTTAGGAAGCACCTACTATGTGCCAGGTATTAAGTGCTAAGGTTATAAAAAGAGGCAAAAGACAGTTCCTGCCTCAAGGAGGTTATACTCTAATGGGGACTAAAACATGGAAACAAGGGCATCTAGCTGGTGAAGTGGATGGAACAGCAGCTTTGTAATCAGGAGGACCTGAGTTCAAATCTGGTCTCAGATGCTGGACACTTACTAGCTGTGTGACCTTGGGCAAGTCATTTAACCCCATTGCTTTGCTCCCCACAAAAAACAAACAAATAAAAAATACCCCTGCAAGCAACTATAAACAAAACAAGCTACATAAAGGATGAATGGGAACAATTAACAGAGTATTCTTTTTTTTTTTTTTAAAGCAATTGGGGTTAAGTAACTTGCTCAAGGTTACACGGCTCGTCATTGTTTATGTGTGGGTACTCATTTTCTGAGGCCGGTTTCAATCCCGGGTCATCCCAACTCCGAGGCCGGCGCTCTTACTCACTGCGCCACCTAGCCACCCCTAACAGAGTATTCTAATGTGTTAAGTGTGCTCTAACCCTTTCAGGTGTGGGTTAGGCAAGATAGTCATTGAGATCCCTTCCAGCTCTCAAATTTTGTGTCTGTGACTTTGCTCTCTTTGCTCTGCATCACCTTGAGTTTAGATCCAGCCTCAGAGACAAGGTGTGATTTTACAAGTAACCACCTACAAGTGACCTCAGGCAAATCATGTAATGCCTGTGGACCTCAGTTTCCTCAGCTGTAAAGTGGGGATAATAGCACCTACTTCAGAGAGTTCTTGTGATAATTAAATGAGATAATATTGGGAAAATGCTTAGCACAATGGCTCCCTCCTCTGCTTCCTTCCCCTCTTTCCACATTTGTTTGTATTCTTCATATTTATCATTTTAATTGCTCAAAAGTATTCCATAACATTGACAAGCTCCAATCTATTCCACCACTTCACAATCTCCCTTGACGCAATGGGTAGAAATTAGGCAGAGTAGATATTTTTCTTTAATTCAGTAGCTGGACATGTACATTGTTTTCATGTATTTTTATGAAGAACTCTAACTCTTTTTGTAGAGATTGATCTTTTCTTTCCTGTCTTAATTACAACCTTCCTCCATCTAAGTCTTCCTCTGATGTGTCATCAGTGTGTTGTGACATCCCTGGGTTCTCAGTGAAGGATCTGACAGATCACTCTGAGCTAGAAAAGTTTTGAGTGCAGCACCCAAGTATGTCTGCCACTTAAGAACCAGTCTGATTAAATGTGGAGGCTCCTCATCACCAGCAGGTTGGCCACCCAGGTTGTGGTCCATGATTATAGAGGGATTGTCTACCCCAGTGAAATCATGGGTCCTTAAAGCACTAAGGTGTTATCAACTTTAAGATAAAGTCCTCAGCCTTGGTTTCCTTATCAGTAAAATGGGGGGGGGGGGGTTGGATTAGTTGATATCTAAATTTCTCTTCCAAAACTAATGATCCTGGCAGTGAAATCCCTAGGCCAATAAGTATCATTGGTTTTGCAGATTTTTTAAGAAGGCTACACTGACTTATAATCCCTCTAGTAATGTGCCTTTTCCTCTAAAGCTGCAACTGCTTTGAATTTTGTCATCTTTAATCATTTTTTCTTTACCTAGAAGTTTTTCTACTTCCAGACAAGGACCAGAAAACCTTCGAACCCAAAAGTAAGGGACAAGTTTGGTTGTCTTTCTAGCCCCCTGGCCTAGTGAGCCCTTGACAGCCCACCCAGGGTCCAGAGTCCAGGAAGCTCCTCAAAGAGACTCTCAGTTTCCTAGAATGAGAAACTTCTCTCCCCAGTTTTGATTCAGCCCAGGGTTCAGGCTAGGTGAGTCACAAAGAGAACTAAGTATCCTTTCCCTCTATGTAGGAGGGAGGAGACAGAACTAAAGAGATAATAATAAGGAAATAGAGTGGCTAGAGAGCCAACCTCCAAATCCAAAACTGGGCTCCAGTCTAGCCTCTGACATGGACTGGTTGTGTGATCCTGTACAAAATGCATCATTTCACAGGGTCCCAGCAAGTCTCTGTGCCTATGAGCTGCTAAGGATTGTAGATCTGCACTGGCAGAGGGAGCTTCTTCATTGGCCATTCTTAATATCAGTGAAATCACCGGAACCAAAATATATACAGGGTATCCCCAAAGGCCTTTGGTTGTTGTTCTGTTATTTCAGCCTTGGCCAAAGCTTTTTTTTAAAATTTCTTTTGTTTTTAAGATGAACTTTTCATAATCACTTTTCTCAACCTGTTAAGTCATACAGTTACAAAGTGGTTAGAAAAAAAACATGAAATTTTTGTGATTTTATTTTCTATTAAAAATGGGGGAGATGGAGAATTCTTTCACTATATAAATAGTATGTTGTACTTCAGTGGGACTCCAGACAAAAAGGCCTTCTCCAAATAACCCCAAAGAAGTGAACTTGTCCAAAGCCAAACCAAATCACCAGATTTGATCCAGTTTTGTGTCAAGGGCCACTTTGTTAGGCTTTATTATATTCAGAATGTGAAGTCTCTAAATAAAGAGAAAACACCATGACTTCCAGAGAACAAATCACTGTTGGACAAATCTTTGTGATTCAGTTTGAGGTTTTCTCAGCAAAGATGCTGGAATGGTTTGCCATTTCCTTCCCTAGCTCATTTTTACTGAAGAGGAAACTGAGGTAAACAAGCTGTAATAGCAACCACACTGGCACACCCAGGATGGTGGCTAGCACAGGTTCTTTAATCTGCCTTACTAGGAAAGATGGCTTTTTAGGGGTCAACAATCTTCTTTAATTACATTCATTAGTTCAGGGGAAAAGTCAGCACCCTGACTGTCAGAGAAAATATAAGCAGAAAAATTAGACAAACAGACAGGACTCTGGCTGAATGAAAGCAATATTGCTATGAACTTTACATACTCCAGAGAGCCTTTACATCTGAACATTGGGGAAGCATGGGGAGAGGGAGACCAAAGTCTGAACATACAGCTATTCAGAGTCTTGACCAGGGAATCACAAGGTCCTTCTCAGAAGCAAACGCCCAAAACAAAATATCAACTCAGAGTACATATGAACTTCTCAGAGTCAGAAGCCATCACAACCCTCATGACTTAGTGCCTAATTGGAAATTAGCAAGAAGGGGTGGGGGGAATGGAACCAAGATGGCAGAGTAGAAACAGGACTTTCTTGCAGCTCCCACATCCACCTCCTCCAATTCATGTGAAAAATTACCCTAAACAAACTTTGTAGCTACAGAACACACAAAATGACAGAGAGAAGCTAACTTCCTGCTGAAGACAGTCCAGCAGGCTGGCAGGAAGGGGCCAACAAAGGGTTCTGGGAGCCGAGCCCAGCCCCACATGATCCGGAGGTCTTAGCCTCTGGGCAGGCACAACCAGCCTCCAGGTAGAGCAACTTCATATCACCAGCAGCTGTGACAGTCTCCAGAATTATCAACCCATAGATGCTAAGGAAAAAGTGAGAGGTCAGTGCAGTTTGGACTTGGCGTCCAGGAATGTGGCCCAGGCTTTGCCCCCTGGAGGGAGAAGTGGCTGAGGCATGGCGGCTGTGCAGATGCCACATGGCTGCTTCAGAGCTCCTGGCCTGCAGATTGTAGGGAGACCAAGTGACCAGTCAGAGGGGTAATTCCTCTTGCTTTAACCTGCTTGGATCTGGATCACTTTCTAGGGTCCTGGGGTATTCAACCAGTTTGCCAGGGCCAGTGGAGGCTTCAGAGAGGGCACCCAGATAATAGCTCTGGCATTTGGGACAAAGCTCCCCTCTCTGGTAGCAGAGTTCTACTGTGGCAAGTAATTGAATGGCAACATGAGCAAGCAAAGGAAGCAAAGCAAGCAGAGCAATCCAACTTTACACTCCTATTTTGGGGACAAGAAGGATCAAAGCATGGAAGAGGAGTAAGACAGCAAAGTCAGAATTCCTGCACCAAAAGCTTCCAAGAAAAATTATGAGCTGGTTACAGGCCACAGAGGAGCTTAAGAAGGATTTTGAAAACCAAATAAGAGAAGTGGAAGAAAATTTGGGAAGAAAAATTAGAATGATGCAAGAAAATTATGAAATGAGTGTCAACAACATGACTGAAGAAAATAACACCTTAAAAAAATAGATTAACTCAAATGGCAAAAGATCAAAAAGCCAATGAGGAGAAGATTGCCTTAAAAAGCCAAATTTGCCAGATGGAAAAAGAATCTCAAAAGCTCATTGAAGAAAATCATTCCTTCAGAATTAGACTGGAGCAAATGGAAGCTAGTGACTTTATGAGAAATCAAGATTAAACAGATACAAACAAATGAAAAAATAGAAGGCAATGTGAAATATCTCATTGAAAAACACTGACCTGGAAAATAGATCCAGGAGAGATAATTTAAAAATTATTGGACTTCCTGAAAGCTGTGATCAAAAAAAGAACCTAGAAATCATCCTCCAAGAAATTCTCAAGGAAAACTGCCCTGATGTTTTAGAAGCAGAGGGCAAAACAGAGGTTGAAAGAATCTACCAATCACCTCCTGAAAAAGATCACCCCCTTCCCAAAACTCCTAGGAATTTTATAGCCAGGTTCTGGAGTTCCCTGATCAAGCAGAAAATACTACAAGCAGCTAGGAAGAAACAATTTTAATATTGTGGAAACACAATCAGGATAACATAGGATCTGGCAGCTTCTACACTGAGGGATCAAAGGGCTTGGAATATGATATTCTGGAGGACAAAGGAGCTGGGATTAAAACCAAGAATTACCTACCCAGCAAAACTAAGTATCATGTTTCAGGGGAAAATATGGTCATTCAGTGAAATAGAGGACTTTCAAGCATTTTTGATGAAAAAACCAGAGTTGAATAGAAAATTTGACATTCAATTACAAGAAGCAAGAGAAGCATGAGAAGGTAAAGAGGGAAAAGAAATCATAAGGAACTTATCAAAGTTGAACTATTTACATTCCTACATGGAAAAATGATCATTGTAACTTGTAAGGGCCCTTTAAGACTTTACCCTAATTCTGAGAACTCATGGAGAACTCAGGCAAATGAAAGTGCAACTCAGGCTAGGTCAAGAGGCACCTGAGCATGTGTTTCTGCCCCCCCTCCCCGCCCTCCCACCCCACCCCCAGTGAACCAACACAGGTTCAAGGATTACGGGTATTGAGCACAAGCTGCTAACAGGGGAGCACTCCCCTCCCGTTAGGAGCCTGTTGCTGATGCACATGGGGGAACAGAGTCGGGGAAAGGGAATAAAAGGGGGAGGTGAGGTGAACAGGGGAGGTGAGGAAAAGGGGAAGAGAGGAGGTTGTGAATGAGGAAAAGAATAAACAACAAGGCTATATGCTACACCTTGGTGTGGGACTCCTTTATCTATTCAGGAGGAGCAAACATTCCCAAAGGTCATGGGGGCAACCGGAGTTCATTGAGGTGACCGGGGTTCATGGAGGCAACCAGAGTCTTAGAGGTGACTGGAAAGGAAATCTCCAAGGGGTTCATGGAGGAGACCTGGGGGTCATGGGGGCGAATAGAGTCATAGAGGCGACTGGAGAGTTATGTATAAGTGCCAGCCCGGTATGGCAGGATCCGTACAGTAACTTATGAAACTTTTCTCAGTAAGAGAATAATTGAACGGAATATAAATGTATAGTGGATACTATACATATATATGTATACATACATATATATGCATATATAGGAGGGTATATGGGAGTATAAATACATATGTGAGTGTGTGTATATATGTGTACAGACATACACAGACAGAGGGCACAGGACTAATTGAATAGGAAGCGATGATACTTAAAAGGTGAAATTAAGAGGTAAGAGAGGAATATAATGAGAAGAGATGAGGAGAGACATAATGGGGTAAATTATCTCATATAGAAGAGGCAAGGGAAAACTGTTACAATGGAGGGGAAGAACAGAAAGGAAAAAGGGAATGAGTCAACCTTACTCTCATTGAATTAGGCTTAGGGACAGAATGACATGCACATTAAATAGGGTATCTCACCCTACAGGAGTGTAGGGGGGAAGGGGATTAGAGGGGGGATGATGGAAGGGATGGCAGGCTGGGGGGGAGGGAAGTTGGAAACACACACTTTTGAAAAGGGACAGGATCAAAGTAGAGAATAGAACAAGTTGGGGGTGGGATAGGATGGAGGGAAATATAGTCAGTCTTTCACAATATATCCACTATGGAAATGTTTTGCATAGCTACACATTTATAACTTATATTTAATTGCTTATCTTCCCAGTAAGGGTGGGTGATGAGGGAGGAAGGGAAATAATCTGGAATTCAAAGATTTAAAATCAAATGTTTAAAAATAGATATTATTATAATAATTATTATTATTATTTTATTATTTTGCATGCAACTGGGAAATAAGATATACAGGCACTGGTGCATAGAGATCCATCTTGCCCTACTGGAAAGTCGGAGGGGGCATGGGGGAAGATATAGGAGAGAGAAGATTAGGGGAGGGGACATTCAGTGGGATAGCTGTTTTGTGGTGGTGGGTAGGGGAAAAATGGGGAGAAAATTTGTAACTCAAAATCTTGTGGAAATGTAAACTAAAAATAAACATAAAATTTAATTCAAAAAATGAAATTAAAATTAAAATAAAGAAATTAGCAAAAGGTATGAAAGCCTTCTTACAAAAGCAAGCTTCCCCTAAGCAAGCTTCCTTAATGGTCTCCACTTGAGGCTTATTAATGGGAGAGGAAGATCTTACTGACCCATTAACATTATACAAGGTTAAAAGATCAGTCATCAAAAGCCTTAGTGCAGTTTAAAGCTTTAGTAGCCTTTGAGACATCTACTTTGTGCATAGATGTATGTTTTTATACATATATATGTACACACACGTATGTAAAATATATGTGTGCGTAGATGGAAATGAGCCTCTAAGTGGCACAGTGGATAGAGTGCTGGGTCTAGAGTCAGGAACACCTGAGGTCAAATTCAGCCTTGGATATTTACTAGCTGTGTGACCCTAGGCAAGTCATTCAAGTCTGTTTGCCTCAGTTTCCCCATCTGTGATGTGAGCAGAAGAAGGAAATACCAAACCACTCCAGTATCTCTGTCAAGGAAATCCCAAATGGGGTCATGAAGGGTCAGAAACACCTGAAAACACAACTCAACAAAAATGTGTGCATACACAAATTACTTTAAGGTTTGTAAAATACTGTTTGTACATTATCTAATTTATTTGTTTGTTTTTAAAGCAATTGGGGTTAAGTAACTTGCTCAAGGTTACACGGCTAGTCATTATTTATGTGTGGGTGCTCATTTTCTGAGGCTGGATTTGATTCCGGGTCATCCTAACTCCGAGGCCGGCACTCTTACTCACTGCGCCACCTAGCCACCCCATACATTATCTAATTTGAACCTTAAAATTACCCTGTGCAATATGGAGTCCAGATGTTGTTGATGACCTATAATCATAGCTGGGCTCCCTGTCTCCTGTCCAGCATCCCATTCCCTATGCCCCACTGATGGTGATAGAAACATGAAGGTCTTAGAGGAATATTGAGTCCTCCTTGTTTTCTCTGGTAGCTTTCCTCTGCCTAAATGAGATGTGAGCCATAACTTACATATTTTATAGTACTTTAGATTTGTCTAATTGAAAATCTCACACTGCCCTTGAATCCTCTGGGCTCTTCAGGGGTGAGATGGGCAGGGTGTATGGTCATATGAGTACATATGTGAATGTGTGTATATATGTTTACAGTTATACATGGATAGAGGGCATAGGTTGAATTTGTTGGGAAGGGATGATACTTAAGGGGTGAAATTATGAGGTGAGAGAGGAAAGTGGCAAGAGGAGATGGGGAGAGAAAGGGTAGGGTAAACTATCTCATGTAGAAGAAGCAAGGGGAAGTGGTTGCAAGGGAGGGGGAGAATAGGAAGGCAAAAAGGCAAAACCACATTCTCATTGAATTTGGTTCAGGGAGAGAATGACATACATACTAAATGGGATATCTCAACCTGCAGCAGAATAGGGGGAAGGGGGATGAGAGGAGGGATGATGGATGGGAGGGCATCCTTGGGGGGAGGGGAGGTTGGAAGTACCCACTATAGAAGAGGGACAGGATCAAGTAGGGAATGGACCAGGTAGGGGGGTGGGATGGGTGGGAGGGAATTATAAGCAGCCTTGTCCAATATATCTACTATGGTAATGTTTTGCATAGCTAGACGTGTACAACATATACTGAATTACTTATCTTCCCAGAGGGAATGGGTAACAAGGGAGGAAGGGAATGGATCTGAAATTCAAGGTCTTAAAATTAAATGTTTCAAATATATATATATATATATATATATATATATATATATATACATACATATATATTTAAAAAAAAGATGCTAAACACATTGTCCTTTCTCTGGGAAGTGCTGGGTGAGTCTCCAACCCTGTCTGCTTTTTCTGTAGGAAGTAAGGTACAGAACATCACTAAACTTAGCTGTAGTTGACTTTGGGATTAGGACAAGTGGCTAGCTACCCTTCTTTACTGTGAGGGAGTGACGGCCCAGATCCCTCCCCAAATCCACAAAAACTGGGTAAAACTCTTGAGGGCAGTGAATATAGATGTGTACCTAGGTTAAAGAGGGTACAAAGCAAGGGTCCAATCCAGCATACTGCTGAGTCTAAGCTTCCCAGTCCGGGACCAGGGATGAAGGGCCTGAGAGTTCAGGTGTGACCCCAACCTTAGCTCTAGACTTTGAGCAACCGCAGGCTGAGGTGGAGAAAGAACAACACCTACTGACCATGCTGGACAGGAAGTGACAGCAGTCTCTGCTTTGGGCTGTCCTGGGGTTCCTCCAGAGTGAGCAGGATATGCTGGACTTAGAAGACATGGTGAGAGAGTTTGGAAGTCAGGGTGACAGACAATCACAGGATTGGGGGCTGGAGGGCTGGGGTAGGGGAGGACAGAAGGAAAGACCAAGGTGGGGACAACATGGATTTTGAGTTAGAACACCTGGTTTCATATCAGACTGTACTTTTTTACCACTTGTGCCATCTGGGTGAAGTCGACACAGGTGTCTGGGTCTCAATTTCCTCATCTGTAACATGAGGGGACAGGACTAGATGAATACCAAGGACCTTTCTAATTCTAGATCCTATCATCCCGCAAGTTAAAGGACACCCTAAGAAGCATCCACTGGTGTGCTTCCCACTTATAATCAGCCAATAGGCTCAATCATTTTACCATGGTTTTCACAACACCTTGTAAAACCCCAAAACTCAGAATTTTTTTCACTGGTTTGTAATAATTCTACTAAAGACTACATTGGTGAACCACAAATAAACCAAGTAAGTTTCTAACAAATCCCTCTGGGAGACTCTGCCTTAGCATTATAGGACTTCTGTCTTCTGAGAGGCTTCCAGCTCTGCTCTTAAAACATCCTCAACTTATTTCTCCAAGAGTCCTCTTGGTCACAAGGCAAAAGGACGTGATCAGAACTAATAGGGTTCTTTGGATCCTGGGGACATCCCTTATCAAAAGGTCCTGAATCACAGAATTTCAAGGTAGGAAGTGACCTCAGAGGTCATCTGGTGCAAATTATTAATTTGATTAGATCACATTGCAACTTTGTCAGTTGCTTTCTTTATAAAACTTATTTTTTTCAGTCGGTAAGCATTCATTTCTTTGTCCCACTCATCTCCTCATACCTACAAAAGAGAAAGAACAGAAAAAAGGAAGAAAGGAGGAAGGGAAAGGAAGGAAGGAAGAAGGGAAGGAGAGAGAAGAAAGAGAAAGAACTAAGAAACCCTGTATCACAGGCTGAAACAAAACAAATGTCTACATTGGCCACATCCAAAAATAATTTCTCATTCTGCACACTGGTCCATCACTCATTGTCAGGAGCTAGGCAATGTTCTTTATTAGTCTTCTGGAAGCAGGATTAAGCATTTAGTTGACAGTTCTTTAGGCTTTCATAAATGTTAGGTTTTATTGATGTTATCACATAAATAGTTCTGATTCTTCTCATTTCATTCTGTATCAGTTTATATGAGCTTTCCCATCTCTTTAAAATTGTTTTTTCCTCATTTCCTGCAGCACAGTAGTATTCCATCACATTTAAACAGTTGGATAGCATGGTTTCTTCAGTCCTTCCTTAACTGAGTTCACTAAGAGAGTTATGTTAACAAAGAAATTTTAAAAGTCTCTTTTGCTTAGTGTAAAGGGGAAAGATCCTAGATGGGGAAAACTGGGTTTGTGCTCCCAGCCCTGGCACCAAGGGGCTGTGTGATCCCCCAGGTAAGTCATTTCCATTCAATGATCCTCAATTCCCTCACTCAGGAAATGGAGATAATGCTAGCACCTGCTGCCCTGGGATGTTTTGAGGCTCAAATATGATCATTTTGTGAAGGTCTCTTGGTCCTGGGATATCATCAATAGAAGGAGGACCTTTCAGAAGGGGACCTCCCCCTTCCAATGCAAATCAGTTCATCGTCTTAGAACCCTGCATGGGATACTGAGAGGGTACGTGATTTACCCAGCGTCACACAGCCAGTATTATTCATCTTCACTTGTCCCCAGGTCGCCCTGCTGAGTCTGGCTATACAGCCTCTCATTATTATTGGTGGTGATGGTATTAATAATTATTATTACTTGATAGTAATAATAATAATGAAAGGGGTGGTAATATTTAAACTACCAACCTCACAGGATTGTTTCCAGGAAAGCCTTTGGTAAACCCTGGGAACTAGTGTTCCTTTGCTTTTCTATTTATAAAAGCCTTATCTATAAATAATTGGACAAGTTAGATTTTAATCTAATGTAATATTTCCTTTGAGCAATCTCACCAGACAAGCTGTGCCCTCAGGTCTAGGGGTTACCCTGGGAGTCTACACTCCTCAAATTATAGGCTGTCCTCCGTCCCCTCCAGCTGAGCCTTAAGAGTCAGACAGTAGACACAATTACTTCAAAACAAAGCAATTAAGATAATATAAAGAAAACAGTAGCTACAAAACATCCCTCCTCCATAAACCCGTGGAACATCCTCCCCCAAATAGGCCTGGTGTCAGTGGGAGGAGTAAGCAAGAATTTAAAGTACTATAAGTGTAAGGTGCACATGTAGGAAACACATCACCATTTATAAAAATAACCCCCATTTATAGAGCCCTTTAACATTTGCAAAGCCCTTGATCTCTTTTGATCCTCAAAATATCCATTGGAGGTAGTTCTGATTACAGATCTCCATTTTACAGATGGGAAAACGTTGGCAGACAGAAGTTAGGAAGCTTGCCTAGGGTCATAATCTGTATCTGAGGCTGGATTTGAACACAGGGCTTTCTGACTCATTCTTTCCCAGAAATGACCTGCATCTCCTTTCTGATTTCTTCAAGTGAACTCAATGCTTCCCTTCATTTTTGTTTCTCCTTTTTCTTAGAGGGGGGCCCTCTGGATATCTGAATTATCTGTGTCTGAGCCCCTTTGTGCTATTATTTGTCTTAAACTTAGACCTAATTCGATTAAGTGAATATTTATTAAGCAATTGCTATGTGCAGAGTATTGTACTCAGTGATTGAAGAGATACAAAAATTAAATAAGACTTAACTACTTAATTGATGATTAATAATGAAATGAGGAAATCTCCTCATGGAGCTACCATCTAGTGACACACAAATACTGTGACTGATAAAACTTGATTAGTTAAAAAAAAAAAGATCCTTAAGAAGAACTATACTTGGATTCTTTCTACTGACACAGAGCTCAGAACCTTGACTCCCTAGTAGACAGTTTCATGGTTTGTTGGGGACCCCAAAATTCTTCAACTGTTGCCAAACAGATGATGATGCCCTCTGAACTTGACTAGACTTGTCCTTGGGTAAAAGGCACCAGTTGGTCATCAGGCCTACACTTCCCAACCTGGTAGTGAAAAATAGACTGGATTCTCTGCTAGCTAAGCCTCAGAAGCTTTCCTCTCTAACCCAGCTAGATGGCTCAGTAGATAGAGAGATGGACTTGGAGTTAGGAAGATCTGAGTTCAGATCTTGTCTCATATAATCCTGGGTGACCTTGGGCAAGTCATTTCTCTTTCTCAACCCCAGTTTCCTCATTTGTAAGATGGAGATAATAAAAATAGCCCCTATTTCATAGGGTGATTTTGAGGAACAGATGAGATAATATTTGTAAAGTACTTTGCAAAACTTTAAGTGCTAGTTGTCACTGTTATTACAGTGAGATCTCAGAAGATGTCAGTGGAGAATACATGACTAGTAGTACTTAAATCTCCAATAATCCAGGTGTCATATGTGATTCCTTTTTCTCTATTTCTGCTACTTTAATAATTTATTTACAATTCCTCCTTCTTTAACAACACAACAGAGGTTTGTGATAAGAGTAGATATGGGCTTCTTTCTCCCTCACCTCTGAAAGCTTCCTTGGTTTTCCTGTCCCTTCTTCTGGAAGATAATTGAGGACCTATAGCTTTGTTTAATTGTCCTTTGTCTTTAAAGTGGATGGATGTGAATCCCTTACTTAGGGTCTCTTGTGAACTAAGGAGGAGGAATAGAAATAGAAACACTCTTCTAGTTCAGCTTTTTGTCAGTCTTAGGAAGCCACCTAAACCCTTTGGCTCCTCATTCAGTGAGTTCAACCTCTGTATTCTTATCCTTCCAAAGTCAACTCCACAATAAATGGACTTGTCAGTGCTTGGCCTATTAATTTGCCCTCATTGGTCAGTCCTTTCATTTGTTTGTTGACACAAAAAGTGATAAGTCAAAATGACACCATTTGCTTGGCAAATCTTGGCAAAATCTACTTTTCTGAAGACTGACATCTTCCAAATATATGTTCAGTTGTTTAGCAGCATCCAAAAGCAACTGTTTGACTCACTTTTTTTCTGGTGAAATGCCTTCCTTTTCTATTGAATTATCTTGATTTCCACTTTAAATTTCCATCCACAGTTCACTCTTCTATGCACAGGATCTAGAAAAGTATTGCTTCATTTGATAGGATGGTGCAGAGGAGGGTCCTGGATCTGGATATGGAATCCAAGGACCTAGGGTTAGCCCTAGCTCTTCCACTAGGTCACTATGTGCTATCTTTTCTTCTTTGTGCCTCAGTTCCCTCCTTTGTTAAACAATGGTTAAGTGGTTAAGCTGAGTTCCTAGGGTTTGCCCCCCTAACATAATCTGACTCTCTTCTCTGCTGCTGAGGGCCATGAACCTTGAAGTTCCTTCATCCCTTGGGTGACCATCTCTTTATATCCATGTTGGTCTGAAGTGTTCTAGTAGCTCCTATTCAGTGCTATATAACTTGGAGGGGAGGAGAGAAAATACCTTGTTCACACCTGCAGGGGACTCCTCCATAGGCAGCTCCCTGTTTGCAAAAGTCTCCAACTCAAACTGCTAAAATCTTCTAAAACATAGCATAAAGTCTCAAAGACATAGTTTGTTTCCATCCTGACTCAATCAGAGATCTGTTTGCACTTTAAAGGGACCAGAGTGTAAAGAGACATCTTTTACCATTAGTTTAACATCTCATTAACATGAGTGATTGTTCTGGGTCTTCTGTGACAAAATCAACTGAGTTAGGATAAGAGGTGACCTGAAACCATATTCTTCTCCCTCCAGTTTCAGAGATGAGTATACATTCCCAGAGCCACAGTTTGGAATAGTTAGCCTCCTCTGAGGTCCACAAATCCTGTCTTGGTCCTGCTACTTGAAAGGTGATCTCTTTCTGTCTCTGTCTCTGTCTATCTCTCTGTCTCTCTCTGACTCTCCTACTTTGTGGTATAAGTCAGTTCACCAGTAATCCTTTGTTCAGTCACCCTTTCAAATGGTCCCCTAATTTCAAAGTTTTCTATCCAAGCCAGGGTAAGTCTCTAGAATTTTTCAATCTCTGGCTGCTTTGCTCTCTAGTATAAAAAGAAGGAAAAAAAAATCTCCAAGGGTTTGGCTTCCCTGGTTTATACCACTATCTCCCTACAGGCCCTTCCCCATCATTCTCTCTTCAGGCTCCCATTAACCAGCTCTACATATCACCATGGATTTTCCTTGGGGACAATCTTTTTTATTTTTCCCAAGGGATCAAAGAGGGAAAGGGAAGAGAAAGAGAAAATATCCTCATACTGTCTACAAATGAATCCATGAGTCTCCTTCTCCCACTTTTCACTTACTGAAATAGACACTCGGACAGAATCACCAGGCCAAGACCATCAGTAATCGAATTCAGGAAGCGTTTATTAGCTGGCCAGCGGCAGTCCTAGGGACAAAGTCCCAGGAGCTGCCCTGAACCCCAGTAGACACACAGTTTAAATAGTCCAAAAGCCACCATCGTATCAGGGGCAGGCTGGTCAGGCAGGATATGGGGCGGGGGCACTCTTAGATAGCGCAGGTTGTTCAATGACTGAAGGGAGGATTCTTGGGTTTGGTCGGATGAGATAAGAGTGGGCTGGGGCACACTGGGTTAAAGATGTTTGATAACCTAGCGGAATGGAGGATTCTTGGGTTTACAAGAATTCAGGATACAAAGATGGGCCCCTCGTAAGCCAGTGAAATGTCAAGGCATACTACTTCATTACTGAGTGGGTTGGTAGAATCAAACCCTTCCAGGGTTTGCCCTGGGGCTTAGGATCTCTCCCATATGTATTGACTCCAGATTTTAGGGCAGGGCAAACCTGGCTACTAGCCCAAGGGGCTGGTTTGGGCAGGAAGAGATCATTCACTATTCAGCTTCCTCTTTATCTCTCCTCCAAAGCTAGAACAGAGTTTGTACACTAGGGAACTCCCACAGAAGGTGGAGGGCATGACAGACAGCATCCTAAGTAACCTGTAAAACCAGAATGGACAACTCCTGGAGGAACTAGTAGGGGCATTCCTCTATCTTCTTGCAGCTCTGAATGGTAAGAAGGATTATAGGAACAGAGAGTGGGGGTGGATGGGGGAAGTAGACCCTGGGACATGAACATTCAGGAAACAATACCCTTTAAGTTCCTGCATAAGAGGTGCTCAGGATTTTAAATTAAGCTTTTCTTAAAAAAAAAAAACCCACCTCAAATCTTCTGTGTATTTTCATCCTCACATTATCCCTATGAGGTAGAAAGCAGACAGGTAATCACCTCCCTCTTTTGTTGATGGAGAAACAAAGGCCCAGAAGGGGAAGTGACTTGCCCAAACCCAAGCATCTCCACACTGCATTAGCATAGCCTATTTCTGTGATTCCCAGCCAGCCATCTTCCCTTCATGTAGCATTGACTCTCCTAGGAAAGTCCATCATCAATGAGAAGAAAGTTGCTCTCTCCTCTTAAATTCTTCCTTCCTGTACTCCTCAGGGACAGGAAACATCAGGACAACATCCTGATTGGGGATGGACTATGGTATTCCCCAATAGATCTCAGCTCTTCCTCATTGACCCTACATAGATCCTCAGATTCAATTAACACCTGTATGAAGATAACTGTTAGATCTGTATATCTAGTCCTAGTCTCTCCCCTGAGCTCCCATCCCCCTTTACTAACTTCCTATTGGATAGCTTAAACTGGATATCCCATTAACATCTCAAACTCAATAAGTCAAAATCTGAGCTCCCCTTTCACCATATCCCCACCTCCCCTTCCTAATTTCCGTTTTTCTCAAGGACAACTCTACCTTTCCAGTTATCTAGGTTTGTAACCTTGGTGTCACCCCTGAGTCTTCCCTCTCCTTCCCCCATATTAAACCCGTCATTATGTGTAGTAGATTCTACCTCCACAACATATTGCATCCATCCCCTTCTCACAACATCTCACATCCACTCCTTTCTCACCACTGAGTCACCATCTTAGTTCAAGCTTTCACTTCCTCTCACCTAAACCACCTGAATACCATCTAATTGCTATCTCTGCCTCCTATGTCTCACCTTTCCATTCTATCCTATACACAACTTCTAAAGTGATGTTCCTAAAGTAAAGGTCTAACCATGTCAATCCCTACTCAGTAAATTCCATTGACTTCCTATGACTTCTAAATTCAAATACAAAGTTCTCTGTTTGACATTCAAAGCTCTTCACAGTCTAGCTCCACCTTACCTTTCAACCCTTATTACACATTACTTACCTTTACACACTCCACAATCTAGCCAAACTGGCCTTCTTACTATTCTTCATACCTATCATTCCATCTCTCATCTCTCTGTTTTTATGTTGGCTCTTCCCCATCTTTGGAAGTCACCCCCTCCACACATTTACTTCGTAGAATCGTTAGTGTCCTCCAAGAATAAGTTCAAAGACCATGTTCTATATGAAGCTATTCTTGATCCTCACAGTTGGTAGAACCTTCCCCCAAAACATGACCATTTATCCCCATTCCAGTCCTTTCTAATACTTATATAGCTTGCACATACCTATAGATGTGGGTATTGTCTTTCCTCCACCAACCCCAATCAGTATGTGAGTTCCTTTAAGTCAGGTATTGTTTTGTTTTTGTCTTCATATCCTTAGCATCTAGCAGAGTTCCTGCAGCAGTCATTGATTAATGTGTGCTTATTGATTGATACTCTGTGTTCTCCCCTACCACTGTCTCTTTAATGCCTGGAGTTTGAGCTATTCTGGAGGATTTCATGGAGTCCACTATAATTTATATTATTTACTTTCAAACGAGAGGCAGCTAAGTGGCTCAATAGATAGAGTGCTGGACCTGGAGTCAAGAAGGTCTGAGTTCAAATCCAGTCTCAGACCCTCATTAGCTAAGTCATCCTGTCATTTAGTCTCTGTTTGCCTTAATCCACTGGAGAAGAAAATGGCAAAGCACTCCAATCTCTTTGCCAAGAAAACCCCATATGGTGTCACGAAGAGTTAGAGATGATATTTTTGTGGGGGGTTTTTGAGGGGTGAAGGCAAGGCAATTAGGGTTAAGTGACTTGCCCCAGGTCACACATCCAGTAAGTGTGTCAAGTGTCTGAGGCCAGATTTGAACTCAGGTACTCCTGACTCCAGAGCCTATATTCTATTTACTGTGCCACCTAGCCACCCTGAGTTGGAGATGATTAAATGATTACACAATAAAAATCTTAAATGGGCCCTCACTGTTGCAAGGCAATCCCTTTACCCGCAGAGCCAAAAGATAGTCTTGTTTGTTAAGCAAGGAGACCAGTGTCACTGATCAAAGAGTACTAAGGGGCAGGGAATAAGGTATAAGAAGACTGGAAATGCAGGGGAGAAGACTGGTCGTGAAGGGCTTTGAATGCCAAAGAGGATTTTATATTTGGTCCTGGTGGTGATGAGGAGCCACTGGAGTTTATTGAGCAGGGAGGGGACAGCTGAATGGAGGTCATTGCTGAAAGGAGAATGGATTGGAATGGGGAGAGATTTGAGGCAGGGAGACCCACCAGCAGCTTTTCCAGGAATCCAAGAGTGAGAGGATGAGAGTCTAAAATGGTGGCAGTATCAGAGTAGAGGACATTGGATATTTGACAGGTATTGTAAAGGTGATATCACATGAACATCAGAAATTCATGATAATCCAAACAGAGAATTCAAGGTCTTTCTCTGCAAACCCATCTCTCTTCCTAACTTTGCTATTTTTTTTTTTAGGGATACCACCATCCTTCTAGAATCCAGGTTCAAAACCTGAAAACTATCCTCCACTTTTCCCTCACCCTTATCTACCTTATCTAAGCAGTTGTCAAGTCTTGTTAACTCTTCTTCTCTACTATCATCCCTTTCTCACTGCTCCCAAAGCCACCACCCTTGTGTAGACCCTCATCACTATTACAATAGCCTCTTAATTGTTTTTAATTGTTTTTTATACATCAAGTCTCTCCCCATGAATGCCAAAGTAATTTTCTTAAAAAGCAGGTCTGACTATGTCATGCCCCTGAAAAAAAAAGTTTGCAATGGCTCCATTCTCATCATCATCAGGAGCAGCAGAAGAAGCAGCAGCATCAATATTGTCATTACTTATATAGCATTCACATAGCACCTACTATTGCCAGGCACTTTACAAATATTATCTCATTTGACCCGCACAATGACCCTGGGAGGTTGCAGTTTCTCCTTTGTTTTCAAAGAGAACCATGACATCAGAAAGGTGATGTCATGACTTGCAGTGAATCGGACTTAAGTGAAGCAAGGCTATACTAAGTCACCAGCCTCATTATCTACTCCAGAGCCATCTGGTCCATTTCAGTGGGAAGATATAGCTCAGGACCACTGTAGATGACCCTGGAAAAAGTGGGACACCTTGGCCTTATTAAGATAAGGTTTTTCCCAAGCTGACTGAGACAATGACCACTCAGCGATTAAGGCTAGGTAAGAAATGAGACAGAGAATGGCCTCTTTTACCTAGTCAAAAAATAAATAAATAAATCTAGGAGGGGAAGAACCTCAGGTTTCTAACCTACACAAAAACAACTGCTATTTACACTTACTCTAAGCCTTCAGGCCACAAGCAAGGACCTTGGAAGGCTTTGACTGGGACCTATTGTTGGTCAATCAATGAGAGCCAGAATGATAAGGGTTTAAGAAATGGTTCTCTGTGTGACCTTAGGCAAGTTACTTAACCCCAATTGCCCTCCAAAAAGCAAAAAAAAAAAAAAAAAAAAATGGTTCTTTTTTTTTCTTTGAAGATTCCTTAGAGATTATTCTAGTCTCTAATTTTACAGATGAGGATACTGAACGCTAGCAAGTCAAGAAACTTGCCCAAAGTCAAATAAATAATTAGTGACAGGGCAAAGACTAGAATCAAGTTCTGCTTATGATTACAGTGTATTTTCTTTTCTTTTTTTCCAATTTATTTATTTTTAGTTATCAACATTCTTTTTTGTTTTTGCTTTTTTTTTTGGAGGGGAGAAGGCAGGGCAATCAGGGTTAAGTGACTTGCCCAAGGTCACACAGCTAATAAGTGTTAAGTGTCTGAGGCCAGATTTGAACTCAGGTCCTCCTGACTCCAGGGCCAGTGCTCTATACACTGTGCCACCTAGCCACCTATCAACATTCTTTACAAGATTTTGAGTTACAAATTTTCTCCCCTCTTTCCCCATCCCAAGATAGTGAGCCTATTGAATACCCTTTCCCTCAATGTGTTCTCATTTATATCCTCCCACATGCCCCCCCAACTTTCTAGTAGGGCAAGATGGATTTGTATATCCCAGTGTCTATATATCTTATTTCCAAGTTGCATGAATAAAACTATTTTTTATCTTTGTTTTTAAAACTTTGATTTCCAGATTCTTTCCCTTCTTTCCCCCTTACCCATCCCCACTGGGGAGACAAGCAATTCAATATAGGTTTGTACACACGCATTTACATAAAACATTTCCATAGTAGTTATACTGTGAAAGACTAACTATATTTCCCTCCATCCTATCCCGCCCCCAACTTATTCTATTTTCTACTTTGATCCTGTCCCTTTTCAAAAGTGTTTGCTTCTAACTACCCTCTCCCCCAATTTGCCCTCCCTTCTATCATCTCCCCTCTTATTCCCTTTGTCCCCTACTTTACTATAGGGTAAGATATTCAATTGAGTGTGTATGTTATTCCTTTCTTAAGCTAAATCCAATGAGAGTAAGATTGAAACATTCCCTTTCACCTTCCTGCTCTTCCTTTCTTCGTAACAGTTTTCTCTTGCCTCTTTTATATGAGATAATTTGCCCCATTCTATCTCTCCCCTTCTCCTTCTTGCAATTATTCCTCTTTCACCTCTTAATTTTATTTTTTAGATAGCATCCCTTCATATTCAACTCATCCTGTGCCCTGTCTATGTATACATGTACACCATACACACAAACATATATATTTATATACACATACACCCTCCTATACATACATATGTATACACACATATATATTCCCTTCAACTATCCTCATACTGAGAAAAAGTCTCATGAGTTACAATTATGGTTTTTCCATGTAGGAATGTAAAAAGTTCAACTTTAATAAATTCTTATGATTTCTTTTTCCTGTTTACCTTCTCATGCTTCTCTTGCTTCTTGTATTTGAACATCAGATTCTCTATTCAACTCTGGTTTTTTCATCAAGAATGCTTGAAAGTGGGGCGGCTAGGTGGTTCAGTGAATAGAGCACTGGCCCTGGAGTTAGGGTTCAAATCTGGCCTCAGACACTTAACACACACACACACACACACAAAATTAGCCATGTGACCTTGGGCAAGTCACTTAGCCCCAATTGCCCTATCTTCCCCCCTCCAAAAAAAGGCATTTAATGATGAAATGTGGCCAGGGCAGAGATGGATCTATCACCTGCCTCTTCCTGGAAGCCCTTCCCTGCTGCCTAAGATTAGCTTGTATCAGCTTTGCATCAATAATAATATGTGCATATCGTCTATCTTCTTAGAATGCAAATTCTAAGGGAAGGAATGGCTTCACATTTATCTTTGAATCCCAATGCTTTGCATGGGGCCTGGAACATAAGTACATAATAAATGCTGTTGATTGACAGTTCACCTCCATGGGCCTCAGTTTCCTCATCTGTAAAATGAAGGAGTGGACTAAATGACTTCCAGGTTTCCTTCCAGCTCCACATCTATGATCCTTATGTTTCAACAAACATAATTTTGATTTTCTCAGCAGCCTGGGGGACTTGGAGGAAATACCATCCAGACAAAAGAGCTGTAAGGATTTCTGGTTTGTTTTCCGAATACATAGGGGTGAGTTAGAACAAAAAATTTTGCATTTTGTAGAATATTATGACATCACTGAGGACATGCATGATAGAAAAGGAGGTGAACAAATCACACATGGCAAGGTGGCAGCCTATGAAAAGGACCAAAGAAAAAAGACCTTTAGCACCTAGAATGGGTCCCAAGGGAAGATGAACAAAAGAACAAGAAATCTAGTGGGTGAAGGATACACATTCCCCAGATTATAAATCACTGAATTATTTTGTGTGCATGTGTGTGTGTCCAGAACTTGGATTTCATTCGTGTAAGGACATCATGCTGAGGAACTCTCTCCCAATTCAGAACAGCACCTTAGAGAGTAGGCAGGAACACTGAGGGGTGACATGACTTTCCCAGGGTCACATAGCAAATACAAGGGAGAGGCTGACAGTTCTTCCTGGCTTCAAGGACAGCTCTGTATTCACTAAGCCATGATGCATGCCTATGAAAAAGTGTATGTATGTGTGTACATATTTACATACATATAAATATATGTATATATATACAAAAATATGTGTTCAATTAATGTAAAATATATATATATATACTTTGTTCAATTAATGTAAAATATATATATATATATATTTTTTTTTTTTTACATTAATTGAACACGTATTTTTGTGGAATAGTTGGTAGTACTTTGTTCTCAGGAGGACCAAAATGACATCACTATGTTAGAGTCAAGGCACAGTGTATCTAACTATGGCTGATCAGACCAACCTGAGCTCAGAAGGTTCTACCACAGGTCAGGCACAAATTGTCTATGTGAATAATCTGGGTGGATTCTCTAAATCTCCACATCTCATGGTTCTTTTGAGCTGCTGCAATTCTGCTTTGTTCATAGAGTACAGCACCTTCTTTAATGCAAGCACACCATGCTGGACAGTCCTGTGCAAGTGTCTCCCATGTCACACAATCAATTCCAAAGTTCTTCAGAGAGACCTTGAGTGTCCTTGTAAAGCTTTTTCTGACCACCACACGAGTATTTGCCTTGTATGAGCTCTCCATAAAATAGTCTTTTAGGCAAGAAAACACCTGCCATTTGAACAACGTGGCCAGCCCACTGAAGTTGCTCTCTCTACAGTAGAGTTCGAATGCTTGGCAGTTTAGTTTGAGAAAGGACCTCAGTTTCTGGTACCTTCTCCAGCCAGGTGATCCTCAGAATCTTCCTAAGACAATTCAAATGGAAGCGATTCAGTTTCCTGGCATGGTGCTAGACTGTCCAGGTGTCACAGACATACACCAATGAGGTCAGCACAACAGCTTTTTAAACCTTCTGCCTGTTAGGTGGTCTAATACCTCTTCTCTCCCATGCTGTCCTGAGCCTCCCCAAAACTGAGCTAACTCTGGCAATGCATGTTTCAATCTCATTATCAATGTGTACATCCCTGGAAAGCATACTGCCAAGGTAAGTGAATTTATCCACAGCATTCAAAACTTCTCTATTTGCTGTAACTGATGGTTCCAAGTATGGATGGTGTAGTGCTGACTGGTGGAGCTGCTGTGTTTTCTTGGTGTTAGTTGTTAGGCCAAAATTAGCACCAGCAGCAGAGAACCAATCCATTATTTATTGCATCTCAAGCTTCAGAGGTTGTATTGCAATCATCTACAAACAAAACATCATGTACCAACTCTCACTCCAATGTTTATGTTTATGTGTGTGTACATACAGATACATATCAAACAAGTCCATTCAATGGCCATTGACCTCAGAAGAATAATGGGACAAAGAATAGCTATTATTTGGATGTCAACCTGATTTAGATAGATACCATTTTGACTCGTCCAATAGTATTTAAATCTAGGCTATATATTCCAGATGGATGGTATACTAAGTCTAGAGTTGAAAAGGATGAGGAAGAGAAAGAACTTGATAAGTTCTCTGAAACGCTCCTTTGCTGACTACAAAGTTCCCAGAAAAACAAAGGCTTGTCTTTTCAAGGCTAAAATTCTACTAGTGTTACTAAATGGCAGTGAGACATGGAATGCAATTGCCTCCAAAGAATTAAAAATTAGTACCACAGAGAGGGCAATAATGAAGAGATACATGGTGGATATAAGCAGCCTGCAACATATGAGGAACTTTCAAGAATGGGGCAAAGGATGTTAACAAGAACTGTAAGAAAGGAAGAGAAGGGGCGGCTAGGTGACGCAGTGAGTAGAGCACCGGCCCTGGAGTCAGGAAGGACCTGAGTTCGGATCAGGCCTCAGACACTTAACACACACAAACAAAAACCTAGCCGTGTGACCTTGGGCAAGTTACTTAACCCCAAATGCCCTACAAAAAGCAAAGATAAATAAATAAACAAATAAACAAAACAAACAAACAAATTAATTAATTAATTTTAAAAATGAAAATTTTTTTTAAAAATTTAAAAAAAAAAAAGGAAGAGAAACTGGGCTGGTCATGAGGAAGGAGCAAGGAATACCAAGTGGACAATCACTATTCCCTTTTCAATGGAATAAGAGATTGAGAAAGGCCTCCAGCACTTAGGATGGACCCTTGGGGTGAACTTTTGGGAGGACAGGGACATATCACACAGGATAGACAGGTGTCCATAGGTTCAATCTGCCTCCTTGGGGAGAATTCCCAAATTGATGAGATCATAGATTCATTTGAATATCAAGTTGCACCAGTCTCTAGAACAATGCAACAGCCAACCCCTCCAAGGTCTACCTACCTCTTCTGCTCCTTAGACTGGAGTGCCAGAGCAATAAGAAAACTTAGGAGAAGGTTTCTAAAAATTGATCATGAGGAGGAAGAAGTGTGAAATGGATGGTAATTGCATTTGCTTAGATCCTCCCAGATAGACATCATCTCTGTCCAGGATGTTGTAGGCTTTGATCCTTTGGCAAGATAGTACTCATTTCTAGTCAAAGGTTTTTAAGCAAACTATTTGCCCTTAGAATAGGGAAATTACTTGCCCATCTATCAGCCAATATATTCAATTTAACACCTCCTGTTGAAACTTATTTCTCTAGTCCCTGCTGTGTTAAATTCTGTATAAAGACAAAGGGAGTGCTGAGGACTGACCCTTGGTGGAATTGGGAAAAGGATGAATAGCCTAGATGCTAGAAACAGGACACTAAAGAAATCTTTCAGTCAAAGCAGAGCAGTGGAGGTACTGCTCCCTGCTGGGTAGAGAATCCCAAGAGAAAGTCTAGACAGCTCCTGATCCTAATTCCATTGGTGAACAGCCTAAAACCAGAAAGGCATGATGAAACGGCTCCCCCATAGCAAGACTGACATTGAGGGAACCCACAACAGTTCTCTTCTAAAAGCTTCCAGCTGCTTTCTTTCAGAGGGGTGGCTGATCCTTTATCTGAACAGTTAACAGCTTCTTGAGGAGTCCTAATATTATATCTTCTCTTCCTGGGTGATGCAACAAATGTATTTTAAAATATAATTTGAGTGTTTCTTTGCAGGTCCCAGTGATGGGGTCCTTGTGATGTATATATGTCTGTAGTATCAATCTGTAACATCAGTTTGTAAATGGGGTGCTTTGGGATCTATGTCTGTAAAATCAATTTGTAAAAGCAGTCTGTAAGATCACATTCCCCCCCACCCCCAGCCTCAGAGCATTGACTCTGCCCCTTCCCCCTTCCAGCACTCTGCCCAGCAACAACTCATGACCTGTTTATCTCTGCTTGAAACAATAAGTTATGTAAATGTTATCTCCCTTAGTTAGAGTGGCCAGCCCCACCATAAATTCTTCAATACCTTATCTATAGGGTAACTCCTTAGTCAATTATATACCCACACTGTCTCTGATGACCTTGGTGGGAGGCAGACTGGGCACTCTTTAGTGACATGTCAGGCCTAAAACCACACCTCCAGCTAGCCCCGCTTGAGCTATTTCCCAGTGAATCATGGGCAATACACCTGCACAGTTGATATTAAAAGTGTATGGTCCTTTGAGCACTGACCACTCCTTAACTCCTCCCTGATCCCACCCTTACTCACCTAGTTAGCATAATTGACCCCTTAAAACTATGCCTGCAGCCTCTGCGAGTTTGCAGGTTCCATAAGAATCTAGCCCGCTGTTCTCTACAGCGTAACAATAAACTTTACAATTTCGGCTTCAAAGTTTGCTTGAGCCTGGTGAATTCCTTCCAGACTGGATGCCAGGAGAGGTATCCCTGGCAGAACCACTTACCCTCCCCCCCTCCTTATCACCCTTCCCTCTTCACCAGGAAGTGGAGAAGCTGAGAATCCTAATGGGAAATGAAACAAAAAGGCTACCTAAGCTATAATGGAAGATTTTCCTGAAGCAAATTTCAGGTAGGTTAGAAATAAGTTTTTTAGAGTACATACTGTGTGTCAGTCACTAAGTGATTTACAAATACCTCGTTTGATCTTTACAGCAACCCTTTCACCTGCGGAGGAAGGCTTCCTAGTTACTCTCCCTACCTGACCTGTCCTAGTGGACTCTCTATCCCCATCCCTACTTTCACACACAGGATCAAAACCCTCATTTAATCTGTTAAATAAAAAATAATTGCCCCCGATTTCCTGAACATTATAGTCTCTTCACAGGATTTCCCACCTCCCTTTAATCCACACACTTAGATCTTTATTTCATTGAATGAATGAATGAACGAATGAATGAATGAAAAAGTATTTATTAAGCAGGATGTGTAAGACACTAAGTGCTAAGCACAAATACAAAAATGAGACAGACCCTGACCTCCAGGAGACATCCCAAGTAAGGGAGTGGTGGCCACAGAGGGAGGTTTTGGTCTGGGAAGGCACCAGGTTGGTAAGGGAAATAGCAGGGACAGGCAATGGACCCCCTTTTCAGAAGCAGCAGCTATAGATCTGACCACAGGTTCCCAGAACAACAGCTTCCACCACGAAGTAGAAATTTGGGGAAGTTGGGGCAGGAGAGTTGGGGAGGGGGCTGAAGGGAGGCACTTGCCAGACAGCAGGGTGGAAAATTGCCCTAGTGAAAAGGCACATTCAGGTCTAGGGTCACTCTCCATTCAGGAAAAACAGTCCCTTTCTTGTCTGACACTCCCTAGCCCTGAACCCACAGTCTCTGGCTCACTATATGTACTTACTCTTCTTGTCTTCATTCATCCCACAGACATCTACTCATCACCCAATAATAACAAAAGGACAACTCCCATCGCTGTCCCCTTTAGGATTTATAGAGTGCTTTTCTCACAAGCCCATGAGATAAGGAATGCAAATATTCTTATTTTACAGAGGAGAGGGAACCTGCTTAGTGCTGGAGTGGAGGAGTGGAGGCAAAAGAGTAAGATGGAGCCCCTGCCTTTCAAGAGCTTACAGGTTACTGGGTAAGGCACAGCAGGAGAGAAATCAGTGCATCAAAAGAGTCTATCTGTCAAGTGCTAGGAGATCAGACAGAGGGAAAGCTAGCTTACCCTCACGTTTGTGCCCCTGTGCTTGGCTCGTGGTGGGAGCCCCCT
Source organism: Gymnobelideus leadbeateri (assembly GCA_011680675.1). Lineage (NCBI taxonomy): Eukaryota > Metazoa > Chordata > Mammalia > Diprotodontia > Petauridae > Gymnobelideus > Gymnobelideus leadbeateri. Next base: position 564,013 of record WOXC01004134.1, read on the forward strand.
GGGCTCTGCCTGATGCCCCAGGCTGAGGACTATTACTGATGAGGCATGGGAGCTATCATTTTTTTTCTAAAGCTTCCACAGTCTATAAAGCACTTTTCTCCCAACAGCCCTCTCTCCAAAAGTCAGGGACTCCTGTCTCTATTTTACAAAGGCAGTATCAGAGAGGGCAAGTGACAAAGGTCATGCTGCTAGTTATGGCATAGTTGGGATTAGAACCCAGGGCTGTCTCCTGCCTCTCAGTCTTTCTGCCATGTCCTACAGACCACTTTGGAAGGGAGCAGGACAGAGGACAAGGACTGAGGTAGAGGAGGTATTGAGGGGTTGGGATATGAGGTAGAATGTTGGCTTCCCTGTGGTCTTTCCCTGTCCCTGCCTCTAGCCTTCTCTTCATTAAGGAGAGAGGAGATACCCTCATGCCTGCTCTTTGGGACCCCCACCTCTCAGGGCCAAGTGGGAATCTTGCCATCAGTCAAAAAGACACAGGTAGGAGAAACCTCTCCATTTGGGGAAGGGGGAGGTAGGGAGAGGGAATACCGACTTCCCCTGGAGAGGATTTGACATATACAGCTTGGGCACAGGCTGGATGCAGTAAGGGGTGGTGGATTCCTGTCTTACATGATCTTATAAGACCAGGAAGTAACAATAAGAAAGTCTGAGTGACACCCCTAAGCTGGCTGTGATCATCCTAAAAACATCCCATCAAAAAGACAAGTGTCCAGGGGCTCCACCCTTCCCCCAGGAACAGGCTCCCAGGCAGATATACCTGGGAAGGTTCCCCCCAATTAAGGGTTTAAGGAAACTATCTCCATTCCTGGCCTGTGAATACCTAGGTGAGGTCTGGGCAAAACCAAGGGACCTTGCTTCCTTGACTGAACAATGCTCTTCAAAACAGAGCTAGGAGGCAGCTCAGGATGGCCCCCCACACCCCCACAAGCCAGCTCGGCTCCTAGGCTTGAAGGGGCTGTCCTCATAGACTGGTCTCTCCCGATCTTGGCGGTGGCCCCAGCAGCACAACAGCTGCCAAGGGGAGAAGCTGCCACGTCCAGGGGAGTCCAGGTCCCGGCACACTAGCCTCACTTGGTGCATGGTGATGTGGGAAACATCTCGAATGCAAGGCTCAGCATCCCACTGCATTTCTCCAAGGTCTACAGTGGGAAAGTGGCAGGGAAGGTGGCGCATTAGAGCCCTGGAAGGTCCTGGTCCTCAGTTTTCCTTCCTCCCCATCAGTCTCCCTACTTCTCTAAACTGACCTGCTTTCTCCATATCTTCCTTCTTTAGAACCTAGTCCAGAAATCACAGCTCCAGGGGCAGGTAGGTGGCACAATGAAAAGAGTACCAGCCCTGGAGTCAGGAGGACCTGAGTTCAAATCCAGCCTCAGACACTTAACACTAACTAGCTATGTGACCTTGGGCAAGTCACTTAACCTCAATTGCCCTGCCTTCCCCCCTCCAAAAAAAAAAAAAAAAACATACACATCTCCAGGAAGATTTCCCTGTGTAACCACACCTCACCCCAGTCCTCTTGGCCATCCCTTTTACTCCCAGAATTTATCTCTATCTAGACCTTCTGTCCGTGTGTGTGTGTCTGTGTGTGTGTGTGTCTGTGTGTGTGTGTGTCTGTGTCTGTGTCTGTGTGTGTCTGTGTGTGCATGTCCCATCCTTCTTCAGACAGGGGCACCCTGGGAAAGGCCCATCAGAGCTGATCCTCTCTGGAACCAGTGCCCACACATAGAAGGGGCAGGCCATCCTGCTCCTCACTCTGTCACTCTCACACATATCCACCCCAAGAACCCCAAGTCCTCAAAATCTCTAGTGTCCCTTGCCTACCATGCAGCAATGAGTCCACCAGGCCAGGGCTGACACAGTCAGGGTCCATGTGATGGATCAGAAACCCTGAAACCAAAGAGTTTGGATCATCAGGCCCCCATCATCTCTGAATGTGACCAAAGTCTGACAAAGGTCCCTGGCACTAAGCCTTTTATTAAGAAGGAAGAGAAACTCCCATGAATGAAACACAATCCCACTGGGAAAGAAGGAAGGTTGTCTATACCCAGCAAACTTGCTGACAAGAACATCTTAAAAAGAATCCCACTAAATGAGATGGTTTGGATGGGCTGTAGGAATGGTGCAAGAAGGAGGGACACTGATGAGATTTTAGATTACTTAGAGTATGTGCAGAAGATGGGAAAGAAGGCAGGTCATCAAGGATGAGTATATGGAAGTGTCATGGTTAGTGCCAGGGGAAATAAAGCTGGTGCAAAATGCCAAGGATGACAAAGGAGCTTTTTTTTAAAGTTGAGTCAGGGGCAAAAGACAGATGAAAGAAGAGAAAGATCAATGGCTCAGGGTGAATGGAACAATGATAACAGGCAGTGAGAGAGGGAGAAACACCCAATTCTTAATCTGCTTCAGAAGTGTTCACCAAGGAAATGATTGGCTGACTAGGAAGAACTAAAGAAAAAAAAAACAGCTAATTAGGAATTGAAACCTAAAGGAAGAGATAGAGAGCACCTAGCTGCCTTTGATGATGTCAGATCTCCAGGCCTGAGTGAATTCTACTGTCCCCAAAGAAGAATATGAGAAGATAATCCCCAACATTCTTTTGCAGAAATGAGGAACCATATTGGGTAGGATACTACATATGACTTCAGATGTTTTTATTATGTTGTTTAGTTTTGTGGACCTTTTTTCCCCTTCTTTTTCATACTTTATTATAAGGGATGGCATTCTGAGTGGGGAAGAACAATGAATAGAATGGGAAAAAAATTTTAAAGAGAAGAAAAAATTCCGTGGGGGTTTGCTTGAGAACAGAAGGCTCTGCTGAAAAGGATTCTTAGTAAGCTCCCAGCCAAGCCCCAACTACATGGAATAGAGTTGAGTCAGGACCCCTGGGACTGCCACCTGGAAGAATGACTATGACAAGTTAGAACTTACCAATGAACATGGCTGACACCCGGCGAATGGGAACCTGGGGACTCCTCAGGTAGCCCTGGGCCTGGCTCAAGAAGTCAGAAGCCCGGCCAGGGTACCACTGAACCTGAGGACGAAAGGAGGGAAGGTCTGCATTGGGAGAGATGCCTCAGTGCAACATGGGGAAAGCTCAATGGCCCCACTGAGAAAAGGGCCTAAGAAACCCAGGACTTTCTTTATTCCAGGCAAATCCCGCCCTGGGAACAATGACCATGAGAGAGGTCTGCTTCCTGCTCCTTCCCTGTGGTCTTGAAGGGTGACCAGCTCTGCTGAAAGGCTATTCCCCAGAGACACTAAATTTTCCCCCTGTGGGTAACCTAAGGACAATGCATTATCTCTGCTGAAAGAAACTCCCCAGTAGGGACTAGTCACAGGGAATCTGTGATGGAACTTCCTGGCTGAAAGAACTCCCTCTACCTATGCAAGTTAGCACCTTCTCTGCAATTTATGGTCTTAGAGTTGCCTAGAGCCCTAAAAGGTTAAGTGACATGCCCATGGTTACACAGTCAGTACATGCTAGAGGTTAGTCTTCAACCCAGGTCTTGCTAGCTCTGAGTTTGGCTCTCTATCCAAGACGTCATAATGGCTCCAACTCTGTGAGTCCCTAAGGATGGTGAGCTGGAAGGACAGGGATTGTCATTAGCATAACGGATTGTAAATTTCACCTATCCAAAGGGGAACATCTAATGACTTACCTGTTGTTTCTTCTAGTTTGCATTTTAAGCTAGGGAAGAGCAGTAAGTGCTAGCATGGAGGTAATAAGGGACAGAGGTAGGAACTAGTTTTAAGGGGGAGCCCTTCAGTCAAGGCTCTGGTTTTCTAACATAGCCCTGCTGGAGCCCCCACTGACCAGTCGTCTGCAGGTACGGCTTAGGGCTTCTGGGCTGTCATAGTGGACCATGGCTGAGATCTCTTCCAAGAGCCTCCAGTGCAGGAATCGGTCACAACGAGCTAACGTCCACTCTGCACTCTGGGAGGAAAGGTCCAAATGGGGGCTTAGGGTATAGTCAGGCCTGGAATATATTCCTTCCCCATTACTGAGAGGACACAGAAGATCAGAAGGTGAAGGGACAGGAGGGCCAAATCCAGGGTCCCAACCCTCCCACTACTGGCTGGCAAGACCTATTTCCGGGGTCCATCTTATGTGATAGCCCTCTGCTCCTGAGTCCCCCAGAGTATCCTGACCCCTCCCTCTGGAGAGAGCCATGGGAAAGAAGAAAAAAGATGAGGGGTTTCAGGCTCTCTCCCTCCAGAAACCACTTGGCTTTATTTGGTAAAAATGTAAATATTCTGTATTTGTGTATCAGTGTTCTCCCAAGTAATTCAATTTCATTCAAATCAATGTATTAAGCACCTACCTAAGGCAGTAGAAAGATCTCCCTAAGTGCAGGGACAGTTTGTTTTGGTCTTTGTATTTCCCAGGGGAAGGGTAGGGAACCTGTAGCCTGGAGGCCACTCAAGACCTTCTACGTCCTTGGGTGCCTTTTGACTTATAGAACAAATCCTTTTATTAAGGGGATTTGTTCTGTGAAGTTATAAATTGTTGATTATGAACTCGGAAGAACAGGGGGAGGATGCCTGGATTTGGGTCGATGGGAAAACTTGGGACTCAAGTGGAATAAGGGAATTCTGGATGGGAGCATCCAAGATAGGAGACAGGGGAATTGAAGCGGGGCGAAGGGGAGTCTGGACTTCGGGCTCCGGGCTGGAGAGAGGACTGGGTGAAGGGGATTGGGGTACCCCGTACCTCGGCAGCATCCAGGCTGGGGTCTTGCAGACGCAGCAACAGGGTCACTAGGCTGCCCAGCACCAGCTCACGTACCGCCCTAGCGCGCCGCGGGGAGCAACCACCCACCAAGGTGCCAAGGAGCCCTATAGCCGAGGCACGGACAGAATCCTGGTCCTGAAAGGGAGGAGAAGATTTGAAGGGAAGGTGGGGATTTGGAAGGGGCGGGCATAGGGGCCGGGGCTGAGATGGGTAGGGGGCGGTGCTCGTGGTTGTGGGCGGTGCTTAATAGTAGGCGGGGCAGAGGAGAGGCTAGTGGCAAAGAAATCCCGGGGGGAGGAGGCGGGACAGAGGGGGAGGAGGTGTTACGCGTTCAATGATCCCTCCCCCTCCCACGCCCCCTCTCCCCGCTCACGTGGTCTAGCAGCGGCCTCAGGCGTGAGCCCAGGCTGCCGCAATGCGCGCTCACGCGCGCCCGAGCCATTGGCCTCAGCAGGAGCCTCCGGAGCGCGCCCAGGGCCGCCCCCACCAGCCGCGTGTCCGCCTCACCGAGCGCTCCCAGCAGGGCCTGGAGAAGCGTCCCCACGTGCCGCGCCTGCGCGGAGCCAGGGCCGTCAGGGATGCTGCCCCGCCTCTCCCTCCCCATCTTCTCGGCCCCTCTGGGCAGCTCATGCTTGTATCCAACTCTCAGTTCTGGGACCAAGGAACAGCCTGAATGGCTGCACCCCCTTCCCCTCTACCCCGTAATCCTCAACCGTGGCTAACAGAGATCCGAGCCCAAACTGCGGATGATACAAATGCTGCTTTTCTATTTGATGCATTTTGTAGCTTGTGGCCCCTGCCCTTGGAGCTTACTTAGCCCCTGTGTAGTCTGGCTCAGGTTGGTAGTAAGATGGGAGGAGGTTCTGGCCTCCGATAAACCCCGAGGTAGATTTGTCCACCCTCAGATAATAGAGAGTTGACCGTTCTGTTGTTCCCCCCCACCAGGGATTCCCTGGGAGCTGGGGGCCTAGTATCTTTTCCCACTTAACCCCTCCCACCGGAACCAGCCGCGCCCCAGAGCACCCCACTTGCGAGCCAGCAATCCCCCCCCAGCAGGGAAAGGCACCCCAAGAACAGGCCAACCCCTCCCCCTGTTCCCCACAAACGAGCCAGCACCTGCCCAGGGATGGGCACCCCAGGGACCAGCCAGCCCCACCCCCGCTCCCCACAAACGAGCCAGCACCCCCCACCAGGGAGGGGCGGGCCAGGCCTCACCTTTCTTCGGTTCAGGGCCAGATGGCCCAGGCCCAGGAGGCCCAGCCAGCGCACAGTGGGCTCAGGGTCCACCTGCCAGGCTGTCAGACGCTGCACAATGGCTTCATCTCTCAGGAGCCTCGCTGTGGGCTGACTCTGAAGAAGCTGAGGAGTTGGGATGGGGGGACTCAGGAAAGGGACATCTCTGGGTGGATGCGGAGACTCTGGGGCTGAGGAAGGCCTGGCTTCCCCTCCTACCTCACTATCAGCCTGGGATCATGAATGGAGAAGACCCTCCTCACCACCCTTTGCCCTAACTACCCCTGCAGTCCAGGGAGGATCCCAGCGGTTAGAGACTATTATCATCACTATTTTATGTAGAAGGAAACTGAGGCCCCGAGAAGGAAAGTAATTTGTTCAAAGTCCCATAGTAACTAGAGACAAGAACCAGGTCTGGAATCCAGCTCTTCTGACATCCAGCCCAGATTTCTGTCCACCACACAATCCTGGAGGAATGGGGGAGGGGGATTAAAGGTCTAGGGAGCACTCACCCCGGTGAAGAATGCCATAGCAGTCAGGCGCCGGGCTTTATCTGTGCTTTGTAACCGTGGAAGTAGGTCTGCAAAGAGCCCACGCAGGTGGTGGTCAGCATGAGCCACCAGAGCACTTTGGGGACACAGGAAGGGGAGAGGATTAGGGAAAGCTAAGGAAGGACCTGACTACCTGTCCCCATCTTCCTGCTCCAGCACTATTGCAGTCTCCTCTTCCATCAGTCAGCCCCCAGTACTTAGTACTTAGTCCTGGTCAGCCTAAAGAGCTAGGAAGATTCTGAGACCATCCTAGGGTCCCATCCCTTCATCTCTGTTTCCTCATGTCCCCACAACCCCATAATGTCCAGTATTCCTGTGTATCCTTCCCCCAGAGCCTCTGCCCCCATGTTCAGACCTGGCCAGCAGGAGGACACCCTCCAGATGGGTCCCAGATCCTATGAGGCGCCTCCAGCCCCCACTCTGCTCCATGCAGGTCACCACCATTCGACCTCCATCTCCATTGAGCAAGGCCTTCAAAGCTTCCACAGCACAGCTGGAGGTAGAGAAAATGAGGATAAGGAGAGGGGTGGGGTCACCAATTGCCCCCCTTTGCTCCTACTTCCCCTTCCCCCACCTCCCATATCAGTCTCACCTAGCATGGTTGGGGGGAGGACCCCGGACCTTCACTTGAACCTGGGGGGAGTGGCAACACCAGGCCAGCTGGTGCAGCTGTGTAACCAGTGCAATGAGCACTTGTGGGTAGAAGCCCCTTGTGGCAGCCACACATCCTGACACTGCCAACATCTCTCCTAGTGCTCTTGTGGCCTGCAGAGACATGAGACGTTCCTGGCACTCAAACAACTCTGACATTCCTGGAACATGCTTTGATCCCATGTAAGACACTTCTGACAGGTGTGAGATATACCACAGACAACGCTCTTCAGATGGGTCTGGGGCACACACCTCACACATACTGAAATACCTATACCCTTGAACCAGCCCATGACCCCTTTCCCAGGTTTCTCCAGAATCTGTCTTCTTCCTTCCCACAGGTGGGTACCAGATCTTTATCCTCTGGACCTCATATAGGGATTTAAACTCTGCCCCCCTCTTCTTTCCCATTTCTGTCTTGCCTTCCCTCCCTCCTCCAAGCTACCCCACAGTAGGATGTGACTTACAGCCAATGCCTGGGCTTGGGGTTTGACTGCCTGGGGACTCAGGCCTGGGCTGGAGCTGGGGCTGGGGCCCTGTATCTGGGGTGTGCCCTTCACCTCCTGCAGCAGGTGCACCAGGACCAGCCCATTCACCCTCTGGTTCCTGCTCAAGCCCCGCCACAACTCAGCTGCTGCACTGTGGATAAAGAAGGGAGGGGGAAAGTGGGAGGATCTGTGTGGACTGAGGTCCCAGGGAGAAGATTAGGGTCCTCCAGAATGGGGACTTTAGAGCTGAAGGAAAACCCAGACTATGGGAGATCCCATTGGAAGACATGTTGGTCCATGTGGACCTGAGAAGAGATCCTGGAACTGAAGGAATCCTTGGATTTAGGGGATTTACCTTTCTTTGTATTCCTCTTGGTGTGCCTCAGCAGAGTGCTAAAACTAAATGCTTAACAAATGCTTGTTGACTGACTGAACACTGACCTTGGGAGTGAAGAGCCCCCAGATTTGGAGGAGAACCCTGGAAGTAAGGGGATTTGGGGACTGAGATGAGAGCCAGAGTGTGGGAGGTACTAGAGACTTCCTTGGACCTGATAGAAGGCCATAGGACTGAGGTGGATCTTTGAATTTAGGGGACTGGGAATGGGGAAGGCCCTAGAATTAAAGGAGACCCCTGAAACAAAGGGGACCCAGGAAATGAAAGGAAAGACTGGAACTGATAGGACATAGATCTTAGGGGAAAGACCCTTGGATTGAAGAGACTCGATGATTGAGGGGGTACCTAGACTATAGGAAGTCTAAGGGGGGCAGGAGGATCAGGGACCAAGGAAACTGAAGGAAAACTGGAACAAAAGGAAAACATAGTAACTGAGAGAAGACTCTCCCCTGACTGACACCAGCCTTTCTCTTCTCAGTCTGATAAATGGGTTCATGACCCAGGTATCTATGAACAAGCAGGCAAGAAGCCCAGATTCTTGGCTCCTAGCCCAGCCTGCCTTGTGGGTGTTGGAATGTAGAGCAGGTACTAATTAGGTTTGGGCACTAATTAGGAGCTTCAGAGTGGGTGCCAATTGACCTCTCCAGGGCAGACACAACAGCCCTCAGGAGGAGGAAGGTGAGGGCAGCTGGGGATGCCAGGATACCTGGGTCCTTTCCTGCCCAGGAAGCCCAGGGAGAGTAGGGGTGCTCAATACCTGTCACAGGGCAGAGAGTGAGTCAGCAGGGTCTGGACCACTTCGTGTGTGTGTTCTGCAGCCAATGAACAAAGTGCCCTCAGGGCCACCCTCCTTGCCCTGCCTTCCAAGAGCTGGGCCATCTGTCCATGCAGTCCCTGGACCACCTCCCGTACCTGGGAAAGGAGGGGTAAGCTCACTCTCAGGGCTTCCTGAGATCTGCTCCCTCCAGCCTCTCCCAAGCACCCCCAGTGACAGTAAGCTCCTGAGCTGCCCATTCTCCTTTTGGAATGCTCATTGCTGTGCAGGTTTGGTTCATATTGAGTTCAAATCTGCCTTATTGTACTTCCCATTGCTCCTTCTTCTGACCCCTGAATGGAACAAAGTAGAACAAATGTAATTCCTCTTCCACAGGACAGTTTTAAAGATATTGGAAGGGGTACATGCCTTGCTTTTTGGCCTTACCTTTTTAGAATTAGATTAGATGGCCCCTGTAAGCTGTGATGTGGTTCTCTGACATTCTATGCTTTGATGTTCTAGTGTTCTGTGTTCTTGGATCCTGGGATTCTAAGAGTCAAACTTCTGGGAGCCCAGGAACTGACTGAGGGCCCTCCCAGGAGAGGATGGGGAAAATCAGGGGCATGGTTAAGGAAAAGGGAGCCACGGGAGAGATGGAGCTCAAGAAGGAACTGTGTGAGGCTGAAGGGGCTGGGCTTACAAAGGGGTGCTGACCTTTTCTGGGAGCTGTCCACCCTGTGCCTCCAAGGCTGACGAGAGACTGAAGGCCAAGGCCTGGGTACCTGAGATACCAGCATCCTCAAGGCAAACCACAGTTTGAACAGCAAAATCTGCCAAGGAACCAGGGACCAGAAGGCACTGAGGATGCTGGATGCGGGGAGGGGGAAAGCAGAATAGGGAAGTATAAGAGTAAGAAGCCTTCATCCAAGAGCCTGTCCATCCTTTTTTCCTTAGCTTCCTTCTAAACTCTGGGGTCTTCAGTGTCTATCCCTTAGCTGCCATCCTCCTCAATCCACCCCCATAAACCTTCTCTTCTCAAACCCCTGCCCTTCTTCCCTCCCCTCCCAAGCTCCCTCTAACACTCTAGGGCTTCTAGCTTCCTTGAAGCCCTTTCTCACTACTACCAACTTCCCAAAGCCTCCAGCTTCTTCCATCTTCTTTCCATTCTTCATCTTTCCCTCCTTCCAGCAGCTCACTGGCCCTTTGTGCCCCATGCTTGAATCTGTCTATCCTCTTCTCCAGTTCCCCCAGTACCTGTTCAGGCTCCCAGGGCTGGGGCTCAGGGTCTGAGCTTGAAGCCTTTGGAGAGTGGGGCTCATTGCTCAGCACCCCAGTGGCAGCATCACGTTCCAGACTCTCTGTCCTTGGTGCAGTGACTGGTTCAGCAGGGCTCTCAGACAGCTGAGGGGGCTGCCCTTGACTGGGTCCAGTCCCCTCTCGGCTGATCTGGATCCCCTCAGCCAATGCAGCCAGAGTAAGTGCTCCCAAGGGCCCGGCAGGACCCCTGTGGGCTCCCCTAGCCCATCCCTGCCTCCCTCTAGCCATCTCAAGCCCTAAGGCACCAGTCTTGGTGCACTACCCTCCTTCCCCCACCCCCAAGACAAGCACTGACAAGAACTCACAGGTGTGGAAAATCTGTCCACCCTAGGGCCTGCACCTGCTGAGATTCACCCTGACTCCTACCAAGGCCAGGTGTGGCAGCAGGTGCAGGCGTGTCCAAGCATATGCTGGGGAGGAGTTAGTGTATAAACATGAAGCATGGATCGTGGAACCTCCCTAGATCCAGAAATAGGTGGTGATTTTCTCCCCTCCCTCTTAACTTCTAGGAGACAATATTAGTTGGGGATCCCTTACTTTTGACCTACCATTGAGGGTCCCTTACCCTCAATGGAGATTTAGGGATTACAGGAGCCTAAGATTTAGAATGAAGGGACCTTAGGGATCCACCCTCATCATTTTATAGATGGGAAACTAAGGCCCTGATCAGTGAGGAGCAGTGGAAACCATGGGTCCCAAGGTTACCTTTCCTATGACAGGGATCATTGGCCAAGGACCTCAAGTTTGAGATGAACAATATGGCCCTCTCTGGGTGGCTTTTGAGCTGGGGATGGTTTCTTGGAGAGGAACTAGTTCACCAGTTTCTAGCAGAACAAAGAAGTCTACAGGAGTTTAGTCAGAGTGTGGGTAATAGAGAACAGCATGACAGTTCACAGGATTCAAGGCAGTGACAGAGCCCCTCCCAGCACCAAGTGTGTGGATGGGGAAGAGTGGTTGTTTGATGGTCCTGAGGCTGGGCCAGCCCTGAAAGGCTTGGAGGGAGGTTGGGCAGAACAGTCTTCAAGGCTGCCTGAAGCCTAGTTGTTATTTATTGCTACGGTTATAGGCCCAAGGGGCCAGGTAGGATCTTTCTATTGGCTAGCTAGGCTTAGTCCAGAGAAACTGGCATGCTTTTGAAACAGTTGTGTAGCACAAATACAGTTTTGTTGGGTTACTGACCTTATTTCAAACTATTCTGTGAAGAAAACATTTTTGTTGTTCTGACTCTTCATGACCTCATTTGGGGTTTTCTTGGCAAAGACACTGGAGTCGTTTGTCATTTCTTTTATCAAGCTCATTTTTACAGATGAGGAAACTGAGGCAAACATGGTTAAGTGACTTGCCCAGGATCACACAGATAGTATGTGTCAAGTATCCGAGGCCACATTTGAATTCAGGTCCTTCTCATTCCAGGGCTGGTACTCTATCCACTACATTTCCCAACTGCCCCTGCCATTAATTTTCCATTTCAGTACTTTCTGTCCTTCCCGGTTTCTCATCATCCCTCCAGGGCGGGGGCTCCAAGGAACCTGGCCAGGGAACAGCTCGAGTTTGGGAAACAGCATTATAAAGATGTACCCCCTGGCTCTCAAAATGAGAGAGGCTACTTTCTAAGGGGAGGGTGATGAAGAACGAGAGCTATCCAAAAAATTATTTTCAAAAAAAAGGCAGAGATGGCCAGGACTTTGTCCAGGATCACAGAGCCAGAATTCAAAGCCAGGTCTTCCAACTCAAAATCCAGGGCTCTTCCTGGAATATGGTGCCATGTGTATCCATGTACCTAGTCAAAAAGCTGTATTTAAGGATCTAGAAGGCCACATGTAGACTGAAGGCTGCACGTTTCCCACCCCTGTTCTAGCGTTATCTGTATGAAAATAGAAAAAGGAAAAAGTGTGAAATTCACACTAGGTGCCAGACACTATGCTGAGCATGTAATATAGAATTACAAGCAAGAAAGCTAACCCTGACCTCAGGGAGCTTACATTCAAATAGGGGAAGACAACAGGAATCCCCTCTTCAGCATCCCTGACAAGCAGTTCTTATCGAAAGCCTCTGGGTGAAGAAGTTCAGGGATAGCAGAGCTCACTCCATCTGCAGAACAGTCCTTCCTGCTTTGAGAGAGCTTGGATTGTTAGGGAGCAGAAATTGCCTTTACATAGAGCAGAAATCTGTTCCCTCCTAGTTCTTCCCCCTGGGACCAAGCAGAGCAAGTATGTTCCTTCTTTGTAACAGTCCTTCAAATGCTTAAAGACAGAAACCCTCTGTCCTTCTCCTCCTCCTTATCCTCCCACATGCATACTCTACAATACTATAAGTAGGGGAAATGGGGGGTTGGAGAGTCTTAGGGATGTTTCTTCTGGACATCGGCCACTGCTCTCCCTCAAGTTAACCAGTGTCCTCACATTAGCCTTCACTCAGTCTCCCTCCCACCTTGGATGAGGTTGTGACATAACATGGAGGTAAGGAGAATAAGAGGATGATCCAGAAATAGCTACAGTTGTTTGTTGTTGTTCAGTCACATCTGAGTCTTTGTGACCCCCTTTTGGAGTTTTCTTGGCAGAGATACTGAAGTGGTTTGCCTTTTCCTTCTCCAGCTCATTTTACAGGTGAAGAAATTGAGGCAAACAGAGTTAAGTGACATGCCCAGAGTCAGACAGTAAGTGTCTGAGGCCAGATTTGAACTCAGGAAGATGAGTCTTTCTAACTCCAAGCCCAATGCTCTATCCATTTCATGCTATGGTGTCATAGAAAGAGCCTGAATCATCCAGAGGACCTAGGTTCTTATCCACCATAACTACTTACTACTTATGTGACCCTAGCTAAGACCCTTAACCTTCTAGGACTGCCTCTTCATCTCTTAAAATAAAAAAAAAGACTAAGAATACTTGTGCGCCACACCTCACTGGTTTGTGAGGAAAGTACTTTGTAAACCTTCAGAAGGCACTACATAAAGGTGAGCTATCTGTGTTGTTTGACTTTTAGAAACAAGCTCTCATACCACGGAAACTAAGGCACCGGGAAGGGGCTGTGACAAACAGATCTCAGGTGGGCCATGAATCTGGGAAGCCTGACCCCAGGCCCTCCTCCAGGCAAGCTAGAAACAGGGACAAACATCAATAATCATAGGAGTGTCCTTGGGAGAGAGATTTCCTCTCTCTGTGCCTTAGTTTCCTTCTCTGCAAAATGAGGGGGTTGGAGGAGATAATCTCTGTGGTTCCCTTCCAGCTCACCTAGGCCGGTTAGTCTAGGCTCTCATTTCTGATTAATCATCTGGGAGGAAGTAACAATCAAAGGGGATGAAAAACAAGGAGTAGCAATGGGACAGAAAAAAATTAGCAAGAATGACAATGGGAAGAGTAACAAAAAACTGAGAGAGATAATAAGCAGAGAAACAATTTGAAGAAGAACAATGGGGGGGCGGGTAGTAACAACGACTGGCCTCAGAAGCTGGGCACTTTAAGGAGTGCCTGGGGTTCACAGGAGGCTTCCCAGGTTGTCCCAGGGCTTCCTAGCCTGGGAGGGGCAGGGCAGGGCAGTGGCAGCGGGGCAGCATTTCTATCATGTGACTGTTTCATTTCCGGTGCTTAGCAGAGTGCCTTACATACTAGGCACTTAATAAATTGCTTCTTGATTGATTGATTGATCCAAAACCTCAGTTCCTTGACAAAGGATAGCAAGGACAGTCTAAAAGTAAAATCAATCAATGGGAAACTAATTCATTCCTTCCTATGTGCACACCCCTAAAGTGAGGGAAGGGACAGTGGGAAAGAATCCACTGGCCCTTGGTTGGAAGTCAAGACGCCTGGGTTCTAGACCCATTTCTGCCTCAGACAAGTCTCTGTCCCTCTCTAGACTCCAACTTCATTCAGCCTTTATAAAAAGAAAGGTTTGGACTTGGTGATCAGACTCTAAGCTCCCTCTTTGGTAACCTCCCTAAGCTCCCTTCGGACCCTCTGTTCTTTCTCAGGTCCTCTGGGCTACACAGCAAGAGGACTGGGGAAGGAGAAAAGGAAAAGACCAGGCCTGTGCAGGGATCAAGTCCTTACTCTGTCTAGTAGAGCCAGTCCTACTGAATACTTAGGCTATAGGCAGCTGGAAGCACTCTCCCCAATCAACCCTGAGTCACCCAACCAGGTTACCACAGCCCAGGCATTGAGTAACCTTGTGCCACTAATACCCAATTAGTCACCCTGACACACCATCAATCAGGGACTGAACCAAGTTTGGGCATAATAATAATCATTTCTAGCCTTAAGGTTTCCTAAAAGTTCTTTTTTTTTAAAAAACAGCCCTGTGAAGGAGGTAGTAAAAATACTATACCCATTTTATAGCTGAGAAGGCTAAAGTCAAAAGGGAGGCAGCTCAGTATAGCCAAAAAATGCTGGATTTGCTGTTAAGAGAAAAATGCATTCAAATTTTGCCTCTAACCCTCACTAGCTGTGTGACCTTGGGTAAATCATTTAATCTCTAAACCTCTGTTGTCTCATCTATAAGATGAGGATATTAGTACCAACCTATACGACTTATCTCACTGGGTTATAGTAAGGATCAAATGAGATAATATATGTAAACTTTGTGCTTTGTAATCTCACAGCTCTATCTATATCTGTTATTAATGTTGTTGGGGCATGAATCTTCACAGGCTTCTCTAGGAAAGTTGCCCAGTTCCCCTCCCTTTTCTAGAGATTCCTGGAAACAGCTCTGGGTCTATTTGTACATCTCAGCCTAGCTGACCTGAAGGAAAATGAGAGTGGGAAATATAAACAGAAAAGTAGCTGGACAGTTCCTGACCCCTCCCCCCCCATCCCTCTAGACTCAGTGGAAGCATTGCCTGGGTACTGATGGAGAGATATGGAGAGAGAAGAGGGGAGATAAAAAAGTGGGGGTGGTTCTCATACCTGCCTAAAGCTAGCCTTTGTTTTGGGGGTGGGGCTATGTAAAACACTGGGAGTAAATAATCCAGAGCTCTTCTGGCCCTGGACTTGAAAGAGATTCCAGCTAATTTTACTCTTGCTCAGCTGTTGGAAACATGGTACCATCTTTTGGGGAGAAAGTGCAACAGCAGGAAGACTTAAGTGAAGCTGAAGAAAGAATGGGGTAGTGAGAACCATGAATGCTGTCTGCCAGGAGCAGATAAGACATGATAGCCAGACATAGACAGGGATACTTGGTGGCAAGCAGAGATATAGGGGAGATGAAGCTGATGCTCTTTGAGAAGTTCAGGGACCCTCCAAGGACTGGAATACTGGACAAGGTCTTCTGGAATGAATTCACAGACTCGAGCAATCTTTAAGTTAAGTTGGCAAAAGTTTATTGTTATGCTATTCAGTGGGCAAAAGTTCTTAAGGAACCTGCAATCTTAGAGGGCTACAGTTAAAGTTTATAT
The DNA here is from genome assembly GCA_011680675.1 of Gymnobelideus leadbeateri. Lineage (NCBI taxonomy): Eukaryota > Metazoa > Chordata > Mammalia > Diprotodontia > Petauridae > Gymnobelideus > Gymnobelideus leadbeateri. The sequence continues at coordinate 579,525 of WOXC01004134.1, forward strand.
AGGACAAACTATAGTAAAACATGTGTCAAATATGCTAAGTAGGTGATGCTGGGTGGGATTAGAGAATGGTTAAGGAGTGGTTAGTTCTTAAAGCAACACACACTTTTTGTTTCTACTGTGCAGGCATTTTACCCAGAGTTCACTGGGAAAAGCCCAAGGTGGGGCCACAGGGAGGTGTGGTTTTTAGGTCTGCTACATCACTAAGTTAACTATTGGTCAGAGCCAACTGAGGATTGCCCAGTCTGCCACCTATCAATGTCTTGTTTGACTAGATGGATGTAGGGAGTAAACATATGTCTAAAGTCTAGGATATATATAATGAGGTAGGGAGTTGGCATAGATAGACCAGTGGGTACTGAATATCTTTATGAGTCAGTACAAAGCCAGTGCAAGCTAATAATTTCTACAGGTGTGGTTTGTTACTAATATGACAGAGAGAGATGTGTTTTGCTGGGGCAAAGAAGTTGCCAGGGATAGTGTTTTAAGGCTAGGGAGAAATATGATCTTGGAATTGGGGTCCAAGCACAGACACCCAAGCACCCCATCAAAGCTACAATTTTGAGTACCTGGAGATTCAAACCCTGGCTTTCCCCCTGGATTGGATCCCCACCAAGGGCAGCACTATGAGTTATGGGGACTGTACGTGTCTTCTTGGGGCCAGGGGAAGGAGAGCTATAAAGAAATGAGGGGGATGAGAAGAAGGGTGGTCCTTACTCTTATGAGCTCGGATGCAAGTCCTTTTTACTGTGTAAATGGCTTCAGCATTGATTAATGATGGTCTGTTGAGAACACTATGGAAGCGTTCAGCCCATCTCTTTAGAATCATGTCCTTATCACTAATCAATGTGACTCCATCAACACTGAGTAGTTGAGATACATGATAAGTCTTGCTCTCACACTTTGCCAGTCACCAATGGAATGAAACAAGCCGTGTGCTTGATCCCATTCTTTTTAGCCTGATGTTTTCAGCCGTGTTGCCAAATGCCTTCAATGAGGAAGAACATGGCATCAAGGTCAGCTACGCACTGATGGTAAATTCTTCAATTTGAAAAGGCTACAAGCCAAGACCAAAGTGGAGGGAATGTTGGTGCATGACTTTTGTTTGCAGATGATTGTGCACTCAATGCATCCTCTAAAGCTGAGATGCAACAAAGTATGGATCAGTTCTCTGTTGCTTGTGCTAATTTGGCCTAACAATTAACGCCAAGAAAACACAGGTGCTCCATCATCTGCACCACAGTTATATGTGGAACCATTGCTTATAGCAAATGGAGAAGTTTTGAATACTGTGGGTAAATTCACTTACCTTGGTAGTGTACTTTCATTGATAATGAAGTTGATGCATGCATGCATTGCCAGAACTAACTCAGTGTTTGAGAGGCTCCAAAGGAAAGTGTTGGAGAGAAGAGGTATTAGACTGATAACCAAACTGAAAGTCTACAGAACCATTGTGCTGACCTCATTGTTGTATGCCTGTGAAACCTGGACAGTATACCAGCATCATGCCAGGAAACTGAATTGCTTCCATTTAAATTGTCTTAGGAAGATTCTGAAGATCAGCTAGCAAGATAAGATGCCAGACACTGAGGTCCTTTCTCCAACTAAACTGCCAAGCATTCAAACTCTACTTCAGAGAGCCCAACTCCAATGGGCTGGCCACATTGTTTAAATGCCAAACATATGCTTGCCTAAAAGACTTTTATGGAGAACTCATACAAGGCAAGTATTCTCATGGTGGTCAGAAGAAGTAACACAAGGACACTCTCAAGATTTCTCCTAAGAACTTTGGAATTGATTGTGTGACATGGGAGACACTGGCACAGGACCACCAAGCACAGTGTGCCCTCTCAGAGAAGGTGCTGTGCTCTGTGAGCGAAGCAGAACTTAAGTAGCTTAAAAGAAACATAAGATGCACAAGTTTAGAGAATCCACCCCAAGCGTTCCCACAGACTATTTGTGCCTGACCTGTGGGAACATTCCAAGCTCATATGAGTCTGATCAGCCACAGTTGGTCACACCGTAATTTGACTCTAACATAGTGATGTCATTTTGATCCTCTTCAAGAATGAAAGAAAACAATCAACCAACCAACTGTGTAAATTAAACCTGTTCAGTGTTGGATGTCTGGTGAGCCTGAACACTTGTAAGAGCTGTTGGGGGGATAAGGCACTTCTCACACTGAAGTTTCCAGGTTTCACATGGGTGAGGGCAAACAAGTCAGAGAAGTTTAGAGGTTCCCAAAATACAACTGGGCCTTTTATGTCCAGAGGGAGCCTCTGACACAAGAATTATAGCATTATGTCTGGGCTTCAGAGGTAGTTCCATCTCCCCCCTTCCTTTTGGCTAGAAGAGATGCATTCCCCTTTCTTTCCTTGCTGTTCCTCAAAAACAACAAAACAACAAAACAAACCAAAAAAAAAACCCCACCAAACCTCTTCCCACCCCGAAAATTTCTGAAGTCTATATTCGTCTACAATTCACTTTTACCATACCATTGTGAATAGAGGAACAAAGTCTGAAGAAACAAAAGTCACAGCTCTTGGATTAGACATCTCTGGATTGGGAACCATAACCAGGGCTTGGAAGATAGTTTTCAAACTGTTCTCCTTCTCTTCATTTCCCTTCCCTGTGCATCCATCTACACATTCATTCTTTTGGTGTTCCTTCTCTGTAAAAGGGAGACATGATACTTGTGCTACCTACCTCATAAGGTTCTTGTGAGGATAATGCTTTAAAGGCCAAAATGAGAGCTGGTCAATATATGTGAGCTATCATTCATTTGTTTTTATCGATCATAGCTCATGGTGTCTGTCCTTTATTCATTCTAGTCTTACAGTAGAGGCCGTTCATTGTTTCATTCATCAAATTCAACAAGTTCAACGGGTATTTGTGAGGTGCCAATTGTGGGGCTGTAGGGGAGACACAGAAAGAAATGACCTGGCCCTTGTTTTCAAGGAATCCACAGTTTAAACATATGATATGTATTGAGACACATATGATATAGAGTGGGGCAAAAGAAAAATTGAAACAAAGTGTTCTAGGAAAATCTAGGGGAGACATTGGTTTCAGTGTCTAGGTCAAGAAAAGCAACAGTAAACACTTATTGAGTGCATACAACGGGCAGATACAAAGTTGAGATAGACACAGTCCAAGGACTCAGGGAACTCACAGTCTAGACAGAGAAATTGAGAAACACACAGATAAGGCTAATACATGATATTGTGTGATAAATGCATTAGATAGGGGCAGAAGGGAAGTGTTATCTAAAATCTGAGGGAGAAGGTGATTACTAATGGATGCAAGAGATATGAGGAGTCATCCTGGAGGAGGTAGCATTTGAATTGGTCTTTAATGAAAGAACACAGAGGAATTCAACAGGTAAATAATTGTTTTAGAGCATATATTATACTTCAGACTTGTAAAATGCTCCATATACATAACTTGTTTGATCCACACAACAATCTGTGAGGTATTAGAGGTATTATTATCCTCATTTTACAGATGAGGAAACCGAGGCAGGTTGCCTCAGAATTTAAACCCAGGTCACTTCTGACTCCACACCTAGGACTCTTATTATCATATCACTCTGCCTTTAAAAAAATAAAAACAAAGAGATAGAGAGGGTAGACATTCAGGCTACTAAGGAACATGGATTGCAGAGACAATAGAGTATATGGTATCTGCGGGGAGGATAGTCCGGTTTGGTTAGATTTCAGAATGTGTGGAGGGTAGTAATATTAAATGAGACTTGAAAGGTCTCAGTGTCGGATTCTGAAAGACTTTGAATGGCAGGAAGAAGATTTTGAACTTGACTCAAAAGATAATAGGACGCCACTGAAGATTTTCAAGCAGAGGAATGAACTAGATCGATGCATTAATCAGGGAGTGGTGTAAAGGATGGATTGGAAGATAGAGTGTGGAGGAGGCCGTACCTATTAGGAGGTTATTACAATAATCCAGGCAAATGGTAATGAGTGTGGTGAATGGTGGTTCACAGTGGTGGTTGTTGTCCTTTGTTCTTCAAGAGGACCAAAATGACATTACTATGTTAGAGTCAAGTTTCAATGTGTCTAACTGTGGCTGATCAGACCAACATGAGCTCGGAATGTTCTGCCACAGGTCTGGCACAAATAGTCTGTATGAAGATTTAAATTTGCGCATCCTGAATTTCCTTTGAGCTGTGTCAATTCTGCTTTGCTCATAGAGCACAGCACCTTCTCTGATGTGGGCATGCCATGATGAGCAGTCCCATGCCAGTTCACACAATCAATTCCAAAGTTCCCAAGAGAAGCTATGTGAGTTGGGGTGGTGAATGAATGAATGATTCATCAGATTGTATGCAAACTCCTTGAAGGCAGGGACTATCTTTTTCCTCTTTTTGTATCGTTGTGCCTGACACATAGTAGGGGCTTAATAAATGTTTATTGACTAATAAATGAATGAATGAAAAAGATTTATTAAGCACATACTGTATGCACAGTGGCAATACAGATAAAATGGGGATGAATGGGACAGATGTATACATATAGGATTTGGTAGTCAATTAAGCATGAGAAATAAGGGAGGGGGAAAAAAGAGTTTTCAAAACCTAAAGGCACAAATGTGAGGAACTAGTTAGTTGGTGAGATACAGAGAGAAAAAATAAAGTCAGAAGAAGCAATAGGTTTAAAGGAAGAAATAATGAGGTTTTGTAGGAAGAACTATAATTTGAGTACAACTGTAGGAATACAGGACAAAGCTTGCCAGCTTCATCCTGCCCCCTCAAGTCTTGCTAAGTGAAATTAGGGTCATCAATGTAACCCTAGTTTTAAGTGCCTCGAACGTGATGGGAGTGGAAAATTGATTCACTCAGGTGAGGGAACTGAGGCAATAGAATGAACTACACTGATTCCATCTTGTGACTGAATTCTGGATCGAGCTTAGTTTCCCTTTATGTTCAGTGATGGGTCTAGCCCGATTTCTGTCTTGTGAGAAAATTTGTTCAGTTGTGGGAATTGTCAGACAGCTTAAAGGGTTCTTTGCCAGCTGAAAATCAGAGAACCAGCAGATGGCAGCAGCCCAGAGAACAGCACAACCCTATGCAACATAGAAAGTACTCCAGTTAAGGGTATTTCTTTAGGAAAGCAGCAAGGAACTGTTCCAGTTGCCACATAGGAGTTGTTCATATTATACATTTCCCACTAGGAGCTTGTACAACTATGGGGGACTCTCCCTTGTGCATATGGGGGCGGGGGGAAGGTTTCTTTGTCATTTTCCTTGCTGAGAAACATGCAGCAGAGGGCTGGCCTCAGAACCAGGAAGACCAGAACTCTAACCTAGCTTATTATGCACACTGACTGGGCGATCCTGAGTAAATCATTCCTCCTCTCAGTGGCCCCTAGGTACCTTTCTAAAACTCCAGATTGCAGTGCTAATGAGTGTCTGAGGCCAGATTTGAACTCAAGTACTTCTGACTCCAGGCCACTACTCTGCCCACTGAGCCACCAGCTGCACCTGAAAGGGTCTTGACAAGTTAGAATGTTGGTCCAAATTTATTAAAATGCCTTAATCAGAACAAACATAAACCCAAATTATTATTTGGGTAGAAAAATTAATTTTATAAATACAAGTTGGGGAAGACATGACTAGATAAACAGATCATTTGAAAAGGGTCTGGGGATTTCATCAGGTTATAAATTCATAATAAGTCAACGGTGAGATATAGCAGCCAAGAAAATGAATGCAATCTTTTTTTTAAGTAAATTTTATTTTATTTTCATGAAGATCCTCCTTTTTCTCCCTTCTATTTCCTCCTCACATTGAGAAGCTAATGTATTCTTAGACCACATTAAGAAAGGCACAGAATCCAAGACCATAATAGCATATTATATAGCAGGACCATAGCAATAGTAATAATAATATCTAACATTTATATGCCATTTTAACGTTTTGCAAAATACTTTATAGATCTCATTTTAAAAAGTAATTTTTGTTAATATCTTTTGCTTTTACATCTCCTCCCAGAGATCTAACCCTTATAATAAAAAAGAAAAAAAAAGCTCCACAAAACTATTGAAAAAGTCTGAATCATAGGCAGTATTCCACTCCCATAGTTCCCCACCTTTGCAAAAAACATGAGAATGGGGAGATGTCTCCTCACAATAGTCCTCTGAAGTATGTGTTATTTTTATACCTATTTTACAGATGAGGAAGCTGAGGCTAAGTAAAGTGAAGTGATTTGCCTAGGGTTACATAACTAATATCTGAAATTAACTCCAGATCCAATGGCTTTAATGCTGGCCTTCCCAAAGATCTAGGATTAGCACCTATATGTATCTTTGTTTCTCCTACCATGAAAGGAGGATGGTTTGGGGAAGATACAGCTGAGATTGATGTAGGACTTGGCTCTCATAGGAACCAAAACTTCTCTGGAGTTCACTGGGGCTCAGTGGCCTCTTCCAACTCTAACTCCTATAACAATTGAATCCAAACCTCTCATGTTACTGGAAGAACTTGCCCAAGGTCATAATTCATGATGTTGGTAGAGCCAACCCTAGATCCTAGGCTTCTTGACTCCCAACTCTGGATAGAAACATTTTGAAACTTTGGCCTTGTTTCTCTTGTTTCCCATGCTTAGTTAAAATAATTCCTTTAGTTACCTTCTCCTACTCCCTTACCTTGGGGCCCCATGCTTAGAGGCCCAAGACAAAAATATCTCCTGTTGGGGTGTGTGTAATGGAGGGCCTTCAACTTGGGGACCTCTAGGGAAGCCAAGATGTCAGGCAGACAGAAGCAGATAGATCTTTTTGGAAGTACTGGAAGTCTCCAGCTTGTCCCTGAGATCTTGGAATAACACAACACTCAATACCCCAAGAAAGCTGCAGCAACACAAACGTAGGCCTCCCCTCCAGAAATGTAGCAGAATATAGTCCTAACATCAACTCTGAAGTTGGGAAATAAGCAAGAAGAATGGAAGGGAAGAACCCCACAATAAGGAGCTATTATGATGACAGGGATGTTTAAGGCACAAACACAAAAGAAGAGAATGACTCCAAAACAGCTATAAACAATGTCTCTGTGAAAACCACAGCTTGGGCACAAGCCTAACTAGAATTCCTGGAAAAGAAAAAGCAAGAGTAACAAAAGAATTAAACATGTTTTTTATAAACAAAATGAAACCACTTGGGAAAAATGGAAAAGAAATGAGAGCTATGGAAGAAGGAATTGGAAAGGGAATTAACAGTTTGACCCAAAAGGTATAAAACTTTGCCCAAGCAACAAAATCCTTGAAAGTTAGAGTGGACCAAATGGAAGCCAATGGTTTCATGAGTCAATAAGAAATATTAAATCAGGCAAAAGGCTTTTAAAAATGGAAGAAAATATGAAGTATTTCACAATAAAAATAAATGACCTGGAAAATAAGAAAAAAAGTTTAAGAATCATTGGATTCTCTGAATACCATAATCAAAGAAAGAGCGTAGGCATTCTATTTCAAGAAATCTTCAAAAAATACTGCCTATATCTCTTAAATATAGAAAGCAAAGGTGAAACAAAAAGGCATCTACCAGTCACCTCCTGAAAGAAATCCTAAAATGAAAACTTCCAGGAACATCATAGCCAAAACACAGAGCTTCCAGGTCAAAAAAATAAAAATAACTGCAAGCAGCCAAAAGGGAAGAATTCAAGTCCTAAGGAGCCACAGTCAGAATCACACATGATTTAACAGCTGACACTTAAAAGGAGTGAAGAGCTTGGCATTCAATATTCCAGAAGGCAAAGGATATAGGCTTAAAGTCAAGAATAATTTATCTAGAAAAACTGATCATAATACTACAGGGGAAAAAGGTATCTTTAATGAAATAGAGGGCTTCCAACCATTGATGAAAAGACCACACCTGTAAAGAAACTTTGAAGTTCAAGCATAAAAATGAAGAAAAGGGGGGGCAGAGCCAAGATGTCGGAGTAGAAACAGCTCATCCAAGCCACTCTGCCCCCACATTCCCTCCAAACAATGTAAAAGGGGACTCTGAACAACTTCTGGAGCCTCAGCACCCACAGAACGACACAGAGAAGCTAAACTCCCGCTGAGGACAGCCCAGCAGCCCTGCAGGAAGGACCAGCGCAGTGGTCTGGGACCTGGCAGCGTGCAGCGCGCAGAGCGCAGGAGCCGAGCCGAGCTGAGCCCAGGTCCGCATGAGCTGAGGTTTTAGCCCCAGGGCGGCAGGGCCAGCAGCCAGCTGGAGGAACCCCAGAACACCAGGAGCTGTGGCGACTCCAGAATTATCAACATAGACTTGCCTGGGACAAAGTAAGAGGTTACTGTCCTATGGACTTTGGGACTGGTATTAGGGAATGCGTCGGCTCCCTCCCCTGGGGGCTAGAAGCCGCTGAGGACAAACGCCATTTTGTAGTTTTCAGAGGCAGCTCCCGCTCCCAGCCTGCAAATTGTGGGGAGATCCAGCGATCAGTCTTGGGGGTAATCGCTCTTGCTTTAACCTCCTTGGATCTGGATTGTGATCTAGGGTGGAAGTCGTGGGTGGGTTTACAGCTTGCCAGAAACGGAAGTTGCCCCCACACGTTTGGGACGAAAATTCCTCTATCTGGCCTTAAAGCCATAGTGTGGCAACAAGCCCAAAAGTCAAGTAATTAAGTGGCAACATGCCAAGGCAAAGGAAACAGAAAAATGCAACCCTAGACTCCTATTTTGGGGGCATAGAGCAGGAAAAGGACTGTGAGGTCAGAAGTCCTGCTCCAAAAGCCCCAGGGGAAAACATGAGCGGGTTGCAGGCCATAGAGGACCTTAAGAAGGACTTTAAAAATCAAATAAGAGAAGTGGAGGAAAAATTGGAAAGAGAAATGAGAAGGATGCAGGAAAAGTATGAAATGAGGGTCAACAGCCTGACTGAGGAAAACAACACCTTAAAAAATAGACTAACTCAAATGGCAAAGGAGGCCCAAAAGGGCAATGAGGAGAAGAATACCTTAAAAAGTCGAATTTGCCAGATGGAAAAAGAATCTCAAAAGCTCATTGAGGAGATTCATTCCTTCAGAATTAGACTAGAGCAAATGGAAGCTAATGACTTTATGAGAAATCAAGATGCTGTTAAGCAGATACAAACAAATGAAAGATTAGAAGGCAATGTGAAATATCTCATGGGAAAAACCACTGACCTGGAGAATAGATCCAGGAGAGACAATTTAAAAATTATTGGACTACCTGAAAGCCATGATCAAGGAAAGAACCTAGAAATCACCCTTCAAGAAATTCTCAAGGAAAACTGCCCTGATGTTTTAGATCCAGAGGGCAAAATAGAGGTTGAAAGAATCCACTGATCACCTCCTGAAAAAGATCCCAAAAAGAAAACTCCCAGGAATATTATAGCCAGGTTCCAGAATCCCCAGATCAAGGAGAAAATACTTCAAGCAGCCAGGAAGAAACAATTTCAATATTGTGGAAACACAATCCGAATAGCCCAGGACCTGGCAGCTTCTACACTGAGGGATCGAAGGGCATGGAATATGATATTCCAGAGGGCAAAAGAACTGGGAATGAACCCAAGGGTCACCTACCCAGCAAAACTGAGTATTTTGTTTCAGGGGAAAATATGGTCATTCAGTGGAATAGAGGACTTTCAAGCATTCTTGAGGAAAAAAACAGAATTGAATAGAAAATTTGATACCCAGACACAAGAAGGAAGAGATGCCTGAGAAGGTAATCAGGGAAAAGAAATCAAAAGGAACTTATCAAAGTTGAACTATTTACATTCCTATATGGAAAAGCAATAACTGTGACTGATGATATCTTTCTCACTATGAAAATAATGGAAGAAGGGTGTGTGGTCATATGAATACATATGTGAATGTGTGTGTATATGGTTACAGTTATATATGGATAGAGGGCATAGGTTGAATTTGTTGGGAAGGGAGAATACTCAAGGGATGAAATTATGAGGTGAGAGAGGAAAGTGGCAAGAGGAGATGGGGAGAGACAGGGTAGGGTAAACTATCCCATGCAGAAGAAGCAAGGGGAAGTGGTTGCAAAAGAGGGGGAGAATAAGGAAGGCTAAAAAGGCAAAACCACATTCAAATTGAATTTGGTTCAGGGAGAAAATGACATACATAGTAAATGGGATATCTCAACCTGCAGCAGGATAGGGGGAAGGGGGATGAGAGGAGGGATGATGGATGGGAGGGCATCCTTGGGGTGAGGGGAGGTTGGAAGTACCCACTATAGAAGAGGGACAGGATCATGTAGGGAATGGACCAGGTGGGGGGTGGGATGAGTGGGAGGGAATTATAAGCAGCCCTGTACAATATATCTACTATGATAATGTTTTGCATAGCTAGACATGTACAACATATACTGAATTACTTATCTCCCAAGAGGGAATGGGTGACAAGGGAGGAAGGAAATGGATCTGAAATTTGAGGTCGTAACATTAAATGTTTCAAATATATATAAATACTATTATTAATACTCTTTTGCTTGTAATAGGGAGATAAGATGTGCAGGCATTGGGATGCAAAGACTCACCTTCCTCTAATGGAAAAGTGGATGGGGGTATGGGAGAAGGTATGGGAGAGAGCAGATTGGAGGAAGCGATATCTTGTGGGATTACTGTTCTGGGAGGTTGGATAGGGGAATAATGGGGGGAAAATGATTGTAACTCAAAATCTGGCGGAAATGAATGATGTAAAACAGAAGTTAATAAAGCATTTGTTTAAAAAAAAAGAAATGAAGAAAAGAATAAAATGATAAATATAAACAAACAATAACAAAGGGCTAAACAAGAATAAACCACTCACATTCAAATATGGGGAGATGATACATGTGTCCCCTCTGAAACCTAACATCATCAGGATTCATAGAGGGAGTCCAATTAGACAAGGCCTGGAAGTGGTTCTGTTATGTCTTGATGAGCTTAAGAAAAAAATGGAAAATGAGGCAAAGAAGAATACACTGGGGCAGGGCCAAGGAGGGGAAATAGAAAGGGAAGTTAGGGAAAATTGTCTTATATAACCAGGGTGTGCAAGTAGATATCTATACAGACAAGGAAGAAGGGGGTGGAGAACAGCTGATATTTGAACCTCACTTTCATCTGAACTGGTCAATAAAAGGAAGACATATGGGGCAGCTAGGTGGTTCACTGAATAGAGCACCAGCCCTGGAGTCATGGGGACCTGAGTTCAAATTTGACCTTAGACACTTAACACTTACTAGTTGTGTGACTCTGGGCAAGTCACTTAACCCCAATTGCCCTACCTTCCCCCCTCCAAAAAAAAGGCCAAAAAAATAAATAAAAGAAGGAAGACACATATACACAAAGTTGGGTAAAAAAAAAATCCATTTCACTCAATAGGAAAATAGAAGAGAAAGAGGAGAAAGCAGGGAGGAATTAGAAAGAGGGCAGATTAAGGGAGGGATTAGTCCTAAGCAAAACAATCTCTAAGGATACACAAAAATACTTATTAACTCTTTTTGAGGTGGCAAAGAGTGGGATTTAAGAGAATGTCCATAAGTTGGGGAATGGATGACAACTTATCTTAGATAAATATAACAATGCAGCTGTGCTGAACCATTATTAGCGTAATGACCAACCAGGATTTGAGGACTCATGTTGAAACATACTACCCACCTCCTGATAGAGAAGTGACTCAGTGTAGAATGAAACGCATTAAAAAAAATATAGTCAATGTGGAAATTTGTTTTAATTAATTACATATATTTGTAATAGGTTTTGCTTTTCTCATGTTCTTATGGGGAGGGAGAAGGAAAAATGGCTGATTTAAAACCTTCCCTTTCTAAATATTCTTTTAAAAAAAAAAACCTTCCCTTTCTAAATATTCTTTAAAAAAAAAAAAGACTTAACACACACAAACAAAAACCTAGCCGTGTAACCTTGGGCAAGTTACTTAACCCCAATTGCCCTCCAAAAAGCAAAAAAAAAAAAAAAAAAAAAAGGAAGTGAATAAAGAGTTGAAAATCAAAATAAGTAAAGAGATCATAAGATTGTGCCTAACTGCCTATGATGAATTCAGTGCCAAACAAATATCCCCTGGGTTTCTGCTTATAACTGAATCACTCAGTCATTTCTAGTCATTACCAAGTCAGTAATCTTCAAAGGATTATGGAGAACAGGAGAAGAGATCAGGGACTGGAGAAGGTAAAATATTCTTTTTTTTTTTTATAAGCAAAGAGAACAAGGTCAAAGGGTACAATCAACAGAAGCTTGACTTTAATTCTCAGCAAAATTCTAGAAGATATGATTAAAGTAATAGTGAACACTTAGAAAAGTGACAATCACAGATCTGACATGGTTTTATCCAGAACAGGTAAAGTCAAATTTTTTTCTTTTGGCTGGGGCTATTAGGCTCGTGAATCAGAAGAATGCTATAGACACAGTATACCTAAATTTCAGCAAAGCACTTGACAACATCTCTCGTGATAGTCTTGTTGACAAGATGGGGAGAGAGGCACTAATATGACATTGCTGTTAGATGACTTGAGAATTGGTTGAATGACTGGATCCAGTGATGGTTCAATGTCAACTTGAAAGCAGATCTCTAGTGAAATGCCCTAGGGATCTATTCCTGGTGCTTTGCTATATAAAATTTTTATCAACAACTTGGATAAAGGCACAGACATGAAATTTGTAGATGACATGAAGATATGAGGTCTAGTTAATAAATTGAGAAAGTCAGAATCCAAAAAGATTGTAATAAGTGAAAACATCATACTGAATAAAATGAAAGGAGAAATGTATTATAAAAAGTAATGTAAAATCCTTTGCTTGGGTTCAAAAAGTCAACTTCACAAATGAAATGGAGGCTTTTTCTTCTGAAGAGAGCGGTTTTTCAGAAAAAAAAAAAGATATATTGATTTTAGTGGACTATAAGCTATTCAGTCCACTAAAATCAATAGATCTTTTTATAAATAAATAAATCAATAAATGTGACAATAAATCAATAAATATGTGACAATAGTCATAGAAAACTAGCACGGTTTTAAGCTGCACTAAGAGACCCCAAAATGTAAAACAAAGTTAGTTATAATCCTAGTGTGCTCTATCTTGATCAGACCTCATCTGGAACCTCATGTTCAGTGCTGATTATGACATTTTAGAAAGGACATAATGAAGTAAAGACCATCCAGAGGGGGTGACCAAGATGGCCAAGGTCCTTGGGGATATTCACCCTGGAAAAGAGAAGACTCAAGGAGGGCATGATGAGTGTCTGAGCAGCTAAACTACTGTCACCACAGAGAAGAGAGACTTGCTCTGTTTAGTCTTAAAGGCCAGAACTAGGAGCAATGGGTGGAAGTCAGGAGAGGTAGATGTAAGATTCTGTGTACTTCCTGAGAGCTAACCAGAGGTGGAATGGGCTGTCAGGAGGACCATCGATCACTTGTCAGTGTTAGGACCCGCCTTTCAGGGCATACATTAAATTCATTTCTCCAGCCGCCTCTGCAGCACTCCAATTGCCTTCCGTGATTCTGGTCACCCTACTGAGACCCTTATGGTCGTCTCACCGCGACCCCTCGGAGAGTTCCTTTCCCAGTTGCCCCACTGCGACCTCTAGTTCGCTCCCACTTCGGGGAGCCTGCTCCTCCCAAACAAAGGAGTCCTGACACCAAGATGTAATGTCTTGCTGTTTAATCTCTTTCTTGTTTACAATCCCCTCTTCTCTCCCTCCTCCCTTTTTCACCTTGCCTCCCTCCTTTTAGCTCCTTTCCCCTCCCCCAACTCTGTTGTCCCACTTGCCTCAGCAGTAGCAGGCTTTCTCATGGCAGGGGAGTGCTCCCCTGTTAGCAACGCATACTCAATACCCCAGAATCACGGGGTAGAATACACGTTCAGGTGCCTCCAACCCTGCTTGAGTTGCTCTGTCCTTTGCCTGAGTTTTCTGTGTAGTTCGGGTAGAGTCTTAAAGGGCCCCAGCAGTCAGGAGGGGATTCAGGTTGAGGTTTATCTTCTTAAACCCCTGGAAGATGGACTGAGGGTAGAGAGCGAGGCAAGTCATTTCACTTTTAGAAAACTCTTAATTATTTAGCTAGGTGGTGCAGTGAATAGAGTGCCAGATCTGAAGTCAGGAAGACTCATTTTCCTGAGTTCAAATCCAGCCTCAGATACTTACTAGCTATGTGACCCTGAACAAGTCACTTAACCCTATTTGCCCTAGTTTCCTCATCTATAAAATGAGCTGGAGAAGGAAATGGCAAACTGTTCCAGTGTCTCTACCTAGAAAACCCCAAATGGGGTAGTGAAGAGACATGACTGAAATGATTGAACAGTAACATATTCAAAAGATTTTTCTTACATTAGACTGAAACCTGCCTCCTCAACTTCCGTGTTGCTTCAAGGGGCAAACGAGCTCTCCTGTGCACTCCCTCCAAAACACCTGAAGTCTTCAAACTACATATCCGTCAGTTCCTTCAACCTTTTGTATATTAGTATCCATTTTTCTCCCCATCTCTGTCACCCTCCATTGGACATTCACAGCTTATCACTGTTCTTTCTAAAGGGTGGCATCTGGAGTTCTCCAGTAGAAGGATTCTATACAGCAGGAGTTACCACCACCACCCCCTTAGCCTTGGACAGTATTTTGTTGGTCCAGACCTGTGATTTCATTGGTGGAATTCCCAGGGTGGAACCATCCTCCACAGATACAATTTACTAGTTCATCTGTAACCACAGAGGCATAGTTCAGGAAACCCTGTCTCCTATAATGCAGCCTGAGATTGAATTGGGCTTTTTATAACTGTGGTATCATGCTGCTGATACAAAAATGATTTGTAGTCCACTAAAAATCCAAGTCTATTCCCCATCAGGCAGCTTTTCTCCATGTCTAGTACTATCTGCTGCACCCCTCCCTGATGACTTTTTTAATCCAAGTATAGGCTTTATCTTTTTCAATGTTCAGTACATTGTAATCTTGGACAAATTTCCAGACTGACTCTTAGTCTCAATTTCTCAACCTCCTCTTCCCCTCCTCCCCCACAATCTCATGTAGGAAAGTAACCTTAGATTATCCCTTTATTTATTTTGTCTTGGAGTTCTCTTGAGAGTCGCAGTCTACAGCTCAACCTATTAATTCCAAGGACCCAGGTTCCCCATCATTGCAAACCAGGACAACATGAAGTACAACCTGTCATCAAAGATAGGCCCAGGGGTGCAGGGGAAGAACTGGGGAGGAAATGAGTAGGTTTGCTAGAAAATGAATGACAACATTCTAGGGCGGGGTTACATGGGTCCTTCTGAGTTGGCCCACTCCCAACCTTCAGGACCTGCTAATGTCTTATCTCTCTTTCCCAATTAGCTTCTTCCTTGATTCACTCCTCTCCAGGGAGACTTACCTAACTTATTTATTTCTTCCTGTGGATTCTCCCCCTCAGTGATGTAATCAGTATTGGAGAAAGGGCACTATAAGTAAGCCTCAAGGAAGTCCTCCAAGGTAAGTCACTTTTGCTCCCTGGGACTTCTGGAAGGAGACTGAGTCCCAGAGGAATTCTCAAGGGGAAACAGCAAGACAACAAATATACTTTGTCAACTAACTGGCCAAAAACAGAGGGTTTTCAGGGAAGCAATCACCAGTTCACCCAGAGAACCCCATTAATCCTACGTACAAGCTGGTAACTTCACTCATACAAAGAAATTTGTTCCCAAGTCCCTTGTAATCAAAACTGAATCCAGTTAGGGACTAACTGAAGCAAAGAGGACAGGAAAACGAGGGTTAGAGTTATGAGTTGAAGAAAATGGCACCCATTTCAGTATCTTTGCTGAGAAATCCCCAAATGGGGTCATGAAAAGTTAAATCCAATTGAAAATGTTTCAACAGCACCAAGCAACCACCAAGATGAACTGGGTTTTGAGAAAGTGTGGGGTTTCTTCTCATTGGGCTACACCATGAAGGGTGAGTCAATGTGTTACCAAATACTTAAGTCATACTCTGTTCCCTTTACTCTGTATGCCCAGGGCCCTGATTACAGGAATGGGTGGGAGCAGTTTCCACAGGACTGGTTTGTTCTGAAAGGAATTCCTTCCAGGTCTGAAACTCAGAGGGCTGAAATGTGTGTACAGCTCCTTTAAAGATCAGATTTCTTGAATGCATGTTTGACTTTCTTTGACTAAACTTAGAATTTGCATAAAGGCAGGCTGACTGGGAAACAGCCCTGAGGTTTCATGTACCTCAAGCTCCTTGACTCAAAAGCTGGTTTGGCAGCCAAAACAACCCTAATGTGATCTCAAAATACATCAGAAGAAAGAGAGTGTCCAGAATGAGGGAAATGATGACAGTCCCAAAGTCCCAGGCCCAGATCCAGATGTCTCGGGTATTACTGTGTTCAGTTCTGAGGGCCTCATTTTAAGAAAAACACTGATAAGTTGGAGAGAATCCACAAGAGAATCTTCACTCTAGTAAAGGAACTGGATGCCATAAGGGACGGTCAAAGGGACTAGGAATGTTTAATGTAACAGCTGACTTCAAGCATTTGAAGGGCCACCAGAGAGTCAGAATCTTAGAATCAGAAGGGCTGTTATGAAAATTAGACTCGTGCTTGGCTCCAGAGGGCCTAAGCAGGAGGCAAGGAGAGAGGCTGCAGAGAGACTAACTCCAGCTCAACATAAGGGGAAGCTTCGGGATGCAAAGAGCTTCTCTATTAGCCACTCTCATTGCTAAAGGTCCTAGTACTGCCCCACATCCCAAGAATTAAGCACCAACTTCTGGTATTCTATTACAACTCTGGGCCCCTTAGGAAATACTGGCTTCCTTGCTGTTTCTTGAATGACTCTCCATTTCCCAGTGTATTATTGGTACTGCTTTCCCACACCCAGAACGTTCTCCCTCCTGGCCTCCAATTCAAGTCTAGCTTCCTTCAAGTCTGTTAAAATTCCACCTTCAGCATAAAGCATTTTCCTGGATCCCCTTCTCAGTGCCTCGTGCCTTTCCTCTGAGACAATCTCTGATTTATCTTGCATATAATTGTTTGCCTTTGTCTCCTCCATTTTTATTGTTATTCAGTTATTTCAGTTGTGTCTGAGTCTTTGTGAACCCTCTTGGGGCTTTTCTGGGGGAGGGGTTTGCCATTTCCTTTTCCAGCTCATTTTACAGATAAGGAAACTGAAGCAAACTGGATTAAGTAACTTGCCCAGGGTAACATAGCTAGTAAGCACCTGACGCCAGATTTGAACTCAGGAAGGAGTTCCTGATCCTAGGCCTGCCACTTTATCCATGGTGCCAGCTACACGTCCCCCATGCCCTTCATTAGACTGTGACTTTCTTAAGGGCAAAGACTGTCTTTTGCCTTTGTTCCAAGGGCTTAGCACAGTACCGGCCACAAAGTAGGCACTAAAATGCTTGTTGATCTGGCTTGACAAGCTTATCCTAACTTAGACAAAGGATACATCTGAGGATGTGAATTTACAGTTGGAAGATACTTTGGAGGTCATCCAATCCAACTCCCTCACTTTTTTACAGATGAGGAAACTGAGGCCTGGAAAAGTTGTCTTGCTCAAGATTACACAGGTAACAAGGGAAGGAACCAGGCTTTGAATTCAGATTCTCTGACATTAGATCCAGTAATCTTTCCAATATACTAAGTTCCCCTTATTCTTCTCTATGTCCTATTTTCCCAGATAAATGTCTCATAGCCCCTAATCTTCTCAATATGTCAGGTCTCCTTTTGCTCTCTATCCCCAGTGGATCCCTACTGCCCACTGAATCAATTCTGAAGTCCTCATCCTGGCATCTAAGGCTGTTTACAATCTGGCTCCAACTCACACTGCCGCCCAGGCAAGCTCCCCACCATCTCTGGGATAGTGCTGCCCATCTCCATCACTGTCTTAGTCATGTCTTTCCTCATTGCCTACTCCCAGATCAATACCTACTTTCTTCTCTCTCTTTTCCTACCATCAATCTGTTTCCTCTTTCTTCTTTCTTGGTCCCTCCCTTCCTCTGCCTGTTTCTTCTCCCCTCTAAAGTGCTAAATTTCTAAGGAGTTTCTCACCCCCAGTCCATCACCCAGTAGCTATTCCAAGTCATGGCCCACACTGTCACCCAGATATGGGTTTGGCATGTTCCCTGGCACTTCTAAGGATCCTGTAAGGCTCCTCCTCCTGTCTGCCCCCTGAAATAGCAGATGAGAGCCCCACCACCCTGCCCTTGCCCTCTAAGAATGAACTTCAGGACCCATCCATCAAAGAGAACCAAAACTTTAGTGTGGCTTTGCAGAGGGGGACCAAGGGGGAATCCCCCCCTTCCCCCTGCCCTGTCCCATTTCCCAGACAGGGCTCTTGGGACTCAGACAGAGCAGGCAGGCAGAGCAATTAGGTTTCTTGGATGCAAGGCTCCCTTTGAATGTCAGGGGCCTTCCTGGCTGCTCTGCGTCAGGCTCTCCAGCAGGGCATGCAACTTCTCAGAAAGTGCCACCTGGGGAGGGATGAAGAGATAGGTGGAGCTCAAGACCCCACACCAAATGGGCCCAGGCAGGGGCAGGTCAGCCTCCATACCCCCACTCCTAGGGGATTCAAGGGTAATGGGAGAGTGGAATTGGGGACTACAGGGAAGAAGAAGTGGGGAAAATCTCTCACTTGGTGAGATCTTCTGCAGGGGGGAAGATTTTGGAGAGAGGGTATCACACACCTGGTAGGGCTCAGGATTATCCAGTCGTTTGTGGGGTGAGCTGAGGTAACTCAGGGACTTCTGTGCCAAGGCTCGAGACTCAGCCAGGGAGGGAATGGGTTCACACATCTGGGGATAGGAAGAAGGGAGGAGGGGAAGGTTTCAGATCTTGGGGCAAAAGAATCCCCAACCTCCTGGTGACTACACTGACTGGGACCCAGGGCTGCTCGAAGCCAGAGAAGGAGGTAATAAAGGAAAAATAAATTGGAAATGGGATGGAGAAAGCAGAAAGGAAACCCCGGAGGCAAAGGCTGGAGGGAGCTGGCAGTTGGAAAGTCTGGTCCTAAGAGACAAGAAGAGGGATGGAAGAATGAAAGTGAAGGGCTGAGAAACAGTGCACTAAACCCCCAGACCTTTGACCTAGGGCCTGGGGAGGCAGGGATGGGGCTCCTGTTTCAGGGGTCACCTGTCCCAGGTGGAAGTAGACCCTAAGCAGTGGCTCCAAGGAGGCCGGAGTGAGGGTCAGGCTTCTGCAGTCACCCCCTGACACATCCAGGGACCACACCCTCAGCTCCTTCCCAGCCTGGGGTGGTGGCTCCTCCTCCAGCTGTAGTAGGTCCAGAACTGGGGCTCCTGAGAGACAATATCAGAATGGGGAAACTGGTCAATATTTGCCCTCCCTTCCCTGCAGAGGAAGAGTCAAAACCCAGGGATCACTGGTCGTAGGACTTTGAGTTACTTACAAGGAAATGGAGAGACCCTCCAGTCTATTTCCCTCATTAGGTATTTGAGGAATGAAGGGCTGACTTGCCCAAAGCCACACAGTCAACAAGAGGTTGAACCAGGTCCTCTGCCTCAAAATATTCTACACAGAGTATGTATACACTGCTTCATAGGACAGGGAAGGATGTTCAGAAGTGGGGGAGAGGAAGAGGAAGGAGGGGAGGCCAGGGGAACTCTCACCTTCTGAGTTGTAGATCCGATAGGCTGCCTTACTCCCAGGCAGCGTCTGCTTCTCAGAGTCTTCTGTGAGCTTCCGACATGGCTGCCCTCTCACAGACACCAGCTGTGAGAACGAGGGGGACACTGACCCATGTATCCCCATCTCCTTCAATCTGTACTCCCCTCCATAACTTCCATTCCTGCCCCCCCACACACACACACATTCTTCCCTCCTTCACTAACCTTGTAGACACAGCCAAGGGAAGGCTGGAGGGGACAAGTGACCACACTGGTGCCAATGCCAATGAGATTTACCTCACTGTCCTGTAGGGGAAGGATGAGAGAGAATGGGAGGCCTAGAGCCCCCAAGACCTGAGGCAGCCACCTCCTGGGACACCCTTCCCCCAGTCCCTCCTCCCTACCTGAATGTAAGCCCCATCCCACCTCCCAATGGCTCCTGCCCAGCCCAGGGTCCTGACAGCCTTGTGCCCCCTTCACCTCCCACTGTGCCCGTTTCCAGCCTGACCTTCTGAGCCAATCGGGTCAGCACCTCCTCATCTATGTTGTTGCTCACAGCAATGGACACAGCCTCCAGCCAGGGCACCTGGAAACTTTAGGGGAGGGGATATGAGACCATAAACCCCTCCATTCTCTATAGCACGGACCAGAGAAATGCCCTAGAGCCTCTGAGCCAAGGATTCCAGAGTGGAGCTCACAGACTGTTGGCCCTCTTTGTGTGGCCTTGGGTCAGTCCTTTTCCCCCAGGACCTCCACTTCCTCATTAGTGAAATAAGGAGGCTTGAATAGATGAGCTCTCAAATGTCTTCCAGCTCTCCTCCCCCAGCACAAATCAACAGGCAGGCCCAGTCCCAACCTCTCCCTATCACTCTACACCAGCCAGGCTCACTTCTTCCTAGCTAACCCCCTAGATCAAATAATG